>CATQJL010000112.1:55611471-56211471 GCA_958299035.1 Cylicocyclus nassatus | reverse complement strand
GCCGATTCTTCGCGCGCAAAGACATGGCGTCGCTACGAACGCTACCGGCGTCTCGCTGACCGAGTGCTCTTTCATCCCTCTTGCGGTCTGCTGTCTCTCGCATGCACGCACTCAGTTGGACGTAGGTCCTCATGTAATCGCCGGAGACGGGCGGATCACATACTCGCGCTTTTTTAAGCGGTCAGCAAAATTTTGGAGCGTGGGTCAGCGAGCGGTACTTCCATGTTCTGCCAGCGGACAGCAATACAGCATTTTCTGCGAACGCTCGTCAAGCAATTTTTTCCAGCGAACGGGGGCCAAACTTTTAGCTGGGGCAAACCTTCGGCGAGCGTTCTGACTCCTGTTACGCATTTTCGGGGTACGTCGAGCAAAGGTAGAACTCCGAATGGCAAAGGTGTAATCACTATTAAATTACCCAAGTTTGGGGTACTTTCTCTCAGCGGAAGTACTTACTTGCCACCGAAGAAGGTCTACGAGAACGCGTTCAAATGATGATTCGCCTTTACGCTGTCACTTTGATAGTCACAATTGAAAACTTCTAGGCAGTTTTTGAAGGTTTTTCTGTTTCACGCAAGACAAAAATCCACTATACACACGCAAATTTGCCTTTATTCGTTACGACTGAGCTAACCATAAGTTGACGAAGATGCAGGGCTATATGGAACGGTCCTTCCGAGGTCGTCATATAAAGACATAAGGTAGAACTGGTGATGTTTCTGGTTCATGCTTGCAGACCTGCCTTACCGGCGAGTACACAACGAAGATTACCTGTAATTTTTAAATGAACTGAAACGCAGCAAGAATTCATAAAAGTTACCGCAACGATGGAGCTTACGACATACTGTCAACTTGCAAACAGCGCCCCAACTACCATGACACTTGACTGAACTGCCTTTTGGCAATTCAACTTGTTATTGCAAAGCATGGGACGTTGGGCCGTCGTAAAGATTCACGTTTCTTCTGAGGAGATGAACTTAGGTCAACTATCTAACACCTGCAGGCTGGCCATAATTGTAAAGACACTTTCAAAATCGTCTTAATTTTGTTCTTGTCAATGAATCTGTCTGAAACTTAGCTGTACTGTGCGCATGTTAACCTACCATGACCCCTTCAAACGGCTCTCAATCTTGTTGAGTTTGGACGGAGAAAAGTGGAAAATTCCAAAAAGCTCATAATGAAAGCTAGAAAAATTATAAAGATACCTTGATCTTTCAATCACTATCGCATTCCTTGACTCTCAAACTTTTTTGCAAAGATATTTCCTAAAATATGAAACACTAGCTGGCATACCCGGCTACGTGTTCTTCTTTGAATTCAGTAATTTATCAATGTTCAAATAGCTTTACCTACTATGATCTCTATGACCTACACACAATGTTTTGCTTGCAAATTTAATGTTGATCTAAATTTGGAGTTTTGACAGTAATTTTTGAAAGTAGCTCAAATTTATAGACAAAATCACATAGCAAAAGCTTAGCAGTATGAATGGAATAATGGTACAGATTATATTGCGAAAATACAATAGTTCCATCTATTTTTGCTAATTTGACATTTCTGTTGGGATTTTTTGAAAAGGCGAGTTTTTTTCACTTAACAGGTTTGCTCGGCTACCAGAATGTACATGTAAGCATAGTGGGATGGGAGTGATTAGCATAACACTCAAAAAAAGAACATTTTCATTGCTCCATCCTGTAATCGGTTACTTTCTATTTATTTCCAATGCTTCATCACAGAAAGTTCAACAATGCCTTCACTTTCTTCACCGAGAAGTGGACTGTGACAAAAGTGAGAGTAGCCTTGTTTTCTTTGGCTGCTACAGTTCAGTCCTTCAATATTTCTACGTATTATGACAAAGAACGTTTCTCTAATCATAAAATCGAACATATTTTGTGAATGACTGTCACTAATGCTGTTATTTTTGAGGCCTTAGCTTAGATTCGCAGCAGCAAATCCAATGCCTTTGACATACAGGGCTTAACGATTGTGCTGTCTCCTGACCAGCACCTCCGCTCCCGCGCAGGGCCTGCCTTCTTCTGCGAGCATGCTCTCTAATCATTTGCAATCAACTGAGGCTCCGCCTTTCCGCGCTCGCGGTGGAAAAGTAATCAGAGAGCATGTTCGCGAAAGAGATGCAGAGTCGGCGGCGAGGCGGCCGCTCGGAAGCGGAGAGCTGGTGCGCCGACGCTGCAGTTGATAAGAATTGTACATGCTGAAATAGGAGACATTGAGAATTGGAGCCCATAGTGTTAGGAAGAATGCTACATACCTCAGCGTAAGCGCATATTTTATTTTCGAACGTATAAGTTAACCTATTGAGGTACACTTCCCACTGCGCTTTGCATGCAAAAAACTCAGAATGAGACTTGCCGCTAATCTTCGCTCTCACTTGGACAAATGATTTGATAAACCCTTCATTTCCTAAATTTACGTAAACAAATCAGTAAATCGTTAGAAGGACTCAACGAATTGTCGCGAAAAGTAGCCTATGTTCTGCGCTGTGGCTCATTTATATGGGAGCAAATTTCAGCTCAAACGGTCAATTCATAAAGATTTCTATAAACACAAACCTCTTCAGCAACTTAGAAACAAACTTTAAGCTTTATATATATATATATATATATCAGTGGCGCACCGAGGGGGGGGGACGGGGGAGGGCCCCCCCCCCCGAGAATGGGTCACGAAATTTTTGAAAGTTACTTAAATGGGCTATAAAATTGTGCAAACGACTTGTCTGCACTTGTAAATTTAAAAATTCATCTTAGCCTTATAAAAAAATTTTTTTCGGGGGCTTGGCTGATGCCACGCACCTTAATCGGAAAAAACTTTTTTGTCGCCCCTCCTCCGAGCCAAAAGCCTGTATATATTAGGTTGTCCCAAAAGTTCTTGCGCCGGATTTTCAAAAAATCATATCTTCCTTGCCACTCGATGGATTTTCTTGATTTTAATTTCATTTAAAAAAGGAATCCTTTCTCTTTACAAGTATACCTTTGTTGTGAAGCGGCGTCAAAAAGTTCCAAATCTAGAAGCAACTGAATGAAATCAGGCAAGATCGGCATTTTTCAAGCTGGATCACGAAAAATTCTGGAAGTATTTTTATTTGATAGAGAAAATTTTGCACATTACAGTGGTGCCTTTCCTATGAATTAATACGAAGTAGATCGAAAGTTAGAAGCAAATAAAGAGAATTTCTTCAGTTTTGCAATTTTTGAGCTTGATCAAAAAAGCTTGAAAACGTCACAGAAAAGGCGAAAAAGTCATAAACATGGGTTTTGTGACCTTCCCTTTCTAGCTGAGTGAAAATCGTGCCAATCGAGAGCAATTTTGATTTTCGTGAAAAACGCAGGCCCGAAAACCAGAAAAAATCACGAAAAACAAAATTGCTCCCGATTGGCGCGATTTTCACTCAGCTAGAAAGGGAGGGTCACAAAACCCATGTCTATGACTTTTTCGTTCTTTCTGTGACGTTTTCAAGCTTTTTTGAGCATGTGCAAAAAATGCTAAAGTGAAGAAATTCTCTTTACTTGCTTCTAACTTTCGATCTACTTCGTTTAATTTATGAGAAAGGCACCACTGTAATGTGCAAAATTTTCTCTATCAAATAAAAATACTTCCAGAATTTTTCGTGATCCAGCTTGAAAAATGTCGATCTTGACTAATTTCCTTCAATTGCTTTTAACTCTCGAACTTACCAGCGCTAATGCATGGCAAAGGCACCCTTATAAAGAAGAAGGCTTCCTCTTTCACATAAAAATAATTTTGAGAAAAATCGTTGAGAAGAAAGGAAGTTATGATTTTTTGAAAATCCGGCGCAAGAACTTTTGGGACAACCTAATATATATATATTAGGTTAGTCCGAAAGTTCGTTCGCACCATTTTCAAAAAATCATAACTTCCTTCCCTCACAATGATTTTGCGCAACTCAAATTTTATTAGAAAGCGTAAAGCATGTAGTTTCCAAAATTCCCCTGGCGACTTTTCAGCATGTTCAGATTGCAGAGATAAAAATGAAAGAACGAAAACATCCGAAATTCAGAATTTTTGAGAAACAATTCCAAAAATCTAGAAACTGCGCGATAAAATCCAGAAAAGCCATTATCCTGATTTTGCTTATATTTGATTACTAACTGAGTTAAGTTTGTGCTGATCGAGCTCTTCTTTCAAAAGTTATGACTTTTTGAGAAAAAAGGCCGAAAAATCAATTTCTTAGGGATTCTTAGGAAAGCGATTTTTCGGAATTTTTTTCAAAAAATCATAACTTTTGAAAGAAGAGCTCGATCAGCACAAACTTAACTCAGTTAGTAATCAAATATAAGAGAAATTAGGATAATGGCTTTTCTGGATTTTATCGCGCAGTTTCCAAATTTTTGGAATTGTTTCTCAAAAATTCCGAATTTCGGATGTTTTCGTTCTTTCATTTTTATCTCTGCAATCTGAACATGCTGGAGAGTAGCCAAAGGACTATTGGAAACAACATGCTTTACGCTTTCTAATAAAATTTGAGTTGCGCAAAATCATTGTGAGGGAAGGAAGTTATGATTTTTTGAATATGGTGCGAACGAACTTTCGGACCAACCTAATATATTAGGTTGGTCCGAAAGTTCTTGCGCATCATTTTCAAAAAATCATAACTTCCTTGACACTCGATGGATTTCGTTGGGATTACATGTATTCGAAAGAGGAATCCATGCTCTTCACAGCAGTACCTCCGGCATGAATTACTCTGGAAAACTTCAAGAGTTAGAAGCAGTTGAATAAAATCAGTCAAGATTGGCATTTTTCGAGCTGGGTCACGAAAAATTCTGAAAGTATTTTTATTTGATAGAGAAAATTATGCTCATTACAATGGTACCTTTTTCATGAATTAAAACGAAAAAGATCGAGAGTTAGGAGCAAATAAACAGAATTTCTTCAGTTTTGCAATTTTTGAGCATGCTCAAAAAAGCCTTAAAACGTCACAGAAAAGGCGGGAAAGTCATGAATATGGGTTTTGTGACATTCTCTTTCTAGATGAGCGAAAATCGTGCCAATCGGGAGCAATTTTGATTTTTGTGAAAAACGCAAGCACGAAAATCCGAAAAAATCACGAAAAACAAAATTGCTCCCGATTGGCACGATTTTCGCTCATCTAGAAAGAGAATGTCACAAAACCCATGTTTATGGCTTTTCCGCCTTTTCTGTGACGTTTTAAGGCTTTTTTGAGCATGCTCAAAAATTGCAAAACTGAAGAAATTCTGTTTATTTGCTCCTAACTCTCGATCTTTTTCGTTTTAATTCATGAAAAAGGTACCATTGTAATGAGCATAATTTTCTCTATCAAATAAAAATACTTTCAGAATTTTTCGTGACCCAGCTTGAAAAATGCCAATCTTGACTGATTTTATTCAACTGCTTCTAACTCTTAAACTTTTCCAGAGTAATTCATGCCGGAGGTACTGCTGTAAAGAGCATGGATTCCTCTTTCGAATACATGTAATCCCAACGAAATCCATCGAGTGTCAAGGAAGTTATGATTTTTTGAAAATGATGCGCAAGAACTTTCGGACCAACCTAATATATCAGGTTGTCCCATAAGTTTCGTCCGTTTAAACTTTCAATCGCAATAAGTCATGAACTTCTTGGTTTTAGACAGGCTTCAAGATACCGTTTGATAGAGCAAAGCAAGCTCTACAAGATGCGCTTCTCATTTTCGCATCATTTCAAATCCATCCCGAGTTTGAAGCCAAAAACCAAAAAGATCTAACCGCCCGAAAAACAAAAAAAATTTCGCAACTCCGTTAAGAAAAATCCCAGAAAATTCCTAATTTGCTCACAGATACCCTAATCATATCAGACATTTATATATACTGTTGTTGTATTTTTTCCTTAAATAGAAATCGAGAAAACGGAAATTTTCATGTTCTTGCCAAAGTGATGCTGTGCCGTTCTCACACTAGTCGTTGCATACTACAGACCAGTACAAGTACAGAGAAAAATTTTCAGCGCTCTACAGGCTTTAGTTCTCGAGAAACACTGAATTTAGCTTCGCACAGTCGGGTTCCCGTCTTAAAACGATTATTTCTTGAGAACTAAAGCCTATAGAGCGCTGAAAATTTGTGTCTGTACTTGTACTGGTCTGTAGTATACAACTACTAGTGCGAGAACAGCACAGCATCACTTTGGCAAAAACATGAAAAATTTCGTTTTCTCGATTTCTATTCAAGGAAAAAATACAGCAACAATATATATATATAAATGTTTGATGTGGATAGGGTATCTGTGAGCAAGTTAGGAATTTTCCAGGATTTTTCTAAGCGGAGTTACGATTTTTTCTTTATTTTTTGGGCTTTTGGATTTTTTTGGTTTTTGGCTTCAAACTCGCGATGGATTTGAACCGATGCGAAAGTGAGAAGCTCATCTTGTAGAGCTTGTTTTGCTCTATCAAACGGTACCTTGGAACCTGTCTAAAACCAAGAAGTTTATGACTTTTTGCGATTGAAAGTTTAAACGGACGGAACTTATGGGACAACCTGATATATATTAGGTTGGCTCGAAAGTTCTTGCGTAATTCAAACAAAATTCAATAACTTTTCAATGACTAAACTTAAATTCAAAATCTCGTTCTCTAAACATATTAGAAGGCCTGCGCTCCATGATGGACATTTAAGCGCAAGATTTCATGAGCTAGCCCCCGAGAACGAAGCTCTCAAATATAGGACTTCAAAAATTGCAACTTTGAGTTTGGTGCCAGAAAATCGCAGAGTGCCGCTAGCTAGCCGAAAAAAATCTGTAAAAATTACTTACACTGCAGAAGTCCATACGTTATCTTAGCAGGCTTAATCTCGCATGGAAATGCGAAAACAAAAAATTTGTGGAATTTGCCATTTTACAGGATAATTCCCCTTATGGATGTAATTTTTCCACAAAAACACAGTTTGCAACCAGAAATAAGACATATTGCCTATTTAGACCTTGCGACGTTTTTTGGAGTGTAAAAAATTGTTTTTGCCGAAAAACTGCGGTAATGAGTGGATTTTTTCCGCAAAATGACTATTTCACGAATTTTTTGTTTTTGCTTCACCGTGCAAGATCAAAGCCTTCCAAAGTAACCTATGGACTTCTGCAGTGTAAGTAATTTTTACAGATTTTTTTTCGGCTAGCTAGCGGCACACTGCGATTTTCTGGCACCAACCTCAAAATTGCAAATTTTGAAGTCCTATATTTGAGAGCTTCGTTCTCGGGGGCTAGCTCATGAAATCTTGCGCTTAAACATCCATCATGGAGCGCAGGCCTTCTAATATGTTTAGAGAACAAGATTGTGAATTTAGGTTTAGTCATTGAAAAGTTATTAAATTTTGTTTGAATTACGCAAGAACTTTCGAGCCGACCTAATATTAGGTCGTGTAATAAGTTCTGTCCCATTTTTTGTTTTGGTTTTTTCTTGACAATATTGAAAAAGTCCAAGAAGTTGGATAGACTCCCGTTAAGGCCTAGAACTATTAGCTCACCTTTTTTGTCAGAATAAGGTAGAACCACCGCTGACTGGGATGCGCTAACAATGAGTGAGGCGAGTCTCTGGAGGCTACGCATAGATCAAAACTTGCATAACTCCATTAATGGCGCGAGCTCAGTTGTTACGGCGGTACATTCTTCTTTTCTGTTCATTTTGGGATTCCGGGATAGAATCCAGCACGCCTCGAGCGTCTTTCGCTGACACCTCGGTTTCCCGTGACAGAATGTTGACCGAAACATCGAATTCTGTGTCCTGGTGGCATAGCTTGCGATGCGTGCCCAAGGGGGTTGATAGCCTTGATCTTCGCAACCCGTCTATGTGTTCCCTGATCTAACACATAAAGGCCTTCCCGTCTCTCCCACATATTCCTCCCCACATAGCTTACAAGTAATGAGATAAACCGTACCAGAGCGCATGCAATCCCCATCACTATTTGTTGCGCAAATTACGCAATCAGGAACGCTACATGCTTGGTCATATGCCCTGTTGCGCATTAGACGTTGCTTAAGATTAGCAGGAGGAATCTCAACGACTCTGAGTGAGTCTTGCAATCCTGATTTTCGTACGCAGGCTCTGATAACTTTACTGAACTCATCCGAAATGAAGGGAGGCAGAATGCTACCTTACTACCATCCTGATCACGTACTCTGTTGATGTGGCTTCCTCGCGCCCTTTTGAATGGGTACCCGTTAGCCTGCGCTACCTGGAGTGCCCCACTAATAGAAGCGGCTTTGAGATCATCGTCTGACGACACCGCCTTAGCTGTGCGAAGCATGTTACCGACAACGCTGCGTTTGGTGCTCATAGGGTGCGCTGAGGAGTAATGCACGAGAATGTTCTTACTGGTTGGCTTCCTGTACCACCTGGTTCTACACTCCCCTCTCCTCAAGCAGATCTGAACGTTGAGAAATGGTAGCCAACCCTCTTTCGGCGCTTCCCTGGTAAATCGGATGTCAGCTGATTGCTTGTTGAGTAGGTCAAAGCACTTGTCCATTTCCGTTTGAGTTGGACAGACGATGATGCAGTCATCAATGTACCGGTAGTAGAGAGTAGGACTGCGGTCAAGTACTGGCTTTTCCACTCTTGACATGAAGCATACAGCTATCGCATGAGCCAAACGCTGCCCCATAGCAAGTCCCCTAATCTGTTTGAAGTATTGCCCCGACCAGCGAAAAATCGAACAGTCTAGACAGCCTTGCAACAGCGTCATGACCTGTTGGATAGTAAATCCATACAAGCCGATGTTATCGATCTTCTCATTGAGCAATTCGAACACAGCCTGTAGCGCAGCTGAGTTAGACACGTTTGTATAGAGAGAAGTAACATCGAAAGATTTTATGACTTCGCTTCCACTGAATCGCATGCTTCGCAGATGCTCTAACAAGGCGCTGGTATTGGGCAGATGCGCAGGGATAAATTGCAGCATTTGAGTGAGGATGAGATTAAGCAACCAGGAAATTCTGTGCGTTGGGCCGCCGACATTACTTATGATTGGACGAACTTTGAAATCTGATGGATCCTCTGAATTCATCAAGTCGACCGGTAACTTATGCAAAATAAGCTATTCAGACTATTATATTATTTATCTATACACAATATACGATAAGATCATCAATATGTAAGTTAAATTTGATCGTTTAAGTTTAACATTTAACAAAAAATTTTGATATATAATAGAACAGGTTCACGGGCTCTTCTTCCTTACTGAGGAGTTCCGGGGAGAGCCCGGAGTTCCTGTACTCCGTCTAAGGGCAGGAACGAAACGGAGTTAAAACTTACATACAAAATTTACATATAAAATGGTTTCTAGTTTATAAGTAACACACTTTGTGTATAACCATCTCTATTTTTATCACTATTACTAATGCTAACGTCTAATGGCAACTCGAGGTTTTCCCGATTCCATTGGATGTTAGTACCCATTATATGGGGTTTTAAGTTTCATTTCATGAATCCAATACAAGTTGTTAAAATACTCTACATTTATATGTAAAAAAGCACGGAAATTATAAAAATGACATCAAACAATAACCATACTTCAACCAGTAATTACACCAAAGGACACAAAAGAGATTTACCAGTAATTTTCCTACATTGTGGATTGATAATCGTATATTTTCAAATCATTCCACCATTACTCATATAAAATATCCACAAAATGAAACTACAAACTTCATCCACATCACAGTTCTGAATGATAATACTTATCTCATTTTAAAGAACCAAATGGAATCAACCGGCAACCCATGAAAAATCATCTCAAATCAAATAATTATAGAAACACTTACAACTAAAAATTCATCTTGAATATCACTAATTCTTCACTTTTATTACTTTAATTTTCACTAAAAATTACTCATAATACCAACTTTTGTTCACATTCTACACCATTATTCTTTCGACCAATTGATTAGAGCTGTCAAATGAACAGCCTTCTCTCTTCTATCTCCGACCAATTGGGTCGAGCTGTCCAATGGACAGCCTTTCTTCGTATATTTTCGACCAATTGGGTCGAACTGTCAAATAGACAGTTTCTCTTCTCATTCACAACTCATAATTCTCATTTTCGGAATTTGATACAAACAGTCATTACGACGGTTTTAACCTCCTCTTTATCATCAACTATTTTCGACTAACGTTGTGCTGCCATCATTACATCTACTCATTTTCATCAATACCTTACCTATTACTCAAATCTTAAATAATCTTTGTACTTCAAAAGTTACACAACGATATTACAATAAATAAACAACTGTAGATACAAGACGTTAACCTTACAGGTCCACTTCGAACACTATTGTGTTTTTTCCTTTTTTCCTTTTTTTATTATATTTATATCAAAATTAACTCAATCATCGACTTATAATAATAATATCAAACATAAACTAAAAATATCAATATCATAAAATAGTTTTATAATCCTAATATATATAAAATGCTATGTTTATATTAATATTATTTTGTTAAAATACTATACTCACAATTTATATATCAAATATTTTTATTAATCAATCAATCACAATTTATTTATCAATATTCTATAAATAATCAAAATTAAAATTAAAATAGGTAAGTTTATTTTTGTTATATCGTAAGATATTGTTTTATTGGAAATTCCTTACAAATACTTTGAGAAGAGGGCCATACCTCTTGTTCTATAAAAATAGGGGGACACCATGATGGGTGAAACCAGTGGGGATGTGGGGACATGGGGGATACCCCCCCTGCGACTCCATGGGTCCCGTTTATTCTTATGTAAACTAAGGTTTCAAAAAACTCACTAAACACTAATAGGGTCGGTCATGAACCCTGGCAGCAGCCCTGCCGAATCATTATCTCCCAAACTTCCTAGGGTAAAGACCTGCCGACTAGGAAGTCATTCAAGTGGTCTCGAAAAACTATTTCTTCCGATGCTGATAATTATTACAAACTTTCACAATTTCGTAAAAGTAAGGTTAACAAAATATACACACTAGACGATTTTGGTAACAACAATAACACAACTGCATGTTGTACCAAATGCATCATATGTAAACAAATGAATCACAATCCATACATCGTAAGTAATACCACAAAACTCAAAATCTACACATTTTGCAAGAACAATAGTAATTGCAAAGACCATAACGTAATCTATTGCATCACATGTAATGAATATAATAAACAATATGTTGGTTTAACAACTCGAGATCTGAAGAGCAGAATTAGAGAGCATATCTATCATTCTAAAAAGAATGATATAAATAACTTTTTATATAACCACTTTAAAACATGTACAAATAGAAGTATAACAGTCCAGATATTAGACAATCTAGAAACAAACAAAGATAAAAACATCCTGTTGAGTAAAGAACTTTTTTGGATCAAATTACTCAACACTGCATACCCTTTTGGGTTCAATGACAATATCAAAGGATACGGAAATATATCCGATATTGATAACCCTCTCTTACAAAAAGAAACACATCCATACTATAGTTTAAAAATAACAAAAGACAGAATACGCAGCCAGTATAGACATAAAAATAAAAACAAAGAAACATTAGATACATTCTTAGAAAAAATCAACAATAAAAATACACAACAAGACTTATTCCGATACATTCATTCATTAAAAAAATGTTTTTTGAAACAGGTAATTACAGCATGTTTTGATCCCACATTTTTGAACAAAATTGAACAAAATATAAAGACAACTATTTTAAGCATACTTTGCAAATTTTTGTTCAATGAAGTCAAAAAAGAAAATCAAAACATTAATTGTGTCAATGTCAATGTTGAATTCATTCACAGTATATTAGATGAAGTCAATCTGAATAAAATCATCAATAACAGTTATATAAAAAACATTCTCAAAAATAACAATAACAATTACAATCCCTGCAGACTTGTATACAAATACAAAAATCCATTCTCTCAAACAATTTTCAATTATAACTCCGTTCTTGCTAAACTTAATTTAGATAGAATAGACCAAATTCTAACCCAGGAATGCAAATGCAAAGAGCGAGAAATGAAAAAATATGTTGACAGTAACCATGGACACATAGTTACCGGAAATTTGGAAATAATCAAAGACAAACAGTTAAAATCTATAATGAGTAAAGGTACCAAATACCGATTACACAACAACATCAATAAAAAAGAAGTGATAGATTGGATTAACTCAACAGTTGAACTCATTATGAATAGTTACATCAAAAAATACAAAATTAAAAATGAAGAATTCAAAAATATAAAAACTTTTCTTCTAAAAAAATTCAAACACAGATTCAAACCACTTCTTTATAAAAGAAAACTGAATAATAAACAATACCTAAACGAACAAAATTACAACTTTGAAAATAAATATATCAAAAACTTTAAAAAGCATTTCGTACTTTGTCCATTAGATAAAGCAAATAATAATTTTGGTATAATTTGCATAAAGCTATACATCCAAACCATAATGAAAGAATTAGGTATCACTTATAACAACAAAAAAATAATATTTGATGCAAATGAAACTTATAACCTATGCAAAGAAAATGCCAATGATATAATAGAAAAACACATAAAATTTTGCGATAGCAACAAATTACCATCACAAAATATAAGTAACATTCCATTAATATACTGTCTACCAAAACTCCATAAAAACCCTATCAAATTTAGATTCATTACTGGAGCTACGCATAGTAGCATTAAACCACTAGCTTCAGAATTAAGGTATCTCTTTCAATACATCAAAACACATTTTAAAAACTATGTACAAGCTATAAAAAACAAAAAATATTCTTATAATTATTGGTCTATAGACAATATCGATATCAGTAACAAACTATCGAATATCAACATAAACAACATGCAAATATATTCAGCTGATTTTACTAATATGTTTACAAGTCTACCACATAGCATAATAAAAACAAATCTTAAAGAACTTCTTTCACTATGCTTCAAAAATGCAAACAAAAAATACTTAACGTATAATGGTTTTAATAAAATATATTATACCGATACTATAAACACAAAATCAAAAAATAGATACTACACTATTTCTGATTTATTATATTACATAGATTATATCCTTGACAACAGTTTTTGTAGATTTAGTACGTACATCCTAAAACAAAAAGTTGGTGTACCACAGGGAGGTAATTTTAGCCCTTTAATGGCAGATCTCACGTTATCTTGGTATGAATATAAATACTTGATTCAGAAAACCAATTACAATAATCACCTTTATGTATTCCGATATATGGACGATTTATTAATCATACATAACAGCACAGAAACTGAAGTTCATAATACAATCATCAACGTATATGAAAACAAACTAGATTTAGATACTACACACGAGGATAAATTCAACTGTAATTATCTCGACTTAAACATTACAATTGTTAATAACAAGATAGTGACCAAAATGTATAATAAAACAGATAGTTTTCATTTTCAAGTAAAAAAATATATACACATGACTTCTAATGTTTCCATCCATATCAAAAAAGCTATAGTTTACACAGAAACTTTAAGAATTGCACGTACTTGCACCTATTTTAATGATTTTGTTGAGAAAGTGTTACAACTGAGAAACATACTTATCTCTAATGGTTACGATGAAAACATAATTCTTTCAAATATTTTCAAATGTCTACATAAAAATAAGTTCATACTATATAAATATGAATTTCACAATTACAATAAAACTAAAAATTTGTTTCACATTCTACATCAAAAAAATACATTAAGATCAAAGTAATATCTAATGCCTTGAACCAATATTTGTCAAAATACATAAATATTTCATCCACTTTATATTTCTAACCAATAATCGTTCGTTCTTATTACCATAAGTGACTATTACATAAAAAACATAACGAACAGCCGACTTGATCATTGATTCCATTAGAAATGAATCATATTATGACAAAAAATTTACTTACAAAAATACACAAATATGCCACACTTAATACTCAAAAGATTTCTATTCACGGCGGCTATTCAGACTATTATATTATTTATCTATACACAATATACGATAAGATCATCAATATGTAAGTTAAATTTGATCGTTTAAGTTTAACATTTAACAAAAAATTTTGATATATAATAGAACAGGTTCACGGGCTCTTCTTCCTTACTGAGGAGTTCCGGGGAGAGCCCGGAGTTCCTGTACTCCGTCTAAGGGCAGGAACGAAACGGAGTTAAAACTTACATACAAAATTTACATATAAAATGGTTTCTAGTTTATAAGTAACACACTTTGTGTATAACCATCTCTATTTTTATCACTATTATGCGTTTCAATTAGTACGTACAATACCGGACATACTGGTAGGTCACACTTGAGGCGGGATATGATGTGTTGTGATAGGCCTGCTGTCCGTGCCGTTTCTACTCAAAGCTTATTAAGCTTCCTATATTCCCTTTTAAACTCTTTTTCCGTTGATTCGCGGTATGTTGTTCTGTCCTCCAGATGCTGTTTAGTGATCGCAACCTCAAGCGCTTTAGGCATTACTACAAATTCGCCTCCTTTGTCGCTGACCGTTATTTTTATAGCATTAGAAGCCATGAGATCTCGCAATTCCTTCATGCCTCTTTTCTGCGCTAACGTGAGGTTGGACTTCTGATGCATGCTGCTGTATCTTTTGAGTGCGCTGTAGACTGAGGTTGAAAAGATTCGGAAAGTACAGTCTACTGAAGGTACTGGTTCTTGCGGTTTGTAGTAAGCAGACGGGAAAGGCATAACAGGCAACGCTGAAATTATCGATCGGTGATTTGCTTGCTGCGTCTCCAACTTAGCCCTATGTCGCAGGCGGTCTTGAACGTACTGCAGGTTACCTATGATTTTGCGTGCCACCGCGGGGCATATTGATTGAGTAGGCGAGAAACTTGGTCCCAAACTGAGCAGAGAACGCGCATCCGTTGATAGTGTCGCACCGCCAATAACCGTAACTCGCGATGAAAGGAGCTCATTATCGTTAGCATTGTTAAGCTGGTGTTCTACGTTACAAGAAGTGGTGGCTGTAAGTGCAACTCTAGCCTTGTCTAAACGTTCCTTATCTAACAACTTATTGAACTTTTTCCGCAATTTTGATTTGATGTTAGAGCGGATAATTTCACAAATGTTCTTAGACTCACTTTCTATTTCCTTCCAAAGGCTATTCGGCAGAAATCGTTTGCAACTCGACTCTTTGGACATACACTTGTTCATCATTGCATACAACTGATCTCTCTTGGTCTTCAACGCTGTCCGCAATAGTTGCAGTTCTATCTGTTGAATCTGCCTGCTGCTAATTTGCGCAACAAATAGTGATGGGGATTGCATGCGCTCTGGTACGGTTTATCTCATTACTTGTAAGCTATGTGGGGAGGAATATGTGGGAGAGACGGGAAGGCCTTTATGTGTTAGGATCAGGGAACACATAGACGGGTTGCGAAGATCAAGGCTATCAACCCCCTTGGGCACGCATCGCAAGCTATGCCACCAGGACACAGAATTCGATGTTTCGGTCAACATTCTGTCACGGGAAACCGAGGTGTCAGCGAAAGACGCTCGAGGCGTGCTGGATTCTATCCCGGAATCCCAAAATGAACAGAAAAGAAGAATGTACCGCCGTAACAACTGAGCTCGCGCCATTAATGGAGTTATGCAAGTTTTGATCTATGCGTAGCCTCCAGAGACTCGCCTCACTCATTGTTAGCGCATCCCAGTCAGCGGTGGTTCTACCTTATTCTGACAAAAAAGGTGAGCTAATAGTTCTAGGCCTTAACGGGAGTCTATCCAACTTCTTGGACTTTTTCCTGCATGTGATGAGATGTTTGGGAGGTTAATTCCTAATGTTCCTCACTTTATAGGCTCTGACGAAGGCGACTAGGCCGAAACGTTAGCCGAATAAAGCTATGATAATCTTGGTCTTGGCTCAATCATAAAAGCAACTATAATGTAACACCCAATTACATCCAAGTCACCTTCTTCTTATGGTCGTTCTTCACTCTTACGTCTGCTGCTGTCCAAAACAGAAATGAGCAAAGTTTGGGAATTGTTTTCTTTAGTACAAATCCATAGAACGCAGAATGAATGCAAAGATAGAGGATCCCATAACATACGGTTAAGTATGCATAATGTAGACAATCTCCCACACATATAGAAATGAAAAAGAAAGAAGAAGAAAATAGAAATATATATAGAAATAGGGCTAGAAGTCCGTTTCAAGGAACGTTGAAAAATGCATGAAAAGTGCTTCTTGATAGCGTGCAAATTTTTTTCCAGAGAAGAAAGTTTGATGGAAAAACTTGTCTTGAAACAAGGGCTAGAAAGACGCTCATTACTTTTGCACCAACTCAATAACATTACTAGAAAACCCGCAAATTGGAAATCGTTTCGTTCATTTTTCAATTCGTTAAAAATTTATTAGGTCGTTCCGAAAGTAATGTCGCTCTTTTCAAATGGACGCCACATTTCATGGAATCAAGATTTTCAAGAGATCTTAGGAGCATTCGATGCAGCATTTCATCTTCTTTTTAAAGGTCCCAATTTCATTGCATAATATAATGAGCTCTCGAAAAATTACCTAAATCCGCGACTCATGCTTTTTGACATGATCAAGTTCGGCTACTTTTCTAAATTTTTGTACTTATTCTCCGAAGAAATACAAGTGACAATTAGATAGAGCAAACCTTATAGGACACAGAATAATTTTTTCTTTTCCTTAGCTTGCTACTTAGAATTTCTGGAATCAATTTTTCAATGCCATCAAATTCTCCATATTTGGTCAACTCAAAACTCACAGAACAACAATTGGCAAGCAACTCGGGTGTCGTTCGACGCAGCTTTTCCTCCCCTTTTTACTAATCGTTTTTTGTTTCCGATTCATCAAGTTATCCAGGATAACATCATAATTCAGGTTTTCTAGGGCGCTCCCAGGCGTACCCGGAATTTTCGAAAGTTGCTGATCTGACGGTGAAAACTCACTTAGTTTGTAAAATTAGTGTCAAACCATAATCCATCTTTGCAAGATTCAAAATCCGAAGATATATTGGTGTTTGATGCATTTGTTTCTGAGATGAACTTGCTAAAATTAGATGGTTCCATCAAAAAATCTATACAATAATTATGATGAGATCTGGAAGGCAGAATAAAGTTGTGCTATTTCTTGTAGTGTTTGATCTATCCGCCCATTACTTGGACTCCTACCGAGGGTTGTTATAAAAATTTTGAAAAATTGTGAAACTTAGCCTTCTCAGAAAGCATGGGTTGCAGATTTTTACAATTTTTAGAGAGATTATTGAATTTTGTGCAGTGGTTATATTTATCTTTGCATTCATTCTGCGGTCTATGGATTTGTACTGAAGAAAACAATTGCCAAACTTTGCTCATTTCTGTTTTGGACAGCAGCAGACGTAAGAGTGAAGAACGGCCATAAGAAGAAGGTGACTTGGATGTAATTGGGTGTTACATTATACTTTAATACGGCGAAAAAGGACTGCGCCGTTTGAAGGAAAATTACATTAACATTAAAACCTGAAAATCATGTAGCGTTTCTTAGAAAGCCACCTGAGAACAACTCTCGTTCGAAAAAGAAAACGTTTTATTGATTTTTTCTTGAGCACAGCTAATTCCTGTTCATACTCGTATTCGAACGTAATTCGATCTTCAGCCCCTGCTAGCAATTAAAACTGACACATTTGCATATAGCTTGTTGAATCTTAAAATTTGCGTGTGACACAAGCGTCTCACTTTGACAGCCGTTAACACGTTGTTCTTATTCATAAAGGACTCTACTGTTAATCATTTTCAATTTAGGAATTCTGGCAAGGGCTGACATAAGCTGACATAATGAAGAGCTTTTGCTTCATCGTTGCGGTAACTTTTACAAGTTTTTGCTTCTGCTCAAATTACATCTAGACATTATAGATGCTCTTCATTGTCTGTGTGCTCGTTCGCAAGGCTCACTCTAACACCACCGCCGATTGGCGCGATTGGCCCCAATACGACTGAAGGTCTATCCCATAAAGTCCTGCGTCCTTCCCAACTTATGGCTTGCTCCCGTTGTTACGAATAAAAACGTTTGCATATGCAGCAGTGGATTTTTTCTTACTTGGAATAAAACCCTTTAGAGAATGCCTCAAAGCTGAATTATCCAGTAGTCATGTAAACTCGATATTCTTGGAAATGAAGTCAATTCAGGCTTTTTTTACATGACTTGATGTTGAAACTGTAGACTTTAGGGAGACTGCGCACGAAAATTCTTAAGCCGAGGGAAGGTTAGCGTTACGCGATATGCAAAGTTCTAGTTACCTAAGGCCACAACGCAAATGACCACACAAGCGCAACCTAGGCGTGGAACGCGGTTTCATTAGCTATAGAACGCATGAGGTGCAGGATTGCAACGGGTTGAAGATGCGCGCGGCCAGCTAATACTGCTGGCGTCTTCGTCCGGCAGTAGATATACACATACTAGGTTGTTTTGAAAGTTCTGGCCGATTTTAAGTTGCTTTGTAACGAAGCTATATCGGAGTTTTGCACTTATTGCAATGCTATGTATACCTTTCAAAAGGAACTTTTCTTGCTCTTTCCAATGCTTACTGATTTGATGGAACACCTTCCCAGTGATGAAATTTTAAGCTCCGATGGTATACCGAGAACACAAGAAAAAGTTCCGCCAAAAGAATTTTTCCAGTGTTGATAAAATTACCTCTGCGATATTTTATAGTCACTAAGGGCGTACGAGTTAACATACGCGCATCTTTACCCGCATACAGATAATATCTTACTTTCCATATTTGTCTTCAGATGCTGAAAAAAACTTCAGTTATTGTACAAGCGACAGCTACCTACCTACAACTAGTGGTGTCAGTTTCGATGTTAAAGTAAAGCCAGAGTAAGCTAGGACTAACAGCGCTATTCTTGTACGCGACAGCAATAAAAAACTAAATCAGAACCGGCACACTTGCGCGAAGGCTCATTTATGCCCGTTCTCGGTTTGAAGAATTTTTATGCAGCAAGGACAACTTGTGCATTCTTTAGCCATGAAATAATCCCTGATGTAAAGGTTATCAGCAACATCTCACCTAAAAAGCAAAGAACAAACAAAGAAAACATCAAAAACACTAGCTGAAACTCGCGACGGCATTTATCGACGCACAACCGTTGTCGCGTCTGCAGTGACACTATATTAAGCAGGAGTTTCGAAAGTAATTTCGCTTCTTTCCAATGGGTGCCACTTTGATGGAACAAAGATTTCTAAGGAATCTTGGCAGCATTCGACACAGCAGTTCATCCTCTTTTCAAAGATTATGAAGTTGTTGCAATACAGTCAATGAGCTTCCAGAAAATAACCAAAATCTACGACCCATGCTTTTTGAGATGGTCAGGTTTCACTTTCTAAAACCTTCATATCAATCCTCAGAAGGAGTTCAAGTAACGATCCGGTAGAGCAATCCTTTTAGAATTCAGTACAACTTTTGTCTCTTTTTCCATAGCTCGCCGCAATTTTTTAAAAGATTTTTTTTACAAAGCCATCGATTTTGGCAGGCCTACATCAGCAACAATCGCATGAAATATCATAATTATTCAAAATTTGAGGCTACCAAGATGGTACTGTGAGTTAGCACTTATTTTCCAAAGCAAGTAAGAGTTTACGGATTCGAAAAATTAAATTTCGAGTTTTTCGGGTACAGCTTGGGGCTCGCTAAAACAATGAGTTATGATAATTTCATCCCCCTTAACGAATTGGATACAAAAGACACCTGTTAGAAAGAGGAGAAAATGCTGCATCGAATGGTGCGCGAGCCGCTCTTCTTTTGATATTCTACGAGGATTTAGCTCTCCAAGTATGGAAATCGGTAGCATCAGTTGAAATTTTGTTGAAAATGTATAACAAGCTATGGAAAAAAGAAAAAAGTAGTTTTGCATTCTGTAGGGTTTGCTCTACCGGATCGTTACTTGAACTTCTTCTAAAGATTGATACGAAAGTTTTAAAAAATTGTGAAACCTGACCATCGCAAAAAGCATGGGTCGTAGATTTTGGTTATTTTGTGAAAGCTCATTGACTGTGTTGCAACAATTTCATAGCCATTAGAAAGGGCATGAGATGCTGCATCGAATGCCCCTAAGATCTCTTAGAAACCCGCAACATCAAATGTTGCGCCCATTTGAAAAAAGCGAAATTACTTTAACGACTTGATATAATATTTTGTCCTGTACAGTAGAGAAGCAAAACTGACTAAGACGTCGTCGAAGCAAATTTTCGATGCAATCTATCAGCAATCGCTAAGGAGCTTGCTGTAAATGATTCTCAATGACACTAAACAGATGATCTGATAATTGAGCTTTGCATCACTGAAAAACACCACTTAGCTCCTCTGGACAAAAGTATTGTCATCAAATCGGCGATTCACTTCAGAAATCACAATCGGCTAAAAATCTGGCTGAAAGTCTTTTACGTAACGTTTGCCATAACTGAATATTATATTTAGACGAAGATGAGCAGAATGGAGTTCCGAATCATGAAGCATACAGAAACGCACGTTGTGATCTAATGGCTCTAAAGAAATGAAAACAATGAGTAGAAAAAGGAGTTAGTACTCGCTTTTGTAGAGCAAAAAGCCAAATTTTTTACTGCCTCTGGTGTGATCTCAAAACAAGCGTTATGCACGTTAATCTAGCGTGGGCTTGTATTTATATATTTAAACATAAATTCACAGCATGTTATTTGAAAAAAGCCGCAAATTCTGGAGAGAAATGAATTTTGGGCGTTCATTTATCAAACCTTGAGCGAAGTAAGTACCCTAATTTCACGCTTATAAGACGCATCTTTTCGGTTTTTCAAGCGTGCTGCTCAGCCGCTTCGTTGTGTTTGGAAAACGAGACTTATGCCGGACGATACTCTCAAGCAATATGCAGCATTGGATCGGCGTGTCTGTGCTATTTGATTTTAGAAAAAAAATCCTCCGTGTACTATACGCGTGAAAATTGGGCATTTGCATCTGCGATACGTTATTTGGAAAACATACGATTTTTTGGCATCTAACGGTAAAAAAATAATCTTGAGCACCATTTTCATAAAATCATTCGATTCTGAGCATTGCAAAATTTAATTGATGCCAGTGCGATTGGGGTAATTGAATAATTGTTGTATGATTGAACAAACACTTCCTCCACATCGATTGGCAAAACCATCTGAAAGCCTCCTTCCTCCAAAAGCATAGTAAAATTGTCATTCGATACACTTGGTCACAAGCAAACACACTTTAGTCACGAGTTACGGGCTAGGTCAAGGATCAAACAATTTTTTGTTACAGTAACTGTCAAGAGATTTTCTTTGTCTAAATCTTCAAAGCTGATTACATATGCATATGACTGTTACAGGACTTTATTTATAAGTGCAAAAAAGGTGTGCGTGTCGGTCATACCTCTCGATGTCTCGCTTCAAATGCTGAGGGCTTGCCTTCCACATCCTATTGAGGCCATGGAAGTAAGCCCTCAGCAGAAGCCATTACAGTCAACATAACATATCCTATTTTGCATTATGTGATAGGTAAAACAGAACTGTTGACCTTTCCTTTTCTGGTATCTTGTACAGCCTTATGCAAAGAGGTGCACTTATACTATAAATTCCATAGTTAACAAGGAGATATTTCTTTCCACAATCCATCCTCCTACTTTGCTTCTTGGCCAGCACAGAGGCACTCATGTGTAAACTTTACGATCTTCTAGTGAGCAATGCAGCTTCGCTTCATGCAGATCGAGCCTTGAGAGCTTGCAGTTTGGAGTATAAAAGTTCTTGTGTGCAATGCAAGAATTCTGACACTTGATTAATCATTGGAGCGGCTTTCTCTTCAACTTCTCCTCTCGTCTTTGCTAGAGTCCGTAAGAACAAACGAGTCCCTCCTTTTGAAAAACGCGCTTCAATCGAATAGCCTGTGCAGTTGATGCGATGGAGGGGAAAATCGTGAAATCAAAGCGGAAAAGGCGTAATCGCTTCACAGAAGATTATTTGCCACCTTCGTCCGGGCCCTGTTACATATTTCTGGCAGCCCTACTAATTCTATGTATAAAATTTTTTCGGAATGTAAGAACCTATAAATTTCTCAAAATGGTGTTAACATATTTTCAGGCCAAACTAATATTTTCACGGAAGCTTTTTTTATACGAATATCGGGCTTGAGATTAGGATATCATGCTACGCTTGGCATGTGCATCTCACTTCAAATGATCTCTGCAACTCACAGTATTTTTCGTAAATTCAAGAACGTTGAACAAATTCAGTGGTATAGATTCTACCACGGTATCCGCATTTTGAAAATATTCGGCTACTGCAGTATATGGGGAGTCATTCAGTTGAAAGATGTCAAATGCTCATAAATATTCAATCAGTTAAAGAGTTTTTATTTACTTTTGCACTTTGACAGCACACTTCAATAGAGCTTGCTATCGTTCCCTCCCCGGTGTATGTTGAGCGGAACAGATGCAGACATCTGAACCCATTAGTGAACTTGTTCACCCTCTATTGCAAGTTGTTCTTTGAAATCTCTCCCTATCTCTGCCAACAAAGCATATGTATTACGTGGCAGCTTAGGGAGTACGAAGAACCATGCTTTACAGTAGAGTTTTGCTGAGCCACCAATGCACTCCTATGTCTGCGGACGCTCCGCTCAACGTACACCGAATGCTTCGGAATGGAGGCGCAATAAAGGGGTGGTATTTATCAATCTTTCATATAGGAAGGGGCTCCTGTACAGGTAACAGTCCGCACAGGCGCGGGCATTAACGCCCGCGAATGCGAAGCCAAGCTGGTGATCGGGCTCCTGTCTATTGGCGAATATGGTCCGATCTGGCAAGTTTGACCATGTCGGGCACGGTAGTTGAGCAGCGGAGCCCGACCTGAAGATTGAGCTCTGCTGCACTACTGCCGTGCCCGACATGGCCAAAGGCCAAAGTTGCCAGACCTTACCAACATTCTGAAGTTTTGTGAATCACGGGAGGCTCTCCCTGTTCGGGCACTCGTTGATAATGCCCCGAACAGCGATTTGGAGATTGCTGAATACCGCATCGGATAAGCGATGTGTTCAGCACACTCTGCAAAGGTCCCAAAGGTGTGCTTCTTATGCTCTTTTCACGTAGAGTGAGCCAAGGAATTTAAAGCTTAATTTAGTACTAAATGGGGTAGCTATGTCTTGACCTTCAGAAAACTGGAGAATTTATCGAAAGGGAAAACTGGAGGAATCATAAAACAAATTGGATTTCTGTGTGCTACATGCAATTTGGATTTTTCACCGTTTAGGCGAGAAGCAGCATCGCCATGATTATCTGTTCGTCTTGCATTGCTGGTTCTGATAAATGGCCTCCAAAACGCTGTCCCACCTTCCTTCAACTCTCCTGCCCATCAAAGCTAGTGCGTACTAATGCAACAGCGAATTCTACCATTCTTTGACCACCACATTGTTTGCGTGATTCTCGTTTCTCAACCGCGTTTCTGGTGTACTCCTGTATATTCCCTTAAAATCAGACACGACCCAGTCTCACAAAGCTTTCCTCTGTTGAAGTTACAGCATCGGTTGCAAAGCCAACCTGCCTTCTCATTTCCAAAAGGGCTGGCGGGGTATTCTTGCAAAGACTCTTTGCCCTGCCCAGGATTAAGTAAGAGATATGGCACTCGATCACTGAAAGCGACTCCCACCCCCTAGTTGTGGTGTCAATAAGACCCTTCAGAACTACTGCACAAGATACATAACCTTATTAAGCATAACGAGTAATGTACGGACTTAAAGCGCAGTGGTGAAGTGTGCTGAGTCATAGAATGGTGATTTTGTTTGCAGTTTCGATCTCTTTTGCTTGATACTCCTTTGCAACCCATTGCTAATATCTTTAGTGTTACTGCGAAGTCCTTAACGAGGTTAAAAAGATAATTCAAGATCGAAGGACAAATTCCTTTTTTCATTTTGCGAATACAAGTACAGAGTGCAGTCTCAGCTTCCTCTTTCTTGCTGCTTGCTTCCGTTCGTTGTTGCATTCCTATTCATCAAAGTTTTTATTCTTGCTTTCATCATGATCATCCTCAATCGCAAGTGTCTGAACAATAAAAATTATGAGTTTTCGACGTCTTTAGATGTTAAGTTACCTTTTTGACCGCGTTACATCGCGATCAAAAGTTTGATCGCGCTAACAATGTAGATATTGGGAATGGGTAGCAAACGAGTATCAAGCAAAAGGAGTCAAACTTGCAAACAAAACCCGGGGCCCATCCTATGACTCTACACATTTACCACTGCGCTTTGCGTCCAACTTGACTTCTAGCTTTGTCTGCGTTCACAATGATCCGGAAATGCGGAAACAGTTCTAGCACAGAGCTTGAAATGAGCGCTGTGCTGGAACCGCTTTCGGACTTCGAGATCAGTATACGCAGCCTTTGTCTAGATGGGCGATGATTTCTATTAAGCGCGGCGCCCACAACAGAATGATTGCCTTAACTTCGTGTGAAGACCGATAAGAAGATGCCGAAATCGGATATGTAATCAGGCCTCCATGGCGTGTTTAACGGTATACGGTTTGCTGGGATTGACCACTTCAGGTTTTGACCAATCCGTTGTAAGAAATAGTTGGTGAAAGTACAGCCTTCAAAAGCGCAAGATGGGAAAAGAGAGTTTTCTGGGCTAGAATTCCTCACTTAGGAGGTTTTTTAAAGCGGAATATCCGATGGTGAGAAAAGTAAAGAAGGAGTAATGCTTTGTGGGGTTATCTAAACAAACCGCTCACGAGTAACATGTTATCACCATTATCAGTATTACTCAATTACAACTCCCCTCCCTTTTTGGCACCTTATACAGTCCTCAGTTGTGGCGCGCCCTGCTCACGCTCGATCCTGGCCCTGCCCTTTTTGACGTGATCTTCGATGAGCATGTGCAGTTCTAAGATAGTCCAGCTAGTTTTGAGACAACGTCAAAAATCTCTCTCAGCTGCTCATCTGGTTGGCATAACAATCTTCCAAACGATTCCAATCTTTAGCTCTCAGTACTCTATAAGTTTGAGACTAGAAAATGTGCTGATTTATTGTTAACTTACCATATCACCTCCTGTAAAAATCTTCTTACGAGAGATTGCTGCATATGTGCTAGCCGCAAAGCTGAAAGGATTTTTTCTACCCTTTCATACACCGCGAATACCTATAAGCCTTCCACCAATTTTATACACGGTAAACCTTCCAGGGATACTACGAGAGGATGAGCGTTATACTATAGCGCTTGCCGCAAGAGACATCACACTTTCATAATTAATTCAAAAAATGCCTGAATTTCGCGTATGCGGTTCTTTTGTCGTCGCAATAGAGTAAGGATTTTCGAAAACAAAATCGCTCGATTTACTTCATGTCATCTGGCATCTTTATTTTTAACCGTATGTAAGCAATGCGATTGAAGCGCAATCTAAGAGCATATGGAAAGAAATATAGTCTCATTAGTAATTTCTTTATAAAACATATGCTCTGTCAGATGCGAAGTGAAACAACCTGCAACAACATGTAAATTAGTAAATGAGCAGCAGCTGATGCAATCACGGCACAAAATGTATCAAAATCTAAGACAACCAAAAAATGATTACCGAAAGAATAAAATTGAAAACATATACCGCATACGCAAAACTCAATATTTGCGAAAATCCGTCGAATGGCGCGAGGTTGCGACGCGGAGAAAACTGCCTTCTCCTTTGTAATATAACGTTAGGCCGCCAAATCAGTGTCCCAAAAATTGTGCACACGGTTTAGTTGCTAATATCTCTCTCGCTTTAATGTCTTTCTCATCCTTAAGTATCATTCTGTAGAACCGGCTTCAACTTATCCCGCTGTTCCTTACTGTAGGGTTGCAGGAAGTTTCGGCATGTGTTAGGTTGTCTTGAAAGTAAACTCCTTTTTTGAATAGTTCAAGCTGTTTTTGTTTTTCTAGTAAACCTAGGGTATCATTTGATAGAACAGATCAAGCTCTATAAAATGACTACAGAAGATACTCTCACTCCATGTAGAGTCTGAAGCCAAAGACCCAAAATAATTTTCACACCCAAAAAATGGATTTTGCGAGAAAGAATCCTTGATCTCCAACTTGGTCATTATACAAAAGGCACGTAGTAGTCTTAAATATCTTGATATGTCTTTACTGGATCTTTCCCGCGCAAAGGAAGCGAGAAAAAAAGATACTTCAAGAATGCTTCCCCCCCCCCCCCCCAGCCCCTCCCACATATGTCATTGTATACTACAAGCCTTACTTAGTATAATCTCAAAACTTTACCCCTGTCTTCATTTTTATAATCGAGAAATACCAAGTTTTATATGAAAAACTCGAAAAAAAGCCGTTTTGGCATTTTTATCTATTTTTGTTTCACAATTTTGAGCCCCGGAAAAAATCCACCAAACTCATTTTGGGGTAGCTATGTGTCTATTATATAGGGAAGTTCGAAGTCCATAGAAATTTTGGAAGAAAATCCGATTTTTAGAGTCGCTGAAAAATTTTGGTTTTTGGCTACAAATTTTATCTGGATTACGACTTAGGTGTATCTTTGGTGGTCTTTTCGTAGAGCTTGCTTCGCTCTATCGAAAGGCACCCCAAGTCTGCTAGGAACACAATAGCCCAATTTATTTGAAAATGGTACTTTTGGGATAACCTAATAGAATCACTATGAAGAAAGAATGCCCATCCTAAAAGATTTTGAAAAGAAAAAATCGAAAAAAAATTTTCTCATTTAAAAAATGGATTTTTGCGAGAATGATAGAATGATTTCTACGGACCTCCAACTTGGTCACTATACAATAGACACACAGTAGTCCCAAATATGTCTTTACTGGATTTTTTTCGCACATAGAAAGTGAAAAAAAGATACTTCAAAAATGGCAACTCCCCCCCCCCCCAGCCCCTCTGAATATATGTCATTGTATTACTACAAGCCTTAGTCAGTATAATCTTAGAACTTTAACGCTGTGTTTACTTTTATAATCGACAAATACCAAGTTTTACATGAACTCGAAAAAAAGCCGTGTTGGCATTTTTATCTATTTTTGTTTCACAATTTTGAGCCCCGGAAAAAATCCACCAAACTGATTTTGGGGTAGCTATGTGTCTATTATATAGGGAAGTTCGAAGTCCATAGAAAATTTTTGGAAGGAAATCCGATTTTTAGAGTCGCTGAAAAATTTTGGTTTTTGGCTACAAATTTTATCTGGATTACGACTTAGGTGAATCTTTGGTGGTCTTTTCGTAGAGCTTGCTTCGCTCTATCGAAAGGCACCCCAAGTTTGCTAGGGAAACGATAGGCCAATTTATTTGAAAATGGTACTTTTGTGACAACCTAATAGAATCATTATGAAAAAAGCCATCTGCCAAAATTTCTTTAAGATTGTGGAAAACTGCGTGGCAGAGTTTTCGCGCTGATTTCACCACACATTTTTTGGGAGCCTTTTGAGCGTTAGGGTAGTACGATTGCATTCTGAATTGGAAAGACAGTTGTAACGGGAAAATACTACTCATTAATCAAGCACTTCAGTGAAGTGTATTCCATACCTAAACTCTGCGACTCTTAATCTAGTGTAATAGAGTTTGTTTTGTTTCGTTTATTTTCCAAAAAGGAGAGGCAAAATATGGTTGGCAATATCCTAGAATCCTTCTCGAAGTTCCTACCTTATTCTGTACTAATGAAGAGCGATCGGAAATTCGCGTACGTTGGGTCTAATAAGGGAACGACCCCAAGTCAAGGTGGCCATTTGGACTGAACCGTGTATCGTTAAATGCGTTTTGATGAGCGATATTAGGTCTACCTTTCTTATCTGCGAAGCCGATCATTGGGAAAAGTTATGAGCTTTCAAAGATCCAAATTTGGCGAACATGCAGCGCCACATCCCCAAGAACTAGTTGTTCAAAAACACTTATCCGCGTCTCTGGTACATGTGAGCATCCCTTAAAACTAGTACACTATAATCTTGCTAGTCCTGCACTCCCAAGTTGGATCTTCTAGCACATCATGCATTAGAGGTCCAGTGATTCACAAGAATGCGGTTAAATGTGCGAATGCGGCCATTGCTCCGCAGCTTATCTGTGAAACAACCTCAATGGTTCCCCGAGCATTTGTCTAGATTTTGCCAACATTCTTCCAAATTTCCCCAAGCGGACAGCAAGAAATCAGCGAACTATTTTTCCGGTGCCCGCTTGCCTATGAATCGCATGACCGCTTGCCCCCCGCGATTATCTGAGGTAGGTGTATTTGAACGATAGTCCTTGAGGATGTGGCGCTACATGTTTACCTATGATAGCTATGGAAAAATTGAACCTATGATAGCTTAGAATTTTTTTTCCACAGTCCGGCATCTCTAATAAGGAAGGTGGTTTGGATCAAGGCAAAACTTTTGCGTACCAAAGCAACTCTTTTGATAAAGGAATCTCGTTTGAAAAGATAGTGACAATAGCACCTCTCCAACCTTCAATTACTATCTGATCATCCTTTTTCATTTCGTTCAATTCCTCCTTTTGTCATCATGTCCAGGCAAATTGACCAAAAATTGCTAAGCTCTGCTGTGGCTCAAAACAGTTCAATTATGAATGGTCTATAGCTTTGCAGTGTCAAAGGAAAATATTAGCAACCGAGAACTTTTGGGTAGAGCATGATCAAACAATCTTTTTTGCATCTTCTCCGAAAAGACAATCATCGATATTTTTGTTTCAAAGAAAAAAAGCTGATGAATTCACCATTATTGAACCATTCATAAAGCGAGATAGTTGATGACACAGTTGTGTGTACTTTGCACAACTTTATCAGGCTTTTATTTTTGACATAATCTGCGACATGTCTCTTACAAATGCCTAAAAATTACATAGCAGAGAAATCGAGATTATCGTAATCTCGTAAGTTCCCTTGTACCCAAAAAAAACATATGTTTTTTTGTCAAATTATGTCAAAGAAGTTTCGCTTGTTCGTCTTTTTATCAACCGCTCTATGTACGGCTTACTTTTTCAAAGTATTTTTTTCCAGAGGCTTTACGTCAGTTCGACAAGAATGAGATTTTTCAACCTTACCTTGTTACTTACCATCTTAGTGGTATGTTGACCAAACAAGGCATGACTTAGTTTGCGACTTTACTCCTCAGACTTATTGACTGTACATCACTTCAATGCTTACAGATTCTCTCTGCTGTGGACGCTTCTTGGTTTCTTTCAAGATTCAAGAAATTTAATCGCCGGGGCAGGAATAGAAAACTTGGCGAACCTGCTCCGATCGGAGTGGAGGAAATTCAAGATGGAAATTAAAGCACCCAAAAGAATTTGATATTTCGTATTCGATTGTCGATAAACCTTGGCATTGTGATTCAAGTTGTAATACGGTTTTTAAGCTGTCGATCAGAATTGGTAGCAAGACTTTATTACGCGATAAGCCAACGTTTCGGCAGTCCGTCCGCATTCTTCAGGGCTTCTTGAAAAATCGAGAATTTGAGAATTGACCGCTCAAACGCCCTGTTTGGCACAATGGATATAGTTTAGACTAGCTGGCTTACCCGGCTCCGCCGTATGTTCCGATTAGAAAATTCCATTTCTTAACCGATCCGGACCAAGCTTGGCACACATACACTTCGGGCCCCGGCGGGTGTCATAGGCTACTTTTCGTCATCGATCGATGTCGATTTTATCGATTTTTTGCAAAATTTGAGCTAGGGGGCTGAAATTTGGCAGAGGGGTGTAATCGAGCATGCTGATCACCCCCACGGGGGTGATCAGCATGCTCGATTACCCCCCCCCCCCCCTGTGCCAACTCCCAGCCCTGTAGCTCAAATTTTGCAAAAAATCGATAAAATTGATATTGATCGATGACGAAAAGTAGCCTATGACACCCGCCGAGGCCCGAAGTGTATGTGTGCCAAGTTTGGTCTGGATCGGTTCAGAAATGGAATTTTCTATTCAGAACATACGTACATACATACAGACATACATACAGACATACATACAAACAGACATTCAGCTTTATATATAAGATTTGTGATGGAGTGGCAGAATAGATGGAAAACCTGATTTCAGCCTTGCTAGATTGGAATATAGAGGCCAAATAACCAGTACGGCGCTGCAGCTGCGCGAGTGATTATGATAGTCAGTGTCAACAATGTCCTTTACATAGTTATGAAAGATCTTGTATCAGATCATTATTGGTGTTTTAGACGCTACGCTAAAGGCCTCCAACGTTTTGCGGGTTATTATAACTCTAATTCGTGCGACAAGATCTTAATAGTAACTTGAAAGTACTGGTTCTCATGAAATGATGTTCTCATCTTCGAATGTGCACCCAAAGGTGTGGACATTTTCGATTTTTTAAGGACCGTCAAGATGCTCTTTTTTTGTGCACAAGGGTCTGCCGGTCTTTCCTATGTATTGGTCACCGCATTTTTGACGAGTTTATGAGATATACCACTCCTAATTCCATGCAGTCGCCTAGTTTCCCAGTCAGATGATACAATCGGCTCGCGCACATTCTGTCATACGCTAGATTGCGGCTAAGTTGTTTTTTTTTTTGAGATCAGGAGCAGAGGTGCGATAGTGGGGGCCGATTCTCCCCCTACCTTCACTTTTGAGCTGGTTCAGGATGACCACCTTCACTTTTGGAATAAAAATTTTTCGCTGGACGATAAAGAAGGAAAATAAACAAAACAAACGCAAAAAAGATTATTGAAAACATATATTTATGTATACGGCGGCATATATATTTAAAATAAACGTGCTCAGCAAATGGTGTATTTGAAAGTAAAACTGAGCGAAACTGTACGGATTTTATTAAGTAAATTTTGTCATAACATACTGCGAAGGAAGTAGGTCGATCTAGGCAGTAATGGCCGAGAACCAGAATTTTGAAAATTTAAATAATAAAAAATCATGCGAAATTTTCACCGTTATAAATCTGTTGTTTGAAGATGTCAGCAGTTGCGTCTTCATAGGTTTTAAAGAGTAAGTGGTCCTCTTTCAGCTAGTGAAAGAATCGAGTGGATTTGAGAGATAGTCGTTGAAAACTAGAATTCTAAACATTTACGCCATTTTTGCGTGTTTTTTGACAGTTGACAGTTAAAACTCATATAAATCTTGAATGTGAAAGTGTGTGATGTTGCGACTTTATAGGTTTTATAGAGTAAGGTTTGCCTTATCAGGATATATCTTAGCCGTTTCGATCCATTGAAACACCTCCGAGATCCAGAGTCTTGAAAAAGCAGGTAAAAAAGCGCTTTTTAAAATTCGACAGCTCATAACTTCTTCAAAACTGAATGAATCATATTGCGACTTCATAGATTAGATTCTTCTCATCAAGAGCTTTCAGACTATATATAATATGTGGGGGTTTAGAACCTCCTACGAATTATGCCCGTGGGGGGAGCCATTTCATACCAAAGTCTCCCACCTCCAATACATTAAAGTGGGCTAGGGGGGGGGGGGGGCATAATTCGTAGGAGGTTCTAAACCCCCACATATTATATATAGTCTGAAAGCTCTTGATGAGAAGAATCTAATCTATGAAGTCGAAATATGATTCATTCAGTTTTGAAGAAGTTATGAGCTGTCGAATTTTAAAAAGCGCTTTTTTACCTGCTTTTTCAAGACTCTGGATCTCGGAGGTGTTTCAATGGATCGAAACGGCTAAGATATATCCTGATAAGGCAAACCTTACTCTATAAAACCTTTAAAGTCGCAACATCACACACTTTCACATTCAAGATTTATATGAGTTCAACTGTCAACTGTCAAAAAACACGCAAAAATGGCGTAAATGTTTAGAATTCTGGTTTTCAACGACTATCTCTTAAATCGACCCGATTCCTTCACTATCTGAAAGAGCACCACTTACTCTTTAAAACCTATGAAAACGCAACTGCTGACATCTTCAAACAACAGATTTATAACAGTGGAAATTTCGCATGATTTTTCACTATTTAAATATTCAAAATTCTGGTTCTCGGTCATTACTGCCTAGATCGACCTACTTGCTTCGCGGTATGTTATGACAAAATTTACTTAATAAAATCCGTACAGTCCAACAAACTTTTGCTTCCAAATACACCATTTACTAAACACGTCTATTTTAAATTTTTATAAATAAAATTTATAAATATTTTTAATATTCATCGTATCTGTGGCCCTAAAGAGGGCCGTTGGGTCACAGTCCGACCTAGGAGGATAGCTCTGTTCCTCCGTTCTACCCCCCCCCCCCCTCCCCCCCATCCCGTCGACGTTTTTGGGAGGTGAGTGTCCGACACTATCACCTTCATTTTTGGCCGGCCAGTGGTAGCTGGGACCACCTTCACTTTCGGTGGGCCCCGCTCCCCCCATCGCACCTCTGGCTGGGAGTTGGGACAGGGGGGGGGGGTAAGTGAGCATGTGGATTCGAATACAATATTAGTTTTCAGAATTATCGATTACTTTTATCAATTTTATCGATTTTTTGTAAAGTTTGACCTGTGGAGCTGGGAGTTGGCACAGGGGGTAATCGAGCATGCTGTTTAGGCCCCGGCCAGACTTCATGCGATTTGACTGAGAAATTTTGTCTTGAATTCTGGCGAAGATTCCACAGAAACCTTTTTTTCAAGGTACAAAAGGCTATGAAAACGCAAATTTTCGATTTCCTTGAGATAAGCTAAAGATATTATCTTATTTATAAAGCTGAATGTGTGTGTGTGTGTGTGTGTATATATATATATATATATATATATATATGTATATGTTCTGAATAGAAAATTCCATTTCTCAACCGATCCGGACCAAACTTGGCACACATGCACTTCGGGGCAGGGCGTCATAGGCTACTTTTCGTTATCGATCGATATTGATTTTATCGATTTTTTGCAAAATTTGAGCTACAGGGCTGGGAGTTGGCACAGGGGGGTAACGAGCATGCTGATTACAAATATATTATTGACAGGCGCGGGCGGAGCCGGGTTTGCCAACTAGTTTCCTATATTTGCTTCATTAACATTCTTTCTGATACAGTCAGGATAATAACATCCGGGGCGAAGCCCCGGATGACTTCTGCTTTTTTTTCAGGTGAAGGTTGTGTCCCCCCATAGCCCTCAAAGTGAAGGTTACCAGAGTACGTGGCTCTATGTATCGAGGGTATGGTCTGTCTGTCTGTCTGTCTGTACGTATGTATGTATGTATGTATGTATGTATGTATGTATGTATGTATGTATGTATGTATGTATGTATGTATGTATGTGTGTATGTATGTATGTATGTATGTATGTATGTATGTATGTATGTATGTATGTATGTATGTATGTATGTAATGCTGGGAATTGGCACAGGGAGGTAATCGAGCATGCTGATTACAAATATATTATTGACAGGCCCGGTCGGAGCCGAATTTGCCAACTAGTTGCTTCTATAATAAACTTTTCGTCCCCTCCCAACGCCTTGTTCATCCGGCCGAATGTCCGGACTTAGGTGATGAGTTAACACGTTTCGGACCGCGAAATCGCGCAAGGCGAAAAAGAGTATACTTTCAACCGTTAGCCAACGAAGAGAAGTTCTTTCGTAGACTGTGTGCTATATTTGTAATCAGATGTCAGATAAGCTCGATACCGAAAGTTTTGAGAGGACTCTAAGTGTTTGCATTTTGTCGCTTGAGAAAGACTTCTGTGTTTTCTTGAAAGATAGTGACAACAACTCAATTTCAAATAGTGTGCAAAAGTATCTATGTTGCACGCAGCACACATCATTATTAAAACTGCAGTTTTTCTCTTTGAAATGGAAGCAAAGAAAAGTTGCGACGTCGCACGCGTCGTTCGCGTTGCCGCACTTTGTTGCGACTGTTGTTCGATTTGTCCTCATATCTCCTAAACAAATATAGATGGCACAACTCTACAGAGTCATTTGAAAAGGAGAAGCTTAGGCCTTTGACTTGATTATCTTGGATTAGATGAAACCCTCCTGTAAACGTTAAAAAGATCGTTCAAATAAAGCGTGCTGCACCATGTCACCGGTCCGAAACGTGTTAACTGAGTACAGTGATCCTTGAAACTGGGGAAAACTAAGGAACACGGCAGGATTTTATAACAACAGGGTTATCCTATGCAATAAATGAAATGAAATGAAAACGATTCGATTAGAAATTAAGAAGATACGATTGCCAAAACTGCGTAACCTACGCACGCGAAAAACGCAATTGTGACGATTTTATGAATGTCCTACATCTATAACTATTATCATGTAATGGCTATACACATATCGGCATTTTTGAAATTGCATACACTGTTATGAGGTTTTTATTGTAATTATGCATGTATGAACAACAAGAAATAGTTGTGATATAAAGATATATGTACGAATCTGAGTTTAGTAATCCCGCATGATTGGCGTATGGCTTCGATCGCGTGATGCTAGGAAGGCGCTGACTCCATAGAGGCATGCGAGAATGAAGGATAAAAACTGAAAATGGAGTCTTTGTTGATGAAGGATATGTCATAGTTATAAGTCTGTATAGTATAGTCTGTTCCATTCCGAATCAGGCCAAAACCATCTTACAAGGAAACGATACTTGATGTCCGTGGCCTTTTAAGAGAAAATGTATACCATTATACTCGCCTTCGAACGCTAATTCCGAATCTGACTTCCGTTTCTGCTAATCGTTTCTCTGAAAAAAGTTATGAAGGATTTTCCCTCAAGTTTGGCTCCGAGGGAAATACAATAACATCAATGTCATGCTGTGGTGTAATGGAGAGTGCGATGGCCTCACAAGTTTATGCATATGTAGGTACAAATCCTTTTATGCTCTACAGTTCCGATCGTATTCCTCTTGATATTGTGTTCCTTTGTATTTCCTTCGGTAGGCCAAACTTCGCCCGAAAATCCCCCATAACTTTTTTCAGAGAGACGATTAACAGAAACGGAAGTCAGATTCGGAATAAGGGTCCGAGGACGAATTTAATGGTATACATTTCATCTCAAAAGGCTACGGACACTAAGTATCGTTTCCTTGTTAGCGGGAGTCCGCGTCCCTAGGGTTTTGTGTGACGCCTACGGTCAGCTTGTCTGCTCTCTCTTCAGCTTCTTCGCTCCCTCCGACAGTGCGCATATGCTAGCTAACCCTAGCGCTGCGAGCGCGCAGAACCTACAAGCCGGATTTCCAGAACGGTGATTAAATGAGCGCGCACAAACGGGCGGGCATGGATGGGGAGGGGCGGGCGTGGATGGGGGTTCTCGTGCATCTTCGCTATTCCGAAGCAATTTTCTCGCTTCCGAAGCGGCATTTTGCGCCGTGACTTGGGCGTTGGCTTGATAGGAGGCCCTACTCTTAAATGCTGCCAAAAGCTCAACACCCTCAACTTAGGGTGGACGATGCCTTTAACCAATTGACGACGAGCCTAATTCTACGTGGCGGTGCTGTAGGACGACGCAGTTTTGCACAATGTTTTCGGTGTGGGGAAAATTGGTCATTTACGAAATGTAAAGTTATTTTGTAATCAACTACAATCTTCTTCTTCGACGGCGGAGTCTACGGTTCAGAGAGTGCAAAAAACTGGAAAAAATACTGAACTGCGAAGAAGATTAGACCTGGAATGATATCCACGAAAGTCCATTTAAAAATGGGCTTTTCGCGAATGAAAAGCGAATAAAATGGGCTTAGTCCCTGCGGTTCGATAAGGTATTGCATTCGCGAATCCATTTATTCTACACCAGTGCGTCACCTCTGCTTCGCAGAGGTTCGCACTGGCTCTACTATCTATGTGCCTTACTCATTCTCGTAAAATCGTGGCACTGGAACTCACCGCGCTATGCCGACTACCACGAATAAATTGTAAACAACCACTCATTTAGAAAGTTTTTTCACGTGAGATCGGTGATTTCGCGTGGATGAAACTTTTCGCAGGAAGATAAACGCAAATTTGAATAGGTTTTTGGATTTGTCATGACTTGGTAGTCGCCATAAAGGTAATGATAACCGTGAGCTACATCTCTGTGCGAAATTCTTCTCAAACGCTTATCTAGAACCTTGGCAAATTGACCATTTACACAACCAATTCGTTATGGCGCCGTTTTCGTTATGTAGTGAACTTTCGACCACTTTTCTGGCTAAACTTCATCGCTTGCACATTTGCTTACCAAACTCATCCACGACTCTGCAAAAAGTGGTGATACGGAACGACTTTTGCGGTACAGAAGCCAGGTGGACCCGTTTGGCGCGCAATTTCTGGGATCCACTCAACGAATCTACTCGTGCTTTTGCATGTTGGACTTTCATGAAGGTAGCATGCGCCATGCAAAATTTGGGCTCAAGACATTAGCTGGAACACGCTCCACGAATTTCGTAACAGACAGACACACACACACACACAAAGTCACGTAAACACCCTTAGCCCGTTATTATAATGATAAAAATGTCTTAGCAAGCCTTTCTCCAACTTGTCTCAACCTGTTTACTCACTCTCGCAAACTCATTTCCACCAAGTGGTCGATATCCAACTAGGCTAACCTAACATTACAATGTCAATCATTTGAATATTCGTTCTTTCACAATCCATTACACCACCAAAATCCCGTTTACTATCTATGACTATCCATCTAGGTAGAGCACTGCTACTTCAACAAAAATCCATGTAATATCCGGTCCTTCGCTTTTAAGACCTATGAATCTGCATTGAATCAACTTCGTATGCAGAGCTTTTTGCAGAAAGCACTGGCTAGAATTGCACTGCAATTTGTAAATCGAAAGCTTATCTCATAGGGAACTGTACTACAGCACAAGCCAAAAGTTTTTTTGGGTCGAAAAAACTACGACGTGCAAAAAAGATGACTTCGCCAATGTTCTACTTCAGCTCTTCTTTCCCTAGCATTATGTTTATATCTCTAAATAGGAACAACTGCCAAACAACATTTCAGTCTCATATGTCGCCATTTTTTAAGATAGTAATCCGAAAACTAGCTATATATTTATGGCAAATTTTTCTCTGCACTAACTTAGGTAGTCAATCTCCTAGGGAAACGCTTAAACAAAAAGTTACAAAAACGTCATCCTGCAGGAAAAATACTCTTATTACTACATTTTTTCATAAGAACATAGGGGAGGGGCAGCGCAGAAATTTTCTTGAATGAAAAGCCGAAAAATTTCGAAAATTACTAAAAAATCTCTTGAGCTCCACAACTTTTCAAAGGCCTATAACCCTAAAATTTCTTAGAGGGAGCATGGAAGCAGTCACGGCTTTAATTTTACAAAGTCAATTTGATTTATTAAAAAAATGAGAAAGTCATTTTGATTTTCTACGAGTAAATACTAATCACTTGTACAATTTTACGGTTCATTTTAGATAAGCTTCAAAATTTGCAGACCTTTTTTTTTTGGGGGGGGGGGCTACCATTCCTCGCTGCGCCACTGGTTCTGGGTAGGGACTTGCGAACTTATTGAACGTATTATTCAGAGAAAGGAGAGAAGCAAGACTGGGGGGATCAGCTCTGTGGTTGAAATTACTTATGAATTACTGTATTAACGATGACGCCGTTAGTGGCATCAGAGGAGGGACGGAGGGCAAGAATTCAAGTTTCTTTTCGCGAGCCAATGTCATATACATTTGCAGCTTGCTAGGAGGTTGATGAAAATAAACTATCCTGCCACAAGGTCAAGGAACGAAAGTCCTATTAAGACGAAAAATGAACTTGAAAGCATGAAGACTGTTACAGAATGAATAAGAATTAAGCAAACTCCGCCTGGAAAGGGAGAAAATCAATCATGAAGCAGCTTTGCTGAAAAAAATGTTTATATGCAAAAAATGTCATCTAGTAGCAATAATGTAAAGTAAACTAATAATGTCTGTAATCTTTGTGAGAGATAAAGGCCCGTAGTAAAGTACCGTCAGGGCATCTCCCCTGAGGCGGACCGGAGTTAATATCTTGGCGCCTCAGTCCAGCATCCGGCGAGCTATTGATCTAGATGCAGATCGCTTCCTGGACAATATGATCAAGTGCGTTCTCGAGAAAACGGCTACTTGAGTCGATTTGGTTAAATGGGTAAGCCATTGGAATTACACGCGCGCGGCCGTGGTTCGATTCCGCCTAGCGACACAACTTTTGCTGCATCGCCGGGCAATCTTTGATAGCGGCCACTATCCAATCGATGATGACCGCTATCAAGGATTTCGCCTAGCAAACACAAAGATAAAACAAAAAAACATTTCGTTACGAAAATTTCGCGACAAAACGAAATGGTTACAACGTGAGTTCAATGAAATGAACAAATGAGTCCTCGTTTTGGACAGCTTCAAAAAAAAACCAGTGTAGTTTACAAAAAAGAGAAGAATTTGTTTTTTTTTTCTGTCTTCCTCGCCAAAATCAGCTGTTCATCGATCCTCTCCTTTTCGGGCGCGGTTGTGCAATTTTGCGCTTATTTTGTCCGCAGTGTTAGGCAAATTGCTGTGTATCGTAAGTTACTCAGGAGCAACTTACGAAGATTTTTTCTGCGTTTCCTCTTTAGCACACTATTTCTGGACATCATCGCTCATATCATCTCCCATGACCCGGCAGGGGAGATCATCTCCCTGCCGAACTTCACCTGAGGCTCACCTCTCAGGTGACCTTGCATCCCTATAGCATGGGGATATGGGCGGTCGTCATTTTACTGGCAAAACCTCACATGAAGGTCTCAGGGGAGATCATCTCCCATGATCGAGCTTTACTACGGGCCAAAGTGTTGATAAAGAAAAAAACAAACAGTGTTGTTGAACATGAATCTATGAGGATATATTAAGTGGGACCGAAAGTTCGTTCGCACCATTTCCAAGAAATCATAAATTCTGATTTTTCAACCGATTTGACCGCTTTTATCTTTACGTGAAAGGGTAAAACATGCTCTTTATAATATCTCCTTAATTGCTTGCTATTGATCATCTGTTGCATAGATAGGAGCGGTAGAAGAAAATTAGTCAAAATTTGAATTTCTGTGTAGGGTCATGAAAAATCAGAAACTTGCAAAAAAATTCGGAGCAGTCAGTATTGTAGGTTTTTTTTACCAGCTCTTTCTAACTGTAAAAAGTTTGCGCCGATTGAGCGTTTCTATGAAAAGTTACGATTTTCCTGAAAAATGCCAAAATAAAATCGAATTCGCCCTTTTGTATTGCTTACTCGGAAATCGTAACTTTTCATAGAGACGCTCAATCGGCGCAAACTTTGCACAGCTAGAAAGAGCAGGTAATAGAATCTATAATGCCGACTGCTCCGATTTTTTTTGCAAGTTTCTGATTTTTTATGACCCTACACAGAAAACTGAAATTTTGACTAATTTTCTTCTACCGCTCCTATCTATGCAACAGATGATCAATATCAAGCAGCTAATGGGTCGTTATAGAGAGCATTACTTACTCTTTCATACTAAAATAGAAACAGTCAAATCGGTTGGAAAAAACAGAAGTTATGAATTTTTGAAAATGGTGCGAACTAACTTTCGGGACGACCTAACAGTTGCGCTTTCGACCACGTGGGTTAACCAACTGTTTTTTTTTTACAACATTATACAAAAAACTCATTTTTATTATCTTGAGCAGTTTCTATGGGCTGTTTTCGAGCAGATAAGCTAGAAAATACAAATTACGTCAAAGCAAAAGCTTATTCTAAAATTTCCATGTGTTTCATGCACCTTTTAAAAAAGTTCATTTTTAAGCATTTACAGAAAAGCTGTAACTTTTTTCTTTGGTAAATCACCCTAAAATAGACCAAAAAACATACTCGCAAAAAATTGAAGCTCAAAATGGACAAAAAGGTCAAAAATGGACTTAGTCCCAGCACATCTCGCTGCTGGGAGTAAAATGGGCTTATCAGAAAAGTAGCGAGGATAGAAGATGGAGGTAAACTCCATTTTGCCCCATTTTATAATGGACTTTTGACGTCATCATCCGCGAGCGATAGCTGAAGTAAGGTTGAGTCTTTTTCATTTCACTGCTTTGCCTCGTGGCTGCGATGAGATGAAAAATTTTGGATATCGCAAGCGAGAACCAATTTCAACCACTTTCTATCGCGTACGAATAAAATGGACTAAGTAAGTCCATTTTCCTCCATAATGGACTTTCGTGGATATGAGTCCTGGAAGGGCATGGTTTTGCGAGGGGTGGGCCGTGGTGGTTCACATCGCCGCTGGCGACAAAAAGTGCGTAGGCCACCGTGGTCCACATCGTCGTCAATGGGTTAAACTATTACGCGCCCAGACTTTAGAGTTTGTTCTCGCTTCAATTCATGCTCGATTGAATTTTCGAACGAGTCATCACGCGTGTAACCGCCATAACCAGTTTTCTCCTCTGTCGCTATGCTAAAAGTTTCGCTCAATTTAAGTGTTAGCTTTGATCAGATAAAGGTGAAGAATTGACAAATTAACCTTTGGAAGAGCTTTACGCCGCCCTACGCTGGTTTCAAGGTTGTTCGTACCCGCATAGTTTCAGCGCCACGGAACCCCGGTGGAAGTCGATCAATACGCAGTGCGTCCGCGTAGGTCCCGGCACGGCGCTGGCGCCGAATCAACTCTACACGCTGCCATAAGTGTGGGTGGTTGGCGCAAAAAAATTTGGGAAGTTACGGTGCAGATGTTTATGGATTATTTATATAATATTTGGATAGTATTTCAATTAGGATTTTTTGCATCGGCCGAAAATGATGCAAAGAAATGAGGAATTTGAACCAGACTTTGCGGACATAAACATTGAGGCGGGAAATTTGTTAACAGGCTATTTTCGCCAGCAGTTATATACATCATCGATTTATTAATTTCCTCGTCGTTTTCTTTGCATTTTTCTCATGACCGGCCTAAAACGTTAGAAAGATTCGAGATGTAGACCAAATCGGCCACATAAGCATTGGGGCGGGGCATATGTTTAAGCATTTTCACCGACATTGTTGTATAATTGGCTTCATCATTTTATTGATTTTTTTTTCAATCTCGCCCGGCAAGCTAAAAATGGCTGAACGGGTAAGTGAGCATGCTTATTACACATGAATGACAGAACAGTTTGCATACTTTCCTCATTCTCAGACAGTCGGTGCCGTAGTCGCGGCCGACAGTCGAAATCTGGCAGAGCCGCGGAGGACTCAATTGACCAACTCAGACAGTCGGTGTCGTAGTCGCGGCGGACGGTCGAAATCTGGCAGAGCCGCGGAGGACCCAATTGACCAATGAGAGCGGGGCGAGGGGGCGGTCCCTTCTTGTAGGTCACGGTGACGTAACAAGCAGGCGAATGGGATCCTTCTCCGGGACGCGCATTTTCTGCTCCGGAGGTACGTCAGATTTGGGAGAGCCCCGGAGCAGAGATTTGCCCGCCGCGAGTGCGCCAGATTTGGGACACCTCCGGAGCACAAATGGGGGGTCTCCGGAGCACAAATGGGAGGGCTCCGGAGCAGAGAATGGGAGGTCTCCGGAGCACAATAGGTACGCAGCCAATTTGCTGTGATACGCAGCTTAGCATTTTCGAAAATAAGCTGCCGTCGCTCTCGACTTACCCTTTTTTTGTCGTTTCGCGCTCGTTTTTCTTTTTTTTGGTTTTTCGTGTTACTCGTCGGCACGTTGACGTTTATTTGTTCGTCTCCTTCTTTTCAGGTTTCAGGTTTTAGGTTTTCGTGCGGATGCACTTAGTCACTTTTAGTGCTTGGCTATCGTTTTCGATTTACTGCTGTTTTTCCGCGTTTACACAGCAGGTGTGGTGACATAATACTTGCGTAACCTTCTCCATTTTATCTAACATTACTTCCTATGCATTTTTAGGCAAGATGTTATATTTCAGTCTTTCTACGTCTGTCGTCCCCACACCCATCCCTATCGCACCCGTCCTCTCTCTCCAAGTATCTGGGCTACAACCGTTCTCACCACTATTGCTGTCGTCTTCTACGTCCTGATGATAGTGTTTTGCTGCATACCGTGCAGCTTGAGTAGTGACATCAAATTTACAAGGGGAAATGACTAAAATTTGCCGTTTTCACAAGCAATGTTTTTCTTTTTATAGTTATTTAATCCATACATCGCCGGCTCACCGCTGGATGCAGAATTCGCCTTGCATTTTTACAAGTAATTGCCTTGTTTGAAGATGAGAACCTTTCTTTAAGCGCGGTACTTATCTTTCCTTATGCAATTTCTTATTGTCCTCGTTGAATTCAAAAATTCAAAATATTGTCATTCAGGGGCCCTATTGCTTACTCTCTCAATGGATGCTGTGTAGTTTTATTTTTTTCTGTGCTAGGAAGTGTGCTACTCATGATGAAGTTGGCGAGTTTATCTGTTGAACTCGTTTTCCTATCAGGAAGCATGGAAACATTTGCTTTGATGGTTTTTCACATTATGCGTTAACGTCAAAACTAAAATGTGTTTCTTCACCTACCTCTCATCCTTAGAAAAGGCATGAAATTAAGGAAAAAGCATCTTTGCATTCTATTATCAGTAAATTGTCCATGTGTTTTGCTTCGTTAGGAAGACGATCTGAAGAAGTGCTTTAGTAGTTCAAGATGTTGGTTCTGAACTTCCTTTTGCATTTGGTGTGCAATGCCTCAACTTCGGGGATGCGACTCTTACAGATGTGCGTCAGCCCACGTACTGGTACTCAACGGGAGTACTTCATCTTTCCAATGATGGTGGGACGTCTCCTCAGCTCTGCTCTAGCTACATTGATGCCATCTATAGGCGCAGATCAAATTATCATTGTTGTTCTACTTCCAATGCACCACTTATTGTGTTATTTCCGCTTCTTGGTAATCGCTTCGGAAGGCGGCCAGGTACAGTCTTTTCATTAGTTTTTGTGGGAGTTTATAGTGCATTTGCCGATGTGGCAACATTTTTGGGATAACAAATGCCATAGTAAAATATAATTAATGATATTATTTCAGTGTCGCATTTTATCTCCAGTACCGGTTTGCTGCCGTTGGATTAATGCTGGTTGCGTTCAGCAAAGTAGCTATGGGTAGACATTATGTATGCATTTTGCAGTAAATTGTTTGCAGTCAGTTTGAAATAAATTCTTGTCTCTTCATTCTTTTATTTTTTATCTACAAACGCTAGGGGTGAGAGGGAGGGGGTAGAGTACGGGGATGAGGGTCGCGCTGAAGTCCTACGGGGGGGGGGTCGTATTCGGCTAATTTGGGTGGGGTTTAGAGACATAATTGAGGTTTGGAGCTCAGTTGGGGCTAGTTACAGTATGCCGCGGCAGACCTGCGGAGCAGAAAATCGAAGGAGTCCGGCGCACAAATAGGAGGTCTCCGGAGCACAAAAGGGGAGGACTCCGGAGCATAAATGGGAGGTCTCCGGAGCACAAATGGGAGGGCTCCGGAGCACGAGGGGCAATCCCCAGCTGAGGAAACCCCGCGGCTCGGCCATTTCTGCTCCGGAGGTATGCCGTCGACTGTCTGAGTTGATCGTTTCTATCGATTTACTGATTCTTTCACACCTATGCCGGTTTCATTACCGCATAGCAGCAGCAGGGTGGCTAGTGACTTAAGAGAGCTTACCGAAGCAAAAGCCCATTCATAGATTAGCCTGCATCCGTTGTGTATCAAACCATCGGAACCAATATCATTGCAGTTATTCGACCAACTTCCGGTTGAATAGTATGCTTCGACTATGGCAAGAATGATGAAGGAAAAGCAACAAGTGGCGGAGAACACCAGATCCTGAAGCTTTTTTCCTAATTTTGAATCTCGAAAGACACTACAACCTATCTCAATCGCAATGTCAAGTACATCAACAGCTCAGTTTCCCACGGGGTCACCTCGCTTGGCCTCTGCGCCGCGTCTGCGACTTGTTCGGGCATTTTTGCCAAGCCTCAATCGATGGCACCGGCGCAAACATGGAGTTTTCTTATACAATTCATTTCATTTCCTTTGCTCCTATGTTGCTTCGTCACGCAATTAGAAACTTTTTGGACGCTACTGGAGGCTAAGGGCGCGTGAATGCGTAAAAACGAATGAAATGGCTGAGAAAACTCCATGGTTGCGGCGACGCTGATCGAGAGATGGTAGAGTGCGTCGATGCGTCGCAAACGCGGCGCAGAGGCTAGGTGAGGCGGCCTCGCGAGACCGCAATGGCAATGTCGAGCTGCTGTTGCACCCGACATTGCTAATGAGATAGCCTGGAAGTACTCTCACCGTAGTTCTCCAGGGCCAGAAATCTAGATGGGTCTCATTCAAAGTGAAGAAGTAGACGATAAGAAAGATGAAAGTGAAACACATGGCTACACCAGCGAAAATCAACAGCAGAGTTTGGCCAAATAATACACCTAAAAGTAATAACTAGGTTTCAACATATCTTCAAGAAAATTACCTTTAAAGGGTCCTGGACCGAATACTGACGTGATCAGAGATATCACAATCAAGCACAATAACTAAAAAACTATGTTCCTGCGGCTTTCACTGACACAACACGGAAGAAAACTTACTATTTCTAAAATACGAAGGCAGCCATAAGGTCCACAACAATAATATTTGTTTGTTTGTCCCATACCACAGCCGTAGACTTTATCCTGGAATGTACGATTGAAGGCACCGCCCACCCAAATCCTAGGTTGATGAGATTTGATACAATACAATAGCAGTCAAGTATATGCCCGATGCCCACTGTAGAAGGTGTATTCCGAAGCGAGAAAAACTCCTCAGAAGGTGGGCGCTAGTGAGGTCGCCACGCCCACTAAGGTGGGTGGTTTGAAGATGGTGATCCCAAGTCAGACGCAATAGTCCCTATCCGAAATCTGCCATTTATTGGGAGAAACCTACTTCCGACATGAAGTTATTCAGCTTTGGGCTCTTACTTTTATGAACGTTGTTGGGCATGGCAACCCCGGCAGCAACTATCTTCCGATTCGATTTTTTCGCTTCGGAATACATTTTTGGTAGTGGGACTTGTACAACTAATTAGTTAGGGTCCTCGCTATTGTACTGTAACAGAATCTCCCTATTTGAGTGAACGGTGCCCTTTGAAAAATTGCTTTGATCTCACCTCAGCATATTTAGTCTGTGTTCGTGTAGTTGTTGTAAGATAGGTCCCATCTGGTTGCTGCGTTGTATAAACCTCACGTCGTTCCATATCTTCTAAAATAGAAAATTTTCTAATGAATCCCGATCAAATTAATCGGCTACTCGCTGCTGCGATAGAAAATCAAATAATTACAAAATCCACTTTTTTGAAGTAACAACGTAAAGATGAGGAAGAAGTGCTCCAAAAATGTTGATCGGAATGAAAAACGAAAATTTCTCATAGTGAAGTTTGGGCGTGGACTCGCGAGTGGTAATGTGGTGGAAGTGCAGAAAGTTCCATAGAATTTGATTTCATGATTTATGACTTAGCCTCTACATGAGAAGAGTTTTTCTGACGAAATTCGTGTTAATTGAATGTATCTAGAGTATTCAGGGTATCAGCACTAAATCTTTGATTTTGTTCTACTTGAAGTAATATTATTGAATCGCTGCGTAAATTTCGTATTTTTAGTTTTTAAAGGATTAACTCGTATAATTCTATAATATTTTTGATCCGGTTCCAGTACACCATTCAATAGAGCAAACATGCTCTACCAATTACCACCCAAATAATTGCATCAAATTCAGTCCACGCAAAGTTTGAAGCCAAAGAGCAAAAAGAAACAAAAAACACAAGGTAAGGATAATAAAATTGTTAGAAAATTAAATTAATGAGATCAAATGATCAAATGCATGCACGAAAAATTGAAAAAATCAGGACGGTCCAGAAAAATTTACAATTTTGCAATTTGCCTAAGAAATAGATTTTTTGCATCAGGCATTCATGCGCACGATTGCTGTATTTCTCCTCATCTAGAAATCGAGACAGCATTATGTTCTGGCCAAAACAGTACCGAGGCTCCCACATACAGGGTCTCCCAAAAGTCTTGTAGCCTAATTTTGCACTGCTTTAACTCAACAATCGCTGGTTTTTGATCTCAAATTTATACCATAGAATCCTCCAATCATTCTTCGTAAACTACATCCTTGGGGGTAAAAAATGATCTTCATGTTTACTGAATAAAATAAAATTATCAAACCATTTCTACCTCAAAACGCAAAAAGCTATTTCCTGAAAGTTTGAAATTTATTCGCTACTGCAAAAATTTGGCACACCGCGGTGCAAATTTATATCCACAGTATAGAGGAGGCTTTGCACTACTATCACTTTTTTATCAGAAAAAATACTAGGCTACAAGACTTTTGGAACACCCTGTAGTATCGCAACTCTAAGTACAGTTGTGAATTTCTAGCCTAATACAAGAGCTAGTCCAAAAAATATCAAATTCAGTTCCCTTTCCTGGTTTTTAGATGCCAATTTTGATGTTTTTTGCAAAATTTTTCTTGTAGAAGGGTATAAATTCATGGTTATACTCAAAGGTTGTGATATACAATTATCAGAGTGCAAACAGCTTACCATCGCTTTGGAAAAAACATGGAAATGTTTATTTCGTCGATTTCCACTCGAATATTAACGAATGTCCGATGTGAGGAGTATATCTGCCAGACATAGGGGCTTGTGGATTTTTTGTGCAGCGCTCTGATTCGTGATTCGAATAATATCACGAAACCTATGTATAATACAAAACTTGACAAAAACTGGCTTACTGTGATTTTGTCTTATTTAGTGCAAAACTTTTGTTACAGCCTTTTGGGAATGAAGAGTATATAAGTTTATAAAGAGTTTTAAACAGGTTCCACAAATCTCGCATTAAAACATTTGAGCAATTGTAAAGGAGAGGCATAGAATTGTTAAGGCTTGCTCAAAAAAGGCTAAAAATTCATTGTAATGTGATTTTTTTACGACCTAGTCTCTCGAAGGAATCGTGAAAAAATGTGCTAGTCGGGTGTCTTTATTCACAAATTCTTTAGTTCAGGTGAATAATATTTTTTGATTCTGTCCAGGGTAAAGCTAGCGTATACGCAAGAAATTGCAACCTATGGTATTAAAATGAGATATGTACTTATAATACTAAAAGGTGCACACATTTGATCAAATTTTTTTGCGCAAGATTTACGGGAACCCGTTGGAGAGGTTCGAATTGTAAGAAATAGATAAATAAAAGTATTGCGTAAAAATTCTGTATCAGATTCAGAAATCAAAAATTTCGGCTTCTAAATAAAATTGACCATTCGAGAAGAATGAAAGAGTCCGAATAACCCTTGAATGTTACGAGAGTCGATAGTTTCTCCAAGCAAACGAGCAATTTGTAAGAAAAAATTTGGAAATTGTTGAAGAAAGGAGATTCATGAAGAAATGAATGAAATGTGTTGTAACTGCTAAGGAAGAAACAGTAGTTGAGAGACGTTCAATCAATGCCAATCAAGGTCGTTATAGCACGAAATGATTTGCCGTAGAGAGAAAAGATGTGTTTCTGTAATGGATGTGGTTGCCATTTTGTGAGAAATGCAAAACGTTTCGTTTCCAGTTTATCTCAAACACTTTCATATACACATAAAAATAATTAGGTGGTTCTTGAACATCAACCAATTTCTCTTCATTTTGTTGGCATTCTCGTGAGTTATTATTCTTTTGGCAAGCAAGATAACAACCAAAAGAAAAAACCCAAGGACTTCTAAATTTGCGCAAAAATTTTCTTTCCATTTTTTGCAACGAAATATTCGTTACTCAATTTACGATCCATGGTTTTTGTTTTCTGACGGTACACAAACGATCATGACAGCAACCGTTCCATGCCGAACAACTTTTTATGCGAAATTTCATGCCTCGATAGATTGATTCATAGCGATTAACAAAAACAGCCGCAGACACAGTTGCACTGATTTTTCCAATTTTTCCTATTTAATTTCCAACCTGGAAACCCTCCCACTGAATGTTAAAAGGTCGAAAAAAAAAGAAAAAGTAAAAAAAGAAGTTCACCTGACGCCAACGCTTTTCAAGAAAGAAAAATGGATAAAAATAGAATAAGCAAAGCTACTACTAAATACACTATAGATCTTATTTAATTAAGAACTAAGCACTCCAAATGTGCAGAAAAACATTTGAGAGATAAATGAGTAATTTTTAGAATGTAAAGTTGAAAATTGGCAATCAAGATCACATTTTGAGTTCGAAAAAATAATAAGGAATTTTACTCTTGTTACTTTTTTGGTGCTGAGTGGAAAAAAAACTTACTGCAGTCTGATTTTTATATTTTTTAGAAACGATTATTATATTGTTCTCACAGAAAATGCATGAACTGTTAATAAAATTTTGAAATTTTTAGTGCAGAAAAGAAATCAAAAATTTGGTTTTGAGTGCATTTATGAAATGTGAAGGTCTGTAACTATGCGAAGTGTCTGCAATGCAAAGTAAAGAGTAACTTGTGCAAATAAACCGGGAAACAAGGGTAAACAGTGTAAAAATTCTTGATGTTTCGATTCGTAGCATTGAATGACTCCGCTCGCAATGTATGTTCTTACATCGTCGCAAATGAGTGAGAGTTTCTGATAGTTTTCTTACGGGCAAGGAATTATCGAGGAGCATCTTGAGCGATGAAGGGTGTGTACAAACATAGCAGAAAGTGACAGATTTGATAAAATTCTAGCCTTCAGCCAGATTTTACGCGTTGATTCTGAATGGAATAATGGTGGGCAATTCCGATGCGAAGCGTAACGCGCACAATGAAATGGGCAGTTTTTAGCAAATAGATGAGTCAAAATGAAGATTTCCAGCTGACCAAAGGCTGACTATACGATCTTGCAGCCCTGACAATCAAGAGATATGGAAAATATACGGTTTGAAAGCTTTACTGTATAGTTGCTAGCTTACCTTATAAGTGCTATAAGACCCGAATCGATCAATCGTTCGGGCCCCCTCGACCACTCCCCCATACAGCCAACGCCTCCCGACACCAAACCTGTCCTCGCTCCATGATAACACATTTGCCGTCATCAAGGTCGATTATAATGCAAAGCGAAACCGGGTAATTATCAACGGGAAATTGCTGGAATTTTTAAGAATCGAAATTGCTTTGAAAAGTGCCTTAATGGCTTCGAAACACGACAATCACGCACTTCGAAACACGACAATCACGCACTAGATGCGAGGAACAATTACGCTTGGACTACTTTTTTTTCAATTTTGAGCCAAAATCAGCTGCCATTTATATTTTTGCTCTTCCTATTGAACTGCTATTGAGGAAATAGAGGAAATTTCAGCGCACTTGAAAAGTCCGCGTGGTTTTTGAAAATTCCTCTGTGTTTAAAAAATGCAATTGTAATTAAAGCTTTTGTAGCCATGACAAGACCGCAGCTGTTCCAAAAATTTTGTTTCTTCATCACTTACTCAGGAATAGTGGATGATTTGTAATACGAGCGCACTTGCTTCTCATCACCCCACGCGCAACACTTTGACCATTATCTTCTTCTTGCAAAAAAAAAACTATGGTCTCGTGCGCGACCATGGAAGCAGCCTGGAACGAACTTGAGAACTAAGAGGCGTCAGGAGAATTTTTTACAGCCTCAAATATTGTCTGTGAATTTCAGGAAAGCTAAAATGCTTTTAAAGGATCCAAGTGAAGTTCTGCTCGAAGGGACGGGATGATTGAAGCTATGACGAGCCATTTTTTAGCGAAGATGGCTAAAAAATTGCCGCGGAAATTTACAAAGATACTTTTACTAGCCCGCACTAGTTATCACTAAATTTCTGCATTTTTTCCATCATATAGTGCTATTTCTGGCACTGTTCAGTGCAAAATGCTCTTTTTGAGATAATATCGTACTTACATTTGAAGATCGAATATTTTATAACAAACTAGCTGGCTTACCCGGCTCCGCCGTATCCGGACCAAACTTGGCACACATACACTTCGGGCCCCGGCGGGTGTCACAGTCCACTTTTCGTTATCGATCGATGTCGATTTTACCGATTTTTATCGATTTTTTTGCAGAGTTCACCTACAGGGCTAGGAGTTGGCACAGGGGGGGGGGAAGTGAGCATGGGGATTCCGAATACAATATTAGTTTTCAGAATTATCGATTGCTTTTATTGATTTTATCGATTTTTTGTAAATTTTGACATGCGAGGCTGGGATTTTGCACAGGGGGGTAATCGAGCATGCTGATCACGAACACAATATTAGTTTTCAGGATCGTCCATTACTTTTATCGATTTTATCGATTTTTTTGCAAAGTTTGACCTGCGGGGCTGGGAGTTTGCACAGAGGGTAATCGAGCATGCAGATTACGAATACAATATTAGTTTTCAAGATCGTCCATTACTTTTATCGATTTTATCGATTTTTTGAAAATTTGAGCTAGGGGGCTGGAATTTGGCACAGGGGTGTTCGAGCATGCTGATCACCCCCCTTGGGGATGATCAGCATGCTCGATTACCCCCCTGTGCCAACTCTCAGCCCCCTAGCTCAAACTTTGCAAAAAATCGATAAAATCGATAAAAGTAATCGATAATCCTGAAAACCAATATTGTATTCGGAATCTCCATGCTCGATTACCCCCCTGTGCGAACTCCCAGCCCCGTAGCTCAAACTTTGCAAAAAAATCGATAAAATCGATAAAAGTAATCGATAATCCTGAAAACCAATATTGTATTCGGAATCCCCATGCTCGATTACCCCCCTGTGCCAACTCCCAGCCCCGTAGCTCAAACTTTGCAAAAAAATCGATAAAATCGATAAAAGTAATCGATAATCCTGAAAACCAATATTGTATTCGGAATCCCCATGCTCGATTACCCCCCTGTGCCAACTCCCAGCCCCGTAGGTGAACTCAGCAAAAAAATCGATAAAAATCGATAAAATCGATATCGATCGATGACGAAAAGTAGCCTATGACACCCGCCGGGGCCCGAAGTGTATGTGTGCCAAGTTTGGTCCGGATCGGTTCAGAAATGGAATTTTCTATTCGGAACATACGTACATACATACATACATACATACAGACATACAGACATACAGACAAACAGACATTCAGCTTTATATATAAGATTAGCTTGCAACATCAAGACTGTTGTTGATTCAGATATTATTTCAGACTTTGAATTGCATCAGCAGCACTGACTTATTCTATCACCTTGGAGTGAAATGAATTTAAATTTCATTTCATTTTCATTTGTATATCTGACAAGGAAGCGAAACTATGTCCGTGGCCTTCTGAGATGAGATGTACACCATTACACTTGTCTTGGAGCGCTGTTCCGAATCTGACTTCCGCTTTTGCTAACCTTTCACCGATGAAAGTTATGAAGGATTTTCGCGCCAATGGAAATATGGTCGGAATGCCAAGAGCGCCGCTACGACGTGGTGTAGTGGCTAGTGCGATAGCCTCACAAGTTAATGCAAGTTTAGATCCCAGTCCAGTTCTAAATGCTCCTTAATGTTAGAAAACTCTGTTGCGATGGTGGAGATACCCCCAAGTAACCTAAAAGGTATTTTGGTCCGCAATCGCATCTACGATCGCACCTGCACAACGCCTAATTGCATTATCTGCCCTGCGGGCAGGGGCGGGGACTGCATGACGTCAGGGGTCATCTACCTAATCACCTGCGCGGGCTGCGGCGACACGTATATCGGCGAAACGGCGCGCCCTCTATGCGTCCGCATTAAGGAGCATTTAGACGGCAGGGATAGATCACGCACGACCACACCTCTAAGCACTCACAGGCTGCTGAAGCACGCTGGAGAAAACTTTGAAGTTTCAGTGAAGATCTTAGCGCATGAATCCCAAACATCAGCTCGCAAATGTTTGGAAGCCTTTTGGATTCACGCAAAAAGTCCACAAATGAATCGCAAGGAGGAGTGCCTCTCTATCACTCGTGAACTCGCACCTTACCTGGGTCACCTCTTTTGACTCACTGTAGGCATATAAATAGCGTGGCATACATGGCCATTCATTAGCGCTCGCTCAGGCACTTGTATGCTATCGGCATTTTCAAAAAGGTAAGTGTTTGGTTTGGCAGTCTAGTCAGTGAACAGGCAGAGCCCTAGAACTTTGCTTGTGGAGCTGCAGAGACGTTTGATCGGATAGGTTGCAGATCGTTTTGCTCATTCCAGGCTCTGAAGAAGGCGATCTGCCGAAACGTCAGCCACCCAATAAATTATTGTTACCAATCTCGAGTGCGGCTTACATAAACAACTACAAGATCCCAGTCCCTTTGTGTTATTCCGTTTCGCATTGCCTCAATCAAGCTTCTTTTTCAAAAGTTGGGCATCCTCGACCATATTTCTCTTGAGCGACCACTGACGCGAAAATACCTCACAACATCTTTTAAAGAAAAGATTAGCAGAAACGGAAGCCAGATTCGAAATCAGCGTTCCAAGACGAGTATGATGGTGAACGCTTCATCTCAAATGGCCACCGACACCAAGTACAATACCGCTCATAATTGGTCAAAAAAGTCGCCGGACTGCGGCGCACTCCGCCGCACTCCGCCGCGGTGCGCCGGAATGATCCTCAATTTAGCCATATCTCGCTTCAGAATGGACGAATTCTGGATCCGAGGACACCGTTCGATTCAGCTCGGCGAGACGCATCATCTTATATATGAGGCTAAACGTCTGTTTGTCTATTTGTCTGTACGTATGCAGCGAATAGAAAAATCCATTTCTGAACCGATCCGGACCAAACTTGGCACACATACACTACGGGCCACGGCGGGTGTCACAGGCTACTTTTCGTCATCAATCTACATCGATTTCATCGATTTTTATCGATTTTTTTTGCAGAGTTCACTTACGAGGTTGGGAGTTGGCACAGGGGGAGGGTAAGTGAGCATGGGGATTCCGAATACAATATTAGTTTTCAGAATTATCGATTATTATTTTGGTTGAATTCAGTGTGCTGATAATAGTATTACCATTGATCTGTCGCTGATGGCACATAGACAGTATACTACAGGAGTATGATAGAGAGCCACTCTGATCGAATTTGTTCTAAGATCTGCTCAAGATCACAATACCGCCCACAGAATGTCAAAATTTCCGTGAACTTTGCGAAATTCCGGAATTTCCGCGAGAGTGCGCGATAATCCGGGAAGTTCGTGACATTTCAGTATCCGCGAAACCATGCGAATCACGCAGAGTACGCAACGCCATAACTTCCTTCGGAATGAATGTATTCCGAATCCAGAAGCAGCATTGTGTTCAGACCGTCGAGGCAAACATTTAGATATACAGTATGCTCTCGTATACCATTTCCAGTTTTTTCGAATTTTTTTCTGTGGAGGTCCTTTCGCAAAAATGTAACGCAGCGTCTGTGTAACATAAAAGATTCCAGTAAGCACTGTTCGATAGTACTGTTCTTGTAGGTTATCGTGCGTTCAAGAGTAGCTGCAGACTGTCTTCCAAAAGAGATAGAAGCGTTGGTGAATTTTGGAAAAAATCACGCGTTTCTAAATTCTACTCGCCGTAACCTTCGGAATGAACATATTCTGAATCCGAAGAAAGCTTTGTGCTCAGTTCATCAAGGCAAGTCTTCCTATATACAGCGTATCCTTGATATTCCGATTTGAATATTCTCAAATCTTTCTGTAGACGTCTCTTCGCGAAGGTGTAAAGCAGCGCGCATTTCCCCTAGTAGACTTCAGCAAGGACGTTTCGATAGTACTTTTTCTGTAGATTACGTAGCGCTAAAAAGTAATCACAGGCATCTTTCCAATGGAGGTAAAAAGGCTGGTAAATCATAAAAAAATCTTGTTGTCCCAAATTCTACTCGTCGCAACCCTAGAATACGAGGCTATCTTGTTAAGCAGATGTGAGTTTTGTAATCACCAGGTTGGATAACCCTTATGAACAAGTTTTCCGAGATGTTCGGGTGATTTCATTTTTTCTTGTCTGACGCTCTGAAGCTCGCCGGTGGATTTTGGCCAAAATGTTGATGATCTTTTGGTCAAAGAAACGCCGCTCATAGAGCGGCGTTTCTTTGACCAAAAGATCATCAACAAACACGCTGCTTATGAAAATCGGGTTCTCTGTCAAGTATAGGGTATTTTTGCAGAGATATGGTGAGATGACTGCAACGGATCACAAAAGCTCGTAACTTCGCCTCCACCTCTCACGTATCTGTCAAAAAACCTGCCTGCTTGCTTTTCTAGTCAAAGCCACTAGAAGATGTGCTATCGAATGGCGCATGACTCAGGGTCCATTCTATAAAATTCGCCGAGTTACGAGCCTACGAAAATACGTCCTCATTTTTGCCAAAAATGTAACGATCGCATATTTCGTCGAAATTCCTCCGTGAGCGCTTGTACAACACGCTGTTCAAATCTTTTCACCTTCTCAATGGATCTTATTGTGTTAGATTTGGTGGTTTGAGCTCTAGCCACAAAACAGCTTTGATATTCAATTGCTGAAGCACACGCAAGCACCATATTCAATACAGTGGAGTCATTCAGCGAAGCGAACATAATATCCGCAATGCGAGTGTCAAACAAGCGCTCACGGAGGAAATTCGACGAAATATGCTATCGTAGTTGGGCACTGTCACATGGCGGTAATTTTATAAGCGCTCAAAATTAAAGCTCATCACTTCAAGTAATTTTGAACTTTGAGCAGCAGCGCCGCAGTAAAACAAGTGAGCCTACCAAAGATATGTGCGCAGCAATGTGTGAGGGGACTGTCACCAAATTCACATTAGCTCGGTAGTCCCAAGGCTTTAGAACAGAAGATATAGCATTGGGTATTAGGAGACATATTACTTATTCTTTCATCAAGGTAAGCAAATAAGCCCAAACTTAGCAGTTGCTTTCTGATAGTGCTTTTTACGCTCTATCCATACATATGCAAATTACTTCGACTTTTCTAATTTTCAAAAGATTGTGGTCCAAAACTTGAATTTTAGTCTGAAAATCTGCGCCAAACACCGCACTTTTTCGAATAAAGTGCCTTTTTTGTATAAAATAATTGGCAGATTTTGGATATTCGAGTAATCTTTAGAAAGAGCATGGAAAGCTCTTTCGAATGGTATGCTATATGTCGAGGAACTATCAGGTGCAGCAGCCCAAATTCGGATGGCGTTCAAAAAAGTCTGTCTGGCTTCTTCAAAGCGCCACTTGAAGAAATGTCGGTGGGGTGCTGCAAGGTGCTGTCAAGATAACCTGCGAAGGTCACTTTATACAAAGGCGTTAAAAATGCTGGGCGTTCGTAGCTAATCAGAAAGAAAGGCGTTTCTTTACAATTGAAGATCATCAACATTTTGACCAAAATCCACCGGCGAGCTTCAGAGCGTCAGACAAGAAAAAATGAAATCACCCGAACATCTCGGAAAACTTGTTCATAAGGGTTATCCAACCTGGTGATTATAAAACTCACATCTGCTTAACAAGATAGCCTCGTATTCTAGGGTTGCGACGAGTAGAATTTGGGACAACAAGATTTTTTTTATGACTAGCTGGCTTACCCGGCTCCGCCGTATGTTCCAAATAGAAAATTCCATTTCTCAACCGATCCGGACCAAACTTGACACACATACACTTCGGGCCCCGGCGGGTGTCATAGGCTACTCTTCGTATCGATCGATATCGATTTTATCGATTTTTTGCAAAATTTGGGCTACGGGGCTGGGAGTTGGCACAGGGGGGTAAGTGAGCATGGGGATTCCGAATACAATATTAGTTTTCAAAATCGTGCATTATTTTTATCGATTTTATCGATTTTTTGCAAAATTTGAGCTAGGGGACTGAAATTTGGCAGAGGGGTGTAATCAGCATGCTCATCACCCCACGGGGGTGATCAGCATGCTCGATTACCCCCTGTGTAAAATCCCAGCCCCGTAGCTCAAACTTTGCAAAAAAATCGATAAAATCGATAAAAGTAATGCACGATTTTGAAAACTAATATTGTATTCGGAATCCCCATGCTCACTTACCCCCCTGTGCCAACTCCCAGCCCCGTAGCCCAAATTTTGCAAAAAATCGATAAAATCGATATCGATCGATACGAAAAGTAGCCTATGACACCCGCCGGGGCCCGAAGTGTATGTGTGCCAAGTTTGGTCCCGATCGGTTCAGAAATGGAATTTTCTATTCGGAACATACGTACATACATACATACATACATACAGACAGACAGACAGACAGACATACAGACAAACAGACATTCAGCTTTATATATAAGATTTACCAGCCTTTTTACCTCCATTGGAAAGATGCCTGTGATTACTTTTTAGCGCTACGTAATCTACAGAAAAAGTACTATCGAAACGTCCTTGCTGAAGTCTACTAGGGGAAATGCGCGCTGCTTTACACCTTCGCGAAGAGACGTCTACAGAAAGATTTGAGAATATTGAAATCGGAATATCAAGGATACGCTGTATATAGGAAGACTTGCCTTGATGAACTGAGCACAAAGCTTTCTTCGGATTCAGAATATGTTCATTCCGAAGGTTACGGCGAGTAGAATTTAGAAACGTGTGATTTTTTCCAAAATTCACCAACGCTTCTATCTCTTTTGGAAGACAGTCTGCAGCTACTCTTGAACGCACGATAACCTACAAGAACAGTACTATCGAACAGTGCTTACTGGAATCTTTTATGTTACACAGACGCTGCGTTACATTTTTGCGAAAGGACCTCCACAGAAAAAAATTCGAAAAAACTGGAAATGGTATACGAGAGCATACTGTATATCTAAATGTTTGCCTCGACGGTCTGAACACAATGCTGCTTCTGGATTCGGAATACATTCATTCCGAAGGAAGTTATGGCGTTGCGTACTCTGCGTGATTCGCATGGTTTCGCGGATACTGAAATGTCGCGTACTTCCCGGATTATCGCGCACTCTCGCGGAAATTCCGGAATTCCGCAAAGTTCACGGAAATTTTGACATTCTGTGGGCGGTATTGTGATCTTGAGCAGATCTTAGAACAAATTCGATCAGAGTGGCTCTCTATCATACTCCTGTAGTATACTGTCTATGTGTCGTCAGCGACAGATCCATGGTAATACTGTTATCAGCACACTGGTTTCAACCAAAATAATAATCAATAATTCTGCAAACTAATATTGTATTCGGAATCCCCATGCTCACTTACCCTCCCCCTCTGCCAACTCCCGGGCCCGTAGGTGAACTCTGCAAAAAAATCGATAAAAATCGATAAAATCGATGTCGATCGATGACGAAAAGTAGCCTATGACACCCGGCGGGGCCCGAAGTGTATGTGTGCCAAGTTTGGTCCGGATCGGTTCAGAAATGGATTTTTCTATTCGCTACATACGTACAGACAAATAGACAAACAGACGTTTAGCCTCATATATAAGATGATGCGTCTCGCCGAGCTGAGTCGAACAGTGTCATCGGATCCAGAATTCGTCCATTCTGAAGCGAGATATGGCTAAATTGACGATCATTCCGGCGCACTGCGGCGGAGTGTGGCGCACTCCGGCGACTTTTTTGACGAATTATGAGCGGTATTGTAGCGTTCCTTTGTGAGATGAAATGGAAAAAAGAAGGACCGGCCATTCTCAACTTGAGGAAAAATAAAATTTACTGCATGGCAGATTATTATTCATGCCAATTGCAACTCAGCTATTTTCACTATAACTGTGATTATCACTTCCAACTGACTTGACGCAACATCTTGCATGGTTGAGAGATAAATCAGCGAAGAATGAGTTCGGGTGAACTGCAAATTAGTTCCCAGAGCATGCACAAAAATCTACCCAAATTATTGAAAAAGAAGACAACAAAGATTTTGACCATGTTTTCCAAAAAAAAGAAAAGACCATTTACAATCAGGTCAAAAAAGAAAATTATTCGAAAGTTTCTTCTTTCATTCCATCTATCCTGAAAATACGTGAAATGGATAAGCGAGCTCTTTGAACACCATTCGACAGAGATTTTCTATCTCTTTTGAGCTTATGTTCCAACTGCTTACTCTTGTATTCATCGGAATAATCGCCGTAACTTGAATCCATGATTTTTACAATGTCAAACTTCAACTTTCCAACATTTTTTAGGAGATCCTTGCTAGTACGTGGCAGAGAATACAACAATACGGTGCATTTCTTCGGCATTTTTAGGCTCTTTTTTTCTTCAAAATTTTTCAGATTATATTCTTTGATGCACTAACTGCACTCGGTTAGGCCGGGTAGAGGACTATATGTCGCCGAAAAGGGCGGTCCCAGCGGTCATTTGAGACAAATACGCATCCTTGTACATGCGCGGACAAGCGTTCCTGCAAGGAATCCGCGCGGGACTCTTCCAAATTCGGCGACATATAGTCCTCCACCCGGTTAGGCTCATAGAACATCACCGATGAGTAACACGAGGTATCTGATACATCTTCTCACCTTTCTGACAGGTTTTTCTTTTCTTCGTAAAGGCTTCGAAAGTGAAGTTTTTTGATAAGTTCTGTGCGGCTAAACTCGAAAAATATTTTGAGAAAACTTGACTTGAAACATCGAAAATCGACTTAATCAACACTGACTTGTACAAGCAAACTGTTAAGATCTCATATTGAGACTATTTCGTTTCGCGTGCAGCCTTACACAGAATATTCCTTTTATTACGGAACTTGAAGCATGTAAACTTGAGAGTATACATCAAGCTGTATATGGCCTATGTTCTCCCTTCATTAGAGTATGCTTGCCAAGTCTGGATTCCTCACTTAAAAAAAGACATTCTAACCGTGGAGAAAGTCCAAATGGTTTTCTCCCGTGTACTGTACTACAGATTTTTTCCAAGCGAGGATTACCCGTATACCCTTCCCTCCTAAGATGTAGGCAGGACCACTTGAAGTTGCATAGCTTGCTGTATCGAAGGGTTTTGGCTGAAGTGCTTGCCTTCCAAATAATTCGCCTTGAAACAAAAATTGTTCCTAGTGAATTCTGGGTTTGGAGACCGTGCAACGGCCGAACAGGTGGGTTTAGCTTCCACTGCATTGACTCTACTGTTCCAAATACACTCTTCTACAACTCTTTTTTCGCACGCACTTCTCGATAGTTACAAAAGCTTCCTGACGCAGTTCTCTCTGCTCCTAATTCAACTACTTTCAGAATAAAACTTCTTAATTGTGACTTTTTGAGATTGCTGGGAATAGATGAATCCGAGTACTTTTGAGATGAAGTTTCTCCTTATGTCCTTTGTTTTTTTTCTTACATTTTAAATTGTATTCTTGGCTCTGCCTCCTTTTTTTTTCAGAGTGTTCACTTGCTCAGATTAACGCTGGCTATTCTCTTCACTGTATATTCCACTCTCCTTGGACTTCACTTGGAAAGTTGATCGCCCTTTCAACTCAGTTATGTTGTCTCGTCTGTTTTGATTTCAGGGGTCTTTGCATGGCTGCGTGTACAATTCAGTCGATACAACTTTGCTGAACTTCGGTCGTTCCCTCTGCCTAAATCGACTATTACCTTGTTGTTTTGTTTTGCGTTTCTCGTTATATGGGTTATAGTATAGCATACATTCGTATGACCATCTTGTTCCATCAGTTATTTTTTTTCATTGCTGTTTTGCTGGCATGCTCTTGACCTCAGAGGCCCTCTTACTATATACGCAGCTTAGTGTTTGTCTTCTAAATTTGACATCGTCTTTGTCGTGTAGCTTTATTTTTGTCTCTTATCCTTGATCATCTTGTATCCAAGTTCGATGTTAGCGTTGTTGGGGTAAGCCGAACGAGGTTTCCTGCCCGCCGGGTACGCATGATTTCGCTCATTCGCCTAGGTGCTCACCCCTCTTCCTTCGCTTGAAAGTGACCGTATATTTCTATACCGTCACGCATCGTACTTGGACTTGTACTTATACCAAGTTTAGCCCCACGACACTGACTTTGAAGACAACACTGACGAGCACCTGGCTTAGAGAATTAGTCTCCTTAATTTCTCTAGGGTGTTGAGCATGTCACAATTTCGTTTCATTACTGCTTTGTCTGTCGTTGCATTCGTGTCTTGTACTGGCGCACTGTGCACAACAGTATATCAATAAATAAATAAATACTCATTCGCTTGTCAAATCAATGTTAAATTAAATCGATTTCCGATTTTTTAAATTCTGAAGAGTTCTTAGTGATTTATGCATTTGTGTATGACACGACTTCACAAAAGTAAAGGCATTCGGAAAATCACTATGCACAATACTAAACAACCGGTTGAAGATGTCCAAAAAATCCAAGTGTTGCACGTTGTATACTTTACTCATTTATTATCAAAGCTCTTCCAGAAGGTTAAAATGAAAATTTTGAAAAAATTACTCAACTTGGACATGTGTTAGGAAGTTCGGCGATTATTTTAGTAACACAAAGGTGATTATTTCGGAGAAATGAACGCTGAGATGAGGTGAGAAAAGAGAAATTACTGCTCGATTTCTATCACCAATTACAATCACTCCACAACTATTTATTTTAGACACGTAACTATAACCCCCAAGTACACATTTACATCAGAAATTTTTAGTGATTATGTGCATACAGCTGCTGTAATGTATAGAATAACCTGCTTTTGTGCAACTATATTTAACAAGGACTGTATATGAAAGTGAAAAGAGTCTGCTGTTGAAATATGGCTGATTTTTGTCTTTTTCGTTCTAATGGGGCTACTTTATGTTACAATTTTTTATGTGGCGCTCCACTTTTGTAAATCATACCGTTGTATCTTACTTGGTCAACAACCAACTTATGTGATCAAATTCGTAATAATAATTGCGACTCCTTCAAGCTAATAGATATGCTTAGGCTCGAAAATTGAAAATATGCATCTTTTGGCAGCACAGGGTCATAAAGCGAGATCTTCCACTCTTCTTTTTCGGTAAGTACGATCGCTAAGAATATCGTTTAGATTCTGAACAGCGTTATAAGTTTCAGGCCACTTTGAAGGGCCCATTTTCACACAGTTGGGAATGAGACGTGTACCTTTGCAGCAAAGTCATTTGAGCAGTGCATCGGAAGACCTCATCTTATGGCAGATGAGCGAATGTTGAGCAAAATGGATAAGTTCCTACCTTGCTAGTGTACGACTATGATTCATTCTTTTTTGAAGTTAGTCATTTATGGCTGAAAAGATTCAGAATGAGCGGATAAATCATGTTTGCAAGGGCTCTTTGTAGTAATACTAGCAACGAGGAAAAATCTGCCAATTGTTGCTCCTTTTTCCGTTAGTCTCTGAACTACACTTCGCTACAACGTCCAGCATATTTCTTGGACGGATCGTTTTGCAGCCAAGTGATCCCAGTGCACCTGCAAAGACGATTTTCCGGCTCCTTGAAGGCAAGGTTAAATGTCCAAATGCGAATAGAAAAAGTGATTTAAATTTATTTTATCAAATACTCAAGAAGTATGCCTATCATGAAAAGCAGAAAAAAAGTGATAGTTTCCTGGAAAAAAAAGAATAAAGGAAATACTAAATCTAGAAGGAAACTTGAAATCAATACTGGTCAAAAAATCTCAAGCAACACTCATTCAGGTACATATGAGAGCCAGAATGATACTACCCAACAACAATGTTAACGAGATTATAGCATCCAAAATTGACCTAGCTAACCTATATTTTCTATACTAGATATAAAAAGTTAAGATATTTCTATTCTCTAGATTTCTAAGTTTTTTGCTCCGCCGGTGCCCTGAGCTGTGCTCTACGAACTCCCCAAACCGTCTAGGGAACTTTTCTGCTCATAATCAAAAGTTTATTTAGTTTATAATTGGTATATGAGAGCATATTACACCGGATATTGACTTGAAATTTTCCAGAAATAATACGATTATGTTGTATCAATTTCTCTATACCATGTTCGTTGTTCACTGTTTATTGTTGGAGGCATATTTATTGTTAATGTAATGTGCTATGCAAAGAGAATTGAAAGGTCGAGTTGAAAAGATAATATAAAAAATCTAGAAATTGAATTATGGTAGCTGACTTGAAACATTACAAAAGTTGATCAGTAAACATACAGTCTGTCTACACTACAGTGTCCCTTCTGCATGCGGATCCCCATCCGACGAAGCCGATTTGGCTGCTCAAGCAAATGCCCGCAAAACCGCGCGATGATCCAGCAAGAAGTATGCGTCGGTCACACAGGACACTACGATTGACACAGACTATACGATGAAGTATTAGGCTGTCTCGTTGTGAGAATGTCTAACGGAAATAAATATTGTAATCACCATTTGCACCCAACAGGAGTTCGCGTTTTCTATTTTTCCCCTAGTGCAAAGTCTGAAGAAACGGAAAATGTAACAGTTTGCCTGAGCTTTATCTCACAAAGTACAATATTAAAAACGAATTACCTTCATACATGCATGATATGGGGCAAGAGGGAAAGTAGCAAAATGGTGGGAGGGAAGAGATTAGGAAGAACTTTTTGGAGGTTTATTGTTTCGAATAGCAAGTAATTGATGCGCTTCTTCACTCTCAGAATCGTACTAGCTCAGAAAATTTTTGGATCAAGTTTCTGCTTTTCTGGTGGAGTGAAGCTTATAAATAACGAGTTCAATGTATAGGTTCAAAATTTTTCTCTTTTCTCGAATCGGCAAACCAGCTTTTCTTAAAATTTCGCTAGACCTGAAGCCAAAAGCTTGACGAGCTGACTAACAACTTCATACAAAGAATTTACATTTACTTGACAATGTGACGTACAGCATAAATCTTCTCAAGCACTCACAATACATCAAAAAAATTTTGTCAAGGATGATCCTGGCCTCTGTAATTACAACATTAGGCGCTGCTTCGTCTTGCTATTCTGCAGAAGTTTTCCTAGAATTTTTCATTACACAAAAACGCAGCTAGCCATGTTCTTTTCTGGTTGTTTTCTTCATAAGTAGGAGTGTCGACCTACTTCGCCTCCCGTTTTACTCATACCATTGTTTAGTTTACGAACATTCCTCTCAGTGACCTTGTGCGGTTTGAGTCAGCTTATTCTATGACATATTTTATTGTCAAATATTTATTAGTTTGTGTATTTGACCAACAAAAGTTCAACGTGCCTAAGCTTAAAAATCCAGAATTACGAAAAGAAATCTCAAAATCATTCTTCTTAAAGTTTGTGACTGCCAAGCTTCATACGGAAACTTACCTCTTTTCTTACATTCTTTCATTTTCCTTCCTTTCTTCTTTTCTTGTTAGCTCCTCATGCTACTGTTCAGAGAAGAAATATTGGTCGCTTCTTTTCCTCTTACTGGGTAATTTCCCACTTTTTCTTCTTTCCAAGCAATCATTGCTCGCTTTCATGAATCGAGATAGGTTTTTATGTTTGTGCACAAAGTGTGCCCAGCACGTTCCACATCTCCAGGAAGCGACAAAATTATGGCTTCACAGTTGAGCGCATGTCATAGATGTTTTGCAAAGTTTTTGGCAATTTCTATGCTGACAAACTCTTGGCAAACAGAACTACTCAGAAATACGAAAAGAAAAATGCGTGGGAAGCTTGTAAACGAGAAAAGAGCATTAAGATGTATCATATCATTTCGACATGAATTTGACGTAAGACTGCAATTTGTAGTTATTGTGCAACATATTTTCGAAGGTCAATACAGTGCATTTTGTTGCCTAAAATTTTTGCGCGTAAACAATTGGTTGCGGGCTCTTTGGTCATTTCCTAGCTCTAGACAACTGACCGGAACTTCCGCAGAACGTTTGAGTAAGTTCCGCCGAGTTCACCTACGGATAAACGTGCTGCGGAAGTTCCCAAATGAGCTTGCGAAAACTCCCTAATGGGGTGCTGCGGAACTTCCAAAGAATGCGAAGCACAACAGCAAAAGAGAACACCTAAGCGAGATTTGAACCTTTCTAATAACTGCGAGACTCACTCACTATCCTCTGCACTAAGGATGACATGTTCGACAATGCACTCTAGTTGTTGGCGAAACCCTGCGGAAGTACGGGCAGGCCAAAGTGCTGCAAAGCCGCTGGCATTTTTGGATATCCTGCAGCGCTTTGTAAAGAGTCGGAAGTCCTTTCAGCCACTGTGGTGTGAAAATCCTGCGAAGGTTTCCTTTTATAAAGTTTCCACCTTCGTAATAGTAAACAAAGCCCTGCCGAACCGCTGCAAATTTTGCTTGTCCTTCGGAAGCTCCGATGAATTGTCTGAGCATAGGCCAGTACCTGTTTTCGCGCAAATGTTGTCGCCACCGCAGGGACACTATGTTAGCCGGGAAATCTACAAATCTGCAATCTGACACATAACTTGTACGGACACTCAAAACAAATTATCTGGAACTGATGGAGTAATATAAGTCAATCGGGTCGTTTCGAATGAAGTTTATATTACTGTGTGTATTCTTGCGCATTAACCCCAATCCTTTTACAGCGCTTTACATTTTTTAGAAAGGAGTTGTGGATGTTATTTTCAGGGAATGCGCATGGTTGCGGACATGCAATACTATTTTCTGATCCATGCTAACAGCACCATTCGTGGAAAAGCAAGTCTACCTGAACATTGTGAATGTTGAGCGGAAATTTGCAAAAAAAAAAGCGTGCTAGCAATTTTCATTTCATTCAGTCACGACAAACTGTTTCAAGGGAAATGTTTTGCAACTAAGAGGATGGATCTTGAGTGAGAGTAGGTGAAGAGCTGAGCAGAATGGGACACATTTGCCTTGTCGTTTGATCTCAAGTCATTTGACGAAGTGCATCGCCACTCTACTCAAGTGCTTGTCATGTATTCTGATTGACAAATAATAAATTGGAAAAAAAACAGTCTGCATGGTTTATGAATCTTCCTCGCAAATAAATTTACAATGAGTGTCAAGTCATGACGCTGTTATGCAGCTGCGCACTTTGCATAATTCGCGTGATTTCGCGGACATCAATGCAACTACGCGGGTTATAAGAAGTTTCGTAGATCTCATGACCAACGTTGTAGTGCTAATTTCAAATTGTATTTTGTGCTAAAATTTTGGGCATATTTTCATTGTTATAGAAGGATAATGTTTTCGTAACTTAGTGGATCATTTTTATTGCAAGCAGTTCCAACTCTAATCCTGTTGAATCTATTTTTTACGCTCCTTTCAGTCTTCTTTACAAAATGGCTGATACACGCTGATTGAACCCAGGCTGGAACTTTTCTGTGTTTCCAAAATAGAGACGATCTTTGGGAGATCATATTTCTCATTATGTTGGCAGGAAATTACAGGCTATGGCAGACTTCATGTCGATCTTGCTATACGTTTTCAAACTTTCGAAGAATATGTTCCCTTTTCTTATCAAAATTACATGAACCACAAACCATTTACTCTTCATCTAGAAAAATTTAGATGTAATCCAAAGCCTTTTTGGTCCTCGTATTCGTATCAACGATTCTGAATTATTTTTAAGTGACCTATGATTCGAGCGGCGAAAAAAGTTCGCACATTTTATTTCGTTCCCTCAGTGGCACGAACAAACTCCGGTAACAGTCACTAACATCTAAGACTAATTCGAATTTACTGTGGAACTCAAAAAATAAACTGGTAAGAGAACTTTCGTGCACAAACTGTGGAACAATTTATTCACCGCTAACGCTACACGATTATTCCTACGCAATCTTTTAGGCCAAAAAAAACTATCAAACCATTTCATCTCACTCCCTTTTTTTCTGGAGAATGCTGGGCTGTTTTCCAATAAAGGAATTCGCATGTTTTTGTTCAGAAAGATCTCCAACAGAGAGGGCGCATGAACCCTAGTAAGTGTAATCTTTCGCTGTCGAAGAAAGAACAGGTGGTTGGGACAGGGAACTATCAGAACATTCATTCATGTCTGAATACAAAGAGTGATTGAGTTGCACTTCACCTTAGGTTCCTCGTTTTCACGAAAACAAAAACATTTCGTGTTACACCATACGTTCGTTATCAAGCGCATTGCTCATCTCAAAACTGTCATAGTTCATTGCTCTATTTGTTATCTTGTATTATCAGTTCTTCCCTAGAATAAATAATTGAAAGTTCGAAAAACTTATAGATGGTTTGCGGCACGCAGAGGCAGGACGCCGTTGCGGACACTGTGAGCGTCTCTCAAATAAAACGTCTTTTCATTCGCCTAGCCGTATGCTGCTTCTCTCAAGTACGAACTAACCTAATCGGACGCAACGGCGTCCAGTCCCTGCGTGCGATGAATTGCCTCTAGTTGCTCAAAATCACGTCAGATATCATTTATCATTTTTGTTTGAACTTATGCTCCACTTTCAAATTTGCCAGTCTAGTTTTACTACGAGAACAACTTTTTGAATGATAATGTGAGACCCATGAGTAGGCTAAGGGCTAGTCCCGGAGAAGGCGGATGCCCATTTGAGGTAAGGCACGCGAACGCGACGCGAGCGCTCATCTTCCTGTATAGTGTTTCCGATATAAGCTCCAGCAATGATGAGTGCTCGATCGCTGCGTTCACATCCGCTTCGCGACCATGAATCATCCGCCTTCCTCCGCGACTAACCTCTAGATTTGACGATACATGTAGTGCTCCTGCAGCACCAACAACATTTACGCGTGCGCTGATGGCCAAAAGCACGGAAACTGAATATATGAGCACTATGGTCATTCTATTACGGAATTTTTGGAGACTTACCTGCATGAGTTACAAAATCGCGACGTGTTTTTGTTTGTAAATGATTGAAATAATCCTAAAGGCAAATTCAGACTAGCTTTGTACAAATTTGAGGGGATTGTTGCCACAGCGCCGATTTCGGGGTTATAGGTCCACCAAGAAGTTTGAAAGCATCGTGAGATTCTCTCGAGATCATAACTGGCCGTTACCTTATTTGCAAAACTTTCTTCCCCCTCCCCTTTTTTGCACAGCGTTCAAGAATAGTATGAATTGCTCTAAGGCTTTGATTCTATATGTGTTACATGTGATATAGCCGTGATTACGATGATTTTCTCGCCAACTTCACTAAACGGTGTTCCACCTGAAATAAAAAACATACTCTGCACTTAATTTCTGCGTAAAAACTTATACTGACGTTTCATGAGTAAATTTGTTCGGTGTGGGGAAAGTTCTCGAGCATTTGCTCGAAGTTCCTTTGAATATCTACTCCGAGATAAATGAATCTTCAGTGATTTTGAGAGGCAATGATAGCCGTTTTATAATAAAAGAATCTGAGTTTTTCTCACAACATTATCTGGAGCCATTAGCGATTAACAAGGAATTCAAAATAATTTAATTGTGGCAGTGAGATGTAGGGAAGTGTAGAAATAAAATATTAGAGCATGATGAATGTGAATGCCTCCAGTGCCTATTAGCGAATAATTTGTTTTGCAGTTGAGGTGATGAATGGGACTCTTAACAGCATCCCGAAATTACACCAGAGTCTACCGGCATCACGTTACCCCTCTCTCTGTACACCCCAGATTTCTATTGATATATACGTATATTTCGTATGTTTTTGTATCTTATGAAAAGCAAAGGCAGATTCAATCACTTACTTCGACATTCTAGAACTTTCTATTCAGAAATCAGATTTCGAAAGATCAATTTAATCAAACCCAAATTCGATTACAACGATGTTTGGCAAGGGAATAAAGCTCATTTAGCTTTACGATCTGTGTCAATTACGTGCTCCCTTTTGCGTACAAACTATGCATCAGGGCGTTACGCGGACGCTCTAATCGATGATGCCAACTTGGATGTGCACGCATACGCTCACAAACGCGACGCAAAGCTCAGGCATGGCGGTTGCGCCGATGCAAATGGAGTACCATTGTCTCCCCGATTGCTGCGAGGGCGGTCGCGATGGTCAACCGATAATCAGTTTATGAGCTATGAGTTTCAACACTGGACAACCGCATCGCTGATACGCTCGCCCGAGTCCGCCCTCGCGGCAATTGGGGAGCCGATGGCACCTACGTGGTTGGCATAGGCTGTATAGTCTGAACGAGCTCTCGTAATGGAAAAAAATCATCCACATCGAGTACCCTTCATAATGATTTCAAATTTCGACCCACACAGAGATGTTGTGGAACTAAAATTTGCCTAAAGAATCACTAAAAATTTCTACCATTGCAACCCATTAGATTTGTCCTGAATTTTCCTTGCATTTTTTTCAAACATTCCTAAAAATTAAATATCAAACATTTCAAAAATCAATTTCAACTTCTTTGCATCTACCTAATTTCCAAACTATTTTTGTTTGAACCTACTCAAGACTGGAATTTTTGAGCACATCCAGTAAAGAATTCTAAAAGTGTTCTTGTTTGAAAGAGGGAATTTTGCGTATTACTGCACTTTTGTAGTGAATTTTTACGATTAAATGCTGAAGTCAGAAGCAAATGAAGAGAATCGCTCAAAAATGGCATTTTTTGAGCACGCTCAGAAAAAAGTCACAGCGGAAAAACAGTCATAAAAATAAGTCAATCGACCTCCCCTTTTAGCTGCAAATTCCCAGCTAATCGAAGGCAGATCTGATTTCGCAAGAAACTTAGGGCATTTCAAATTCTTAATTTATCACAAAGACATTCGATCAGCACAAATTTTGCTCAGCTAGAAAGAGTAGATTATAGAGCCCATTTCGTGTTTGTATCGGTATTTCTTTTCTTGTAGTGTTTTTCTGATTTTGGTGAGCTTGGTCAAAACTACAGAATCTGAGTGATCTTCCCTAAATAAACAATGAAGGGCATCACTTATGCTCATCCATACAGAGCTCGTAACGGTTGTTAGCCAAGACGAAAGTTTCAACATTTTTCTGCCACGATATTGAGGCATTTTTGTTCACGGTAAAGAACCAAACAATCAACTTGTGAATCTGTCAAAAAGGGATTGAATCGACTAACAGTAGTGAAACTGTATTTGCATAGTTGTTGGGCAAACAATAGAATAAGAGGCAGCACGGAACCGATGCTAATCGCTTGACTGTTCTCAAAACAGCTTCGACACTTTCTTTTTTGAGACAGAGAGGCATCAGAGCCGCATGCAGTGCTTGTAAAAACATACTTTGATTTTACGTTATTCCAGCAAAATTATTATATATTCTAAAATTATTGATTGATATTTTTCCTGCGTAGGGTGAAAACACGCCGACGCGCAGCCAGTGTTAGTCAAAATGTCGCAGATATATAGGCTGCTGCATGACGAAGGCGCAATATCTTTGGGCGCGAACGCGGCTTTATTAGGCTTCATACATATCTGACGATGGAGGTATAGCGGGTATTGGCGAATCGCTGCTGTCTCCGCTGCTTCTAGCTGCTTGAAGCTGCTGCGCATGGGTGCATTTTAGGTGCAGCAGCAAAGTATTACCAGCCCTCCCAGCTGATCTAGATTAAGGAGAAATGAATTCATGAATCTCATCGCTGGAATCCATAAATTATGAAATATAGCACACTACTATCACTATAAAGTTTTGTTTGTAATAAGAACGCACACAAATGCTGCATTTAAAGAAATTGAGACAGTTTGACAGATGTATTTGAATGTCACACATGACCCTTACGTGTGCTTGAGGCAACAATTAAACTAGGTCTATTCCCTGCCGTATTGCATAAGTGGGCTAGCGACATCACACTTTCTTCCTTGATAAATATCTGCCTCTAGCTGTTCATCGTACTCTATTCATAATCTATTTTTATTCCAAAGGTCTTGTAGAGTTTATCTTGATTTGTTCACCTATGCATTTGTCCTTTCAATAGTCTCGCAAAATGTCATACTTCACTTATCGCAACAAATGCTCTGGAAATTCTTTGAAAAACAAAAAAATGGTAAATAGAAGCAAATCCGAGCGAAATCAGCTGATAGCAGCATGGAGCAGCTGAGAAAGCTCACAAAAAGTGAGCCTCACATCGCGTAGCAGCGAGGAGCAGCAACGAGCAGCTGGGAGCAGCAGGGAGCAGCTAGAAGCAGCGCAGTATCATTAGCTATAGCGGGTCTGTTTCGCGATGGCTGCAGCAGCTAGGAGCAGCAGCGTCGCTTGGCTGCAATCGATACGCATAAAAAGCGTGCTAGCAGCGACGCATCGTCAGCTATAGCCACTCATCGTCAGGTATGTATCAAGCCTTAGCCGCAGAGCGTATGAGGCGCAGGATTTGCAACGGTGAGGATATGCGCGCGTCGCGTTCGCGCCCGCTCAGCCAATGCTGCTTCTGCGCTTCGTCATGCAGCAGCCTTTGGTGTGAATGTCCTATTCGTCGTAAAAAGTCTAGCTCGAAGCCTCGCCTCGCGATCGGACAGCACACAGGGCTCTCGCGCTGCGGTCGCTTAGCCGCACGCAAAAGGGACACTACAATTGAGAGAGACTGTGAGTGCGCTGCTGAACATTGTTGAAAATCTAGAATTAGTACTCAAAGAAATGCAGATAATTGCTCTTTACTTTGAGAGGGCAAAGAAGGTTTTCATCTTATTTCGCACACAACTGATGTTAGATGCATCTGATAGAAGTAAATGAACGTATTTGTACTTCAGAGACCTAAATAGACGTAAGTCGTCCTTTGTATGGCCCTTCACATTCAAGAAAAAAAAGAAAGAAAGAAAAGAAGAAAAAAGAAAAAAAAGAGAGAGATAAGCAGTGGTATCAACGCAGAGTACTGCTAGGTGTTTGCCCCATGAAAGTACTAAGGGATAATATTCGTATACATAAGTATTGCAGTCTATTTTGTGTTTACCCATTACTTCGAGGTCTTAGGGGCTCTTTGAAAGGAACCGAGATTTCAAGGAAAATGAGCTGACCCTAGAGTAGGGTGAGAGTTGAATGAAAAACGCTCGCTACGAGTATTTAGGGTTCCGGTAAAACAGTATACGAGAGCTTATTGTACCTCAAAGCATCGTTGTAAGCTAAGTAGAGACCCCATGCCACAAAAACCAGACGTTTTCGGCAGGCATTGAGTTCAGAAGTATTTCTAGCTATCTCAAAAGGATAATTTGCTCTTTTTGAACAATGCTGGGTATGGCGTGTAGCATACTTTTCAGAACTCGGTACTTCAACTTCACAAAAGCATGTACTAGTTCTTGGAAGCTGGAACAAAGAGCCTGTAAGACGCGCGCAAGCTTGCCGGTGCTGGCGCATTTAGCGTGCAAGTCACGCAGCTGACGCGCTCCCGGTGGTGGCCGGTGCTCGTGGTTGTCGCCGCTCAAATCGCTTCCGCGTCGTCATGTCCGTCTCGATAGGTGTTGCTGTCTGATTTTCGGCAGCGGCAAACTTGTATAAACAAGTGAGCGGGCACTTCATTCGAATTTTCGAAATTTCTCGAAAAGGCGGAAAGGTGGCTTCATTTAGTAGTTTTGACCAGTGTTATGCGGTGGCAAGTAACCGCATGATCCTGCTTCGCCTACAACAATTGATATTACTCGTGTTCGTTACATACACTATAGCTCTGGCGACTGTGTGGAGCAAGTGAGGCGTTTTTACACTCTTTATTTCTGAACTTTTATCTCTGTCCGACATTTTTCTGCTGATAAGGCTAAGTGCATTCTGGTTATATCAGACGTTTTTTTCTCTTACAAAGTACAATCGAACCATATTTCCGAATGCCCATACCACTATTGCACTCTCTGTTATGCTTAGATTCAATTCTGTATGGCTTTTTTCTTTACCTAAGCTTACTGCAGTGCCATGGTTTGTGGACTCTGACGTGTTTGAGCAACATTGTAAGTTTCAGCTTTAGTTGAAAGTCGAGTCTTAGGCTGTTTACACAACTTTAGGCAGCGAAATCCAGTCACGTTCTTCACAAAAAAAGTCGTATGAGGTTTGATTGTGATCAAAATCGTGTTTTCCTTGAGTGTTGCAGCTGCGTCGCTGAAATCTCGCAAGCGAAAAACATGTTTGGGACATAGTTTTTTGCTCAAGATTTCTCTCTTTTGAGCAAAGCCATCATTTTCTGAAACATGATCATATTGACGGGTATCAGAAAGCTGGCTCATATTGGTACTATCCCTATACAATTCCTATCTCAAAGCTCTTGCTTTTTCTCACGAGCTTTTCTGTCGAATTCTCAGTTGCTTCTCTATCAACAATCCTCAGTTCTATTCCAGAGTTTCGCGTGTTTTCAAAATTACTCGAAAATCGGAATCCAGTCTGGATAGTGACGCACTCGGTCTTATATCGGACAACACCAAGACGAATCGTAACATCTTCAGGGCTATAGCATCTTCTGCACAAAGCATGCTATCCGGCAGATCGAGTAAGTTTAGATGTCTACGGTTCCTGTCATTATGTAAATTGATGTCTTTCAGGCTATGATTACCGCCTTGCGTTGGAAGATGATGTCAACGATATGAAAGAATTTGGTAAGTCTCTGTTCTAATGCGATTTTTTTGTTTAAAAAATTTTTATTTTATATAACTTTCTTATCTTTCTCAAAAGTTAGGTCGCATCTATGGGTCGAATTGGTTCTGATAACAAAATTTCTTGGGTTACCATGATTGCTGTAAAGTCCGGCTGTAGCTGCCTTTGAATCCGATGTAAATCACATCAAAAGACACTGAATGCATCTTTAGCTCCTTATTACTGATTAAGTAGAAGGTTTGCAGGAGTGTGAAAGGTAGATGAATTTGTGCAGAAATATTGTTAGCAATCTTTGTTTTCCTACGTGGTGTCGCATATACTCATCACCTCAACAAAAATCCTATTTATAACGTGCGCTATGCAAGATGTCTCATGCATGCAATTGTGGTTTTTCAAGCAAGCGAAGAAATGTTTAGTCGAAAATAGATCCGTGGTGGTCGAGCACAAGTCTTCAGCTGACATTGTAAACTTTGGGTTGGGGAAGATTTGCGTTGAACTGGAATAGTATTCCGTCGAATTGATTTGTCAAGAAAATATATTTGTCATTGAATGACTTATGTGTGTTCATTGACTCATATCTTGCCTAGCTTCGTTATGCATTTTACTCATGCTATCACCAGTGAAGCGAGTGAAATGGTGCTGCAAAGCTTTTTGAGCAGTATAATCACGACATTTACATATAATGACATACTCATCACATGAGTATTTGATTTAGATTCTTTCATAAGCATCCAAGCCTTTGTTTATTTCAAACAGTCATCACATGTCCCAACATTTATATGTACACATCAATAGCTCAACATCCATTTATCTCGTAGGAGACATCAAGCGCATGCTTGTTATTTATGTACAGTAGGAAAAAGAACACACCAGTTCGTTGTATCATAGCTAAGGAAGTATGCTTCTGCACTCATCTGCATCCGTCTTTTGGGGCTGCAAGCGGGAAAGTTCCCAGCTTTCGTACATGGCAACGTTTTCTCAAATTCCTTGTCTTTCTAAAATGATGTCATCTGTATCCTGAAGTAGAATTTGTGCTCAGTCTGTTCTTATCTTTACTGCCTCCATTTTTCTTGGAATTCTGTGATAGGATGGCTTTTCCGCGATAGTTCAACAGTTTTCTTGGATATATTGCGCAATCTATTTCTGATGAGTTCTGCTGGGCATTAATGCCATAAAATTTGTTGTTTTTTCCTTATTTCTGAACTCAAGTGTGTACTTCCGGTACTTCCATGATAACATAACACCAGGATTTTTACCTTCTAATTAATTTCGACGGTAAAGGCGTTTTTGAATCGTAAGTTATAAGCGAATGCCCGGTATATTGTTTGCGGACGAACTTCGTCAAGACGATTGACGTTCTGCATACGTTGGTTTGTCATTTTGCTTGACACTACTCCTGTCACGACTACTACTTCAGCGTCAGTTTTATTGTTTTTGCCGCGCCTGAAGACTTTGATAAGATTTCTTGCTCACAGTGATAATGACAGCACGTAGCAAGGTCTCACTCAGATCCTGCGTAGCACTGAGAAGTCAATAATCGCATTTGGTTACACAGCGAATGTATAAGCAGCTATTATCTGATCGGACACATCTTTGGCGTATGCTCAAATATTTACATGTGCTTGGGGTCTTTTGCGTTTTCTTTTGTGTTTTAAAGCATAAAGGGCATGCTAGCGTAACTAGTAACAAGAACCTTGCTTCAATTCACTTGGCTGAGTCAAACGTAGGTCAGATTTGTCAGTCGAATTATCTCGTGGAGAGCGATCTCGAAGTTTTAAACAAAACATATCTTGGGGAGAATTTAGATAATCGAAGCTAAGGAGAGTTGTTGAGGTTGCCGTCTCTACTGATTAACACATAACTAACATTCGTTATGTTAATCATGTGGTAGTGAACCGAAGCACTATAGTATCATTTCCTGTGGATTCACGAGGAGTTATCGTCAAGCGATCAAACATGCGCTTTTGGTGCAAAGTTCATCACGTGATCTTCATGTGCAGCATTGTCCCGCTCGTTCATCCTGTTGTTAGTGCGGCAACAGCTTATCAGGCATCGTAAAGTTGGCGATCTTTTCTTACAAAAGTACACTTCTGAATGGGGAAGAAAACGGAAGTTATTCAGACTATCACAGAAGTTGTTTAGAGAAATGTGGAGTTGCCTACAGGATAAAATTCTACCGATCTTGTTTTAGGAACAGGTGCTGGGCGCCGATTTCACTTGAGTGGTTTGGCAGACTGGATAGAAGCACCGAGAGATGCTGCGAATTTACCACAAATTATTCAAGCCACCCGATCGCAAGATCCATGCGAAAAGTTAGTTCAATATACCTTCCATACGTCATGTTTTAGTGTTTCCTTTTTCCAGAGAGTACGCATTTGGTGAAATGTTGAAGGTAGTAGAACGACTAGATCCTCTTGCAAACGTGGCTCTTGTGGACTCTGCGCTGTCTTGCGTAGTCGACTGGATCAAAGGTAAGGCGTTTTGGCTGCTGTTCGAGTATGACCTTGAGCTATAATCGACATCAAATGTTCCTTTTAAAATTAGTAGTTTGAGTTCATATTTCTTATATTTTGTTCCTCTCAATTGATTCTTGCAAGGAGTCTTTTGTATGGTGCTCAGAGGCAGAAAATAATGAAATTTGACCCAATATGCCTGAAATAGTATGAGATCACGCGAAATTCGGGAATTTAGGAGTATGAGGTGGGGACGTTTAGGAGCATGTGCATACATATACGCAAGTGCACTTGACTAAATAGGGTGCGTACAGTTGTATAATCTTCTGTATATTACGAAATAGAGTGGAGGTCTATAATAGATTGTTCTTTTCCCGAATTTAACTATATAACCTTCTCTTCTACAAGTCTATCAGAGTTGTGGTAAATTTCTTAACTTTTCGAATCAATTTCTTATGTTGCTTGCTTGTCGTTGAGACGTTGCACCCCAACTTCGCAGCATATTCTTTGTTGTTTTTCTAGTTCTTTTTTGCGTAGTAAGTCGGTCGGGCCAAGATAACAAGCAAATTGTAATTTTTGGTAGAACTGTTGAGTGGTATTATCGAGTCGTCCGCAAGGACCGGTCGTAGCTTGCGCAGCACGCACGGCGTTGCTAAAATGTTACGACATCACAATTTGTACAAAAGCGATCTGTACTAGTACAACCCATCAAGAAATTAGTTCCTTTATTCGCAGGACATCATGATATCACTAATAGCACCTGCTGTCCGACAAAAGGAACAAGGCATTGAGCTCATACAGTCTGACCCAATCCGAATTAGGCCAAAACTGGCATGGCGGGAGTTCGCGTCGCGCCTAGGGCCTGCTTGCCTGTTCTCTCTTCGATATCCTCCTTCTTTACTGCAGTGCGCATATGCAGCGCAATGTACGGCGCTGCGTGCGCGCAAATTCAGCGAACGATTCGGCCTGATCCCAATTGGGACAGTTTGTAGCTGCTGTCGCTACTTTCCTTGAAGTGGTCCATTCATAATTCATGTGATCCCAACAAATCGCGATAACAAGTGATTCGGTGATTGCCAGACATTGACGAATCCGGGGCATGGGTGGCATATGATGGGCTGACGATATGACGGGTTCACGAGTTGATGTGAACCGTCAGATCGTTTACATTCAAAGTGCGCTCACGATTGATCTGAACAATTGTCGTTTATACGAATCACGCGGAGACGAGAATCGCATGAGCTATGTTCGGGGTTGAGAGACACGTTTGTTGACTAACATTTCACGCTGTATGGCAATCTCTGGAAATGAGTGACCACGATTTCCGGCAGTGGGACCGGGGAGGGGGGGGGGGGGTGTGGAAGGAAGGAAGAATCGATATGAATCGAATACGAAACTTGTGAGATTTCTCGCCGATAGGATGTACAGGATCGCACGACGTGAGCGATTGATCCTGGCGACCATTCTTCTATAATTGTCGGACTCTTTTCTATTATTATCGATCTGAGGTCAATATCAGAAGATATCGAAACGTTTGGTTGCTGTATAGGGGTTTTCAATCTGAGCGTTACGGTCGGAGGGGCTCGGCGCTCGCGAGCTACCTCGCTTGGGCCTCTCGCCGCGTTCGCCCTCAGCGGATACGGTTTACCCACGTTTGAAGCGTGAGAAGTCTGCCCTTAGGCATCAATGGCTGATGAGCTTGGGATGCTCGGAGACACGTTCAAAAACGCGTCGAGCCCGCCAACCGCACTCAGACTAAACCCTATAAGCGCTACTACTAAAATATGGTGATTTTTGCCATCAGTCATCATCAAGAAGAGTACAGCATTCTTGATGTTGAGTTGGAATTCATGGCTGTGTATGTAGCCTCCGCAAATATCATTAGAAAAAAGTTATATCAACTGTCGGAGCATTCAGAAAGACTCGAGGAATTGACAGCAAAAAGGACGGTGTAGCTTTTGTTATAAGAATAATACGACATTGTCACGAGACCGACCACGATAAGAATTCGTGATGTCGTCTCCCCACGTATGCCATTCTTTTACTTACTCTTTGTCAAAGGCAGTTTCGGGCAGATTTGGGCAGCACCTTCACCTCAACAGATTACTTAGCCGGGTCCCCTTTCAAGCCATAGCCCGACTGCGGCTGCAAAATTCGCTTTCGAAAGAAAGAAATCGCATCAAAAGCTCCGACACAGCGGCTCCTGGATTCACTCTGGTCCCTACCGAGCACGAAATCATGACAGGCCATGGTGATGCTGCCATTGGCCGCAGCAGCGTGTTTGCCATGTTTTCCCCTGTTTTAGTTGTTGACGAGACTGAATCAAGAGGCGGTTATGTCGCTACTTCAGAAGCGATTTTCCAGCTTCAGAAGAAGTACGAAGTAATCTCTCTTCTGTTTGCCTGTTATCTGCTTCTTCATGGAAATGCAGCAACTAGTCTGCACTAATGCCGTTTCATGCGTTGCAAATCATTGAGTACACAACACAGTCTCTTCGATCAGAAAAAATTTACCAATGATTGATCCGCTTGATATCGTGTCGATCACGCCCAGAGACTTTATTTAAAAGCTGGGCAGTATTTGTGGGGTATGTCCTGAGTAGGCTAGGGTAGGGGATTTCACGTCTAGGCTTCACTCCGCCCTGGCAGCTGGTAAGATGCGTATGCCTGTTATGTGTGGACCTGCGTGCTTTGTCGCGGACATTCGCGGTATAATAACGTTCCCCTTTGGGCAACATGTAGTCCTCCACCCGAGTAAATTGCACGCTAAATCCTTCTTTTCAGCAAGTCACTAAAAAACTCGACTGCGCAATCCAAAAATTGTTAGGGCATCAGGGAGAGCAAAGCTCTTCCTGATGCCCTAACAATTTTTGGATATGTGAAAGCTGTCGTTATTACACTGCAGAGCACTTTGATGCAAGGACTTTTCAAGTTTACCGTTATTCAGAAAAGTACATCTTATAATCAGCTTCTAGAATAGTTTGCGTATCTGATGTAGAACGAGTGAGTTTCTCACAGGGTTGTACGAACATTCATACAGATTCATGAAGATACTCGAGGAAAGTCTTGATAGGTGGGAATAGCACCTCTTAAAGGCACCGTCCACCCAAAATTTCGACCCCCATGTTTTTGCCGTTCGAGGGCCTTCTCATACCCCTGATTTCGAATATCAAGTTGAAAATCCGCGAAAACCACGAAAAACCCCCGTTTTCAGAACCCGCAGAGCGACTTCTTCGGTATGTGATTGGTTGGACGCTTACGGATGGGCGGGACGAACGTCACGCCCACTCCGAAAGGGGAGGAGCCAGCGTCGCGAACGCGGCCTGAAGCAATTTCCGAAGCAATTTTCTCATTTCGGAAGCAACTTCAGGCAGCGCGAGTTGGGCAATCACACAGTTGGAATCCCCGAATCTGCTAAGTATCATAATCTCACCAACCTCAATTTGGGTGGACGGCGCCTTTAACCTCTTTCCACACCTGTCTTTTTTTGTCCTACCCCTCTTGACATCGATACTGATCCAATAGCAAGAGTTTGTTGTATCAGTTGTTCGAAGTCATAACAAGTAAATCACCGTTCTGCTTCTGCTGTAAATGACCCGGCACATAAATGTAAATGTGCAACCAAACAGTTGTTCAATATCGTTTCGCCAAAATATTGCATCGTTTCGAATGTCAATCGTGTAATGTTGCGCAAGAAAAAGGGAAGGTTTGAATGGCCGACGAGCTCACTTAGTGAGATTACGATTTCCATTGTTCTTTATGAAGTATACAGCCAGTAACGAACTGTGCCAAAGTTGTACAGACATAGTTTGGCATTACAAAGTGGATTCATGAACTAGTTTTTTTTTCTGGTAGTGTGTATGGAGGAAGATGTAGTCGGACATCTTAATAGGAAAACAAAACAGCTGAGGTTTTCAATTGAGGCGGATAGGTTACATTTATTAGTTTGGCAAATAACAAAATGTATGCATCAGACTTTTTTCTGCGCGAGGATGATTAATCTGGGAGCTGGTGTTTGAAGGCAGCGTCCAGGCAAATCTGGACATACGGGGTTCTGATGTATAAATATTCCTATTAAGTAATTTGGGGCTCTAACTAAGACACTGCCCAAGCGGCAGCTCAAGTGCTGGATTCACAGTTGAAATATTCGCCTCCAAACTGGACCCCGCGATTGCATTCGCATGGATTCATGGCGCGACACATCAGGACCCACGCGTGTCGCGCCATGAATCCATGCGAATACGATTGCGGGGTCCAGTTTGGAGGCAAATATCTCAGCTGTGAGTCCACCATTTGAGCTGCCGCTTGGGCAGTGTCTTAGTCAGGGCTCTAAAATTACTTTCCACATTCCATTTTCAGGACCCCGTATGTCCAGATTTGCCTGGACGCTGCATTTGAGGCGCAAATATTGTTGGGACGTACGTAGAGATCGACATTTATCTGAATTCATAAGTACACTTGTTATCCGCCTTTTTTAAAAGGAAGTAAGACAAAGTATGTTCCTCACAATCCTGGGGTGTAAGCACATGCGCATATTATCCGCTACAAATAACCATATCGTCCCTTCCAAAGTTGCCTTGGTCTGCGTCTCTGTCCTGCGACACGCGTCACTCTGTTGGCAACATGCAGCAACATGTTGACATTGAGGCCAGGAGGCAGAAAATTTTGCAAACGTGTTGTTGCATGTTGCAAACATGCTGCTTCATGTTGCTGATATGTCAGATACGTGTGCCGCAGCCAGCGCAAAGGTGGCAGCAACTGTGGAAAAAACGATGTCTAAACTTAGAGACTCTAGAATAGTGTGCGTACCATGTTGAACAAGTTAGAACTTGTGCAACACATTCCTGAGTCGCCTTGTCGTAGAGAATACCAACTATTCTAAGACTAACAGGAGAAGGATTCTTAGTCGAGTGGCCTTTCCGATTGGAGTGCAGCCTTGAAGGGCTTTGAATGATAGTTTCAAAAATTTCTTTTTTTGTCTGCTGAGCAGCAGGTGATGAGTCTAGAAACTGAACGCCTGTACAATTAAATCAATGGTGACGGTCTTTCTACCTCGCAAATTGGATTACTGGCGAGCCCGGGGTAGCAAGCAGGAGATTTTCTCTTCATTTAGAAGTACAGCAGTCTTTTCATTTGAGCTTAAGAAAGACTTCTATACACAAATTTGTGCTACTAAAGCTCTCATTACTCCTCGCTCCGCAGATAAGGAAGTCAGATTTGTAATCAGCGTTCGATGTACTCCCAGAAGAGCACCTCTTCTAGAAAGCCTACCTCAAATAAGGTTCTTTTCCTTGTAAGAGGCTCGAAACCACACAGTGTGAAAACAAACTTGTCATGTGGTTGACAAGTTTGTACTAGTGACCCATGTAATCTAGGATTATTTCCTACTTCGAAACAGGAGTTCGCATGTTCGAACTTGTCTTGACACAATGTGTGCAAGCCACTTGGGACAATTTGGAAAGTTTGAATAATACAGGCAATTCTCAGCAACCAAAACTTGCCGCTTGGTGAATTGCTGACAACCACAATCCATGTTTGTTATAATTTTCTGTGAACTACAGCTACCATCAGTCTCACGCTAGTGATGTTGTATGTTATATTGTGACTATTTTCAGAACGTCCAATGATTGAGCGACATGTGTCGATGGTTTTGGACCCTTTGCCACTGCTCGTTGACTATGCGAGCAGGCATGAAATTTTGCGCAGGCATGTGGATCCAATGATAGCTTACCTTGTTAGGGAGCTCAGCTATCCTGCTGTGGTGAGTTCATTTCTGCTTAAGAATTGATTGTTGATATCAGCTAGGATGGCCCTGCCCTCTTCATCTTTCTCTTTTCCTTTATTCCATCATAACTCGAATTTGTTGGAAAAGCTTTCTTGTATTCAATTTATCCTGTCTTTTTGCTTATCCTTTGAGTAGAAAATCTCATGTCGCATTTTTCTTCATAGTCTTTTCAAGCTCTTCCTATCAGAAATCTAGCGAAAAATCTTCAGCAGTTTGATCAAGCTTTTTCGCGGTGTTAGTTTCAACGTGCGCGGCAAGCACTCTTTTTCACCGTTTTGCTAGAAGAAGCGTTAAAGCGCAGGTCCTCCTACAGGTTTGTTTGAAGTATGGACCTTTTCGGGTTTCTTAATTCTCTAAGCTATATAATAATTCAGTCGTCAAGAGTAATACGATTGTTCCTTGTTTTTGCCACATTGATCATATTCTGCGTGTGTTATCAACTGTTTCTGAATTCTCAGGGATATATGTCTTCCTATTAGTTTATTGGGAACGGGACCCTTCTTTCTGAAAACCTCTCTATCAGACTTTTCTGACTATTCTCAGCATCTGAGTCATTCTTTTCTAAACACCACATTCATTACTTTTCGATGAAAATTCCAAATATGCTTCCAAATCAACTCTCCACTATTTTGACTATTTTTTGAAGCATTTATTTGAAATCGATGTGAAGTCGCGAAGGTAGTTTGTGCCAGATTAACGCTTATTCACATCTGTGTCAAGTTTCTTTCCATCTTATCTTCAAATCTTTTGTAGCCTCATCTTCTCTTTCTTTCTCTGAAAAGGGAAGGATCCGAGATCAATGCGAACTATTTACATTAGATGTATACGAGAATACTCGTTTCGGAATACTGATTTCGAATCTGTATTTTCGAAACGATCTCTATAGGAAGTTATGGACATTCTTTCTGTTGAAATGTATATGATACTAGAAGTCAAAATCATCAGCGTCTTCCAAGTCTGTTTTATGCTGCGGAGCAATTTCAGTGATGATTCATCATTGTGTTTAGACTAATTATCGAATTTGGTGAACAAAACTTGCATTGGCCATTTTGACCCTCTGCAACAGTGCAACTTTGTTCGAAAATCATTTACAAACTCCTTCAGGAAACCGCCTAGGTAGCTTTCCAAGGCGATTTCCACATACATCTCAGGAAGCCATGGTGATTTCGGGTCCTTTTCCTTGTAAGAAACGTCTTTGCATTTACAGCCTTGATTTTGTAAAAATTTGTTTTTCATACGATATCTTATTCTCTACATCAAATAGAAAACTTTCAAGACTGTTCTCTTTATTGCCATTTCAACATTTCTGACAGCTGAGGGTCCATCCTCATCTCAAAATTTTGCTACTATCTGCTGGGAGAATGTTGTTTTAATTAACAGCATTAGATTTTCTGCATCGCGCCATGCTCACATTGATTCTGTGTTGAGATTGTTAAAATCCCAAAGCGAAAAGCGAACGCCTCCATGGCCCTCAAGTTTGGCGCTGGATCTTCAGTGTGGAACACATAATTCAACAGTTGCCATTTGTAATGAAATTATCAAGTCCTCGTACTGCGAAGTGTACGAGGACTTGATAATTCTCTGTTAACCAGTACGGTGCCTACCTGCGTTTCATTTCAGCCATTTAACCCAAATCATTCGTTGTGCTAGACAGAGCCACTGTACATCCATATTCAGCAGTATCTGTTTTATGACCCATGCTGGTATGTACCTTTCGGACTTCGCAAGTTTATACAATCTAACGTATGGAATCTACAACCTTGCGTGATCCTTGAGAATAGCAGTTGAGCTAAACTCTTATTTGACAGAGGAATTCAGTTTTGACACTCTATCTTATCACTTAACAGCTAAAATATATCCCTTAGAACAAGTCCATGAAATGCACCTGCCTTGCCGTGCGCTTCGCTTAGGTTGCATTTAATGCTTTCAGCATGCATTGGTGTGAGCAAGGGATGTTTTCGAGTTTCCTATTCGTCCGAATGCACAATGTTCACTTTATTGTTATTTCACACTCGGTTCAAAGCATTCGCAAGGCTGCAGTGTAGCAATCTTATATATAAAGCATGTCTGTTTGTCTGCCTGTCTGTATGTCTGTCTGTATGTATGTCTGTCTGTCTGTACGTATGTTCCGAATAGAAAATTCCATTTCTGAACCGATCGGGACCAAACTTGGCACACATACACTTCGGGCCCCGGCGGGTGTCATAGGCTACTTTTCGTCATCGATCGATATTGATTTTATCGGTTAAGAAATGGAATTTTCTATTCGGAACATACGGCGGAGCCGGGTAAGCCAGCTAGTATCATATAAACCCATGGCAAGGCGAATGCCGCTTGTCTGAAAGTTCCAGATGACTTTCTGGCTCGTTGGCTACCTAAAACCTTAATCTGGTTAGGTCGCAACTTGGAAAGTAACTGTAAGAATGGGCTCCTGAGATGGATAACTTAATGATTGAACAGTCTATCGAGTATATCAACATTTAGAAAACATATTCAAGAATAAAATTCCCTATGAAAGTTCGACCTTACTGTTTTTGTGTGAAATTCTAGAGCCGTACGCAGTTAATTCGTTTCAAATAGTGGTCTGCAGGGAAGGGATACTTGTTCCAAGTGGCCATAAGAGAAATATACGGAACGGACGCTAGTCACAAATCTGTAAGTTATCTGTAGAACGCTCCCAATATGATGATTTTTCTTCTCGAATCTCGACCAACTTTTGAACGATGCGTTCAAGTCTGGTGTAGTGATGAGTGGCTGTCTCTTCATGACAGGAACCGTTATTGCAATAATCTACTCTTATTTAGTTATATAAGAGTAGAATAATATAAGAGTAGAATATTGCAAATCTCGGAAATTCAATTCCGGGGTGGTAAAATGTCATAACCTTCGTTAAAAACACTTTGCAAATCAGGATTAAGGAATTAAGATCAACGTTTCATGTGCAAATCTACTTCACAGTACTCTCGACCTATCATTACATTGTATGAGTCATGTTGGGAGGGTATCATGACTGCAGGGTATGAATTATCGCATAATTCACCCAAGCACCTTAGAGTCAAACTCAGGTTCTTTTTTACACATTTTACGTTTTTGACAAGAGAAGGTGCTTAATCGTGAGTGGTGTGTACAAAGTCTATATTTGCAAGTCGCAAAACGAGTGAGTGTGGGCAGTCATAAGCGTCTCTTTGCGCGATTATTGTTTTTTTTTTCGATGAATGCCGCCTCTTAGCGTAGAGGAAGCTTTAAATCTTACTGTTAAAGTATGATGATACAAGTTGGCCTACATCGACCGGCGCCTTCTGTTCAAAAATGTTCAAATCTCATATCTTTACCAATCCCCCTTTTACTGATAGTGAGCACGGATATGGAATCAGCTCGTAGCATACACCGATGTTTTATGTTTTGAATTCGCTGTCATTCACTGTTCTTTGTCTATCAGGCTCTCCAGTAGAATACCTCAAGACGCGCGATTTTATTCATAACTTGCTACGTTTTTTCTGCCCGTTTTGCACCTTTTTCCCTGTCACATAATCGCTTTTGCGGGCAATAACGGATGCATGCAGGGATTTTTGATATGGTTCAACCTTACGAATTCTATTAGAGGTGCCAAAAATCACCAAGCACAAAGTGAATCAGCTAGCGAGAGAATTTATAGTCTGCATCTATCATATGGATATTTTTTTTATGAAAAGCAATTTGGACGATTTTTTTCTGGATGCACTTACAATTCTTCTGCTAAGATTTAGGGTTAAAAGTGCGCGCGACACTGTAATAATGTCAGTGTCTTTCATGACCTTGGAACTTACAAGAGAATGGTCAGAAGTCGAAGTAACCAATCCGAACAAGCTGTATACCATTTGATGCAGCATAGAACGCTGACTTCAAATCTATCTTCCATGTCTACTGAACGCCTTTGTAGACGAAATTATGAGCAGTTTTACTGCGAAAACGTATATAAGATTTGCGAAATCAAGCTTAGAATGCTTTTTTAGCTCACCGTTCAGTATGAGGCATTTGGAGTAAGCTAGCAAATGTTTTTTTAGCGTTGAGCCAACGTGGCTCTGCGCGACCAAATTTGCCCTTTACACGCACGCTTTCTTAGCAAAATAATGGCTTTAATGGCTTCTAAATTCATCCACATGTTCAGCAGATAGCAAAGACAGATTTAGACTCAGCGTGTTTAGCTGCATCCAGTTGTATGCAGCTTGCATTGATTGGCCACTTTAATTTCTGAACACTCCCTTGTACGTGTGGAGAGTAACAAGTCAGCGTGTAAGTCATTTATCAGGTTGAAGTTCTTTCCTTTAAATGTGAGTTTTTCAAACGCAGTCTTTGGACCCATCAAGTACTTAAAGATCGATTATAAATTATTCAAAGCAATCTTTGCTTTGTAAAAATCATCGAAAACTTTCGCAACCCATCAAAAGATAGAAGGTTGGATTTTCCAGTGAGTCCTGAGATTTTTTTATTCAAAAGTATAGTTTTTCAAACTCATTTAACTTTATTGGGAATCAGAAGACTGATGTGCCAATAAATCGTCATGCCGGTATTTTTTGCAACTGAGTTCACATTTTCGTAAATCCGCGACTTTTTATACGACTGACACAAAATTGGTGTCACACGTTTCGCACTCATCAGTAGCGTCAGGGGTACTTTCATCCTGTAGATGGCATATTACAACATACGGCTTTCACCGAAATCTTGAGTCACTGCCTTAGCTGCCTGGTTTTTTTTTTTGCGAGATTTTCATTGCTGCTAACAAGATCCATGTAACAAATTTTCGCGAAAGAAGATGTGTGATTTCATAGCTGGTCTCATTGTTCAAACTGACGGAGCGAGACTCCATAAATTTCTTCTTTACTTCGTCACGCTCACTTTTATCTTCCTGTGTGCGTCAGCAATTTTGTGCCATTGCGAATAAAATGTGTGCTTCATTTTCGCCTCGAACTTCACCCAATGATGGAAAAAAGTGTCTTGCAAGATAAGAGGATAAGGTCTTTCGGGGATCGCCTTTCTTTTTTGCTTGCAAATGATTCTGTTTACCAGATTTCCGAATTAGTTGTCTTAATTATACTAGATTTGTTATCGTATCTGTGCCTTTCTTATATTGCCTAGATTTGACACCTAAATTTTTAATACCGAATGTATCTATCGAGCTTCCCTACGGCGTTGGCGTCTTGTGCCGCAGATTCTCACTTTCTGTCTTTCCTAATTGAATTTCCTGTTCAACGATGCTCGTGTATTTCCAGAAAACTGTGGTAATTGTGATTAAGCACTATCTTGGGCTATAACTACAAATCTCTCGAAGAATTTTACGAGGAGTAAGAAAATGTACATAAATTTTCTGAATATTAATATTTTCATGTCAAACTTTGCTCTAGTCCACACGATGTGTGTGTAGTCTGATTTGAATCCCAACATCTTTAAATTGCATCTCAAACAACCGATATAGAAATCTGATGAAGCTGATTGAAATGAAAAGTGTACAGGGCGGTTCTTAGACATGTACCCATAATTTACCGCCTAGTCGAAAGATTGGGTTAAGTAGTTTGTCGCTGAAGACAGTCTGCAAAAAGCCCAACAAGAATTCAGTTTTGACGAAATTCAAAATGGATCACATCGTCAGAGAAAAGCTGTAATTTTGCTGTCATAATTCAGCGAAGCGATCGGTGTGTGTTCCTGTATTTCAAATCTCAGCAGCCGACTGTCGGTTTACAAATGTCTGATGTAATCACATTACGACTATTACTGAGATTTTCGTTTTCGTATCCCCGTTTGAAGCAATCAAGGAATGAATACTTCTCGATCTTTGGCTCAAATGTGGATTATATTGCTTCGTCTTATCCGATTCAACCTCACTGCATGATCCGTCCGCTCTTGATGTGCAGTATGAACTCCCCTAGCTATTGTTTAACGAATATCTAGAGGAGTTCATATGCATGTGAGGGTGGCAAAATCAATGAGAGTTTTACAGTGTTTTGCTCGTCTTGAGAGGGATTTCATTAGCTTCAAAAAATCTCTCCACCTTTAACCAAACTCCTTGCTCTCTAGTCATCAAACATAGTATCAGGTAGTAATCAGATGTTTTTCAGTGTTTTCTAACATATTTATCTCATAAAAAAATTAGAAATTTTCCACCCTCGCAATTGTTCTGGCCTGTATTGTCCTGCGCTCATCCAGAGTATTTTCTCTTTGTTAAGATTAAAGGTCATAACTTTATAATTTTGTGATTTAAAGTCGTAGTCTCACAATTTTTTCACATAGTCCGCAGTACTCTGAGCCTATATTCATAGTTCTTGTTCTTTCTTTGATAGATGTCTGATAGGTTGGGTTCCAAACTTTTGCTTCATTTTATCCGAGATAGATTTATCAGCATGATAATCTGCAGTCAGGTAACTGGTCCTACCATTGATTTTGGCATCATGGAAAATATAGTATTTCATATCTTGAAAAATTTTAGGCTTTGTACTGGAGCTTTGAGCTTTTTGGTTAAAAAAAATCAGAGTTCCTTTCTGTCTAGAACGACTTTCGTCCTTTCTTGATATGATGAGGTCTTTTTTACGTTATGTCTTTGAACAAAAAACTCTGACTAGCAAGTTGCATCATGCACTTGTTAAATTTGGTCGGAAAGGGACGTGCCCACGCCAACTTTTGCTTCGTTTTTTTTATAGCTGGAGTACCGCGAATTTCCGTGTCAGTATTGCGACCGCCGGAATGTTAGCATGATGGAAGTGTACGGCCTAGGCCATCCCTCAGGCGATTTCAGTCTCCGCGCGATCTGGCGATTTGCCAGATGTGTTCATATCCAGCAATGGCAAATCGAAAATCCATAGACTATACAGCTTCCGTGGATTGGCATAATACCTCGCGTGAGGTATGGCCCCAAGACTTATAGTGGATGTGAAAATTTCTTCCATGCCATGCTTGAAACAGCGCTAAATTTTTGCCTCATTCTCGACTACAATCCCTCATGCGCGATGCGATACGATCGATCGGCTTTGCCGAACGGCGATCAACTAAAGACCGAATTATCGTCAAAGGTTTGCGGCATGTTGTATGCTGTGCATGATCACCGAGCGAAGCAAACGAACACCGCTGTTTCTCTCGCAATGCATTGTCGAACCAGTTCGGTTCACACGCAACGCATGCACCGTGGCTAATTGAAACTAGCAATCATTGTATCCAAATAAAGACACAGAATATTAGGTGAACCGAAACTTCTCTCGCACTTTTCAGGAAATTGTAGTTTTTTCTAGCCTTTGCTTGCCATTAATTCTGTCATATGGGGTAAATCATGTACTTTCTGAAGGCATTTTTAATGCTGCAATATGCATTGCGAAGATGAGAATCGAAGAAGTAGTTAAGTAGTTAGAAATAGTCGAGTTTCAGGGTCTCAAGCAAGCAACTTCATAATAAATTTCGACAGTCACTAACACAACTTTTATGAACTTCTCTTCTCAGTGAGCCAAGTTTGTGCTTTCGAGCGTTTTTATGAAAAGCTGGATTTTTAAGAAAATAGCGTGAAATGGGAAAAAATCATAGCTTTCCATAGAAACAGTCGATTAGCACAAAATCAACTTACATAGAAGGAGTACCTAGGTCATAAAGCTTGTGTGAACGACTGCTCCGAATTTTGCTGCGCTCACACCAATGCGACGCCTGATTTCGCATGGTGGTGCTGTGAGACGACGCGGTTTTGCACAACACTTTCGACGTGGGGAAGTTTTGTAATTATTTATGAATGTAAAGTTGTTTTGTGAACAATCGCAATCATCTTGTTGGACAACGAAGTCCACAGATTTTGTGAGTGCAAAAAACTGGAAGAAATACTGAACTGTGGAAAAAATAATAGACCTGGGAAGCATATGATTTTGCAAGGGATGTGGGCCATCGGTGATCCACATCGTCCCTGGTAGCAAAAAGTGCGTGGGCTACCGGTGGTTCACATCGTCTCAATGGGTTGAAATCGCCAGAACTCGACTATTTCTCTTTTCAATTTATGTTTCCTCAATCCGATCTGCGCATAGAATCGAAAAAGCCTGTAAAGTGCGTAATTTCTTCTTCATAATGCATCTTATGCCAAGGAGAATCCATGCAAACAGAAAGAACTTGCGATTTTCTTAGAAGGTGCGAGCGAAGTTTCGGTTCGAAATGGTATAATCATCTTTGGTAGGAAGTGAAGGTCTGCACTCGTTAATCTTTTTTATCTGGTTAGCTTCGGTTTCATCCCAGTTAGGATGAAAGGACTCTTTCAACAATGCTGTGTTCGCAGCCAGTTACGTCTTCGCGCTCAGCTCAAACAAAACGCGCCAAGCCTTCTCACAATGAGTCATGCCGATTGCGTTGGGATGCATCTCGCCCAAGCCTTGACGTTTGACCTTCGAACGAAAGAGAAAAACTCGATCCTCACCATGCAGAAACCTTGAAATATCATGCGAAAACTGAAAATGATTGCTATCGGAGTGGGTTTATTGAGGTGACTAGCGCAGGAAATGGCAATATTGCCCTTAATTTTCGCGTAAATCACGTAGACATTAACAAATTCTGCTAAGAATAGAATACCCTGTTGAATGATTTGCTTCAGTTTTCATCATGCATAAGTGTCTTTTTCGTACTTCTCTAATATCGAATTTTTGAATTTTTGGTTCACAGACTAACCATAGGAAGCCGGAACTTGTGACATGTATTTGCAGTATGACCTTATTTCTTCGGAGATGCTTATCGTTATGCTAAAAAGTGCTGAAGATGGATTAGGCTGCGTGAAAAACGGGTCGTTTAGGTTCATGTGCTCATGTTCGACCTCACTGGATTTTGACGCTCATTTCGGAGGTTGCTGTTTGTGCATACATCTAGGAGTTATCTAATATTTTAATTCAAATTATCTACGTTTGTGGTTTCAAATCGCTTGTTCAATATGTAAACCTGAACTTTTTTGATAAAATAATGTTGTCTTTTCATCAAAAAGCGTCTAGGATCCCTTTTCCTCTGTGAGGAAGCCAAATTGAGGCACAAACCTCCTTCCCTATAATTTAACTCGAAATGGGGTGGCGGCGAGAAAATGATGAATTGTTTTGCACCCTCGAGTCTGCTAAGTAGCTCTGCGGAAAGACGAATATCAGGCTGTAGCTGAGAACGTGCCTGTACTTCCACTCTACTCTCCTCTTCTCTCGGAACTTTACTTTGTTAGATGGAAACGTGCCTTGTCAGACATTGATTATCTTCGCTGCGTCTCAACTAGAAACGTTTTTTACATGTTGTGCATGCCTTCATGCATCAGCGTTGCAAAAATTGGGTAATCGGTTTTCTGCTTGCAATCTGCGCGCGTCATGCTCTTCTGCTGTCCGTCACGCTCTTCTGCTCTTTGTTGGTTTGAGTAAGACTGTGTAATTTACGAGAGAGGAGAACGTTTTTGGTTCTGCGTTCGTCGGAACACACAAGAAACAACGAACGCATCGGACTCGTGTAAAGAGGATTGTAGGCGGTTGACATACTTGCAGCGAAGACGATTTTTGAGGTGTATCTATTGTACTGTCAGTACGTCTACATTTTGTCGTATAGTCGGAGATATGCGGTCGCGTTTGTTCACCCGGCTTGCGCTCTTTTCTCTTTCGACTTTTTTCCGCCGCCGCTTATCGGCGCAGTTTCGGTTCGATTTTTTCGTCGCTGCTGCCGCGCGTTTTTTTTCCGCATGGCAGCTGCTTAGAGGATAGCATATAAGAACATATGTGCTCTTGCGCATAGCTTATTTTTCGTTTGTGCGCTCAGAAAAAAACATTGCGAGGCAAGATCAGAAGATGAAACTTGATGACAGCTATACGACTTGATAGTATTGAACCACACATCATCACCGAAAAATTTCTGAGAAACTCCTAGTGGACGCAAATTAGTAGCTTCTAAACAAAGGAAAAAAAACTCGATATTATTTGAGAGCGACGGCAGTTTGGAAGAGCGGTCGTTGATCGATGCCGACAGCAGAGCGCAAAGGTTTGTCGCACACATTTGAGTGCCATAGAGAGCAGTAACGATGGATATGATCGATTTTGGGCAGCCTTTCAGATTCAGAAAAAGTTTTATTGTTGGAATTTCGAATATGAATACATCCATTTCCACCCTCTAATTTTGACCATGATTTTTTATACATAAAATTTGCATGATGCTGCGTGTTAATATAATGTTCTTTGAAGACAATAATCTTCTTTTTTATCAAAAACTATTCTTAGTCATCATACATTCATTATCCGAGTAGGCTTTGGAGTACGGATATGATGGCAGTGCCCTTTCATTCTCTGTTAGGAGACTCGAATGTGTGAATAAGAAGAGTACCTGTGCTTTAATTCATCTTGAACGATTCATGCGCGAGTCATCTGTAACTTAATATGTGGATTTACACACTCCGCGCGGCAACCGACGACGCGTTAACCAGTTACTCGTTAGTAAAACCTTTTCCAGCAGAACAAACTGTGTAAATATGTACTGCTACTCAGTATATATGTCTAAGCAAACAAAGAGAGAGGAAGAGAGAAGAAAAAAGGAGAAGACGCTAAATTAAAAGGCCCCATTCTTGCAAGTCGTCAAGTAGCGCCCATGGTGTGCAATACGCTTGTTAAGTTACAGACTCGGCCATGCTCCGCTGAAGAGAAACCAAGTTTGAACTTGTTCACACACGGGCGTAAAGCATCCTCTAGTCTCCCAATCTCAATGTGGATGTTAGGTAGTTACAAGAGAAGTCCGTAATCACCTAACAACGTATTTTGCGTAATCATCTGTAAGTTTGAATGAGACAGCAACATAAATGCAAGGAATTACCATATTCGCAAAATAAAAATTCCTCTGTTTATGGCGACACGTGAATATGGCTCACACGAAATCATAGCGAGACTCGTATTCTTGCCGAATGCTCTGCGCTCTCTGCGTTTCTCTTCATGTAGCCCATAATAAATCTACGTGCAAGCAGCCACGCATTCGGTTGAACGTTCATTGTGTTTTCCCTACTGTGAACGTTTCTGCAGCATGCGGCTTGCCCAGCGAATTGTGTATCGCAGGCGTCGAGTTTGGTTTTTTCCGTCCTTTGCTGTCCCACTCAAACATCATGCAATGATGAAAATATCGACAATGACATCGATGCGATCACTCCCAGAAACAAATGTTAACTCTGCTGTGGAGAATAGCTGTGGCTTGAATGCTGGCGTTTCGTTGCACACGTGGTGCATTTACGACAATTTATACTGCTTCAATAGAGTTATCGACCGCATTTTTTTCCAGCGCATTTTTTTCCTGTTGAATGGCTGTTAGTGCATTTTTTGCGCGCTCGTTCCAATTCATTTTTCTCCTGGAGTTCTAGCGTCATTTGAGCTTTGAATGACAAATTCTTCCATATGACTTCCTTCCTCTCTTCTCCATAATATAGATTTTTAAGTATGAAAGGAACTTGCTTATCTCGTCGAAGTTCCAAATGCTGATATGTGGCTATGACTGAAAGTTATCTCGTAGTAGTTCTCAGAAAAAGTAACGTAAGTAAAAATGATGTTCTCAATCTTCATCAACTCAATGACCGCATAACAAAAGGTATATGTCAATATTAACTGTAAACTTTGAGAATTGCGCGAGACTTTCGAAACAGAAAAAGCAGATTGCGAAATAGCATAAGTCATGTTTCCAGAATTTTTCTGCAGCCCTGTTTTTTTTTTCAAGCTGCTTGGGCATGTTGAAGACTTGAGAAAATATTAGAGATGCATCGATGAGATGTGCTTACTTATTTTCTAGATGTGCTTTGTGTGAGACGTTTTCCCAGTATATTTAGAGTAGGAATGTTTGTCAGACATCCGCAGCACTTCCAAGTAGTTTCATTTTTCTCTCTTCTCGTGATGACATTGAAATTGGGAAGTTTTGTGAGCTCCATTTCTATTTTTTCACAGGACTTTTTCTTTCATTCGGTTTTGGAACCACACGCACTAGCAATCATATTTTTATCGCGAATAGATCGTAGAGTATTTTTATAGTATTTCCTGTGTCATCATTTTTTTCCGTCTAGTTTTTAGCAATGAAGAATTGGTTCGTGTGCGCTGGTTGCGTCCCCGCGAGCGCGGGTGCTGCTCGAAGGTCGAACGATTTCTAAGCCAGGGTCATCGCTTTCTCCGCATACGAAAACCGGTCGCTCTTTTTTGTAATGTTTGACCTTGAATGTGCGAAATGTGCGCTGCGCCATCGCCTCTTCGCGTTGCAGCAGCGCACGTCTGGCATCACTCGGCCGCCATTGCGATATCGTTCCCTCCTCATTTTGCGGGGCGCTGCCGATGCCGACTGCTGCTCTGGCTGGTTTTTCGACCTTTCCCCTCTGGAAGGGGCCCCTGCCTATGAGCCATTTTTCCCCCACCATCGCCACGAAATCCGATAGCTACCCGCGTTCCGTCGTAAGCCGAGTTGTGTTGCTGCTGCGACATGCATATTTCAGAACGGCGCACCTAGCGACTGTCACTGTTTCGAGTAGCAGCAGCAAGCCATCCAGTCAGTCTTTGGTTTGTCTCGCTCGTTGGCCTGCAATCTGCGGCCTGCCTGCCAGGAGGCAGCCTCACCTTCTGCTGCCTCTGTGCCTCAGCGCGCGTCGCCGTCTGCGCGTCGTCAGCGGCTGCTCTGCGTCGCCGACGACTCGTCGTCTGCGTCTCGCCAGTCTTTTTCATTCGCGCGCATTTTCGCTAGTTGTGTGGCGGCGGTTTCTCCTGCCGACTGGTGTGTTATCATTTTGTTGTGTCTGCGTCTCTGCCGCGCTCTGGCCGTCTCGCGCACGGCGGGTGGCAATTGCTGCGTCTGGCAGGCGGCGCTGATTGGCCGGGCCCGCCATCGGCCCCGCCTCCGCTTCAACAACGTGAGCGAGCGTGTTTGTTGCGTGTGTGTGTGCGCCCGCTATCAAGACAGCTCCCTCCTTCCTGCGTTGTGCCCCCTGCTCTCCTTCTCTGTCGCCTCTCCGGCCTCCCCTCTCCCAACCACCTATTACCACCCATACCACTTTTTCTGCTATTCTCCTAGCTGATTCAACACCGCTCTAGCTGCTTGGCCCACTAAATCTTCCCACATCACTGTTTCAGACAAGCAATCGAGCCGTTTTCGGCGTTGGAGTACTTTTGGAACGAGGACTAATCCCTCAAGGTGAGCCATCTCAGTTCGAGTTTTGATTTCTCTCTTTTGCCATTCGTTATCTGCAATTGGCACAGCGTAGCGCGTGCCTTATCAGTGACTCCCTAAGCGATTCGGGCATCTTTTATCGCTCGTCTTTGTTCAACCCTCTAAAAAAGGGGCGATATTTCGCATTCTGCTATCAGATACGGCTTCGCTGCAATGGTGTGCCGCTTGTAGTTTGCCTTAATATCTTTGTTTTTGTTTGTTTAGCTTGGTTTTTTTTCTACTTCTCACTTTTGCTAGAAACCGTGGCTGTTTCAGATGCCCTCCGCAACCAGATCATACCGATTCTGTTCGACCTCATTGAGTCTAAAGGTGATGATCCTGGCATGGAGGATCGACGTGTGGAAATTGCCGCGGTACGGGCGCAGTTGTGCTCGTGTTATGTCAATGTTCTTATGTGAGAGTGCACTGTGTCCTCTTCTCTGTCGCACTTACCTAACTTGCTCCTTTCTTTTAACTTCTTCTCTACAAAAGTCTGTTTCTGGTCGCCGTTGTGCTGTTCGTCGTCTGCCGCGGGTCTCTTCCGCAAGTTCCCGGCACAGAACTCTCCGCCCTCTGAGTGTATGCATTGCATTTATTCTCGAAAGAAACACGCGCCCAACACAACACACACGTGCGCGAGTGCGTGCGGGTTGAGGAGTGCACAGACACTTCGTGGAGAGTGCATGCGTGCGACGGAGCGTGCGGGGAGTTCGGAGCGCTGCGGAGTGGGTCCGCGCGGTGCGGAGAGCGCAGCGCGTCATCGCCAATCGGCTGAGACGAGCGGAGAGAGTGCGAGTTTTTTAGAGGGTGAAAGACATGGGTAGTGAGACGCTTTGTTCTGGCCGTATCACTATTCTGTTTTTCGCCCTTTGAATCTACGCAAAATGCACTTCCTCTCCAGCAGACCGCTATCCATCCGTCCATCCACCCTCATTCTCTTTTAATTGCCTTTGTTTTCCTCCGATCCTCGTTACTGCCAACAGCCGACGTTCTAGTTTTTTTTCTTAGGGGTTTCTTTTTTTTGAGTTGTGCTTGGCCCATTCAACATTACCTTTTTGAGAACCAAATCGTCAACCTAGTCTTATAAAGTTTCGAAGTAGCTCTAGTGATCTAACTCCAGTTTTGAATTGGTTTCTGCGATTTTGATGCGCCTTGGCGGCCGGCTGTTGCAGACGATCAGCACAGCTGCCACTTTTCTCTATCTAATCGTCTCGTCACTTGTTCTCCCATTACTCGCAGCAGATTGTTCTGACTGTCCGGTTGCCTCTGCACTCTCAAGCCGCATTTGATGCCAGTACTTGTAAGCTCTCAAAAGTTTTTCGTCGCAGCCATCGCTATTTACTAACTATTGTAAATGTCGAAATGTCGGCTGTAGGCGATATTTCTACCTAATCGTTTTTACGATTATTTGAAACACAATGTCAGTTTGTGTATGTTAGTGTGAGTGTGCGGAGGGAGGAGAGTTTTATGTCCTCAACACCGGCACGGCACGTCAAAGTGGTGGGTGATTTGTCGACTTGCTCATATCACAGCCAGCTTTGATGTGCTGTAATGGGCAAAGGGGCGTCTCCTTTTTTCTGCTCTTTGTTCGCCTTTCGATGGTTTCAAAAATCATTGTGTGTGTTTGTGTGTGGATGTCCTCTTTGGTTTCATTTTTCAAAATTCTCTTCTAAGTTTACCCACTATGTTTCATTTGTTTCGTGTTTCAGGTGCTGTGCCGTGTCATTTCATCCGGAATGATTACCGATAAGCGATGGCTTTTCGATAACTTCATCGCCGACTACAGCCGATTCCTCGAACACCACGTGGTCCACATTCGAAAAGTAGGCCCGCGTGCTCCGATTGAGAGTTTTCAGATTCTTTGCTGGGGTTGGAGAGACGAATTGAAAGTGTGCACAAGCATCTCGGAGTGCTACACAAACGCAGAACAAATACACACACATCGAGCGCTGTCGGGCGGCGGCATGCAGACATAAAGACGGGGAATGAAATGGATGACTGCTTAGCGCTGGTTTAGTCGAACCGATGACAAGGGGTTGAAGAAATGGAGGAGAAAAATTGTGAAAAACAGGGTAGAGCAAACCAAATAGTTTTGCAAAACGTGTCATTGATGCGCTAAACTCGAGCAGCACAGCAGCAGCAGAGTCGCAAGCGAGCTGCACTTGTACGTGGCTGTCGGTTGTCGATAAAAGTGCGTTGGGCACACAGGCATCACGTATCGATTCAAATGCCGTCATTTGCCGATGGTGGCATCAGCTGACGTATCGGAAATTAATGCACTGCCTTGCACTATTGAAACTAAATGCGCTTGTCGCCGGCCGTGAAAGTGGAGATTTCTTTGAACAATTCTTGCTGCAGCTCAAAGTGCACGCACAAATGTGCGCAGCGCCGCCGCGTTCATCTCCACACAACTGCCTAGGTAATTTGCTTCTTACTTGCAGTGTTTTGCAAAAATCGCAAAAGAACCAGTTTTTCTCGTCTTCTTTTGCGGTGGATTATCAACATGGTAGGTGTTTTTAGCATCTTCTTGGAGCTGAAGCACATTGCAATTGTAGAGAGTTGTGGATTTGAACTAATTTTTTGAGGGCTAGATGTTGCCATGTGTCATTTTCTTCGACCTTTCCATTTTTAGTTGCTAAGATAGCTATCTTTTTTATTTATTTTTTATTTCTTGTTTGCGCAAGCGAATCGTCAGTCAAGAAGTCATCAGTGCCAGTATTTTTCTAAAAATTCGGGTTAACTTTGCCGTTTCGATACCTGTATGTTGGTGAGAATTTTTGAATTAGCTTATTCAGCTAAGGTATCATTTGAACTTACATAAGCTTCAAAACTTTGCGAAAGATTAAGCAGCAAGGAATGCCTACAGTTGCCCTCTATACTATTCATAACGCGAAATTTCCCTGCATACTTGAAAAATCACCGGCCAATGAAAGAACACCGTGCTTCTTGTTTGTTCTCTTTTTTTTAATGTAGAAAACGCTAATGATTTATTGGCACAGAAATATATTCCTAGAAACATCTGTCTGTAAGGTCCAAAGCTGGGTAAAGCCTCGGTTGCTAGACGCGTTTTCTTTTAATTCAAACTGCTTGTTTGCCCTATACGATACGTTCCAGTAGCCTATCAGGTACACGCCCGCCGCTAGATCTGATTAACTGTTCAAATGAAAATCAAAAAGCAAAATTGTAACGAAAAGGAGAAAGGGGAATATGAAGAAGAAGAAATGGAAGAGAATAATGGAAGTCAGGGAACACAGAAGGCGATGAGGGTAGCATTTTAGACCAGTAAAAAAGAATCAAGTGTCTCTTACATGTTCAGTACTCGAAGCAGTCTACGTGTAGAATGAGTAAGTGTTCAAAAAAGATGTCTAGAGGAAGTCTTTGTTGAATTACGTAGGGTTTGCGATCAACGATCAGTGCGGGAATTGCGTGATCGTCTTTGCTATCGACGATGAATTAGCTCACATAAGCCGTAATCACGGAGCACTCGAGAACAACTGGAAATAGTTGTACAGACTATAGATCTTAGGAATAGCAAAAAGTGTGGAGAAATGTGCAAGTCTGTGATTGTTTGCTTTTGGGGGTTCAGAGCAGTACCAAATATGGTAAGCAGGTGAAGTGGAGGCCAAATGCTGAACAACTACATCTGATGGATTCGTAAAGTAAACAGCGGAAATGTAGATGTTTACCAGTAATTTGAAATATGCAAATTAAGAGGGAGAGGATTTTTAGTAATATCTTTACTCGATCAAATCCAAGAAAAGCTTTGGATCCAAGAAATCGTATATTTTTGCCTTAAAATGCTTATCGGAATCGCTTCCTATTACTCGATTTACGAAGCTCAGTGGTATTGAGAGCCTACTTAGGACAATACAGAACTGTGAAGGCAAAGTCCTAACTTTCGAAAAACTGGAAAAGTTCGAGGTTTTGTCATGATCTAGGTTCATAATGAATGTCGAACGAATGGGAGAATAAAGAACACTGATGATTACGCGAAATGCGCACATTACACTGAAAACTTTGCAATCCATCAAATTATGCTCAGAGCGAATATATTTTTTGATCTTTGCTCTGCAGATGATAAGAGCATGCGCTTATCTTCGTGATTATCGCTGCAGCTTTTTTTAACTACTACGTTCGAGAGAAGATCAAGGATTGTGCTTTGTATGGCGAATATTATAGTCTTAAGGCACCATCAGTTGTTCTTTTGTTGATAATAGAGTACGAGTCTTACGGATCTTTGCGGAGTTATTTAGCCTATCAATCTCATTGAGCAGAATAGTAAAAGTTCGTAAGAAGTTTGACCTGAGTATGTGCAGAATTGCACAAGAATTCTCTGCTACAGGGCACTAAGGCACGTTAGCTAAACAAACTTTCAATGGACTTTATTTGAAGTGAAGGTTGATGTGAAAAACACAAAGTGCTCTAGAGGCTTAGATAAACACTTCCGCACTCAATTTTGTAAATTTGACACCGAGAAGCTACATTAGTAGTCCTCAATTTGATAGTGACAGTCTGTTGTTGTCCTCAAAAATTTCTCGGAAGTTCTGGAAAGGGTGCAAATTTGGCGTAGCGGAATGTTTTCCAAGATTCGTCATAGTGCCCCCTGATAATCAAACTTGGTGTTTACTTAGCTAAGAAAGGAATGTCAACATCATCATGAATGTTATGACTGGGAAACAACCCAATTTTATGACTTCTACTATTCAGAACTTTGCAGTCTGTTGTGCAATATGATTATCAGTTCTTGTGTATGAGGGTGCAGATCAGTGCACTTGGTCATTATTTTCAAATTTTATCTAGGCACTTGTTTATGACTCTGTCTGGTTCATTTGCTCCAATGTTATGCGAGAGCAACAACTGCTGAAGTGCTTGAGTACTCAGAGACGTGAAAATCCCTTCTTCTTTGAATAAGAATACGGTGAAAGTACTTTCTTTGTGTATTTCTGAGAAGAGTGAGGTCTGTGCCTAGAGAATCTGCTGCCAAAGAGACAGCCCAACGAAGAATAACGGCTCGTCGTTTTTTTCTCACATGGGAACTGTTTGTTGCAGCAGAGCAGCACACAGACAGCACAATGTTTTTATGTGGGCCCCGATCCCCTATTGTGATTACGCATATGTCGTATTCTAAAAAGGGCAACCTCTTCGTACCCTGTCACATACGCATACACACATGCACAACACACTATCATCAACGCGACGCTGTCATTTGGCATCGGGCCAATGTCCGATTTTGTTGGCAGCCAGCCAGCAACGGATATGCTTTCTTCTGCTGCGCGAAGCGGGCCATGTTCATTTGTCACTCGAAATTGAGGGGCGTAGGGGACGTAAGAGCGTGAATGTGTTAATCTAAAGCGTTGAAAATTGAATTCTAGGTTTGTTGGATTTGAGAATTTCTGCAAATTTTACATGGGTACGAAGTTGCAACATTTTTTGTGGAAAAATTTGCTGTATTTTACAAGCCAAAATTTGAGTACTCGTCGTTAGCCTAGTGTGACGAAGATTTAACGTGAGAAAACATCAGTTACAATTGGATAAACTCTAAATCGAATCAGTATATCTATTGCAAGCAAAATTTGTATAAAATTTTTTCGATCTAACAAAATGTCATCGAATTGTGGCTTATTAAGCAAGCTAATCAGGCAAATGGTTTGCTTTTTTGCCATGAACCTACACTTTCTCAAATTGTTAGCTCAACCAAAAAGTTTCAATTTAATTATTTTGTTTACTTATCGGTCCTTAACCTTTTTAGTTTATTATAATTTGAGTAGCCACTTATGTTTATTTTGAATACATCATTCATAACAAGATCAGTTACAATTAGATAGCTAAATCGAATAACTATTGCAGTATAACTGTTGCAAGCAAAATTTGTATAAAATTTTTTCGATCCAACAAAAAGTTGTCGAAATGTAGCTTGTTAAGCAGGCTAATCAGGCAAATGTTCCGTTTGCTTTTTTGTCATGGACCTACACTTTCTGAAATTGTTAGCTCAGCCAAAAAAGTCGTTTCAATTCGATTATTTGTTTATTTATCAGACCTTAACTTTATGAGATTATTAAGATTTTAAATGTAGTCACTTATATTTATGTTGAAGATGTTGCTCCGAAAAATCAGTAACAATTGGATAAACACTAAATTGGATATTGAGGACTAGTAATTAGCTTTTAATTAATGATTCCCATAAGGTGTGTTGTTTGGATAGTAATTGAATTGGAAATTTTACTAAAGTTGACTTGAGTGTAGTTTGTTAGATTTTTTTGTCTTACAGCACCCTTTTAGAGCTTTAAATTGTCAGTTATGTCGGAAATTAGCCATTTGGCGTTGACTTTTCAAAGCCATTACAAACATCTCCGCAGCTGAATTTGAAAATAATTTGTCAATTATGTTTAACAACCAGCATCATAAGTCAAACTAATTGTAGCATATAATAGAATTGACCTTGTCGTTTTGAAAAAGTGTGATAAGCACTTGTTTACGTGGTACTGCTCTAATCCATCCATAAAGTGCTAGTTTTAGCAGGGGTGTCCGCGATCGCGCGTATGCAGAGGTTGCCCTTTTTGCCCATCTTGCCCTCGCTTTAGATTGTTTTCCTCCATGGAAACAACACAGACACATACGGACAAGTCACATGATGTGTGATAGTTATCTGCCCCTCGTTGTTCCCGAACGAGTGAATTTGGAACTTCGAAATGTGCTGTGCTCGATCGATGAGGGTCTCTCGAGCGGAGACACATCTCCATCATTGATTGCTCGACCTTTCAGAAAGGACTTCTGACGGGAAAGTTCGAAGTTTGCTGGGAGAATTGCTTGGGAAGTGATTTCGTCGAATGCGCTACTTCTCCTACACAGCCACGGAGCTCGAAGAAAGTTGCTAGCAAATTCGCGTTTCAGAATTCTGCAGACTGCGGCGTGCGTATGCGTGCGTGTCTCCGTGTGAGGCCGAGTTCTGTGGGGGTGTACTGGAGAAGAATGTAAACTGGAAAGTTCAATGCACTATAAGAACTTGGACTTTTTTTGACCTATGGTGCTTATCGGTGAATGCCCGGGGTTTCTGTGTGGCTGGCTGGTGCAAAATGAGGGAGCCGAGCTCGTTCTATTGCTTGCAAAGCTATGCAAAGAATGGCGATGAAGAGTGAAAGTTCAGAACAAGCCGTCGATTTGGAATGGTTTTGGAATTGATTAGGGACTGACTTTTCCAGAGAATTCTTTTGTATTAGAAGAACATGTAGAAAGTTTGAATAACTATATTTTTACGTCTGAGCTGTGTACAAGTTTCAAGGAATGTTCCACTGTTGATATATGGACAACAATCACTTCCCAGAATTGTTGTGGGCGAAAAATTTTACAAGGCTAATTTGAATTTGAAAAAATCTTGAAAATTCCGACTATTCACAAGCATGATAAAATCACTGCACAATTTTATAACTCAAGAAATTAACCTTCAAAAATATTTGGTACGTCTGGCAATCACATATCAGAGAATCAGGACTTAGGCGCTGCTTGATAAAAAATTTCGGCATCATTGTAGAATACTCAATTTGAGAAAAGAATAGCGTTTTATTCTAGCTTGAGACAAATGATCATCGAGTGCATATGAAACTAACGCCTTGCACAGCTGAAAGTAATTATGAAATATTGTTCAATTGTCTCTCAAAATAAATGCGGGATAATCAAAATGGGCGCCTGACCTTCGATATTAGACAATAAGCCTTTACTGAAATGCAAATCTCTAAATGTAGCATAAAAATATGAGAAAAGTGAGCTAATAGTTTTACAACGCGGCAATAAAACAATTTTGACAGCATCGGTGGAGTGGCACATCGGTGGACTGAGTTGTGCAAATGCACCGCATACAACAACTTGCTTGTGAGCAAAATTAGAGAGGTGTTTTCCTTTGCATGTAAATGGATATCTCAGCAAACTCGAAGAATGATTTCTGTAACGAATGTTCTACATGATGTCGTATCACGTTCCTCCCCAGCAAAGAAATATTAGATATCATACTAGGTTCGAATGTCAATAAATTTTCATGAATTTCAGGCTGCGGTAGGCGTTCTAGCAGACCTGTCTCGAATATTTGGTCAGAAATTTACAGAACTGGTTAGTTTCGTTTTTGTACGTTCATAAATTTTATCGACTGTCTCCAGAGAGTATGTGAGAGACAAAAGAAAGTTCTTTGTAGGAGTCTAGGTTGATTCTTTTCCAATTTTTTGTTCATTCTCGCCAAAACTATGCAGTAATTGTGAAATCGTCAGAGCAAGCCGTTTGAGTGCTCTGGCAGAGAATTGTCGTAGGCCTCTGCGCACGTTTCGAACCGCTCGCGCGAGGCAGTGCGTCGAGTGAGGAGAGTGTCCGCGTGACAGTATTTGCGCGTATGGCGCTGACATACGGCAAAGGCCTCTAAAAAGCTTCGGAAAAAATATGCCCCCATTCTGTGTGGAGGTAACGATGCCGTTTTGCGCTCGACAGACGGCACCAACGAGGGACGGCGAAGAGCGAGCGAGCACCGAGCGTATGATTATTGATGAGATGAGTCATTCGACCTGTGTGAAATTGGTTTTGTGTATCGGGGGGACGCACAGGAATTGTGGGAATGCTCTTGATGATATCGTTATTGATTCTGAAGAATCTGGATGGAGAGTGAACGCTAACAGGCAGAATCTATTCTTGCAGTGAAGTGATTAGGAGTTTTTGAACAAATACTTCGAGAGTTCGTATCGTTTCGTGCTTACTCTGGGTGGATATCAAGCTCAAAAACCATGTCCAGGCAAATCTGAGTATCTGGGGATGATGACTTGATTAGGACTTCCCGATTAGTTTTCACAGAAAATGTCCGGGTATCCAGATTCATATGGACGTTGCCTCTGATTTTTGCCATTTGTGAAAGTCCCGTAAGAAATGTCACAATTGATTTGAGCCAGCAGCTTTGCCAGCCCATTGAGAGCCATTGTCTACTTTTGAGGAAACTAGGGCAGGGCTCGGCACAGGTGGCTTATAAGCAAGCTGGAAATCGTTTTTGGGATTAAAAGCAAAGAGGGTATCGTTTTTGAGGCCGAAAAGACACAAAAATTGTGATTCTGAGGGTTTTTGTTTAGGGTTTGGGGTCAAAGGGGACTTCGTAAAAATTCGCAAAATTCAAGGAAGACTTCGTTTTTTGCATTCTCAAAAGCCACTTAGTGCCGAGCCCTGACTAGGGGCTTGATGTGATTTTGAAGGGAACCACTCTCAATAATGTCTCCTGGATGATGTCCCATGTGTCCACAAATTGCGTCGACCGTCGACCAATCAAAGAAAACTTGTAACTTCTGTAGATGAACAGCAGCGTTAGCAATAGGAGGGTTATCGGAAAGCCATGTCCTCGTACACTGTCATTAACATTCCTTCGTTTCTAGAAATTATATGGAAGGAGAGCTGTCTTGAGATATTCGTATCACGAGAGTTGTCGCTTGGTTTCTTTCCTGTAGATGCCAAATCAATCTATAACACTTCTCAATGCCATTTCAAAACCAATAAATTTACTGGATTTACAGAGAACATATCAAGTAAAAGATGAAAAGGTCTCTGAAATGATTTTAAACGTTTGTAACAATCATCTTGACACGAAAATTACGAATCCAAGTTTGTCAAAGTATTTTGGACACTTGATGTTAGTGCTATATGAGCACGACGAAGGATTTCGGAGTATAAACCTTACAGAGTTTAGCTGAACCACATTTCTATTCCTAAATCGGAAGAACAGTCGGTTTGCCGTTTAGGCTAGGATGATTGTTTGCTTTTTCAGTTCATCATTCCGCACCTCTCCTACCTGTGTCTGGATGCAAACTGGGGTGTACGAAAAGCAGTTTGTGAAGTCTTCGTAGAAGTTGCACGACATACATCTCCATCAGTACGTCGTCAACAACTAGCACAATCATTTGTGAAGCTTCTACATGATCCGTCACGATGGGTAAGTTGTGTATCTACGGGCATTTTCAGTATGGGAAGTAGGGAGATCTGGGTGCTCTGTGTGCTAATTATTTGTGTGAGTATGCTCAAAATGAATTAGATCGATTTTTTACTAAAAGATGTGTATATTTTCCGATTACGAAGAATTTTTGGATGACTATGTCTTCGACCACGCTCTAGGGTGAAATCTGCCAATGTGCCATCTTCTTTCCTAGCAAAAGTCACCATTCTCACGTCGAAGCATCGATTTCGGTGAAGAAATGTCGTCATGGGAATAACAACGAGAGAAATTCGCTCGTTTTTGAATATGCGCCCAACACACTGCGTTGATGCCATTTTGCATCGCTCTATGCATTCCATCAATATCCCCCTTTTTGTAGGTCTGGTACACAGCTTTTCAAGAACTGGGCCCATTCATTGCCACATTTGCGGATTCAAAGTTATCCGGATTGAAAATCGAGGACGGACAGGTGATTTCGTTTGCACATGTAAAAATTTTGATGTCTGTCTATAAAATTCCTGAAGCTTGCGTTGAATCTGCATCCATGAATCTGTTCCAGGTGTGTGAAACAGATGGTCGTGATCCGGAGAATGTCATATCTGATATGATCGAGTTTGAAAAGCTCCCAGCCGGATGTTATATGCCGGAGAAAGAAACTGAAGAAGAGGAAGCAGATGATAGTGGACAAGAATCAGATCCTGGGGACGAGTCTGGACAGTAAGAATTGCAGCAGTCTTCTTAGTCCAGTAATTTATAGCTAATTATTCAAAAAAGCAAAATTCAGATTGATTGATGGACTACAGCACATGCTCGACACATGGACAGCTGGCCGGAAGAGATCATCTACTCGAAGCGCACCGCCAAGTGTCATGTAAATCTAAAAAACTGTTCGTTTTTTTGCGGATAATTCATCTCGATTCTTTAGTGAGGGTGAGCCATCAAGTTCTGGTGAACAAGTGAGTATAGCAGCTAAATGCAATTCATCAGATGACCTATCGAAGTGAGTCGTTACCCCACAAACTTCTACTGGTGACATGTTTTTACGAGTACGAGAACAATTTCTTCTCAGGATTGGCCTTGATGACACTGAGTATAACGAAGATGACGACATGGACCTGCTAGACACAACCCTGAACGATCTTGGTTTGGATGATAGCAGTAGCAGTGGAGAACAAGAAAGTCCAGTGAAGTCCAAAGAGGTTCTTTCAAGTATAGATTCATTTAAAAATTGAAAGATTGCACCACTGGACGGTTTCTGTTCTTAATCGCCTCAGAATAGTTTTTAGATGTGAGATGGAGGGAATGAACCACTTTATTAGAAGGATAAACAACGCGAAATTTTTTTAATAAAAATAAAAGCAAATGAAACTGGCAAAGTTTTCAGCGTGCTCCTTTTGACAATATGAACTCTTGTCCTCCTTTGCCAAATGAATTGAAAATTTATGATGACTCTTCCAGTTCCTTTTGATATGAAAACAATTTTATAATGGAGCCACGAAAAAGGCAGTGCCCTGCAATCCAGAAGCACAGCGCAGTTTTGACAAGTACATCCAAAAGATCGAAAATGACATGAAATCCGAAATGGAAATTCGGAAACTCCGCTTCCTAGAAATCTTTTGCAGCATGTACCTCATTTGATCTGATTTGACCGTATCTAGTCCTGGGCTACACGGGAGTAACATCAGTTGGAGTTTGGGGATTCGAATGAGATGGTCAGTAGAAAAATCTTTTTTTGAAGGGAGAGTGCTGGTACACCGAACTTCATGGCAAAGTTTACTGAACGAGAAGTAGTCTAATAGGAAATGTTGATTTCCAGCCATATCCACTTCACCCTGCAAAGCTGGCAAACTAGCAGTTTAGTATGTATTTGAGCAAAATTTTACTTTGGAAAGTCGTTTCTCTTCCATGAAACCCGAACATGAGGACACAATTTCGTAATCTCGACCTTTTGAGGAGCCGTGCGTATGAGTAAGCTGCAGAAGAGAATCGACGACGGAGGGATTGTAGGGTAGAACACCTGACATGGTTATCCCTTCAACTTTTCCCATCCTAAACATCGGCGTAGATAGCAAGGCATGGGATATGAAAGTTAGAGAAATAGTATCTAATCACTTAGTTGAAGATAAGGGCGCAATTTTTTTTTTCACCATCAAAGTGGTCAGCCTTTCTTTCTGTAACTGCCACTAGCTTTGCGCGCTAACCTGGTGACCGTGACCAGTCGCTGTATTTGGCTGTCTTATGGTAACAATTCAACAGATGTCGGATTAATCAAAACTTTTTTGTGAACTAGGGAGTATTGTGGGAAGATATGTGTGGTAGACGGATTTCTACAACAGATAAAAATTATAATTTTTTCGAATTCTATACAAATGCTGGCAAACTTATGAGAATGTTGCAGAGCACTTCTGAGACTGCTCCCGCGGAGTTTTCACCCTTGACTTACTGGTCGGATCCATACGATACGTTTGCTGTCGAGTAAGTCAGCATACAATGCATGATTTCTGTAAGAGACCAGCTAGAGAATTTTCAGTGATGAAGAGCTTGTAGCGTTTGGCTCTTCCAAATCGATCCCCAATTCGCGTTCGTTTTTGGAACGGCGTTTCGATGTGCTCTATGTATCCCCGGACCAAACCGTACAGTCGCCTGTGGCAAGCCCTCGGCGAACACCTCGGAATAGCGAGTCGGAAAGAAAGAACTCTGGAGGAGATGATGCCTCGCCGAGATCTCGTAAAAGCTCTCGGAGTACGACTTGTAACGCGGAGGATTCCGATATAATTGCGGACTGCAGGGGCGAAGATACCGATGAACAGGAAGAACCAATTGAGGAAGATCCCGTGCAGGTAAGCAAACTTTTGTTTTTGGCAAAAAACAAATGCAAGCGATGTAGGTAAAAGAACCAGGAGAAATGAGCCATATTTAGAAAATCTTTGGTTTTGTATTCAACAGAATTCTAGCTTGTCCACACTTCTTCATCCCCCCCTCTCTCAGAACCGTGATAAGCTACCAAGTGCGCGAGAACAGGTAGAATGACCCTTAATGGTCCTTTTTTTGCTAGAAAGAGTAAAAATCATTAAATTTGGAGTCGATCCACTTTGTTTTGAAAACTCGTTGAATGTCGTTAGTACTATATAATAATTACAGATTTATAAAGTTGGTAAGAAACTTCTCCGTCAATGCATTTGAACAAAGTTTTCGATCCAGTGGGAGGCACTAAAGCGGCACACCGTTGAATAGTGGAAAGCAAGCTTTATTAGATATACTGAGCACGAGCGCCGTCATGTTTTTTGGACAAAAAGTAAAGTGAATATCGTTTTTATGGCCGAAAAATTACGTTTTTTCATCGACGTTTAGATTTTTGAGGGTTTTTACGTTCATGGTCGAGGGTCAAAGGGGGTTCATAAAATCTAGGGAAAGTCAAGGGAACTTCCCATTTTGCATTCTCGTAAGGCCACCTCGTGTCGAGCCCTGCGTTTTGCGATACCTTGACTGTAGCATATCACTCTTATTGGCAGCAGAGTGTATTCAATGTGTTTGAAGAAGTGGTCGTTCTCTGACTTGGACATACCAACCATGTGTCTCATGTTTTTCGTCGCTAAATGATCGCAGTGAACCCTAAAACGTGTTTTAGCAGTCAGCAATGACATTTTTTTAAGTGTAAAAGCGATAACCCGAACGACGAGACATTTATTGGGAGTCTAGAATGTTCTTAGTGCAGCTAGAGGGGGACTTTCTTCACTTTAGCGATTTTGAGGGATGTAAGTATGGCTAATGATGGGAAATAAAAACGTTAGAAGGGGTGAAAATGTTTTTGGGCGGAATCTGTAGTTGTAAGTGAGATGTTTAAAAGGTGGTTTGGTTGGGTTAGGCCTCTGAGCTTGAGTTGAGGTGTCTTGTATGTTCGTTTGCTCCGAGTATCTACCCGTTGCAAAATTTACCTTCGATTCAGCATTATTTTCATAAGAATGATTGCGAGTATATTAAATCTTATTATAATTTATAAATCTTTAGCATCACCATGCGTACTCGAAAAATTTTCCAGCGCTTACGAGAAAATTTTTTATGCGAAATTACATACTCTGAGAAATCATAACTTAATCCGCAATATAGTAGAACTGCATGATCACTGCTCGTTGTGTAGTTATTAGTCGGCTGAGTATTAGTGCCAACTTTGAATTTTCACTGAATTCTTACGGAAAAAACTTGTGAAATCATCTGAAACCACTCATATTCCGCTCTCTCTGAGACAGCTTTTTTTCAATTTTCGTTTTTGTTAGCCGCTGCCATTTTAATCTCATCGTTTTTAGCACTGGATGTTTTAGGACTAATCCCGCTATCTAGGGCGAAACTTCTATGATTGCCATGCGCCCAGTTAGTTATATCTCATATAACTTCGTCTGCTTGCTCTCACGGCAATGGAGCATGAAGTGAAGGTTTTGCTGACTTTTCAAGGATGGAACCACAGAATGAGCAAAGCTCTATGAAAACGGAGCTATTCAAAGAGAACTTGAAAAGAAGAAGCTTGCAGACGATATAAACAGTATCTATGAAAAATTGTTTTTCTCTCCAAAATTAGCAGCTTAAAAAAGGTATTAAAAACCCTAGATACCCTCAGAACTTTTGGAACAACCCAGTGCATTGCTCAGCTGTTACTGGCAAAGAATATAAAGATATCAGAATTTTTATATGTTTGGATGGTCCTTTCAATGACAAATTGCAGAAAATTGTCCCACAAGAGCTGGTCGACAACTTTATGGGCATGGTCCTCCCCGGCGGAATGATGGATTCGGACATCAATAGGCATTGCGCTCATAACTTCCCAGCAGTAGCGTACACTCTGGGAAGAGCAAACTGGCCTCAATTGCGTGACACATACAATAAACTCGCCACTGACGACCAGGTGAGTCCATTAGGCTAATAAACACCACAATTCGCGTGAAAAATCATCCGATCATTCAGCTGAGAGTACGCGTTTCGATCGCTAATTCTATTCATGAAATGGCGGCTATTGTCGGCGCTCGACACACAGACGATGATCTTCTTCCCGTTTTCCATGCGTACAGGTTCGTATTGCAAATTTCTAGCTAATCTATATTCTGTCGAGTTGTTTATGCCGATGAAAAACTAGACGTACGAGAAATATCGATATTTATTATTCACATTATGAATACCTCAAACCTGACAATCGTCACTCTCAACAACTCTAGCAGTGTTTTTATTATGCATAGCGAGCTATGATGTTCGTCGCATCATCTATAACGTTGTGCTTTTCAGAGAGGACGCATTTGAAGTGCGAGTCGGGCTGTTGAAGCATCTTTTCGAGTTCTATCGGGTGAGCTGTTCTTAATGTCTCTTTAAGCTATTTATCTTTGTCAATAAAGTGCAAGCATCATGTCTTTTTAGCTTTTCCCTTCTTTTTTTCTTATAAGTGGCAATGCTAATCGATATTCGTCAGTCTATGTTGCTACACATCAGCTGATAAACTGTCATTTTCAGTGTTTATCTCCCGAAACACGGAAAGGTATGATCGACGCATTGCCGCAATTTATGCCAATGGACAACTCGATGTTGAATGGAAATTGGCGGTATCGGCACGAATTTGCTAGGTTAGCGTTTTCTACGGTAGATATGCTGATTACAAAAAGTAATGGTCTTGCTTCAGGCAATGCAATAAGCTTTGTGAGATGTACGGTATAGAAGAGATCAATCGGACAATGAGTGCCATAGCACTTACCTTAGCTAACGGTGAGTACCGATTATTTTTTGGTTTTATGGTCCCTCTAAATTCTCTTACGTTTTTTTTTACATCTGTCTTGCTGCAATTGAACGACGAAATCTGATATATAAAGAATCGTAAGCGCAATTCAAAAATGTGCACATAGCGGGAAACCACGTGGCGGTCCCGTAGCGCGCGCATGCTACTAGCACCTTCAATTGCTGGTTCACTAGTTTCAACAAAAAAATATGAAGTTCAAACTTTTAATTCTGTTGCCTGTAGAATAAATTCAATTTTCTTTTGACTTTGTTCAATAAAAATCCGGACATACACGTCAGTTGACGTGGACATCGTTTTTTCATAAATCTAGATGTCATTTAGCTCATTTATTAAATGATTACTATATGTGGCAATTATTCATGTTTGTCAAATTTTATAGGCTGTTGTAGAGGGAACTTACTCTAGAAAATGCTTTTATATTCCTCAAAGGTTGCAATTTGCGTACTTTTGTCATGCGTATCACAAGTCTAACAGATATTCAACGCTAGCGCAAAATTTGCAAGTTTTTGGTCACTGAGAAGTTTTTGAAGGAGTTAGTGCTTAGCTTGCTTCCGGTTTTAGGCTCATAAACCACTTTTTTGCCCAATTTCCGCTAGAATTGGCGCTTGAAGGTACATGATGTATTTTATAACTTGCGCATAATCGCAATGTTGTTTACACCAACCGAAAAGTTAATTTTTTATGACACCGAACGCTAAAGCTAGGAATATTCATGCACATGCTCAAAGTCCCAAGTTTTTCCCAAAAATGCGGTGAGCATCGAACTGGCAGACTTTTCGGGGATTTATTTTCTTTGTGGGGGGGGGGGGGGTGGTGGAAGACAGAAGAAGGAATCGGCAAAAGCAATAAAAATGGGGTCGAGCCGATTAATTTCGTATAGTTTGACAGTCGCTGTAGTGCCGAGGGTGTGGCTCATCAGGAGTAATCAGCGCGTTTTCTTCTTTGTGAAGATAGCTTATCAAGAGCTTTTTGGGCAGCTTTTGTGAGGCAGCAGACGCCTCAGTTTGATTCGTAATTTTTTGATTTGTTATCATGTTCTGTTTTCGCCAAAATTTCTTTTTTTCTAGATTTTTATGCTCAACTAATTGACCTGAATAATGACTACCTTCTGATTCAACGGGATTGGCAGCTGGAAAGCGGGGCTTCCACGCCTAATCATGGCTCGAGAATGATCAGAGACGCGCTCGCGTACGTAGACCGCATCACAAGTGCGAGCATTTGCCTTCCAGCCGCAGTCCCGTTAAATCAAAGGCTAGACTCTTGTGAGTTCAAAATCATCGATCTGATTACAGATCGAGTGTCTGAGGTACGAAAAGAGGCTGTACATCTGCTTTCTCAAATTCTTGCTCGACTTGTCGATCACGAGTGGTCGAATGTCACCAGCAAACAGGAGTCCAACGTAGATGGTCCATCTGGTGCAACATTGACTGAACTATTCGTGCACGATTTAGTCAGCGGCTTCGCAAATACGCAGAAATGGACGCGGCGACAAACGTGAGTTTTGTACTTTTTGTGTTATTAGTCAATGAAAAGTAATGAGCGTTCCTTATCCCACTGCGGAGGAGAAGAATATGAAAATGGAAGAAACGTATTGTTTGATATAAAGCAAGCTCTACAAGATGACGTTCGGAAAGCAAATGATTCTACGTAAAATTCAAGAAAAGTTTGAAAACTTCATAGTATTTAAGAATCAGAATCAAAGATTTTGCGAATCTTCGACTTGGTCGCGCATTATCCATTTCCTATGTATGATTGCTGTATTAACTTTGTAGCTGCAGTTCAAAAAATTGGCCAAAAATACAATTGTCGGTTTTTTCTCTTTTTTGATTTACCTCTGATATTTACATCTAGCTCTTGAAGAAGGCTGATTTATTGTTATACTTTGAAGATTTAAAGATCACATTTCGAAATAGTCCAGCATTGTTTTTGCTAGCATTCTGATTTTCTTTTTTTTCAATTTCGAGCCATGGAAAAAATACAGCAAGTATACATATGCCTAGCTGATGAGATAAGTATCCTTTTCTGAGCAAATCGAACACCTACAAACAAAACACAAACACAAATTATTTTTCCATCAGCCCACATTTTTGCCTTTTTTTGTAATGGTAATCAAGTGATTTTTGTTTTTTTTTTCCTCTAAATCATCTTGTAAGTATTGCAAATATCAATTTTTCTGTAATTTAAGGTTTGCCTACGTCTGCGAACGTGTACTCATCGATCATGCGCTGTCAATGGAACAGTTCCGATACTTCCTTCTTCCTCATCTAATAGCTATGGCTGATGACAGTGAGTTTACTAGCTTTCCAAACTTCATTTTTCGGATTAGCCTTTCGTGAGAAGTTTTCAGATGATCTTTTTTTCTATGTTAGACGAGGATTCCCTTATTGATAGTTGTATCTATATGATTTTTGCTTCATAGAGCATGAAGTCTCTCTTTTGAGGTGTCATCAACGTTCGACTAGCTGTATGCCGGGCTCTGTCACTTTGCGACTCTTCGATCCAGTCGGAAGCTATCGCTAGCGATTCGAGAGGCGAAACTCCCCTGACAGTGAAAACCGTCTTGGAACGTTTGTCACAAGATTCGGACATGGATGTGGCCCGTGCAGCAAGACAGGCAATGGGCCAAACCGTTGGTAGCGAGACTGTTGACATTACCATGCGAGGATTCCGCATTCGGGAAAAAGAAAACTCACTTCTCGACACCCATATCATTGATAACTATGAAGAAGACGACATGAGCTTATGTTCTGATTATGCGACTAGTGAACCGTCGATTCGTTCCACGCAATTAGCGCTACACGAGTAGAGGATAGTTTTTGATGTGTTGTTCATATATTGTGTCGTTCACTCTCACTTCCCACTTAGGCAGGATTGCGATTTGCTCAATTTTCGCATTGTTAAATCAGAAAATGAGTCTCGTAAGTAGGTGTTTTGTGTGTGTGTATGGAGTAGCGCCTGGAGCGCAGTCGCAGCTATAATGTTTTGGACCAAGTCAATGTCAGTTATCGGCGATTCTTTACGATCAGTTACTGTTCTATCTATGTGCTATCTATAGGATTTTTCTAACTTAATTTCACTATTCCAAAGTTCAATCACTTTCACTCCCATCAAGCGATTCTCTTACTTCACTTTTACAGTTTGCCATCTCGCTTTCTATGTAAATTATACTCTCCTCTTACACAAGTTCTTTCCGTAAATCTCTCTCTAACTTCTCGTAATCTCTCTGTTAGTAGGCTATTTTCTCTTGATTCAATAAGCAGATAAGGTCCTCATATGTGCTGCTGTATGTGTTTTTCGATATGATCAATGAGTAGAATTCGATAACACTTTGATTATATTGTTCGTTTGTGTGAACCAATGTCCTTATCTGCGTACAAATCTTCGGTGTATCGTACAAAAATTTCGATTGAGTACATGCCGAGAATAAAATAAAAATTAATTCACATGTTATGACAGCTGAAGTGATTTGCCGCAACAAAAATATATCTGCAAGTTTGAATTTTCCTGCAATATATGCAAAAAATTTGATTGATTACATTGGCGTCGTGCATGGTACGATATCAGTTCATACATCACTTTTACACCATGATATATTTTATTGAAATTTTTGACTGGTCATCCTTTACCCCTAGTCTCTTTGAGATTTTTTTTTCTTCCAATGTCACTTTTATCATCCTCTCCATCATCAGCAGCTCTTCAAATTTCTTCCCGAGTCTAGGTTCGGTAGCTTTACTCCAAATATTTTTTTAGGGATGAGTGCTGTTTTGGAGTGTTAGAACTTTCGGAGAAGGGGAGAGGGGGGGGGGGGGGTGCTGCTTTTTCAAACAAATTACTCACGAATCTTAAACAGCTTCTATCCGAAACGTGTCATCTTATCAAAACTTCTTACTCTTCTTTTCAAGCACTGAAATCGCTTTGTTATCAAAAAATAAACTATTGCTCATAGAAAAAGCTTCGATTATCATTTGCTGACAACGTGCATTATCATTCAATGCGATGATTTGTCCTGTTGAATATAAATTTTCGTTCGAACGAAAGCAAAACATTGTCAAGGTCGCTTACTTTCATGTTTGTTTCTCACTCTGGTTGGCCTATTGGTATTTTATTAGATTGATATACATGAAACTTTCCAATTTGCAGGTTGACTCAATTTTTCTGTCACATGCCTACTTTCTATCTTGTTTTCAAGATTTCTCATTTTTTTCCACAATCAAGAGTAGCCGTTCTAGAGAACAGCCTTTTGTACTTGCGTTATCTATTTGAGATTTACAATATCTTGGAATGTGGTGCAACTCCAGGGTTTTTCTTTACGCAAAAAGTCCTAGAGAATCCGGATATCTACCCGATCTCTACAGTTTGAAATAAGATCTGAGTCGAGATTGGTGACGTTCAATCCACTTATTCCACTCTAATATCTTCAAAATGCAGCATGCATTTATTCAACATAAATCCTGCTACATCGATATCGATAATGTGCATAGCTAATGTTTTGAGAAGTTTCTTCAAAAATGCGATATACCCTAAAATCTGATAAGTCCTCCCATCAGATAAATCCCCTACAGATAAGTCCGCCTTTAGATAAGTCCGCTTTTTTGACAAGGGAAATCGATGAAAATGCACACTCACGCCGCCAAGAAGCGGCGTGAGTGTGCATTTTGATTGTTACTGATAATGACAATGATGTCATTGTCAGTAACAATCAAAGCGCAATTGTGCTGCCTTTTTTAGTCTCTTCATTCAGTTTCCATTCCATATTCATCATCATCATCATCAAAAACATTCATGGCAATAACGCGACCAAAAGAACGACCAGCATCATTGTCATTATCAGTAACAATCAAAACGTCAAAAGTCTCGTTCATCTCATCAATCATTGACTCTTCATCCAGAGCTTTTGTGAAACCTTGCAATAGTTTATTCAGAAATAGAGTTGAAACCCTCGTAAACCAGGGCAGCTACCTCGCCGTAGCTCATCCTTTTCCTGACGCCGCTTTTGGTTTACCTTGCTCTTTCTGGATCGGCCATTCATTGTTCCCATTGGCTGTAAGTATTTTAGTCATCCCGCCTGGAATAACCGCAATCTTCGAACGTTCTTTAAAAAACTCTTGAACTGAATCCTGATTCATCCAACCTTTCTCATTGGCCCTGACAATCACTCCAGGAGGAAATTTATCTTCCGGAACCCCCTTCTTTTTGAATATGATCATCGGTTTTGATTTCTCTCCAGCGGCCATCGTGGAGAGGGCAACGGTAAAGTTCGATTTTTCATGCTCGGTTGAATCAATCCTTATGGCGTCTGCTCCAACTTGCTCCATGGTCCTTGCATAAACCATATCAAAGGGCACTTGGATTTCGTCGACGTTTTCAAGGTTATGGGGGGAGATGTGTAGAGATTCCTTTTGCACGAATCTCCTAAAGTCCCTGCAGATTTCTTCGTAACCTTCCGGCTGTGGTTGACGACGCTGGTTCTCTGTCTAGTAACTAAGTTTTTTCTCTTTATAAATAGTTTGCACCACGACGCCGATGCCTTGAAGTCCTGCTGGCCAGATTCCTGTGCTAGCTGCAACGCTTTTGCTCGAATGTCCTTGACAAGCACTTCTCTGCTTGCCTCTCGCCTCTGCACAACCCACGAATAGACAGCTTCGTCGATCTCCTCCACTTTCTGCTTCCCAGAACGGTTGGCACACTTCCTCAGTGGCATATCCTCCAAAATTTCCTTATCGGCCTTCCATCTTCGAATCACACGTTCAGAGACTTCGCAGTGAACAGCTGCAGCTGAAGTTCCATGTTCCAAGGCATATTGTACCGCGTTAAGCTTGAAAAATGTGGTATAGGACTTCCTTCTGGTGGCCATTGAGATCCCAGACGCCTGAAGAGTTTGAGTCACAGCAAACGAGAATTTTGGAAATATAGGGCTTTGAGTGATCGCGAACTTCGGTGAGTTTGCGACCGTTGCAATGTGAGCACGCAGAGTCCTATAATTGCTTAGACTATCGAAGGTCCGCTCTTTTACAGTAGAAAGTGGGTGGCATTTAATCTCTTTTTGAATATGTTGGATTTGAATAGTGAAGTCTTCAGCCCTCTTCAAAAACATCTTTCGAAAGCGGGATTCTGATTTAGAAACAACTGTGAGAAAAGCTCATACGTACATACGAACTTTGTCTAGATCGGACCACTCATGCTTACTTATGGCAACTTTAATAAAGCCGCATTGTTTCTTGCAACAAAGCATCAAACCTCTTCTGTTCTGCTCGCAGGTATAGGCTTAATATAACAAACGAGAATTCATGAGAACAAAGAAGTCTTGTTAGGGTTTATAGTTTTAGACGATTACCCTTCCGTTCATTAAAGCATAGGGCAAAAGCTCTAGTAGTGGCGTAAGGCAGGAGTGGCTCAGTAATAACTCAATCCATGTAAACAACAAAGAACAATAAAATATTCAGCAGCCTACTTTTTGTACAGGGTCAAGCGATGTATTGAGAACATGGCTGTTTTTTAGACAAACAGAACAAGAACATGGGCACGATTGACATATCTAAAAAAAGAACTCACCTATCCAGCTTATGTGGTGACGATCCCGCGACGTTATTCTCAGCTAATAATCTGCAGTGCTTGCCAGATCCTTAGACAATCTCCTTCAGACGTTATCACGGCTTTCTTTGAATCGCTGAAACATGTGATCTATCCAGAACATCTCTGCAGTCTTTTACCGACGAGCCGTTTATGTACCTCTAGCTTTAATTACTGTTGCGCAATAAACTGACTTGGTGGAGCTATCGACGCTCTAATAAGGCTTTGTAAGCGATGCACGTGTTATATTTAGCCTACATTAAAAATCTCCCATGCCCAGTTTTCGCTGGCAATGGGGCGGAATCCGAAGTTACTACTCGTGTCATCGAGTTCTATAGACAAGCAATGTCATATCTCAGAAAAGAAAAGAACTCACCTATCCAGCGTATGCGATGATGAAGCCGCGACTGCCAGGCGGACTTATCTGTGGGGTCCCGCCTCCTTTTCTCGATCATTCTGTCAAAGACGCGGACTTATCTGATGGCGGACTTATCTGTAGGCGGACTTATCTGTAGGCGGACTTTATCTGTAGGCGGGCTTATCTGATGGGAGCACTTATCTGCAAGATTCTTGGCGGCGCGGGGTGCATTTTCGTCGATTCTCCTTGTCAAAAAAGCGAACTTATCTGTGAGATTTTAGGGTGATACATAATTTAACGCATGCAAATAGTGAAAAACGCAAGTCATAGAACTTAATTTTGAAATGTGGCATATATCTAGAAATTCGAGTAAGTATTATATGACAGAATTTGACAAAATTTGAAAATCCTGGCGTATTTGGATAGCAGACTGCCTAGCCGCTTTTCTCATTACTCTTTTCCTTCATGAATATTTTGCGAATTTTTCAAAAGGTTTGTGAATGATTGATTTGCAAATTCTTCTTACAAAGGAATGATACTAACTTAGATTCGCTTTTTGAGATGAGACACTTATATTTAATATCAGCTTTAAACGTTGATTCCAAATATGCCGTTCCTAGCTGCTTAGCATTATTTCTGAGCGAATTATTTTGTGGGCTGTTTTGAGTAATTAACGAACTTCTAAATGTCTTAAGACGGCGTGTAGATAAAAATCGGCTCGAAAAAAGTGCTAGGATGTTGAACTAGCATCGAATTAATTCTTTCGATATTGAAAGGAAGCATTATGCAATTGAACACCTAGACATCGACACCCTAGCATCAGTAGGTTGAGGACCACGCCAACTTTGCGTAGGAAAGAGACCATTACGCGCTTCAAATTAAAGCTAAGCACCTATGAACACCATATTTGGAATCAGCGTTCCAAGTTGATTCCAAATATATCTGAGCCGTCGCAGAAGGCGAATCTAAGTTAGTATCCTTCCCTTGTTAGTAACCAACATTTTCCAGACTTTTAAAGACTTGCTTGTTTTTTTTTCTCAGCGAAGTCTCTCTTTCGAGCGAGTCTTTCGGTTCTGTGAAATTTCAGTAATCTTTTGGGCTTTTGATTTGGTAAAGATTTTTATTATATCCTACCACCAGCCCCAAAAATTTTTTTATGCTCTTTGTTAATCTGCCATTCCGTTGCTTGCAAAATTACATTCTAAGTTTTGGTCAGCAATCAAAAATTACACTGCATTATGAAGACTTTTTTTCTGAAGATTGTTCCAGAACGCCTAATAGCGTTAACTCCGACTGTATAATTTATTCTATGTTAATGTATGCGTATTTTCAACATCCTCCGACTAAGTCTTCAAAGACGTTATTATGATTCGCAGAGAAAAATCCTAAATTCAACTAAAGTTCTGATTTGGGTCAATGTTTGCTTGCAGAACCTTTTTATTGTTAATGCCGGTATTCTCAATAATTTATTCTGTTTTCAATTTTTTTAAAATACGGATTAATTATACCGTTTATTTTTAGGTTGAAAAATGCTGTTGAAATTCACGTCCGTTGTCTACAGGCTGTTATAATTAATGAAAAATTTTTGAAAAATAATAGAAAACTTTTTGGGAAGCTGGACTCAGATATGGTGCTTTCATCGATGATGAGTAAATAAAATTCAAAAGCTCCATATCTTCTTCACATCACTTAGTTTGCGGTGAATTTGTGATTTCAACGCTATTTTTGGACCCTTCTTAAATAATTTTTTTGTGTAGATTAATGCGAAGCCTATTTATATTGCATCAAAGAATAACAAAGCTTGGTCGTTGAACCTATTTTCTTCTGAAAATTGATGCAAGAGTCTGAGTTGAATTTGCTGTACTTCGCGCTTGTGCCAGCGTAGTGTTATAGAAAATATGAATAAATACAAATATTTATTCATACACAATATTCCATACCGTGGAATTTATGAGAGAGAGGGATCTCTCGGCAGAAAACTCTAAACATACCTACGCAGAATTTTACTTACAAACTACTACACGTTTGAGCTGAGCGTTTAGTGAGTGTTGTATCAATCCGGGATGTGAAATCGGTGTTAGTTTCGGATGTACCTGAAAAATCATAAATTATGGCACGATTTAGTTGTTTCCAAGCTTATCACATTGTTCGATTGAGTAGCGATAAAAACGAGTAGAAATCCACGACTTAAACCATTACCAGTTAGCAAAATCTTCCTTCTTATCAAAATTTAGGCGATAACATTTTACAAGGATTGTCCAGGTGGACTTCTTTTGTAATAACTATCTGGGGACCCTAGGTAAGTCTTGGTCCAAACATCAGCTCATTCTGTTCAATCGTGGCCGAGAAACTCCACTGTAAACTCAAGCCCAGACCGTATTTTCCGGGTCGAGTACGGTAAAAAGTACGGTCTAGGCTGGAGTTTACAGTCAAATTTCTCGATCACGAATGAATTTTATGAAATGCTGTTTGAGCAATGACTTAGTCTAACCCTCCCAATCTATTACCTAAGAAAGATACACAGATTTCCTGAATGACAAATATGTGCTAATTTCTTACTTTGCCATCCAATCGGTCCGACCACTACTGTGCTTGTTGTTGGTTGCGTTGTTGTTTAATGTCCTTGCACCGAAATTCGGCACGTACCCTGTGAAAATTCGATCATGTGCAGAAAGTGTGAGAAAAAGCAATACACGTATTGGAAAGGAAACGTTGGAGGTTTTCAATAGATATTGCGGACTGAAGTCTACTGTTGAGGGGTTTTTAAATGAAAATATTTTATGTTAGAAGTTAGAAAGATCGCCAAGAAAACAAGTTTTGATTTGTGCGTAGGACTCGAGTGCCATTCAAACATGAAATTCTTTCTATTTTGTTGTAAAGAAGGTTCCGGGACACTTGCAAATTTTTTCAAATCGCTGTAACTTCGAACAGATTGATCCCTTTTCAGAGCTACAAATTTCGTTGCAAAGAGAATTTCGTCTACAACATATATTTCGTGCTGGCTTTTCAGCACCTCATAGCGGTGCACTAGCATGCGCAGAAGGGAGAAAGGTCGACGCGAAAAGTGGCCTATTTGTGCCGGATTATCTCAAGCAGAATAACAGCTGAAACTCCAGGTACTGTAGTTATATAGAAGTCTGCTGGGGATGTTATGAGGACCATTTATATCTTTAAGGGACCACCTCCAAAAATTTTTCTTCCAAAAATTTTGAAAAATCGACCATTTTTTGCCCCCGAAAATGCACCATTTTTCGCGTAAGTAACTTTGAGGTCTTCTTGTTTTGCACAGGGCGGATCAAATCTTTGATTACTGCGAACATTGTTGGGGTATTGTCTCACACATCTTTTAGACCCATCACCCAGGCGCGGTGATCCCTGTAGAAGCGACGGCAGCTGCGAAAAGAGTTGCGGTCAGAGGCAAGTTCGACAGCTTGTAATTTTCGAGCACAAATCGCAAAACTCGAGTGCAGCTGCGGGTCAGAAGTTAATAGGTTCCTCAATCAGGTCACTCATGATTTTAACGAAATTTTTTGAACGCACAGAAAAATGGGCGCAGGAAGAAAAATAGCGAAATTTTTATGATTGGAAGGATTTCCTTTCTTGATGTGCAAGTCGAACACTTCTTGGCATCGATAGAAATCAGAAGCGATATGAAAAGTGTACGCTTCGCTCTGCTGAACACTATACAACGTTTGGTGTCAGAGTCCGAGCGAGCGCCAAAAAAATGCGTTTGAAAACGAAATTTTCAAAAGTGCCCCGGAACTTTTTTTACAACCTAATAGTCTTGAGTTTTTATGGATCTCTGAGTCATGAGAAATGATCTCAAAGGTGTACAGGGTAACGTTGATTCAAACACGTATAAAAATGTCTTTAAAGAACCGTTTGATCAAAATAACCCTTCCAGATTCAAGAACTTCATGTATCATCCTGCATGGCAGTCGCTATCTTCGCTCTATACTGTAAGATTACGATAACTTTAAGGGATTCAAAACATTGTAGGGCCAAAATTTGCTTAGAAAAGGCTTCAAAAATCTAAAGGTTGGGATTGAGATAAATGGTAAAAATGCAGTAGCAATTTTGTGATCTTTTGTAGTTGTCTTTCTGAAGTTAATAATTTTTTGAAGAGCCAGCTCGCCTCAGAATAGGCCTCAAAATCAAGCTTCACAACTAGGGTTTTGGCCCTCAGCGGCCTAAATCCCTTTTCAAATTTTGCATTACAGCAACGACAACGAGCTATGATGATTTGTTTTTACCTAAATGTACCCTTTGATTCAACTGGTTTGGCGGCTGGAAGGCGGGGCTTCGTGAGGCTAGGTAATGATCAAAGAGCAGTCGCGCGGGAGAGACGTAGGCTACGTCGCGGGCGTGAGCGGCCTTGTTTAGGTCGCAAAATTCTGTGTTCCAGCCGCCAAGCCAGTTGAACCAAAGGCTAAGTATGAGCCACCTCTACAAAATTATTTCTGAACTTTTGCGAAATACACTGTGGCAAGAAAAGGTAGTAATCAAAAGCGTTTATACTTTTGGACCATGTATGTAGAGAAAGAGAAGAGAAGAAAACAAGGGTAAGAGCGAAAAGAGGAGGAGAGGGGATGAGAGAAGTGAAAGAACGAAGAGGAGAAAAAGGGAGTTCACAGAGTTTAAAGCATGGATATGGTTTGCAGTGGGAAAACGACCACAAGACATTATCTGTTCAGTAGATATTCATAACTTGATTTTTTTTCAAGCTTTGCAATCCTTTTTCAGGGCTCGGCACAAGGTGGCTTCCTGAAAATGCAAAAAAAAAACAAAGTCCCTTGACTTTTCCAAAATTTTAGTCCCCTTTTGAGCCTCAACCATAAACGTAACGAAAATCCCCTTTGAAAACGAAACTTCAACTAAAAAAAACGCCGTTTTAGGCCTCAAAAACCAAATCCAGATTGCTTATAAGCCACCTGTGACGAGCCCTCTCCTTTTTGTAAGGTTTGACTTCCTTTTCTGTGAGAAATTTTCTTCGTGCACCATAACCGAGGTCACTTGTCTCTGATAAGTTTTCATTTCATAACGCTCTTTTGCTAACTTTGTTATAACCGTTACTGCACATTCAATTGGTGTTAGAGAATGTTATCGCAGTTTTTATGCACTTCTCCGCCTCTTGAATAGTGAGTTTGATTGAGTTTAATTCTATCATGGAACTAATTTCCCCTCAACCGAAGCATAGTCGTAATTGCCTTAGTACTTTTCTATCAAGAGACGCAAGATTACGAACTGTGAGAAATGTAGTTAAAATGATTAGAACTAAGAAAGTTGATTGAGAGCTAATGGAAAGCTTTGCACTTGAGTACAAGAAGCTGGGTGATATGGAAGATTGAAACGGAGAGAAAATCCATGGTTGTGCCGGAAACTATGGGGTAGTTATCTACATGAAATGAGTGCTGTGTGGTATAGAGAAAGAGAGGAGACTAACCGTATGCGTATTCGAACCTCGCTTGTACTGCTGAACGAGTCTTTGCACTCGGTGCTCCACCAACTGCTAGCGTATTGTTTCCGCCACCTTCCTTCGGGACAGCTCCTAGAGATTTATAAATCTTAAAATCTTAGAAGGAAATGGATGGAACTTTTTTTTGTAAGTTAAATGAGATTTTACATAATTTAAGTCATAGATGCTTTGAAGAAGTGATTATGTCATTAGTGGCTGTTTGACCTATTGAACTTTGTCATTGAGAGCTTTTTGCTGCTTTCAGGGTTCGGCCCAGCTGGCATTGAGTCATGCTGAATAGCGTTTTGGGACAAAAAGTAAAGAGAATAGTTTTTGTAGCCGAAAAGACACGAAAATTGCGACGTATTTTTAGTCGACGTTTCGTTTTTTGAGGGTTTTCTATGTTCAAGGTTTAGGATCAAAAGGGGCTCCACAGTGAAAATGCACTGGTGCCAACTCTTGTCGAGCCCTAGCTGCTACGGACATCTCTGAGATTTTGAATTTTTTAGTTTTTTTTGTTATTGTGGTCATACCACAAGCACATTTAGCAGGGGCCAATTCGGCCAATTAATGTAGTGTTCTAACAGTTTAGATATTTCTCTAAATTATCGAAAAAAGCGACTTTTTGTTGGAAAGAAATTGATAAAGATTGTGATCAAAGCTTTCATGCTAGTCAAGTATGTGAAGTTCGAATTGTTCGAATTGTGTATGAGTAAAGGGTGCAAAAAAATTGTACCTGGTATAAATCGTGATTTTGACAGATATATCTCCTTCGCTGGCTTCTTCTCAAGGGTTTGTTTCTTCGCTGCATCGATCTTTTCAAGTTTTGAGAAACTTTCATCAAGTCTACAAGAAAATTATTATACGAGTAAATCAATTCGAGCTGTATCAAATAAACGACTTACTTATCGAATAGATTGGATTTATTGAGTGGAATATTGCGATTCACATGCCTTTCTATCAATTTACCCGTTGGTGAAACGTTTTCGGAACCAGGGTATTCCTTCGTGATCATTGGCTGAAAAATTTTCTTCTTTGACCGAGGTAGTAATTCACTTTTGCTGAATAACATTTTCTTAGCAGAGGTCTCTTATTTTGCAGTTAATTTTTTAAATTTTTGCCTTGACCTTGTTTTTTCTCTCCACCAAAAATCGCGACGGATATTAGTGATACGACTATCAAAAGGGTGTCTTGTACCTTTGGCTTGCCAATGATCGCTTTTGAATCACTTTGGGTGCTGCCAGCACTTGCCTTTCTCACAGTTCCCGTAGCCGGTTGACTCATCACTGGCGCTCCTAGTTTCTCATTCACTTGGAAGTATTTATACTTGAGACTCTGAAAATATCAAAAATTACTGCTATTGCCAGAAGTTCGTTAGAAAGGAAAATATTCCGCGTCTAAATTTTCGTACACTCACATGGCTAGCGCTTGGCCTCTTTTCGGGGTTCCAAAGCATCATATCCATCATGAGTTTCATACCATCTTTGCTAATAGTATTCACTATGGTCTCCATAGGAGTTGGAGGTGCTTGCGGGAAGCGAAAATTCATAGCGGCTGCTAGTTGATAGCCTTCGGGCCAATCTTCCTGTAAAGAAGATCCTTGTTATTTACGAAGGCGAGGAAGTTATTGCTCGAACATATCCTTTCCATCTTTCAATATCTAGAGCAGTTTTATAAAAATCATATTCTTTATTTTCTAATTGAAGCTGGATAGGAATGCATAATAAAGGACTAGTAAATGAATAGCCTAGCTCCCCAAGATTGGGTTGCAAAATTGTTGAGGATAGCCTACATGAGCTATAAAATGTGCTAGCGGCTTGCTTTTACTGAAAATAATTAAATTTTTGAAATTCTTAATCAGGCTAGCTTTATGAAAAATTGTTGCGGGAACGTGCTTGTGCCATACGCGCAACTCTAAAAAGCATTTGAAAAAAATTTTCCGCAGGCAGATTAACAGTGTTCCTCTATCTAGAATTTTTTGGTCCTCCTTTCAGCGAAAGATCTTCTCCAAGCTCCACTAACTCCCACATATTTTTCCGAAAAGAACACGTGCTCTAATGAAGAAAGCTAGACGAAACACGTATCTTTCCAGAGAAAAACGTAATGGTTTAAGAAACTTTTTTGAAGATGATGCAATGCAATTGCATTGTTTGAGCGTTCACTGTGTTGGACTATCCAGTTTAGAGAATCTTTAAGGTGACATCTCACTATCTCCCCAATTTGTCGTTGTAAGCCTAACTTTTTCTGGTTCTGCATTCCAAGATGGCTTTGTTGGTTTTTTTTTGCACCACGAACTCTGATTTATTCATAATATTAGGTTGAACCGAAAGTTTTGTCGCACCATTTTCAAAAAATCATAACTTATTTCCCTCGCAACGATTTTGCACAATTCAAATTTTAGCAGAAAGCGAAACGCATGTAGTTTCCAAAAGTCCTTTGGGGACCTACCAACATGCTCAGATTGCGGAGATAAAAATGAAAGAATGAGATCATCCGAAATTCGGAATTTTTAAGCAAAAATTCTAAAAACTTAGAAACTGTGCGATAAAATCCAGAACAGGTGTCATCCTAATTTTTTTGTATTCTATTACTAAATGAGTCAAGTTTGTGCTGATCGAGCTCTTCTTTCAAAAGTTATGATTTTTTGAAAAAAAATGCCGAAAAATCAATTTCCTAAGAACTCCTAAGAAAACGATTTTTTGGAATTTTTTTCAAAAAATCATAACTCTTGAAAGAAGAGCTCGATCAGGACAGACTTAACTCAGTCAGTAATAAAATATAAGAAAATTTAGGATGATGGCTGTTCTGGAGTTTATCGCACAGTTTATTTCTAGAATTTTTGCTCAAAAATTCCGAATTTAGGATGATCTCGTTCTTTCATTTTTATCTCTGCAACCTGAGCATATTGGAAAGTCCTCAGGGAACTTTTGGAAACTACATGCTTTATGCTTTCAGATAAAATTTGATTTGCGCCGAATCGTTGTGACGAAAAGAATTTATGATTTTTTGAATGGTGCGACAGAACTTTCGGTTCAACCTAATATAGTGAATTTTCTAATTACTATAATGTGTATGTATACATGGGCTAAAGAAACTTTTGACAGAGAAGCGGATCAAGAGCTTTATGAAAGTTCCACAGTGTGATGAATATCTTTGCTGTTTTTTTTTGATATAAGTATCTTCCTCACCTTACTTGGCGTTCCCATAATTGTTACAATTTTGAACAGCTGATCGAGTTCACTTGTGCCAGGAAACAACGGTCGGAGCATGTACAGTTCCGCCATTATACAACCAAGGGCCCAAATATCTATTGGGGAATTATAAGAAGTTGATCGTAGCAAGATTTCGGGCGCTCGGTACCTGTAAGAAAGGAATGACTTAACTTATGCGTAACGGTTGAACCGTCTTGAATGCGTTTTTTTTCTAAATTTAATCAATTCCAATTGTAATCTATCAAACCAGCCACTTTCTAGTTCTTCTAGCTTCAGCTTCTAAGTTTTTCAAAGCTTTTCCTTATAGAGTGGTCTCACCATCTCGTAGATACGTAATCGGTATAGGGCGGTTTGGATCGTACTTCACGCGCCAGTCCAAAGTCAGCAATCTTCACCAATTCTGTTCCATTGCACATAATGTTCTCCGGCTTCATATCTCGATGAAAATACCCTGTAATTGAAATTCCTGTCTCTCAAAACTGCTTTCATGCATATTGGGCATACGAAGTTTTCTATAGCTAAAACAATAGTCACCTCGTTAGTGTATTTTCTGTGTGGCTAAAATCCCCGTTTTAGGTTTGGGTATTTTAGGCTCTGTGAATTATCTTCTTGATTTTTAGGTTGTCGCAAAGGTAAACCTTTCAATAAATCAAAATGTTTTTGTTTATCTAGCAAATTTAAGCTTATTTGAAAGAGTATGCAAGCTCTACAAAGTAATCATGAAATCCACACAGTTTCTGATTAATGATCCGAAAGGTTTTTTGGATGCTTCGATTTTTAGCGTGCCCATGATCCAAAGTTCTTGAAGGGGCTTGACTCTCAAAGAATATACAGTATCATTCATAAATCCATTTGCTGGATTTTCTCCGCTGTTCACATTTAAGAAACGAAAGTAGCTCTAAAGTAAAATTGTCACTTTCAAATTTCTAATCTAAGCTTAGTATTCCTCATCGGGCACATATAGAGTTATAATTTTGAGTATCTACTTCAAGTCTTGCAGTATGCAATTTATTCGAGAGAAGCTGAGGGCGGAGCTTGCCACATTTGCACTATTTTTGAGCTTTGTAGGATGACGAAAACCCTATTTTCATTCGATAATTTTTTCAATGACTTCAAATTCTACATGATTTACGAATCAGCGGGATCCCGGTCATTTTGTGGAGCTTGTTGCTCTATCGAAAAGTACCCTAAGTCTGCTAAGAAAGCGCAAACACTTTGATTCATTCAGAAAATGATTTTACTTTGGGAAAGACCTAATATTTAGCTTCTCCAGTCTAGCGTGATTTTTGAATCATAGGCGTATTACGTACCGTTCCTATGCATAAATGCAAGTCCTTGTAGAATTTGATAGATAATATTGCGAATAACACCCTCGGGAAAGTACCGGTCCCTGAAATATGTAAATACCTCATTTTGCAGTACCACAATGTTGTTATGTAATCTGACGCAATTCCACGGCAACGCACCTGTCTTTCATTAACTCGTATAGATTCTCTTGCATATACTCGAAAACAAAGTACAATACATCGTTTTCTCGGATTACCTAGAAAAAACAGATAGAAAAAAGCGATAAAGTTGTATGTAATACAAATAAAATTGTATGCAACGAATAAAATGAACGACTTTCTGCTACCTTTGATTTTCTACTTACTACCTCTACTACAACTTTCTGCTACCTTTGATTTTCTACTTTCTTTTTTGTCCTCTTTCATAAAAAATCAAAACTCAAAAACAAAATTGAAGTGCTAGTTGAGTTTTCTCAAATCATAATTGATTTGTGATACTATACTCATTTAAAAGTCAGGAATCAAGTAATGTAAAGTCTATTGATAAAGTTGAATATTAAGATGTAAAAATTTTTGCCCTTTCTTCCATTTTTCGAATAGCGCTCACCTCTCTTAACTTGATAATATTTGGATGAGGCAGCTTTTTCAGTGCTTTCACTTCTCGTAGTGATGTTGCCTCCTCCCATGTTTTGAATTTCTTTTTCATTCTGAAATCATATGAGTTGTTAGTAAATAGAATGTCAGAAGAGATAACGCATTGTTCCTAAGATTGAAAATTTCCATAAATTTGTTAAAATTGGTGTTTCCTGGCCCATCAAAATTACGAAAAATATGAGGTTATCGTATTATGAATCAGTATTATGAAATTGTTTGGTTTCTTGTTAAAGGGAAATCGAAGCTACTACCTTTTACAGTCATGTATCCGTAAGGTATCCCGTTCGAAAAAAATTTTTTTTTTGAAATTTTATGAACGTACAACTCCTGATAGAAAAATTGCAGGCTTTTATTGTGTTCGTTCAGAACTAAACGTTTTTGAAAGATTTGAATGTGCAGATGTCTAGGCTGCTACATGACGAAGGCGCAATACCTTTGTGCGCGAACGCGGCTTTTGTAGCCGCAGTGCGCATGAAGCGCAGTATTTACAACGGTGAAGATACGCGCGCACCGCGCTCGCGCACGCTCAACTAATACCGCTTCTGCGCCTTCGTCATGCACTAGCCTTTAGAGAGGGGAGGGGCAGAAGGTTTTTTGAGTCATAAAAATTTGCAAATCATCTGTTTTTGCATGTAAGTCATAATCAATCATACTAATTTTTAGTCTTCAAAAATTTCAAACTAGCTCTGCAAAAATTATCCAGTAATTGTGAGCTGTCTTTTTTTCTGATATTCCGAAGTTATAGGTTTTTGAAAGGCTAGGGAAAGCACCTTGAAAATTATTTGCAGGTCAAGGCCGCCAGACCCCTTCCTTCATAAAAAATTCATGTCTCTTACCCCGTCCCTTTCCAGTGAAAATTTCTCTGACAACTACTGCTTCTTAGACGTTTGTATCTAGAATATTTGACCATTCATGATGTATCAATTAGTTACGAAATTCATACTAACCCTGTGAAAATTTTTTGAAAATAAAAGCAAATGATTTTCGAAAGTGTGTATGCCCTTTATTACTAAATTTTCGAAGTTTTAAATCCTCGAAAAACAGGGAAAGCATCTTAGAAATGAGGGCAGAGCTGACACAAGCCTCTTTTTTGTCACAAACTGTCGCCATCTTTCCCCCTCCCCTCTCCTCCTCTCCAAAAATGTTCGAGACCTGCTCGATAGATCTATAATGTATATGTTAGTTCCATTTTACCGATACAGAGACTTATAGTCTTTTTGAGCTTTCGTGCTTTTCTATTTGCAATCGGAAAGTTTTGCCGCCGTTTCGTGCTCTGTATTTCTTATCCAGTCACCGTATATCGCTACATTAAGCCGAACAAGTAACTGAAAAGCATTGTAGTAAAAGTTTATGTTGCCGTAGCAACAAAATAACGAATGAATAAGTGAATGTACTTTAGCGAATAAGGTAAAAAGATTCGCACGTGCCTTTTGATGGCAACCTTATCCCCGGTGTCGATTTTCTTTGCCAACAACACTTCACCGAAGGTTCCGTCACCCAGTCTTTTTGTCATGTGGTATCGATCGGCTAAGGTCGTCATGGAAGCCTAAAAAGACACTTAGGAACAGATGGTGGAATATTCTGTGAGAGGATGTAGAATGACGGAAGACGCGTGAACATGCTTAAGTCTTAATTTTTCGTATACGTAAGCAGGAGGCTCGGAATTTGGAAAAGGATTTACCGCTAAGGATTGCATTTAGATCAAGACAACATCTCAAAAAAACCGGAGAAGAAAGCCGATAGTAATACATCTAAGGTTCAATTAGGTCTTTCAAGGGTCTTTCAACGAAATTCGGCGTTTGTAGTAATCTAGAACTATTCTCGAGTCATTTGTAACTTAATTTCTGAGTCTGCACACTATGCACGGCAGCTGACGACACGTTACTAGTAACTCCTCAGTAAAACCTTTTCTGGCATAATAAAGTGTACAAAGTGTACTATTAGCGAACACATATCCAATCAAATAAAAAGAGACAAACAGACAAGAAGAAATCACTGAAAATGAGCAGGTTCTAGTCTTACAAGTCGTCAAGTGACGTACATCGTTTGCAGTATGCATAATAAGTTTACGATAATTTGATGCTTCTTGTACTAGACAATCTGTTCAGTCAGAATCTGCATGTAAGATTCTGTTATCTTTTTTAGAGAGAACAAATTTGAGCAATTCAACTCGCAGACGAGCAAAGAGCAAGACTTCCTATCGTAGTCTGGTAAAAATGACAGGGAATAAGGTTTGCTCTACACATGAGATTCTTGTAAGACTTATTAAGAAGCAGGTTTATGAAACCTCAAAGTCAAAGAAGCGCTAGATCAGCAATTAGATAGAGTACATACTTGGTACAGCCTGTGATCGCTGACGCAGCACAAATTTCCATTACCGAATTTGAGGGATCGCGCAAATGCAGAACATGAACATCTTGCGGTATCCAAAAACTTTCTGATTGTTTCATTATTTTTTTTTGAAGGCACTGTCTACATGAATGGTGAAATTTTGACGTTGTAAAATAGCGGGACTCCCAATCAAGTGATCGCAAGTCCCGCTGCAAGTGGTGAATTCGAGCAAGATCGCTCCAAAAACGGGCGTTCAAGGTGGCTCCAGTTGTCAGGGTGGTTTGAAGAAGCAAGTCCAAAATTGAGCACTAATATACTTACCTAGCCCCGCCTATTTCCGCTCTTTATTATGATCATAAGTTTTCGACATTCGTGTCTGCTCTGAGCAAGTGATTGTCCTCAGACCATTACTTCGAGAGGCGGAGCTACCTTAGCCTTTTCTACCTACTGGAGCGGTTTTCTCGTTCCGGAATTCACCTTTTACAGCAAGATTTGGGCAATTACTTAGTCAAGCCCGCTATTATACTGCGTCAATACATCACCCTTGATGTGAGTAGACAGCTTTTTCAGGCTTTCCCCACTACCAGGGTCGCTGAGACCGGGAAATTAACCAGTGTTGGTGCAGATAAGGAAATGAAGAGCTGCGACTTTTTGCTGTATATCGACTTGAAACTTCGCGCGTCGTGCTCGTAGCTAACAAGAAAAACTTTGATATTGAGATTTTACATAATAGTTTTGAAAATTACTACTCAATATTTTTGTTGAATTTCTAGAAAGCATGAACAGAGGGGAGGAGGGGAGGAGAGTTTGCAAGTATTTTGAATAAATATCAGGTTGAACAGAAAGTTCATTCGCACCATTTTAAAAAATCGTAACTTCTTTCTATTACGATAATCCTGCGCGACAAAAATAATATTAGGAACAGCAAAGCGTATAGTTTCTAGAGTCATTTCGCTTGCTCTTTATTAAGCTTTGATTGCTGAGATAAAGTTGGGGAAAAGGAATCACTTTAATTCCGGAGTTTTGAGGCAAGCCCGTTTAAAATTCCAAATGTGCCTTAAAATTCAAAACAGGCTGTATCCTAGACCAGTTGACCCTCTCTTCCTAGTGAAGCAAATTTCGGGTAATTGAGCTTTTCTTAAAAAAGTTTGATTTTCGAGGAAAAATGCCGAAAATCAGTTTTCCTAAGAAAATTGGTTTTTTGGCCTTTTTTGTCAAAAATCATAACTTTCCAAAGAACAGATCAATCAGCGCGAACTTCGCACAGCTAGGAAGAGGGGATCAAAAACCTAGGTCATGGCTGTTTTGTATTTTAAGGCACACATTTGAGATTTCTAGTGGCCTCAAAATTGTGAACATGAAGTGATTTCTTTTCCCATTCTTATCTCTGCGAACAGAGCATGTATGAGAGCAGGCAAGGTGTCTTCAAAAAGTACGCTACCCTCTCTAAAGGTATTTTTTCTATGCAAGACTATCGTGACAGTAGAAAGCTACGATTTCTTGAAAAAGGTGCGAACGAACTTTCGGTTCGATCTAATAAATTGTACATGTGACACGTTACTGGCAAGTGATAAAGTAATTTTTGAAATTTTTAAACCTTAGATGCAAAATAGTAAAAACTTACTAATTTCGCAGAGCATGGCTAACGTTCGCTAAATATTTCTATCACTCCCCTACCTCCGAAAATTTTTCGTGATCATTACGTATGATGTCGAAAACGAATGACTTGTCAAAACCCTCATATATCACGGTGGGGGTCATACGGATCTGCTATGGCTAACATCAATCTAGCTTCACTTATGGGCAATAATTTCCCGAGGACTGGAAGGCTGCAGTTTTGGTGTACATCAGCATTAAATTAAAATTCTTTTCATACTAGTAACAGAAATAATTGAGTAGGAATTGTGGAGGAGTTTGATTTTCTGGCATAAACACTCAAATGGAATTTCTGCCAAAACCTTGAGGAAGTGCATCATCAAAATTCTGGCTGGTGGCCGTAAAATACCCACTTGAAGTGCACTTGAAATATTTGAGTCAAGCGGGCAATCATGCGTAATAGTCGTAATGACGGAGTACGACTTTGTAGTTAGCAATACCCTTTCTTTGATGAGCGCATCAGTGAACTCAATGAAACGTTACAGCGTGAATTAAAGTACAGCAAACCATACATGTGGAGAATAGCAAGTAATCACATAGACATTAACGTAACAACCGAGAATCCACTGTTTAAAGGACGCAAAAAGAGTAGTGTGAATGAGTGATTAGGTTTTTTTGCAGTAGTGAATAAAGCAGTAATCAAATAGCAATATGCAAAGATATGCATGCAGAAGATAAAGCATGTGATAGTAACCTTTGATTCAACTGGCTTGACCGCTGAAAGGCGGGGCTTTCTGACCTAATCAAGGCCGCTAGCGCCCGCAACGCAGTCTGCGTCTCTCTCGCGCGTATGCTCTCTGATCATCATCTAGCCTTAAAACTAGGTCACGAATGACCGCCTTCCAGCCGCCAAGCCAATTGAATCAAAGGATAGGTGTAACAAGCGATAAAGAGATGCAAAAAAAGAGCATTTGAGGATTAAACATCAGTTTCAAAGATCTTGCAACATTACTTAAATCCTCGCTTCTCTTTCTGCTTGTTTTTCTAACACAAAAACGTTTATGCTAATCTGTTTCACATGAAAAGTATACTGTACTTCCTTTTTTTTAAAAATAGGTAATTTGATAGAGAAACTCGAAATCTAAATCTCCAAAATGAGTTACTTGAAAACCAGCCCAAACCTAATTTTTCAACTAAATTTTCGCTCACTATAGATCTTGCCAGCGCTTTTGCAAAGTATCGGCCTTTCTCTGCAATTTTCTCTTTTATTCTGATAGGTTATTGCAAGAGTCGGAAATGTTTTAGAAAATGATTGCCACAGTGTCATGGCAACAGCAAATGATACAATCCAACATACCAGCAAATAGCATTGCCTAAGAAGTAAAAGTACTAAAAGTTCATTTTGGTGCGAAAGCAATCGAAATTCTTTCTTAAATTCAATCTTATAATAAGAATGTTATTGCAATAGTTAAAGGCAGCGTCGGCAGAATCTCGACTTCTATTTTTTTTTTGCCTTATCCGGGCCTTTTTGTAACGCTGATATTGAATATGACACTCAAAATGTGCGAATTCCTCGAAAAATCCCATTTTTGAGACAATTTTGTGAGAGCGTGGACGAGTGCTCCTAATGCAATGGTCGAAAGCAAGCTTTAACAGATAGACACTAGGTGTTTCATTGTGTTTGCCGCGTGAAAACACGTCAAGGGCTGAGGAGTGCTTGTTAGAGGGGGCGGACCGTGCGAGAGAATGGGCGTGGCCTTCGAGGCTCGGTGTACTCTGCGCCGATTTTCTCCTTTCACAGGAATGTACAAAAAGACTTGTGCGATAGTTCTAGATCGAGGATTTAGTACTTGGTTAAGACGGTATCCTATGATGTTCAAGTTTGCCTGTACGCTGCCTTTAAAAGCACCGTCCACCCAGATTCTTGACTTCCAGATTTATGTCGTTTCAGGGCCTTGTCATGTTCCTGACTCCGAATATGAAGTTGAGAATCCGCAAAAATCCCGACAATTCCCGTTCCGGAGAATCCCAGGCCGGCTTTCCGGAACGGTGATTGGATGGGCGCGCGTGGGTGGGCGGGCAAGGATGGGGAGGGCGGTGCTGTCTGGGGGTCCTCCTGCATCTTCGTTATTCCGGAGCGATTTTCTCGCTCCCGAAGCGACATTTGCGCCGCGACGTGAGCATTGGCTAGATAGGGGGCCCTACTATCATACGCTGCCAAAAGCTCAAAATCCCCAATTTAGGGTGGAGGATGCCTTTAAGGGCGCAGACTGGAAAGCTATAAGGAGTCAAAAGCATTTACCATTATTATTAGTGTAGGTAAAAATTCAAAGAAAGTTTTTTTGCAGTTAAAATGATGAACAGTGTTACCAAAAACATTTGCAAGGTCACTCTTTTTTTGTTAATCATTACAATCGTACTATTTACAAAAAATATTCTCGCTTTATTTAGCCTTGAGTGCTTCAAGAAAAAAGTCGTTGTGTGTACGCTTTTTTTATCTACAAAAAACCGTTCTGCTGTAGCTGCCTTCGAGTGCTAATATGATACTAATTTTGAAACGGATCTCTACTTCTCTTCTAACAGATTGTTATAAATTCGAATTGTTGAAAAGCTACATTTTATTAGCAACTGACGTACAAAACCAGTTACTCTCTTATCTCCTTTATTATAGTTTTGCAAATTCACCACTATGTCTTTTCTTACTTCGTGTAACTTTTGTCTTTTAACACTAAGTATTGTATGCAAAGATGAAAGCTTTCAAAATCCCACGAAGCCTCAGTTTTTTCTAGCACCTTCATCTTTGCAGTTTGAGTAGCCAAGAAAAAACCAGCAACAAAATCAGCAATGTTGATTTTCTTCGATCTTGCGATAATACATCAGATAACCGAATGGTTTTGGTGCTCATATACTATCTCTGCATAAAAAAATTGTATTTTTGAGGAACTACAAAAATTTGGTCTTTTTCATTATCTATTAGGTCGTCCCGAAAGTATTTTCGTTTTTTTCAAACAATCGCCAGGTTCGCAGAACAAACATCCTTAGAAGATTTTGGAATCAGTCGATGCAGTTTTTTATGCTCTTTCAAATGGTCGTCCTTACATTGCAGTTTAGCGAACGAGCTCTCAGAAAAAACCAAAAACTGCAACCCATAGTTTTTTGCCATAGTCAATTCCGGTATTTTTCTAAATTCCTGTAGTAATTTCCCAAAGGGGGTCCAAGTGACCTTTGAATAGAGCAAACAAAGTTGAATACAAAACAATTTTCGAACCTTTCAAATCTTACTTTACAAAATTTTTAGAAATATTTTTTTGATGCTATCAAATTTTATATTTCGTCAACTTAAACCTCATAGAGCATCACTCGGGAAGCAACTCGGGTGTTGTTCGATGCAGCACCTTCTCCTCCTTCAGAGGCATGTTTTTTGTTTCTGATTCGTAAACATTTAGAGGACAAAATCGACAACATTCATGATTTTGATGACGCCCCAAGATGTACCCAAAAAATTCAAAATCTTGTATTTCGAACCTGGAAACGCTCATTTGTCTTGAAAAATTAGTAATGAATCTTAATCTATCTTTAAGAGTATCAAAAACTGAGAATTTCTTAGAGTTTGATGAGTCTGCGTCTGGTATGGGTCTGCTAAAATTCGATAATGTTGTTTAAAATTTTGTCAAAAAATTATGGAGAGCTCTGGGAAGGAGAAACAAATTGTTTTGTATCCTACTTCGTTTGCTCAATCCGCAGGTTACTTGGGCTTCTTCGGAGAAACAGTACAAGAATTTACAAAAATAGCGAAACGTGACCTTGGTAAAAAGCGTGGGTCGCAGTTTTTGGTAATTTTCTGAGAGCTCGTTTGTTACACTGCAGTATAAAGATAACATTTGAAAGAGCATAAAAACTGCATCCAATTCTTCCAAGATCTTCTAAGAGGATCTTTGTTCTGCGGACCATGGCGATTGTTTGAAAAAAGCGAAAATACTTTCGGGACGACCTAATATGTCGCATTATCTAGAAAACTCAATTTCCTTTCCTGGTAGTAACAATGAAAACGCGATTATGAGGATACTGTAATAAAGCTATTGTGAAGTGAGAAAAACTACCCACCACTTTGCAACTGCATACTTTTTGGAAGGTATATTGATGACGACACTTACAGAAGAGCATAGTAAATGCAAGAGTAATTGCTCGCAATTGACTTGAAGCGCTTTTTGAGACTTTTCCCTCAAATTTTTTTGGCTTGATTATCAACGAGCACTAGACGTCACAGGCAATTTTGTACGTAGAGATTATCATTAGTACGCAACTAGGGAATTTTTGATACACTGCTAGACTGCTCACGTGAAATTGCACAACTCATTGAAATTGGCTGAAATAAAATATCAAATACTCAATATTGAATAATTAAATTACTATACTAGTTTTTACTGCAGCCGGCTTACACGAGCGTTCGCTAACTTTAAAATTTTCTAATTTTGATTTTATTGAATTTATTTATTCTTTCGTTTCTCTCGCCTCTTTCGTTTTTGTTATTATATATGTGCTCATTTCATGTTCATAGCTAATGCTATGATTTATATTGCAACGTCATAAGAAGCCTGTGAAGTCTCAAAGTTATAATAAATATTGAGAAAAAGCGTTAAGATAACACATTAATATGAGCAATACAAAATCTCTCTTCCCTCCCTCACACCCTGTCAATTCTCTTCCACGTTTGGGATATGGAATCCCCGCTCATCTGCATTTCTGTTTGGGAACTACTTCAGAATACTGCCAGAAGCTCATGAGCTACAAATTTGTACCATTGTTCTTCCTAAATGAGTGGAATAGTCCCTCGAAATCTCTGAAACTTCAAATCAGCTTTGTAAAAAGAATTTCTCTCCGAGATCTCTTCATCTAGAATTTTGGAGTTATGGCCCTGCAAAAACTTTCTGCGAGAGATCCTGATCTTGAAACGGTTTCTGAAGGGCGTGATTAGCGCTGCGTCCCTTCAATCAGAAAACTTCTGTCCCTCCACCCCTCGCAAAGAAAATTGTTCATACCTGACTGAGACAAAGCGTTTTTGAATCTTCAAATGATTTAAAACGTCGAATTGTTACAATTTATAAAAAGTAGATTGTGCGATCCGGCGGGACGAGATTTAGCAGGAAACAAGCTGACATTGCTTTCTAGGGAGTGTTTACGCTAGGGTGGCAACAGAGATTGCGGGGAGATTGTAAAAGTGAATTTATGGTTAAGATTGGAATAGTAAAACAATAGCCATAATGAAGTTTAGGTGTTGATTTTTTTTGTCGATAAGAGCGGTTTGTCTACAAACTGCGTGGATATTTTTCATCTGGGAAGATATACAAATGATGATATGAAACAAGCATAATCAAAATAATTCCAGAATGGGCTATAAATATACGAAGGGGGGTGGGGGTGATAGTGAATTTATGCTAGAGACTGATGATAAGGATTAGATGTTGATTGTTCTGGCCCTGATGATGAAAGCGATTTGTTTAGGAATTGCGAAGATAAATTTTCTTCTATAGCACAAAAAGAGGGTAACCCGTAAAAGCTTATAAGCAGCTATAGCTAAATGACGTCGTGAAAATGGATTTAAGGCAAGAAAGTCCATTAGGGTTCGGATTCTGAATAGAAGATCCCAGCAGAACACGCAAAAGTGACGACGGGCTCAGCGCGGCGCCCCTATCGGCGTTGCCACGGTGATCGCCGAGCGAAGGAAACAGCACGTCGCCCGCCGATTCAGTGGCGACGTTGTTGAAATGGGCTTGAAGGCACCATCCACCCTAATTGAGATTGGTGAGATTTTGACGTTTTATAATAGCGGGACCCCTAACTAAGTAATCGCCCAAGTCACGCTGCAAAAGATGAATTCGTAAGCGAGAAAGTGGTTCCAGAAGGTGGAAGCGGTCTAGGTGGCTCCGCCCAGCAACGTGTGTGGTTTGAAGATAAAAAGTCTAAAATCGGGTTCTAATGCATGTAGAGTTGTTATAAAGCTGTTCTTCATTATTATCCCAATTTCGGCATTTCCATCTATCTCGAACCCTGTTTTCGAGCTCATTATCTCCAGATCACCGACTTGATGGGCGGAGCTACCTAGGCCGCTTCTACCCAGAATCAAGCTTGTGGTGCGACTGTCGCAACGGGGGTCGTAAGAGAGTATCTAAGGTGGGATGGGGGTCGTAAGAGGAGGCTAAAGGCTAAAATACCCTAGGCTTCAAAGGGAATCAAATAACAGGCAGTTTGTTATGTTTTTTACAATAAATCTATAAAAAAGTGGAAGTCAGAATAAAAAAGGTAAGAAATCTGTAGAAATTCTCAAAAAAACATTTACAAGAGCTAAAAACACTTTTTGAGGATGTATTATTTGATAAAAATGCTAAATGTACCGATTGCCCTAGAAATCTTGCTTCCGAAGCCTTCCTGAAGTCTCACACACTCGACAAAAGCGAATGTCTTTACCAGCTGTGACCATCATAAAATTCTAAATCTTTTTGTAATGTCTTTCACGGGCTCATATGATTTATCTGTACTTTTTAGATGCTCCACTACATCAGTACATTTGGTGTTACTTTGTCAACTGTGGATTTTCTTATGATTTTATGTATGGTAGCAAAAAGTCAGGAAAGGGGGGGGGGGGTCGTATCTGGTTCGCATCTAAATTTCTTCGGAGCTATCGAAGCTTGTTGGCTGCAATCTTGTTGTAATATGATGCCATCCTCCTACTTTCCCTCATAAAAATTGCAGGCTGTTTTATAACTTCTCTGGTAAGTTACAAAATTTTAAGCTCAAAAATCCCAATTTTTGCTTTTTAGGATCGCATCTAAATTTGCGAGAGTCGCATCTGTATTTTTTCGAGCTTACTGCTCCTCAAGAGCTGAAACTTTTTCTTTCGATAGTCTGGGCACTATACTATAGAACCTGTGCTTTGCAGCCTCTCAATCTTTTCCTAGCCTTAGTTACGAATTTTCAAACTACCGTGCTCATGCACGTTTTTGACGTCGTTCTGGACGGCGCTCAAGAGGTTTGTTTCGCGGTAAAAACTGTGGAAGAGGTAGGAAGTAAGCTTCTTGGTCGAAAACATCTTTTGTAGTTCAAGAATGTCATTTTTTCGCCGTACAAAAATTTGTGTCGCCTACGGGAATCGGAATTTGCTGGCCTGAAGTATGCCTGAAAATTCAAAAAAAAACCTGCAGAATCTCAAACATTATTAAAGGTGTGTATGTGTGCTACAGATGATGGACGCGCACCCATTGGCCTGAAAATTCCGTTTCCGAAACCTCACTGAAGTTCTCACGCAGGTGTTTTTTGAGAGTGACATTAGTTTATGCATGTTACCGCGAGGATTGTGGGCAGGGGAGGTAAGGGGGATATATGGGGGGTGGGGAAAGGGGAAAGGGAAGGGGTGGGGGGATGGGTCGTACGGATGGGTACCTTTTAGAGGGGGGGGGGTCGTAAATGAGGGTCCCGGATCGCATCAACACGCTTGACCCTGCTTCTACCTTTTGGAGCGGTTTTCTTGCTTCGCAATTCATTTTTTTACAGCGGAAGCTGGGCGTTTGCCTAGTCAGGGGCCACGCTTTTATACAGCAACATAATCTCAAAATCCTCAGTTTGGGTGAACGGTGCGTTTGAGGTCCAAATTGTAAATTTGGGTAGACTAGTCTAGCTTTTCAACCCCCAAATGATAAACAGTTAGTATTAAAGGGTGTTGCGTACTCTGAAGGTAATGTGAATTACGAGCTATATGTAACTATACAAATAAGCTTGATTGAATTCTCACCCAGGTAATATACAAAGCCGCACGCTACTACAAAGAGGATTATGATGTAAGCACCTGGATTACAAGCCGTGGGATATGCCAAACATATCAGAGTATGTACAGGGAAATGAAGGGGTGTGAAGAGATTTCTTGATTAAAATCAAGTACAAAAGCATATTCTCTTGTTCTTTGTACTTCTTGCTCCCTATTCTGGGGTTTTATCTGCGCCGTTTTCTTGAGTTTGTACAGGACATCATTCTATTCGTGTGCTGCTTGTCATGTTAATTGCTATCAAGACAAAGTGTTCAACGGCAGGCGTACATACAGATTGTTTGATTTCAACCATGCTTGAATTTTTGAGGAGTGCTTAATAGCAAGCTTTGCTCCGCAGTTTCCGGAAGTGCCAGGGGGTTGCTCTTTAAAATTTTTTTTTTATGTCGTGAGCAGCGTCACGAAGGTGTGGCGCTCGAATTTCTTTCAAATAGGTTTGGCGATTTCTATTTATGGGCGAATTTTGCCACATCCTTTCTTCGGCACCTCCCGCATCGAAAAGCTCGGAAAGCGATTCTCTGACATCTCCACGATTGTCAACCAACACGCTGACGGTATAAATTGACTAGAAAATTCAAAGTTGAGTTCTGCCGGAGGCTGCCTTTGAGACTTCACAAGAACTAGTTAAGAGGCGATTGGCGGGAGCGTTATCCTTTTGTCACTTAAGTCTTGGGCATAGTATACGCGCTTTGCGTCGCGACCGATCTGGCCATTTACCAGATGTCTTCAATCGTCCTTGCACACCACAAATGCATAGTATGTGTAAATTCCTTGAGCTGATAAAATGCACTACTCTCTGCACATTCAGGGTGAGCTTATGATAAGTTAAGAACAACTGGAATATCGCCGAATCGTGTCGCGACTCAAGTCACGTGTATGCCCGGGGTTCAGAAAGCTGAGGAATAGAAATTTAGTGGGTGCTACAGATTATCTCGAAAATTCTTCGATAAATCGAATAGAACTGCTTTGAGTGTCAAATGTCGATTTTGGTCCGTGATGGAAAGCTATTTTGGTGCCTGAGAATTTTGATTATTTGGTCTGCGAGTCATCCTAACAACAACGTCTGCCGAAAAGCGCTTTTCCTGAGTCACTTTGCACTTCCATGTCATCTCTCTATCTACTGTCTGTCATTCTCAAACAAGACGGCGCAAAAAAAAGTCGAGCTAAACCCTTGTGGGTAACAAACCCAAATCTTTTGATTTTTATACGTCTGGAGCAGCGTGATATGAGACAATTTTCCTGAGTATCGCGTATATTTTAAAATTTGCCCTATATTTCTTTAAGACTCGTCTTCCACTCCTCAAGTTTTGTTTACTCAATCAATATTCACGTTGTCTGCGCGATCTGCACGTCCCTACCGTTTTATGTGTGTCGAAGGTGGAACAAGAAGCCATCCCGTTCACAGCTAGAAATCATATATAGTTAAAAACGTATGTGGCTCAAATATTCTAAAAAAAAATGTGTGTATAAAATCACTTTTTACACTTACTGAGTTTTTTTTGGGACACTTCAATGCGGTTTTGGACAAATAGTGCAGCAGTTCCATCAAACTTAATTGACAGGGGCTTTTTATTCTCGCTGCTTACTTTTATTTTCACTATATTAGCAACGTAAACTTCCTTGTTTCTTAAAAATATTTCTACCATTCATTTTCATCAATATGAATGCTAATTCTATCGTCTACCCCTCATTTTTTGTTGCGATTTCAAATTATTGTTTTCACATGGCGTTCTAATTTGTTTGATTTATGAATCATAAATCGAAAAGTTTTTGAATTACACGTGAAAGCCGCATGCGCTTTCAAAACGATTTGTTCTTAGAGGGTTGAGTCATTGTTCATGTGGATACGCTATATGTTTTACAATTTCTATCCTCTTGCGCTCAGAATTTGAATTCTGTTCTAATTTTTCTATTTTCTCTTGAAAACCTCCAAAAATAAGATATCTTTTGCAAATGTTTTTTGTAATTTCTACGATCTTTTTATTTTTGACTATCATATCTGTTTTTCATGATTCATCGCTATTTACGTTTGCGCTTTGAATTTCTTAGTTACGGCAATCTCTTGCTCGGTTTTAGGTGATTCATACTAAACATTGACGAAGATGACAGCTGGTGATGTAGTCGTGGTGACAGGATTTGGTGCATTTGGTAATTTCACCGAAAATCCAAGTTCACAAATCGTGGATCTACTAGAGGAGAAGAAAATACCAGGTTTTTAGTCGTATTTTTTTTTCGAAAACAAAATCTATAGGTACCATAGTGGCGATTTTGCTAACTGCTGTAATAGCTGCAATCGGTGCTTGCGTAGTCGATGGTTGAGCGACATTTCCGTGTCCAATAGAGGAAGCGGTGAACGTTGGTCGCAGGCACTGTCCTCAGGATTGAGTGGCTGTTTAGGCAGAATAGCTTTGGGATGCAAGCGAACAAATTCATATCACCCTACGGATATCCATTTCCAAATTTTGATTTATATAACTGTGTGCGCCTTTCGATATTGCTTTCTTGCTTCTCTTACAAATTTTCCTGCGCAACGCAGCGCTATCATCTAGACGCCCTCAAGACCTAAGGAGTACTTCCCCCATTCCGTAAATCGCTACATTCACACGATTTGACCATTTGCCGGATGTTTACAGAGTTATGTACGCGGGTATCAATTTTATAGGCGCATAGCTTTTGTAAGCTGTCGCAAAAGCATCAAGTCCGGCCTAAGTAAAGCGCCTATGACCAATTATGAAGAGTCGTTACAGTGCCAGATCATGCAGCGCCTGGAATGCATGAGGTATGTCTTAGGTTAAAAGCGTTTTACACTGTTACTCTGGAAAAAATGCGTCAAAGGCAGCGAATGCTGCAATACTCAAAGGAAGCTCAACTCTAGACACTTTAGCTCCGTTCGTGGAATAACTTAGGCTCACAACCTCAAAAACTCGTCCAGCATGCTCAGGGTCAAGCAAGGGGTGTGGCACAGAATCGTTGGTTACGACTCCTCCCCCCCCCCCCTGATTGCTGTCTTAATAAGACCCCCCCCCCCCTGAATTATATTGAAGCTGTGGCTGCCACAGCTCTAAAGGGGGTGTGGCACACCCCATTAACTATATCAAAAAACATTTTTAGCGAACAGTATTTATACGCCATACCACCCACCATCGGTCACGAGAAACCATGGGATGAGTCTCCGCGCGCGCCGCATACGTAGGAATTTGATACTCGAGCGCAATGCTGGGTATTCAGATTTGAACGGATCAACTAACTCTGCTTCTTTTGATGTTTCTTTGTCTATCTCTGCTATACATTCCTGCATTAGTTTTCGTTCGTGTGCGTGCGCATTTTATACGTTGCGATGCTTCAATATGGCACAGCGTGAACCAACACCCAAGATGTTTGTTTGCCATCATGGCCAACACTCTGAGACAATGTGTATCTCTGAGTAATCTCACTTCGAAATCAATACGGAACCAATTAACTCGATCTAAGCTAGAACCAACGTGTGCGATGCGTTTTCAGGATCTGTACCTGAAAACGCATCGCACACATTGGTTTACGCGCTCAAATTTGTGTTGTTGGCATCTGAAGTAGCTAATTCACACTAAATGAAGAGTGCGAATGTTCTGACCTGTTTTCTCACGTGAGCATAATTTGAGAGTGAATGATAGCATCACTCAATGAGTCTGGTTTGGTGCTCCCTCGAAGGATGCCTCACCATTCAAAATGAGCCATAGTTGACGCAAGCAAGCAGAAGGAAGGGGAAGGCTCTGCGAAAAGCTGAAATGAAGTGAAAAAGAGCAGGAAGGTACGACTGCGCATGGTTCTGGTGCGGTCAGTCGCGCTCGAGTACCAATTTCCTACGCATGCGACGCGCGACCGCAGCCTCATCATTGAGTCCTCGCGACCGATGGTGGGTGATACAGCCTATATATGAATCGATGACCTAAACCTCGTAGATTCCATAGGAATGTTCTAAGCCTGATTCGTCTTCTTAGCTCTGAGTAATATTTGGTAAAAGCACAGCCATTAAAAGCGAAAAATGGGAAAAAGGTTTTGGTTGGCTTTTAACTCCACAGTTTGGAGATAATCATTTGAGCTTGCTAAGCGTTGACCAAGATATCAGCCACACTTTATTCACGGCCAACGTTTCGGCCGTGAATAAAGTTTGGAGATATTTTGAAGCGAGATTTTTGAGATGGACAAAGAGGGAGTAGTGCTTTGTCTTGAGTGTAAAAGCGGATAGCTAATTCACCTTTGGAGCAAAGTTAACCATGTTGGAATACGACCATTTCACTTAGGTAGCCTAGTATCTTGAATCTTCAGAATTCGCTCAAACTTTGTCTACAGGGGTTAATTGACATGCTAATTATGTATATGATACGAATATCATGTTATCATTTTTATCAGATTACCCAACTACCACCCCCTCCCCTTTTGACTCCTCAATACGACCCTCCAGGTGTGGCGTGCCACACCCCACGTTTGACCCTGAGCATGCTTCCCATCTGCGTATCACCTTTAAAGTTTCACTCTTTTCTTCCTCGTTCATTTTTCTTCATCTTTTCACCGATAACCTGTTACATTTGCTAGCGATACAAATAAGCCGAGAAGTCATCTGCTATAGTCATCAAGATTTACTATCCCTTCAAAGAGACTAAAAAGAGCGAAATTTACAAGCTATCTCAGTTGCAGTGCCGGGTGCACCAGTGGCTCGGATCACGCGCGGACCCCTGCTTGGGCTGGCACCGCGTTCGCGTACATGCCCTATGGCCATTTTTCTCTTCTAATTAACGGAGCTCGACTCCGAGCTTTTTCCGCGCTCAGGCATGAGAAAATGACCAGAGGACATGTTCGCGATCGCGACGCTAGGTCTGGGCTGCGCAGCCACGCGGGACCCGCACTCGACACCGCTGTTGAGATTACCTGTACAATATTCCATTTGTCCCAGAGCATTGTGGTAGAGTGCCAAAGCTTTTCACTGCTTGAATTAGGTCGGTCCGAAAGTTGTATCGCTCTTTTCAAAAATCGTTACTTCTTAGTTTCATCATTATTTCATGTCATTGTTACTACTGGAAAATTAAAGTCTGAGACGCTTTCCTCTCTACTAAGCTCTTATTGCAGAGACAGAAACAGAAAAAGAGATCAATCAAAGTCCACTGATTTTGAGCAGGCCTGTTATAAATCTAAAAACTGTGCAATATAATATGAAACACTTAAGAACATAAACGTTTTCTGCTCCTCTTTTTGGCTGAGCGAAATCGACAAGCTCTTTTTCTGAGCTGTTTTTTAAAATTTGTGATTCTCGAGAAAATGCCATAAAGTCTGATTTCTCGTTTTCTGCTGTTTTCTTGAAAATCACAGCTTTTCAATAAAAAGTTCGACAACTAAAAAGAGGTAAGTCATGACTATTACTAATGACTATTTCAGCTTCTACTGCGCAGTTTTTAGATTCTGAATATGCTTAAAATAGCCACAAGGATTTCTAATCAAAGCTTAGTAGAAAGTAATGAAGGTGTTATGTAGCGCACGAATTGCTTTTTCTAATAGTATTGTTATTAGACAAGGCTGTCGTAAAACTAAGAATTTGCGATTTTTGAAGATAGTGCGACAGAACATTGGATTAGCCTAATATATTATCTAAAGAAAACTGAAAGACTGGAAATGTTCCATTCAACCGTTGAATTCTTTCATGTCATTTAATCTTGCTAAGGCTTGCCATTATAAGCAAATTCACTCTCTGGATGAGTTGAATAGGTAGTGCCCAAAAGTGCATTATCTAAGAGTTTCAGCTACCATCATTAGAAATTTTCCAAATTTAGCATTGGTGGTTTGGCAAAGCCATGCTGACCAGATCTTGACAAAAAACCCTTGCAAATGACACTTTTTCCGTCTCTCCGTTTAGCGTAAAAAAATCTTACAAAACACAGCACTTTGTCAAAATGACTTTTTTCCGCCGTAGGCTAAAATTACTTCCGGGAAAAGCCAAAGTGTTTTTCTTTTCATTTTTTGGTTTCAAGGTTTCGATGGAAAGCTGGTGACTACAAAAATGGATGTTGCATATACTGAAGTTGAGGAGACTGTGAAGAAGTTGTGGAAGTATGAACCCAAGGTTGGCATTTATAGCACAGTTGTCAGTATTTAATAATATTGGAAGACATACCTACATTTTTTGTTGAATTTATCTTTTTCCATGTTTTCCATATTTTCTGGAATTTTTGTCTTTTTCAGTTAGTCGTACATCTGGGTGTTCATGGTTGTAATCGCCACATTAAGCTTGAAAAGAGATCATTTGGGAAGGGATATACAGCTTATGATGTCAAAGGTATGCAATATGTGGAAGTTCTCAGAATATGTGCTTTGACTGACAGCAATGAATTCCAACTTTTGTCATTCAGGTTGCGTACCAGAAAATAATGTGTGCTCAGCTTACAGTCAGTGTTCGTCCTTTATCCTGAACACATCGATAAATTGTGCTGCCATAGCTGCTCAAGTAAAAGATGAGATTAACTGCAAAGATCTGAAAATCACGGCCTCCCTTGATCCTGGAAGGTAAATTTTGCATCTGTTCTCGTCTGTGCGTGCGTAGCAATAGGCCAAGTTGAGCGAAAGCTTGGTAAATAAACGTTCTTCAAAGAATTATAAAATTACGCAATCAAACCGTTTTTTACTTGTGAACAGGACCCGGCATGAAGTGGCTTTTGAAATGCGAAAAACGAAGTCCCCTTGACGCGCGAATTTTCACGAAGCTTCCTTTGACCCTAAATTAGGCAAAAAAACCCTCAAAAAACGAAACGTCGACTAAGGAAAAAAATTTCGCAATTTTTCTGTCTTTTCGGCCTCAGAAACGATAACCCTTTTGCGTTTTGTCCCAAAAACAATATCCAACATGCTTATGAAGCGCCTATGCCGAGCTCAGCTTGTGAATGATTAAAGTGATCTTCAAAATTTCAAACGATTTTCAAATTAGCCTAAAGCCGCTTAAATTGTCCAACAAATTTGAAAAGGGTTGCAAAAAATTGTCATGCCCTTTCACTCAGAAGAATATCGCGCTTCCTTCTCTCCTCCTCTTCCAAGAAACTCCTTGGACCATCACGGGTACTATCATTGCTTGTTTATTACTTTTACCAGTGTAAAAGTAATAAACCGTTACGAACTCCTATGGCCACCTTATAGGGTTAGTTCAAAGCTATCCTTTTCATGAGATCCCTCAACAAGTTTTGAAAAAGTTAATATTTTCAAAAAATCCATTTAATATTTTCAAAAAATCGATTTCGATAGCTGGCTTTTTCGACAGAATAACCGACTTGTCGATCTGAAATGCATCACTATGTAACTTCAAATTGCTGAAATGAAGTCCTCACTCTTTTAGGAAAGTACTCAAAGGATAAATCAGAAAAGTTTTCACAAGATAATGCTTTGGAATTAACTTTCACGATAAAATCTTGCCGGAGTTAGCTGTAAAATACAGTCGTGGTATACTTTGTGGCAAGTTTTTGATAAAAAATCTTTAGTTCAACTTTTCGCATGTGCAGCAGTTTATTAACCTTTAAGCGCATCTGATTTCAAAGCTGTTACTCTTTTGTCATGTAATTTCTATAGAACAACCTAAAGTAATGACATTTTGTGAATATTTTACACCGTGTATAATGCAGTGTAATCTTTCTCTTTCAGGTACTTGTGCGCATACTCGTTTTATTTGTCGCTCTCCCACGATGAATCTCGATGTCTTTTCGTTCACGTTCCTCCATTTGACTCGGTTTGTACACTGGAAATCGTCACCGAAGCAATTCAGAAAATTATTCTTGCTGTTCTGAAAACTCTGGATTGATTCTTTTTTACTTCAATGCTCCTAATATTCTTGGCTCATTTTGATTTTTTGGGGCCTACTTGCAAAACCAGTACTAATGGTTAGCATTTACTCTGGTTTCTAAAAGTATAACAATTATGCGAACTTATCGCAAAACTATGACTGACTCTTTACCCATCATCAGTTCAATCCACCTTCATTCTATGTTTGTTTCACAGCACCTATAATTTTCCGGTATGACGAAATTGTGATGATGTTCGAGTTTTTCATGAACAGTTATAACTTGGCTGCTCAGTTTTTGTGATCTTGTATAGTAAAACACTATCCTAGGTCCTAAAGTCTGTTTGTCTGATTGCAAGTTCAGAATTATTATGCTACGTAAATGTTTATCATAGTACACTGGTTCCGGCTATAAAAGCATATATTATGTTTTTTGTTTTGCTTTTCCTGCAGTCAGGTAAAAAGGCATTATCTCATTTTATGGTCCTTAAAAAAGGCTGTCGTCGTATTTATCAACGGATTTGAGTCCTGAAACTATATCAAGATAAAGTCTACCTTGAAGCGTTGAGTAATCATCAAAGCCTCAAAGTTACAGTTGAGCAGTTTTTCCGCGTATTATAGTGTGCTTGCACTGGAGCTGAAATGCGACAAAATTTGCGCGTGAACAGATAGCAAAGCCCATGGTGCCGGCATTGTGCACGCGCAATTAGCCGGCGTCAGAAGCGCAGCTATTAGTTCACGCGCAAATTTTACCGCATTTCACCTTCAGCGCAAGCACACTATATTAAGGTGAGAATCTATTCGACTGTAAAATCTACGTGTGATATATTCTTCACACAGTACGTTCCAGCATGTATAACTATCGGGTGAATTTAGCGACTTTAGTGATTTGGCAGTTTGCCAAATGCCTTCAGATCCAAGCACGAAAACGAGAAAAAGGGCTCTAACGCAGAGGAGGAAACAGTGGGTGGGCGGGGTCTTCCCCACTGTGAATGCGCGTTCCTAGCTTCCATAGCGCTCTCGCTTCGATTCAAGTCACGTTCGCACTTGGCCGGTGACGATATCCGGGCCAGGGCCCCGCACAGATCGTCTGGAAGCAGGCTAGACTTCGTTTTTGGAGCAAACAGCAAAGGGGATATCGTTTTTGATGAGTCGGAACCAGGGCCCGGCGGGGGTGGCGCTTTCACAAGCTGGATATCGTTTTCGGCCCGAAAAAGCAAAGGGAAGTCGTATTTTGGGGTCCTTTACCGATAAACAATGCACATATCATTCTTTATTCGTCATTCCTTGTTGATGCTACTGTCCTATGAACTTAGATTCCAGCAATGTGAAGATTCTGTGCTCCGATCGCTCCTGCCCGCAGGCGGGAATTCAAATCGCAATTCTTGTTAGAGGAAAATAACAAAATAGGCTCGTTTTCAATGCACAAGTAACGATATGGCACCAAATTTGCTGTGTAGTTGGAGGACCATGAGCACAAAAAAAGTATGAAGAATTATGAGATACTTATGTGAATTTAAAAAATGGTAAGTGTTTTTCGAAATTAGGTGGCTCCTGCGCCACCTGGGAGCCACCTGGGGTGGCTCCCTGCTTCTCACATAAGTTCCCGGATTTCTTTACATAAATGTGGACTAGGTCGAGAGTATTACTATATGTTCAAATCCGCTTCCAAAACGACCAAGGCACCGCTTCGATACAGCCCCAAATAGGGTTCACAGCGTTATGATCGGCCTCGGAAAGCGCGCTCCAATCGCAATCGGTTATTGTAAATTGTAAAGTTTTGCAGCTGACTAATAAATGAGTAGCATCTTAGATATATAAACGTCAAAGTTTGTGCAAATCTTGACCCTATGTTTTTTATAGATTCCTTTGCGGATGAACCCATTGAGCTGAAACCTTGATGACCCGGGCTGGACCAGGAAAGCCAGGTAGTATTACTATAATAAGCGCTGAGGCCGCCCATCTTATTATTTGTGTATATCTATTGTCAGGGACTTACGGGGGTCAAAAATAGGGTCAAAGGGGAAGTCGTAAGAAATTTTGGCTTTAAAGGGGATATCGTTTTCAAAATTCTGAAATGCCACCTCCTGCCGGGCCCTGGTCGGAATCGAGCACCTAGAATAAGCGCCATTCAGTCGAAAGCAAGCTTTTCGGACAGGTTATAACACGATTGACATGCTCTATCGTGTATGGCGAAAAGTGCGCGCGATTTGAAAGCAACGCTAAAATAAACAAATTGCTTGTTTACAGCGCACACAAAAGCATATGACACCAAAATTGAAGTGTATACATAGAAAATTATTTGCGAAAGTATTATGTAAAAAGATTTGAAAATTTATGTAAAATAATACCTTTTCCAAAATCAGATCGTCTCCAGACGCTCATATATTCTCGTCACTTCACATGAGTCTCGGATCTTTTTAGCATGGATGGATTCCGCGGTCAAAAATTTATCCCTGAGCATGGAGACATTTTCATATCATTGCCTTTCCTTCGTTTTTTTTTTGCCTTCGTTTCTTCTCACTTTGTTAAATATCGCGCTCTATTGCCAAAGTCTTGTGCATGCGTAGTATTCAGTTCCAATTTGATTTTCACTCTTATCTTAGGTCTTTTCTTTCAAACTAGTAAATCTTTCTTGTTTTCATCTTCTCCTAAGCAGGGAGATCAAAGGGGACTTCGTAAAACTTCCGAAGGTCAGGAGAGACTTCGTTTTCAGAAACTCACAAACCCTAGAGACCGACTCATGCCGGGCCCTGGTCCGGGCGGCTAACGGAATCGGGAAGATCGCTCCAGAAGCTGAGAGCAAGAATTTACAGTGGGAATGACCCCGCCCACCCTGCTGCTTTCCTCCTACATTAGAGCCCTTTCTCACCGTTTTCGAGCTCTCCAGTGTGGAATTTCGGATTCAGCATAGCGAATAGGCCCGGGTAAGCACAAAATCTAAAGACTGTTTGCCAGGACACTGCCTTCAATGATTATAGCCCACAGGTTATTGCCGAAATGTTAGTTGTGCGTGTCGCAAGCCAGAGTGCAGAGTAGGGAAGAAGTAGAAGCGGAGTGGACGGTACTTGATCCTTTTTGTTTACGCACTTTTTTCAACTTTGTTTCTACAAGTTTCTGCAGCTTCTGTACAGCTCAGCAGCGGTGCTTTTCCATTTATTCGAGCGAACATCAGCTCTATCGTTCTCTGCATCATTTATTCTCTGATCAACGTAAGAGACACGAGCACACTTTGCGTACGTCTGATTAACAAACTTATAAGTGCGTTTAAAGTTTTGGTAAAGCACTAATAGGAAATCGTTCAAGAACATGTTCAAACTTGCGACGTAAGGCGATTGTATAGGGGGGGGGGGGGAGGGTGGGGTTTCCGCTTCAACGATATCCCTTCTGCTTTTAATTCCAAAACGATACACAGCTTTCCCCGTAAGCCACCTGTGCCGAGCCCTGCCTGCCCTAAGTCTTCAGCTGGCAAGAAGTCCCACGAGCTCATCACAATGACCTAGTAGTTCTAAAAGGATCCGGGATAAAATCGACTTCAATGGAGACATCGAGAGTACTTTTGCTGGATATGTACCCGAAAACCCTAACCTTTTGAAGAGAGATTGTCCAAATTATGTCTGCATAAAAGCAAACACCTTCGATTCACGTCTCCGTCAGCGGTTTATTTTTGCGTCTATTGATGCAATTCACCAATACTGTAATAATTCGAGTTTGAAGATTAGCATGATTTGATTTTACAACACTATCGGCGACTACTTAAAAGAGTAGTTGCCGATAGTGTTGTAAAATATGATAATAATAAAAATTATACACAATACAAATTACAAGATCCGGCCAACCATTAGTTGCATTAACGTCCCAATAGAGTCATTTGACGTTACGTCGCTATACACCAATGTATCCAACAGCGACGCACAACAGGCGCTTGCTGAGATGCTTGATGAGCACAGTGCAAATATGATGACATATGGCCTCAGTAAGACGCGGCTTATGACTTTAATAAGAGAGTGTCTTAGCTGCAATGTATTCAGGTGGTCAGGAGAATATTATTCACAATTAAGGGGCCTGACAATGGGTTAGAGACTAGCACCCGTGCTCGCCGTGTGCTTTATGAGCAAAATAGAGAAGCCGATGCTGTCTAGAAATCCACTTATGTGCTGCAGGTACATAGATGATTGCTGTATAAACGTCGACTCAGTCCGAGATGGACGAATGCTTTGAAGTATTAACCCAGCAATATCAGTACATAAGAGTTACGAGAGAGAAACCAAACGAAGGTTGGTTGCCATATCTGAACACCCAACTGATGTTGACCACTGGCGCGGTACGAATAAAATGGTATCGCAAAGCAAGCCGTAAGAACATCCTTTTACACGCCAAGTCCGCCCATCCTATTGCCGTTAAACGTGCTGTTTTGCGTAATATGTTCCAAACAGCGATTAACATCTGTAGTGGCGAGAGTGAGGGCCAGGAATCTCGAATGCTGGCGTCCGAAATAGCAGCATCAAACGGCTACTATTCGGCAAAGTCTACACGCATTCGAAGAACAACTGCAAGACCAGATGACAGATCTAGCTTAATCCCTTTTAGCTTACCATTTATCTCAGACAGGGGAACACACGCGATACAAAATTGTTTGGTGCAAGCCTAGCTAGAATGTCGTTCTCGTTAATATATCACGGAAGAACATCAGAAAGCAACTTGTGCGTAACAGATTGTACGACACAGCTTGCACCTCTCGAGGCTGCGTCATTTGCCCTTACGGAAAGCCGGGGGATTGCGCAAGATCTGGAGTAGTTCATGAATTAGAATGCCTAGACTGCCATGCCACATTTATCGGCGAGACCGGGCGACCACTCCTCAAACGCATAAACGAGCACTTGGCGAGTAAAAAACGGGAAAACGTAGCGGCCCCTTTGGGAAACATAAGAAAGTTGATAATGGCGGCAATGATTTTAATGTTAAGTGCGTTGTCTTAGCTTTAGGTACCAAAATATCTGCTCGCAAAACCTTGGAGACGTCATTCATTCTATCTAGGGAGCCCAAAATGAACGGCAAAAATGAACAGTTCTCTATTGCAAGTGATCTCATGCCGTTCCTGTCATAATGCCAGCTATAATGCCCACTATATGTATAAACAGACCCCTTACAAGGGTCACATTCATACTTTCGTCATCTTTGGGTGAAGCTAGGCACTGCCTTTGAAGCACATTGTCAGCGTGACCCGGTGAGTTGTTTATGAGCTGGATACTCGTTGATGTCCACTTAAAATGAATTGAATAGTCGAGTCTAAAGGAGAGGTTTGGCCGTGTAAAGTGCAAGATTAAGGTGAATGACTGACTTTCAGTCCTCTGAGGAAGGCATTAGGCCGAAACGTTAGGCCAAATAAGACATTTATATCAAACCTGTCTGGCAAAGAAAGCAACTGACTACTCTAAAGTTTTCAAAGAGGGCCTCAAATTTTCGAGAACAGTCAGATAGTCTGCATTTGAATATTCCAGATAGACTAAAACACATAATATTTTGTTTATCCTCATCGGTATCCAATATATCAGGTCTAACCCGAAAGTATTATATTTTCCCTTTTTTTGAACGGCTGCCACAACTCGCAGACCAAAGATTTATATAAGATTTCGACATCACTTGATGCATTTTTCATTCTCTAACGAATGGTAATGCTTTTATTGCAGTGTATTGCAGGAGCTCCCAAAAAGCTATCAAAATCTAAACCCGAGTCAAAATTCGTCATTCTTTCAAACTTTTATACGAACCCGCTGAAGACGCCTAAGTGACTGGTGGAAAGTGCAAACCCATCAGGACATGAAACACTTTTTTCTCTCCCATAGTTAGCTTCTGCGAATTTACAAAATTACTTCTTTGAAGCCATAAAGTCCATGTTTGGTCATGTCAAAGCTCATATACAACAACCGGCAAGCAGTTCGGATCTCATTAAATGCAGCATTTCACCTCATTCCGATAAAAAGTGCTATTTGTTCCTGATTTGTAGAGTTCTTGGTAAGAAACTCAACATAGTTCTTGCTCCTAAACCCCTTCCAGGCTTTATGTACTCAGAAAATACGAGATTTGATATCGCGAAATCGCGAACGCCCATTTGCATTGAAGAATTAGTATTTCACTACAATTTATTTTTGGAAGCTCCAAATTTCGAAGATTATTGGTGTTTGACCGTTTGTGTCTGAGATAGGCTTAATTCGATGGTGTTGTTCAAAGAATCATTGAAAAAATTTCTTTTTCGAAAAAAAAAACAGTTGTTCTGTTACTTATAGGTTTTGCTCTTCCATCCATTACTTGGATGTCTTTGGAAGTTTAGTATTAAACTTCAAAGACATAGTAATATAGCGGAACTTGACCATGACAAAAAGCGTAGGTTTCAAATTTTGATCATTTTCTGTGAGTTTTTTCATTGTACTGCAGAAAAACCACTTGATAAAGGATGAAAAGATGCATGGAATGGTACTGAAATTTTCTACATATCTTTGGTCTGCTAGTTGTGAAAGCCGTTCAAAGCGAAAATAATTTGTGATGACCTAATACTTCATTGTAGGTCATAAAACGCGTAATTATTCTTCCTGGAAGCAATGCGGACCTCAATTGCAGCTTTTCCGCCGCTCATAGGCTCCCGAGAGACGAAATACGCGAGATAAACACCGAAACTGTTATCACATTGGCATAAGCTCTTTTGACATCTTGAGCGTTTCAGTTTTCCTATGTGTTTTAGGGGGCAACGCAATGGACTTAGTGTTCTAACTGTAAAGGTACAGCAACTAGCTTTTCAACGGACGCATCCTGCTACAGATCTTGCCCTTAGTCCCGAAATGTCATCCCTCTTGTTCGAGAGGCAGCCTAATCAAAGAAGTGAAGAAAAACTTGCAAAGGGTTAAAACGCAGACTTGGTACTTCGCATGAGATGATTTAGGCGATGCTCATGAACTAGGCGCACTACATGTAAGGCTTCAAATGGCTTTTAACGGCCTTAATGCGCGAGGGGATGCCAATGTTATCAGATACAGACTAATGCATGAAGAACTCGCCAAAACGTCTATGTATCTTCTCTGTCTGATCCACAAAACCAGATTTAACAAATAGTTTGTAATCATGTACTTTCTAGGTCTAGTAATTTTCCACAATTCAGTATTTCTTCCAATTTTTTTGCAATGCTTGAACCTGTAGACTTCCTCGTCCAATAAAATGATTGTAGTTGTTCACAAAACAACTTCACATTTCGTAAAAAATCACAAGACTTTCCCACGCCGAATGTGCATAATCGCGTCGTCCCTCAACGCCGCCACGCAAAATTAGGCGTGGTCGGGTTAAGAACTAGGTGCACAGAGGTGTCCCGCAAGAAGGGGTCCATCCTCGCGTGTTCTTCAACGCTTATACATTCGGGCTACCATGTATTACTGTTGACTTGGAGGTCTCGTGTTGTGACTCGCAGATTCCGTGCTACAGTATGAGATGTGTATGGCAATACTGTGTGGCGAAAAGCGCTAAATGAAGTTCAAAACTGATCACAAGAGTGGTCACTGCTCACTTCCAAAAAGCCAGGATGTTATCCATATTGGACCGAGTAACAGTAACTCAAAATTTGAAACTTTTAGGTGACTTCTATTTTGAGGCAGACAATATTGGACCGAATGACAATAACTCAAAATTTGAGACTATTAGGTGACTTCTATTATGAGGCAGACAAGTCTATAAGAAATTGTGGGTTTATAGTTGAAAATAACCTCACTTTTGATGAACATTGCAAAATGATAATGAATAAATCGACGAGAAACGTACAGAAGTCCGTCAGAGTTTACCGATGTAGTGTTACCGGTGTTACCCGTGTTACTCGTGTTACTAGTGTTGCTCATGTTACCCGTGTTACCAGTGTTACCATTATTACCAGTGTTACTCGTGTTATCCGTATTACTAGTGTTACTGGTCTTACTGGTCTTACTGGTCTTACTGGTCTTACTGGTCTTACTAGTGTTACTGGTGTTACTCATGTTACACGTGGTGTTACCGCTTCTACTGCTGTTGAGAAGTGAAATGATCACGAGTACAGTCCCATTTTTTCGTACGATACCTCATTGACTAGTGAGTATTTTACACTCATACGCAAATGAAGTTCGACAATTCTTAAAGTTAAGAGAATCTAATAAAACCGCATGGAACCCAATCACCTAATAACTCAATGAGCGCCGCGCCCCTACTTTACAAGGACTTTTAATGGCCATGATCGTCGATTGAGATGCATATGGGCTAAAACATTTTTGAATGATGATTTCAAATATGCAATTCGCTTTTATGGAACGATCCTCTGAAAGGAGTTATGGAAGCCTAAAGCTCCCGTTTGTGGGAGCTCCTAACAAAAGAAGCTGCCTAACTTAGGGCAAGGGACATAGATACAATACCGCTCATAATTCGTCCAAAAAGTCGCCGGACTGTGGCGGAGTGTGGCAGAGTGCGCCACAGTCCGGCGACTTTTTTTGACGAATTATGAGCGGTATTGTATTCTGAATCAGCGTCAAACGCTGATTCCAAATATGCTATTCCTAGCTGCCGAGCACCATTCCGAAACGAGTTATGGACTTTTTCCTGCGTGAAATTAGCATACTCATCACCTCACTGGCATCAAAAATCATCACCTAAGTGCTAATACACTTGCGTTAGGCTTCTTTTTAGAGATAAACGATATCTCAGCACTTTTTTCTTGCAAATTTTTATCTACAGGCAGCCTTCTCATGCTCTGTAATATGCCAATTTTGCGTACATACTAGAGTCTATTACGTACATTCTCTTGCTAATGTTTTTTGGTAATTTCTACAGCTTACCATTCATGTTTATATCTGTTTTTTTTTCTGATTCTGTTACGTCGCTATTAACGTTCTGCTCGAAACGTATCAGTTACAGCAACCTCTTCCTCATTTCAGGAAATTCATCCTAAACACTGACGAGATGACAGCTGGCGATGTAGTCGTAGTGACGGGTTTTACTGCATTTCAAGGTTTTACCGAAAACCCAAGTTCGGATATTGTGGATCTGCTAGAGAAGAAGAAAATTCCAGGTTTTTAGTCATATCCTCTTTGAAAACAAAGTCTTTAAGTACCATAGTGGCGATTTTGCTAACGGCTATAATAGCTGCAGTCGGTGCTTACATAACCGATGGTTATGCGACATTTCCGTGTCCAACAGAAGAAGCGGTGAGCGTTGGTCGCAGGCACTGTCGTTATATTTGAGTGGCTGTTTGGCTGGAATAGCTTTGGGACATACGCTAACAAAATTTTTGATTACCTTATGGGTGTCCGTATACGAATATGTTAGATGAGCATACACATCCCGCTACTCTTAATTACAAGAGAAAGGCACCAAGTCAACCTAGATTTTGTAACAAGTGATGTATGGCTTATCTCGATTTGAAACGCTATGTTTAAATCTGCATTCATTATCTGCTAAACGCTCTTCTAAAAAGTGTATGACTATTTCTATCATTCCGCAAAAGGAATGCCCCTGCAACAAAACTCGTACCTGGTGCCATTTGCGTGGAAAGCGTTACGCTTACCACTTCACCAACCATGCCTCAGCGACGGCTTGTTTTTACATAGTGGTAATGGGCGGCTTGCAGTCAGAAATGGTGTTTTCAGTAGACCATTCAGCAGATATTGAATGCAGTTTTGAGTTTAGCATTTCAAACCGAGATGAACCGCATATGTCTTGTTACAAACGGCTAGATCGACTCGAACCCTTTCCTTGTTAGGCTCTAACGACAATCTTTCTTCTGTAACGCAGCACTGTCTTTTACGCGCTCCTATAGCATTTTGAATTATTGTTCTGCGAAATGCCAGAGACGGCGATTGTTATGCAATTCAAAGGAGGCGTCATAGCTTCGGTTTATGAAGTAGCCAAGGTCAACTCCTTACAATACCAAAAGTAGCTCAGCATACTCCCTCCCCTCTGCGCATCAACTTATATTTTGCTTATATTTTTTGTATTTGTCCCTCTTTCTTCCTCTTCTCATTTGGATTTTGATTTAACATCTGCTAGTCATATAAATAATCAGGAATTTTACTTACTGTCTATCCATCAAGATTTTTAACTTCGTAAAAATGTCTTAGGAGCAATTGCATCAAAATCCTTGTCTCCATAGCACTGCGCTAGAGAAAGCAAAAACGTTGAGACTTGATTTTTTGATTTCAAGCTTTCGATGGAAAGCTGGTTACTGCAAAGATGGATGTTGTTTATGAGGAAGTTGAGGAGACCGTAAATAAATTATGGGAGAAAAAACCCAAGGTTGGTCATTCAGTGCATACTTGTATCTCCTAAATGCCATGAGATGGCATATGTTTACGCATTTTTCATCATTGTTGGCATTTTTCACCATTGTAACATTTTTTTCTCATTTTCATAAATTCGAAAATTTGTATTTAGTTAGTCGTACATCTGGGTGTCCATGGCGGTGATCGCCACATTAAGCTTGAAAATAGATCGTTTGGGAAGGGATATACTAAATATGATGTCAGAGGTATGCAAGCTGTAGAAGTGTTTACAACCTGTGGTTTGAGCAACCTCAATCAATTCCATATTTTATCGTTACAGGTTGCGTACCAAAAAATAATGTATGCCCGGGTTACAGCCGAAGGTCGTCCCCTACTCTGTACACATCGATAAATTGTGCCGCCATAGCTGCTCAGGTTTCGAATGAGATTAAGTGCGAAGATTTGGCAATCACGGATTCCGACGATCCTGGAAGGTAAGATTTTCATTTATTCTCGTCTTGTGTGCGCTGCAATATCCCAAGTTAAGCGGAAGTTAGGAAACTAAACCCGTTTTTTGGAAAACTATGAAATTATTTAATTAAGCTGTTTTTTACTTGTGTCCAAAAAACTTCATGGACCGCCACCGGTAAAGAGCAGTGTTAATGTAATCGACCTTTTGAATCATCACGACCAACTTATTGAGCTAGTTCAAAGCTATCCTTTTTTGAGACCTTTCAACAAGTTTTGAGTGAGTTTATATTAGGTTGGTGCAGAAGTTTTGTCAGTTCTTTCTAATGCATCGGCAAACTCGTTAGAATGAAGATAAACAAACGCTTCAAGCTGTATCCGATGCAGAATTTCTTCCTCTTTCCAGCTGCTAAAGTCCCATTGTGTTTCGTTACGACAATGAAGAGATATTTGTTGGAAATTACAACCACTCATTTTTACCATGTCCAATTTTCGTTGATTTTCAAAATTTTTATATGAGACTTTCGGAGGGGACCTAATAACCAGCAGATAGGGCAAACTTTTTGCCAACAGATGCAATTTTTTGTAGCCCTAAGGCTTGTCTTTCAGAATGTCTACGATTTATTTTTTGAAGTGACCAAATTTTACATTCAGCCTATTTTAACTTCGTAGAACATAAACTGTTGAACACTTCAGTTACCATCCGATATAACTTTTTCTCCTCCTTCTAACACTCGTCTTTTTCTGCCGAGACAGGCAAAATTTGTGGTGAAAATCGCAGTATTTCTCAATTTCAGGAGTGCGCACTGACGTAACCTACGTTTAAAAATCTTCATAATTGAAGCGAGAATCGCTCATCTACTTTGTAATGGTAGCGGTAGTAATAATCGAGTGTTGAAACCTCAGTATTCTGTAGTTTTTGAAGTGTTTGGTGCAATAACAGGTTATGCGGTTTTTCCAAAACACAAGACTTTTAGAATATTTAGCAAAAATCTGAAAAAGCAGCTGAAAAGAAAAAAAATTGCATAACCTGGCAAAAGATTTGCCCTATCTGGTGGCAATTAAGGCTCTTTCGAAAGTCTCATAAAAAAAGAAAAAATTAGTGAAAGTTGGACATGGTAAAAACGAATGGTTGCAATTTTCAGCGAATATCTCATCATTCTCTTAACAAAACACAATGCGAGTTTAGTAGCTGGAAAGAGGTAGGAATTCTGCATCGGATACATTTGAAGTGTTCGTTCATCTTCATTCTAGCGCGTTTGCCGATGGATTGAAAAACTGACAAAACTTTTGCACCGACCAACATTTCCAAAAAACCGATTTCTATAGCTGCCTTTTTCCGAGAATAATCGTCTAGTCGCACTCATAATGAAACCAATGAGAAGTTAGAATATAATTGCTACGGTACAAGATTTCATGACAATTATTGCATTTGTTTTTACACTATCCGGTTTCGGGGCTAAGAACTATGCCGGTAGTGCAACTTCCTTTGCCCCTCATCAGTAGTTTATTTATTTATTTATTGATACGTGCAAAAACACGTGAGTAGAAATAGTAAAATCAAGTCTTGCAATGCTAGAAAACCGGAGTATTAATGTACAAAAAGAATATCAGCAAAAGATATACATATAGTACCATTTACAGCACAAGACAATGAAGAAAATGGTTTCACGATTGGGAAATAGGACGATTTGTAAAAAATTTTGCTAATGTCTTTTGGAGAGCATCTTGTGCCAGTAGCCTGTTAACATCGGAAACTATTCTCACAGCGAAAAAATTGGACCTGAAAAGTAATTTTGTTTTGGGAACCCTTAGTTTCAGCGAACCTGCTCTAGTCTTGGAGTTGTAAACGTCAAAGAATTTTGATATATCAATTTTGCATTTTCCTATTAGCATCTTGAGAGCCATGGAGAGATCAAACTTTTTTCTTCTGAGGGCTAAACTAGGCAGTGATAATACTTTGTTGCGTTCATCGCTTCTAGGTATAAGAGAGTAGTTGGGACCCAAAAGTCTCAGAAATAATTTTCTGGTAAAGTTGTTTTGTACCCTTTCGATAGTAGCAATGTCTCGAACCTTATGTGGAGAAGTTACTGTAGTACCAAATTCGACAATAGGACGAATGTACATCTTGTAGGCATTAATTAAAACTTTAGCGTTTGTGGTTCTGAGGACTTTGAATAGATTGTAAGTTCGAGAGAGGGCTTTAGAGACAGTGTTGTTGTAGTGAGAAGTGAACTGAAGCTTTTCGGAAAATGTAAAACCTAAATCCTTCACTTCCTTGATCTGAGTCAGTTTGTTTCCATTCAGAGTATAGGACGACTCAACTTTTCTGACACCCAAAGACATTACATGAGTTTTCTGGGGGGATAGAGGCAATTCAAATTCTTCTGACCATTGATTAGCAGCTTCTAGACAGCACTGTAAGAGCTTCACATCATTTTCATTATGAATAACCTTAAACAACTTGATGTCGTCTGCATACATCACGCATTTGACATCTTGATGAGATTCAATGATATCAGGCAAGTCAAAGGTGTAAATAAGAAAGAGTACAGGGGAGAGGACTCCACCCTGCGGTACTCCACTAGAGATGGTATAGGCTCTTGAAAATTCATTACCGACACGAACTTGAAAGGTACGGCTGTTCAAAAAGTTCTCTATCCATCTGCATGTCATACCCTCCACTCCTATCATTCTAAGTTTAGATAGCAGTTTGGTGATTGGAACTTTATCAAATGCTTTGGAGAAGTCTAAGAATATAACATCAATTTGTTGTCGCTTATCAGCTTCAACAGTCCAGTCATTCATGGCTGTAAGGACTGCTGTCTCGACAGATTTACCTTTACAAAAACCATGTTGACATGGAGAAATAATGGAATACTTTTCTAAATGTAGTACAATCCGTTCTTTCAAAATTTTCTCAAATGTTCTAGCAAATATAGAAGTTATGCTTATTGGCCGATAATTTTTTGGATCGTTGTGGGGTGGTTTCTTTGGAATAGGGGTTACAAGAGAGTGCTTCCACCTGTCAGGAACTTCACTTCTCATATAGGACAGATTAAATAGAAATTCTAAAGGAAAACCAATTTCAGGGAGTACCTCTTTGATAAAAAACAAAGGTATTCCATCAGGAGTCACTGAAAAAGAGCTAGGACATTTGGAAAGGATTGTGACTATTTTCTCTCTTGAAAACCAGACAGATTTTTTCATTTCCGGAAATATTGGAGCTGGGTAAGAAGTTGCAGATGAACTTTTGTTATAGACTTTTAGAAATTCTTCAGCTAGTAGGTTAGCCTTGTCTGTGTCATGCAACAGAGATTTTCCAGAGCTATCCAGAAGTGGATATGTGACATATTTATCCACAAGATGAGTCCTCATATAACAAAAAAACCCGCTCTTATTTTTCGATAGGATAAGCTTTTTCTCCAGATGTATATGGTACTTGCGTGAAGCTTTCTCAAGTTTACTATTGAATTTTCTGAAAGCAGACCAAGCTTCAGTACTTCCGCAATCAACAGCACGATTCCAAAGCATATCTCGTTTTTTAATCATGCTTATAAGGTAAGAAGGTAGACTTAGTTGATTTTCCAAAACTCTGCGTAAAGGAATGAACTTTTCCACTGCGTGTTGTAAAACGGCGAGAAAAAGTTCATACATTTCATTGACGGTATCTAAGAGTGTAAAACAACCCAGCCAGTCAATGCCTGATAAATACTCTCGCACAACAGAGTAGTTCGCAATCTTGAAATCCTTGATAAGGATTTCTGTGGCAGGAGTATAAGGCACTCGGAGGGAAAAGTCAATTGTCGAGTGATCACTGCTACCAATAGGGGAGCATATCTCAATATCAATAACCAGATTAGGACGATTGCAAAAAATAAAATCAAGAACGGAATTTCCTCTAGTAGAGCCTTTGACAAGCTGCACAAAGCCATGGGTGGTAATAAAATTGGTGAAGATTTCTGTAGAGGTGCACTGAATCATGGAAGGATCTGAACTGAAATTAATATGAGGGAGATTGAAGTCACCTAGCAAGACAGTGGGACCTTCAAAAGCACTGAAATCACTGAGTGCCTTTGTTAAATTGATGAGGTCCATGGCGCTACAGTTTGGTACCTTATAGATTAATATCAATCGAATTTTTTCGCTTGAAAACAGTAGTTCGCATACTAAAATTTCATGGGAGTTAGCTATAGATTCACTGAAAACCACATTTATTGGAATAGTTTTTCGGATCAAAACAGCAACTCCGCCTCCTCTACGGCGGATTCGGTCACACCTGATTCCGGTGTATATTGATGAAGCAATACCAAGTAAAGCTGAGAGTTCGTTGTTAGTTATAGTTCCCAAGGAAGCTTCCAAAAATTTTGGAAAGAAAGGTATTTTATGAAATGTTAGCGGAGTGAAAGGCTTAAAATTTTTAAACATGATAAGTCGGCATAATGAAAGTCAACGATAACCACGAGTGGCACGGCAATTGATTGTAACCTCATATTCGAATGAGATCATCTTTCAATTCTTTTTGATTTATCGATCTGAAATGCATCACTATATATCATTCATTCCATGACTAGGAGACGCGAGGCCGCATTGCACACCTTGTCTATACAAGCCTAATTGTGTACTTAGCATGATTATACTTGTTGTTTATCTCTTCTAGATTTATTCATCCTTTAAAAACAGGGAAGAACAAACTCAAACTTGTCAAGACAATGTCCGCAGTGCGGTCTCGCGTCTCCTAGATAGAATAGAACAGCTGCACATTGCTGAAATCAACACCTCAAAGTACAAGATAATGCTTTGTAATCAACTTTCACGATAAAATCTTGCCGGAGTTAGCTAAAAATTTGGCTTTGGTGTATTTTGTGGCAAGTCTTTGGTACTAAATTTTCAGTTCAAGCTTTTAACATATAATTCAGGTTGTAGCAAGTCTTGAGACACTTTAACTTCCTACGGCGCTAAGTCATGTATTTCACATTTTCAATAGGAGTCCAGGAAACCATTCGATTGAGCAAAGCAAGCCCTACAAGGTGATCTGCAAAAGTTCGCCCCAACTCAACCCATTCTAAGTTTGCATCCAAAGTGGGTCACACAGGCTCAGAAAATCGCGAAAAATTCATATCTTCGCTTAAAAAAATCCTACGAATCTTCAGCTTACTCACAAAAATTGCTCACAACATCAAACACTCATATGTACCGTTTCCGAATTTCTTCCTCATATAGAAATTGAAAAAACAATTTTCGAGTTTTCACAAAAACAAAGCTAAGCTGTTCCCACTTATGTAACTGTATTCTACCATCCTTTAGAGGTAAAACCGTAAATTTTCAGCTTTCCACAAGCCTGTAGTATACAATTACATAAGTGGAAACAGATTAGTTTCGTTTTTGTGAAAACTCGAAAATTCTCGTTTTCTCGATTTCTATATGAGGAAGAAATTCGGAAACGGTACATATGAGTGTTTGATGTAGTGTGCAATTTTTGTGAGCAAGCTGAAGATTCGTAGAATTTTTTTTCAAACGAAGATATGAATTTTTCGCGATTTTCTGAGCCTTCAGTACGATTCACATTTTGGATGCAAACTCATAGTAGGTCAAAGCTGGGGCGGACTTTCGCAGACCTTCTTGTAGGGCTTGCTTAGCTCTAACGAATGTTCCCCGGAGCAATATTGTAAATGTAAACTGCATGACTTATTGCCGTAAGAAGTTAGAGTGTCTCAGGGCTTATGTTACAACCTAATTGTTTATTAACTTTCGATCGCATCGGAATTCGAAGAATTTACTTATCTGCATGTAACTTCTTTCACATTTGATCTGATGACATTTTATGAATATTTTATACACTACACTGTCCATACAGGGTAATCTTTACCTCAATTTCAGGTACTTGTGCGCATACTCGTATTACTTGTCCCTCTCCCACGATAAATCTCGAAGTCTTTTCATTCACGTTCCTGAATTCGACGAAGTTTGTACATTGGAAGTCGTCACCGAAGCAATTCAGAAAATTATCCTTGCTATTCTGAAAACTCTGAACTGATTATACTTTTGACTTAATCTGACACAGAAACATACTCAAAGTCAGTACTATCCAGTCAGTGCATAACTAGCAGTAAACATCTAACTAGTCAAACTTCGTAATTGTGCACTTCCAGCGCCTTTTTTTCTTATACATATTAGGTTGGCATATAAGTTTTGCACTTGTCCCATAACTTTCTTCTTAATCAATGTCATTCCTTGGTATTCCTGGTAAAATGTGATGTAAGCCACAAGCCTGCGTAAACCGTTTGATTATTGATAAGTCGAGAAAATTTGAGCATTTTTCGAAAACCGTTGAAAATCGAAGTTTTACGGTTTTTTGGCAAACCTGAAGTCGTACAAAATTTGTATCAAACATTTCACAAAGGAATCATAGGCAGCATGTATCTAGAGGTTGACACATTAGGATCAGTAAAAAAAGAAGTGAAATTTGAAATAAACTAAGACAAAGCGCTTTTCAGAAGTAGAACAAGTCAAATGCTTCAAGTTTTGAGGGCAATCTGTCAATAACTAAGCTGCAAAACCTCAGAATTCGCTAAAACTTTGTACAATAAGGTAATCCCTTACGGTGCACACGAATATCATTACTCATTTGTCGCTAAGGTAACAATCATTTTTTGATTTCACGAAAGAGGCCTTTTCACGCGAAATGGGTCACATTTTTGTGATCAGCATGCCAAATAATCCCCATAGGCAAAATTTCAGCAAATTTTGACGCAATCTAAAAATTTTCCCATAGTACGGTAAAAACCTACCGTAACCCTTACATAAGATGGCAAAATTAGGCAAAAATGTCTGCATTTGCAGTTTACATCATGATTTTTAAGTTGCCAGAAAATGGATGCGCTACGTTCCAAAAGACAAAAGTATATAAAAAGTTGCAGTACTTATGCGCCAACCTAATAGATTTTTCAGTGAAATGACGAAATTGTGATGATGTTCGAATTTTCATGAACATTTACAACTTGCCTACTAAGTTTTTGTGATCTTGTGTAGTAAATCACTATCCTAGGTCCTAATGTCTGTTTGTCTAATTGCAAGTTCAGAATTATTATGCTACGTAAATGTTTATCATAGCACACGCACACTGGTTCCGGCTATAAAAGCATATATTATGTCTTTTGTTCCGCTTTTCCTGCAGTCAGATAAAAAGGCATTATCATGACTTATAGTAAGCCGCTTATTTGTCGGTCTGTAAGTCTGTCTGTTACGAAATTACAGTGAGGAATGATTTACTATACTAAACATCATGTGAGGTTAAGATAGCGAGTATGGTTCATTTCTAAGTACGGCTCTCATATTGCAGTCAACCGAACAATGATTGGAGAGACAAGCTCTCAGAGAGGGAGTTCCACGGTTCATGATGGTCAGTGCGAACCTCTGCGAAGCAGAGGTGAAGCACTGGTCTCATTTATGGTCCTTAAAACAGGCTGTCGTCGTATTTATCAACGGATTTGAGTCCTGAAACTATATCAAAATAAAGTCTACCTTGAAGCTAATCAGCTTAATTTGTAGACGCAAGCCAGTAATAAACGTTTGCATAGAAAAACAGGGGAAGTGCGAAAAGAAAAGATAGAAATCCAAGACTATTCACTCTTTAGAGCCTATTTGTGGCAGGCCCATAGAGTCGATAGGTGGAAAGATTTCTCTGTCCGCCTTCACTTTGGGGCCGGCATCTGGCTGACTTCTTTCACCTGAGATTGAGACTAGAATCAAGGCATAACGGCAGAATCAAACAGTTGTTACAACAGCACCGTTCGTTTGAAAAGGAAACGCCAGTTGCTCTTCTCCTCAGACATTAAGACTGCAAGGAGCATCGAAGCATTGTTTTGTTTAAAAAAACGCATACTTGAGACCTCCTGCGCACTCACGTAGCGTTGATAACGAAACATAATCAAACATTGAAAGAAATCTGATTCTCTGAAATCGTTATCTAAATCTGAATGTAAAAAATCTGAATTAATCTGAATCCGAATGACTTTGATACACATTATCGCAAAAAAGAGTGGAGCATGAGTAGAAAATCTGGACTGGCCAATGAGGATGCATGTTTAGTGACAAGAGCCGTACCATATCTCCTTTAACTAAAGAGAGTAATAACTAATAAAAAAGCCGCTAGATCATTCGTTCAAGCTTTCGAATCATATCTTTGAAAAAACCTTTTTGGCTTCAAAAATGATAAAAAATGATAAAAATGCTAGATAAAACTGCTCATACCTCGCTTCATAGAAAAATTAGGAAAAAAGAGACGGACTCGGTCTCCCGTGTTCTTAGCTTTCGAATGGTATCCAAATTGCTGGAGCATAAAGCTTTAACAAAAAATTTTTGCTCCTGCAACCCATAGAAGCCAAGCTATTGGGGGGAGGTGGAGCAAGCTAATAGTGAGTATCTCCACTTCATTATTGAAAAGCCACTAGTTTTTTTCAGTTAAAAGCTGTATACCATTGAAAAGCTCGCGAAACGAGGACTAGACATAAACAGTTTTTTCTCCAGCTCCTCTACTCAGGGATATATGGCATTTTAGCTGAAGACGTAGTTTAAGATTCCTGCATAAAAAATAAATGAAAATGCCTGATTGTCCAACTGTCTACAGAGGAAGACCTTGCCAATAAACGTAGACCGTCACTCTTTTTTGTAGCTTTCCTCTACCTTTCAAAAATAGAGCGCAAACTAATCGCTTATCAGCTGATGCTGCAGCTAGATAAAAAATTTTATATGCGAATTCACAAGATAGCGGGAGAAAAAGAAACGGTCCAGGTTTGCTCTACATTTTCAAGCTTTCAAACGGTATGTCGATTGACGAGACATAAAGCTATCCTAATTCAAAAAAGTCTTTGTTCATTGACCTTTCAATACCGAAACATTGAGAAATTCATCATATTACCTCTGTACCATTTATTTTCTCTCTTTGCACTTCCCAGTCCCACTCGACTGTAAGCTTACGTCCACATTCACTCAAGGCTCAGTTACGCCCCCTTCACTTTCTTAGGCTGGAATAGCCGTAACCCCCTTCACCTGGAGGAGACTCCTGCTCCTCCTATCGCACCTATGGTAGGGAGAATAGGGGAGGGGGCTGGCGGAAGGCGAGCAAAATGAAATCAGCGCATCAAATCTCTCTCACTTCTACTCAGATGTCATGAAGTTATGTTGCCCTTCCTTTCTTCCCCCATCATCCTAGTCTGCCGCCTTACCACTTTGGCACAGAATAGTTTTTGAGAGGCACAAAATTTGAAGTGTTGTCATCCAAATCGCACCCATTTAAAGGCATTGTGTATCTGTTGTGTTTTACATAGACATCATCCGCTTCAGTCTTTTTCGTAACTTCATCCTTTTTCTTTGTGCTTTCAGAATTTGCTCAAGATTATCAAGAGTAGAAATTTCGACTCAACTTAATAAAAATTTGGTAAACACAGGAACGCCACAGTACACTTTGTCGCTCTAGATTATATTATTTAAAAAAACAGTAGTTTGCATGTCCTTTCCTCACGATGTAGACGTCGTAGCGATTGAGTAACCAGTTAGATGAATGACGGTACAAAAGATCTGTAGCTCTAGGGTCCGTCCTTTGCTATAATGGACTAAATCTTGTTTTTGTTCTGCTTTTTGGAGGGGCGTGTTTCCAAGCCTCAGACTGAAAGATGTAACAAATTTCCTAGTGTTCTTATCCGAAGACTATCGTGTTCATGTGTACCGAAAATAGATACAATCGACTTCATGTGTACCGAAAATAGATAAAGTCAACCAACGGGCTACTTTTGCGCAAAGTCCATGCGGAGCTGGTCCAGCGCCTTCCTTTCACCTTGCTCCACTGCTTTTGGTCGTCCATTTCTTGCTTTCGATGCACCAATAATCAGCGTTTAAGTGGTGTACAAACAGTTTACGATTTCATGTGGTAGAAGGAGCAGGGTCGTAATGGGCACGACCTAGTAAGGAGGAGGTCGTACTTGACCGTTGTGTGCCACACCTCTTGGTTTACCTTAAGCATTTGCTAAACTGCGCGTAACAGAAGAGACTTGCTCATATACTATATTGTGTGTTAAAAATTGTTTACTCACAAATTCTGATAGTATAGCAGTTTAATCAATACAATAGACTTGAACTTTCAACATTTATCAAAACATAAGCTTCGGCAGGGCTTTCTATGGGCAAAACTTGAAGGCAGCGGTCATGCAAGTTGGTTGCTGAAGTTTATATTTCGACTATTTTTGTTTTTTTACATGTCGAGCTACGCATTGGTTTCTAATTATTCAAGCACTTCCGTGCTTTTTTATAGGAAGTATGCCCTTTCTGTAAAGCTTTTGAAATCTAGATTACTTGTACACATTCGTTGGCTCAAGAAATGGAAACTAGAGTTTGAAAACTGATCATTCGGAATTCCATTGGTTAAAACTGTTAAAAGCAAATCTCATCACTAACTCAGGCTAACTCCTAAGGCTGACCATACATTACCAGTATGACCCATGTTTCTAGTGTTACAATGTCACTCTCGTTACTAGCGTTACTCGAATCATAGAATCGTTATCGGAGTTACCCATGCTATCCGTGTTACAGCATTACTCGTGTTACTAGTGTTACTAGTGTTACTCGTTTTACTCACCAGTCAGTGAGATTGCTTTCTAGAATGAGACTGTATTTGTGATCATTTCACTAATCAACAGCAATGAAAGCGGTAACTTTAGTAAGAGTAGTAATACGGGTAACACTTGGTAACATGATTAACCCGAGTATCACTAGTAACAGGGGTAACGCTGGTAGTGTATGGTCAAAGTCTTAGAGACTTTTTCGTTATCGTTGGCTGTCTGAAAACATTTTTAAGTTTGAGTCGAGTTTGATTTACTTTTCAACCCCAGAAATTTGGCGATGGGTATCCCCAGATTGTACCTGGGGCTTGCCTTGAATGATTCCGACAATGATTCTATGCGCCTACAAACAGATAGCCATAATTCGCTTGCTTCTGACACCTCGACTTTATTATGCACTTCGTTATCTTTCTCATCTTGGTACTCACTCTCAGATACATTCAGCATACCGTCTTTGGTTTATCATAAGCAGAAGATAGCTTCAACATTCTTTAGAGGACAGGGGTGTCTTGCTATTCATACCCAGCCGCGCTCAGGTAGGTGTGATGTGAGGCAACCATGAACTTTTGATGTAGGCAAAGTATTTGTCATTCTGGCTTCAGATTCTAACCAGTTCAGTCGCTAAATCGCAATACGCGATCAGCTTCTGTCGGATATAAGGGAGCGGCTAATCAATTCTGCTCTATATAATCGTTGGACTCTTTGAAAAGAGTTTCACATACTTTATTCAAGTTTAGCTGTAAAAAGCAGTACATAGATTTTACCAACGTGGAAAATGTACTCCCCAATAGTTGCGAATACTTGAATGACATAAGAAAACGAGTCAAAAGATAGACTCGATGTGAAGCAGCCGACTTTTACTCTGCTTTAGGAACGCGGACGAACAGAGGGCCATATATTTTATACAGGAACCATTGGATAAAATCATCACGTTTTCCCCATCCGAAAAGTCTCCACCCGTTTCTGATATTTCCTGTTTTATCTATGCGCTCGATGCATTTCTTGATTTCGTTGTACTTCTTGTTAAATTCCTCGTTGCTTAGTCTTAAACAGGCATAGATGTCGGGTTTAAAGCACTATAAGAGCGAATATATTTTGCAGAAATGATTACGCAAACGTTGAAACTCACATCTTTATAGACTACATGCTCAAAGAGCCCACAAAGTTCTTCCTCCTTATCCATACGAGACTTTCTCCCCCAACAGCCACAGCCCATAGCAACATGTATACTCGCCAGGACCAGGATGAAGATTCTGTAGTCCATTCCCTGAAATATTATACGCCTTAAAGGTAGCGTTTAAACCGCTGGAGAAGTGCATGTCAATGCTATATAGTGGTAGACTGAACATAGAAGTTTCACTCTCATTCGAAGTGCGGTCTCGAAAGTATAGAGCAACTTAAGAAAACGAGCAGTTTATATAATTTGTGGCACACTCTTGGTGTGCAAAGAACTTTTCCTTATTTTCAATGGTTCAAAAATTCCATTTTGGACACAGCATCTTCGAGATATACGGTGATGAAAGAATAATTCTGTTTGCACTCAGCTTATAGTAACAATTCAGAAGCATGCTATCACCACGAATGTTAGTGTGCTTAACTAGATATAAAGGGATTCGATTTTGAACTTCCTAATTCGAGATATCAATCCAATCAATGCCTAGTTTTGCTAGCACCTATTGCTTATCAGAATAAAAAAATTTTTGAGATGGTCCAAGCGCTCGTGTATGGAGCTTTGTTAATGCTTTTCAAGACAATTTTCATACTTTTAGCCTGAGCGTTATTATTAGGTTGTTACATAAGTCTTGTTACACTCAACTTCTAACGGCGATAAGTCATGTACCTCATAATCTCTGCAAGACTCCAGGGTACCATTCGATAGTGCAAAGCAAGCTCTACAAGATGGCCTGCACAGTTTCACACCAAAATCGACCCACGTTAACTTTGAATCTGAAATCTAAGTCGTATTGAAGGCTCAAAAATTGCGAAAAATTCATATCTTTGTTCAGAAAAACCCTACGAATCTCCAACTTGCTCATAAAAATTGCACACTATATCAGACACTCACATGTACCGTTGCTGTATTTTTTCCTCATCTAGAAATCGAGAAAACGAAAATTTTCTTGTTTTTACAAAAACAAAGCTATGCTGTTTCTTTTTATGTAGCTGTATACTACAAGCCCTTATAAGTATAACCGTAGATTTTCAGCTTTCCGGAAGCCTTAGTTTTCGAAAAATACCTGGTTTAGTATTGAACACCAGAGTGAAAATAGCTAAATTCGATATTTTTCGAAAACTAGGACTTCCGGAAAGCTGAAAATCTACGGTTATACTTATAAGGGCTTGTAGTATACAGCTACATAAAAAGAAACAGCATAGCTTCGTTTTTGTAAAAACAAGAAAATTTTCGTTTTCTCGATTTCTAGATGAGGAAAAAATACAGCAACGGTACATGTGAGTGTCTGATATAGTGTGCAATTTTTATGAGCAAGTTGGAGATTCGTAGGGTTTTTCTGAACAAAGATATGAATTTTTCGCAATTTTTGAGCCTTCACTACGACTTAGATTTCAGATTCAAAGTTAACGTGGGTCGATTATGGTGTGAAACTGTGCAGGCCATCTTGTAGACCTTGCTTTGCTCTATCGAATGGTACCCTGGAGTCCTGCAAAGATTATGGGCTACATGACTTATGGCCGTTAGAAGTTAAGTGTAACAAGACTTATGTAACAACCTAATATTAAGGATGGAAAATTACATGCAGAGGCATACCGAGGATTTCCGTTTCGGGGGGGGGGGAGGGGGCAAAAAAAATTTTGGATGAAGGTGCTTGGTGTTAGCCGCGCGTCCCCCCCCCCCTCCGTACGCCAATATCTTTGAAGAGTGAACCAGACAGCTTGTTAGCTGTATTTGACAAGCACTGTACCTTTTGAAAATTTGTGATATCGTGTTGTTTCTCGAGAAGAATTTGAAGAGCAAAAAAGTTACGAGGCAAAAAATCTCGGACGAACTCTAAGTAGTCACAACTTAAGAGATTGTGGACAAGTTCTGGAAACTCCAGCCTAAGATACCGTCGAGTAAAGTTACTGTACTGGAGATATATCACTGCTGGCGCATGATCAATTATGCAAATCTTGTCAGCTTCTCATAGTCATTATTTTATTTCTCATAATATGCTTTGCTACAAAATGGTTATGTATTATAGTCATGTATTTGAGTATGTGACATAATCATGACTTATAATAACGGGCTAAGGGTTGTTTACGTCTTTTTGTGTGTGTGTCTGTCCGTTACGAAATTCGTAGCGCGTGTTCCAGCCAACGTCCTGAGCCCAAATTTTGCGTAGTGCACGCTACCAGCATGAAAGCCACTATACAAAAGCATGAGCGGATCCGTTGCGTGGATCCGTTGAAAATTGCGCGTCAAACGGATCCACTTGGCTTCTGTCCAGCAAATTTGGGTCCGTAGTACTACTTTTTGCAGAGTTATGGATATATTTGACAAGTTAATGTGCAAGCCATGGACTTTAGTCTAAAAAAGTGATGAAAAGTCTACTACTTTACGAAAACGGCGCCAAAAAGCATTGGATGTGTAAACGGTCAATTTTTCGAGATTTTACCTGATCATTTGAAAAGATTTTTGCACAGAGATGTAGCCCACCATGTTTATTGTCCTTATGGCGACTATGAAACCATGAAAATTTCAAAAACTTATTCAAATTTGCATTTTTTTCCTTTGGTAAAGATTTCATCCACGCGAAAATACCGATTTCACTCGAAAAACCTCTAGGAATGAGTAGCTGTTTACGAATCATTCGTAATAGCCTACAGAGCGCGGTGAGTTTCAATCTAATTATTATGCGGGAATGAGTAAGGCATAGATAAAGTAGGGCCAGTGCGAGCCTCTGCCAAGCAGAGGTGACGCACTGGTACGAAATAACCAGCCGTATGACGCTATCCGTCAAAATCGGCTAGAGCTCGCCATTCAATAGAAAAAGACGTAATTAGCATTTTATTTTCCAAAGTCCGCTGGCAAACGGGCATCTTTTCTCTTACAGGTCGGAAGAAAGAAAGAAAAATCTGATTATTGGCGCAAAGGGGAAAAATCAAATTGTGTGGATTACGTTATGTAACGGTAAGGGAGCTGATGAAGGCTTCATGAGACGAGCTTATATAACGAACACCATAACTGACAGAAAGCAATTTAAACAATAGAGGTTAAGCAAATTACTAGCGAATGTATTCATTAACCATGCACTCTCTGTATCAGCAACTGTCCAAACGGAATCACGTATCACCTGGAATATGAAGTTTACCAAATCTGTCCTAGGATTATGTGGTTTAAGCAAACGAACAAACCAGCGGTACAGTTCTGTGCGGCACAGCTGGACACATTAAATAATCCTCAGTTGTATAGTAAAAGAGTTTCTGTAACCTATTTTGATGGATACAGCTGTAGAAGACAGTGTACTTCATTATTCTATACTTTGTAGGCAAACTCACGCAAAAGCTGTTTATGGGCCAGCTTCGATGTAGTACTTGGTGTCTATTTACATGTCTGATGTTTGTACTCTTGAAGGCAATGTCCGGACAAAAATTCGATTTTGAGATTTTGTGCTTATTCGGACCTATTCGTTATGCTGAATCCGAAAATCCACATTGGAGAGCGCGAAAACGACGAAAAAGGGCTCTAGGAGTATGGAGATCATCATGTGGGTGGAGTCTTTCCCACGATGGATACACGCTTCCAGCTTCCGGAGCGATATTGCCGGTTCCGGTTAAGTGATTCGTCACTTGGGCGATGGCATTGTTAGGGTGGCTAGCGGAATTGAGATGCTCCCGAGGCTAGGAGGTGAATTCAGTGGGAAAGACCCGCCCCTGCTGATTACCCTCCTGCGTTAGAGCCCTTTTTTGTCGTTTTCGCGCTCTCCAGTGTAAATTTCCGGATTCAGCATAGCGGCTGAGCCCGGGTAAGCACAAAATCTAAATCGACTTTTTATTTGGACACTGCTTTTGAGCTCTGTTAATTCTAAGTTACAACCAAAATTGTTCAGGAAATTTCTATCTGTAGCTAGCAATTGGCTCGTCTTGCTTTGAAAGAATGAATTCTTTGCACACGAAGTTTCTAAACGTTGGAGTCTGAGTTACAGGATTGGCTACAGGGCCCGGCATGAGTTCATTTCTAGCCTTTTTAAAAACGAAGTCTCTTTACTTTGGCGAAGTTTTACGAAGTCCCTTTTGACTCTCAGCCCTAAACGTAAAAACCCTCAAAAAACGAAACGTTGCCTGCAATTTTCGGGCACACGATATTCTCTTTGCTTTTTCGCCCCAGAAACCGAAGTCCACCCTACTTCCAATGATCTGCGCCGGGCCCTGACTGGCTAGTGACAGTCTTAGACATTCGTTTGAATGAGAAGTTATGGGCATAATTAGCTGCGACTGCGACTAGATCTGCGCACTTTGTCCAGCTCAATTCTTCCCCATCTTCTTAGTTACTTACATAAACTGTTGAGTTATGAAAAAAATTCGCAGTTGTAAAACATTCAGGAAATGGCAGAGGAAGTCTGATGACTACACATGTTAGAAAGAATAGGATGCGTAGATTTGGTGTTAACGTTTGTTCGTTGCGAAATCCTTTCAAAGGTTCAGGAAAAACGTCTTTTCAAGACGTTGGACTTGAGTAGCAGTGAAGGTGTGAAGAAATTAAAAATAAAGAGGTGCATATAGGGTGCAGTATTTTTTGGGCTGTAAGTTAAAAGAGCTCTGACTTACAATTGACGCAAGCAATTCCAAATACTTGTCAAAAAATTGGACCAAACTATCTTTGTTTTCATTACTCATGGACCAATTCCAATCTCATCTTCTTATGTACCATTTGACACTTTTTAGCAGTGTTATAGTGTCGGTTACATCGAGGTCATCCTGTCAAGACCGAACTTACTTCTTATTTTTTGCGTTCTCTGCTATGAGATAATCTTATGCGACCACCTCAGTAGGTTAATCTACATGTTCATTATAATAATTTATGACATAAAAAAGCTTTTCCTGTACAACACTATCACCTCGCAGAAAAGCATTTGTGCATTTCTGCTTAGAGGAGCACTTAGGTTGAGGAATTTACTGAAATCAGTTTCTAGACAAGACAGTGATAGAATGTTTCTTGCTAGAGACGTCTGCAAAGAACAAGCTCACTTCAACTTAAAGGGAAGGAAGGTTGGTCAAAGTGGCCTTTTGAAATGAGATGTACACTATCTTGTAGAGCTTGGAAGGCTGATTCTTCCAAATCTACCTCCGTTTTCTGCTGCGGCTCTGGGAGAGGAGTTATGAAGGTTTTTGTGAAAAAAAATTTAAATGCAAGATTAGTTAAAAATCAGTGGCAATCTTTTCCTGGCGTTCAAATGAGGCAGCAACAAGTTGTTATATTTGAATCAAGAACATTTCTTGTACCGAGTGATCCGACTATTAGTTAAGCTCCAAAAAATGTTACGATTAATTTTACACTAATCTTGCATTTCGCTTTTTACTGACAAAAATCCTCGTAACTCTTCACCCAGAAGCCCGCAGCAGATATCGAAGGCAGATTTGGAATCAGCGTTCCAAGCTCTACAGGCAGTGTACATTTTATTTTCAAAGGCCACTTCGACCAACCTTCCTTCCCTAGTTAGATTTAAATGTAGCGAATCTCCGATCTTCCTCTGTTACTGCAAGATTACAGTAGGAACCTCGAAGAGGATCTTATACTCAAACGTCGCATTCTGTTTCAGGAAACCAGACAAGCCAAAAACTTTCATATTAAGCTAATCAGAGTCGCTGATATCAGATAAGGACATTGCACACCACGTCATGCTTCCTCATTAGTTATCTCAGGAAAAAATAGCAGCTTTAGAAAAGCTCAGAAAATCTTATGAAAATTTGCATAGTGGAAATAGCATGCTTGGAAATTCTGCCATACAATTTTTGAATTATTTTGGAATTTCTTTTATAAAATAGTCACAACAGCGCTGTGTGGTAAAAGTTTATACTGTAAGCCTACAGTAGGGAAGAAAGATTAGAGTATTGCTTAATACTGACATCCAAGTTGAAGCAAGCTCTACAGAATAGTATGTCAAGATCGGCGGAAGACATCGAAGTAAGGAGTTATCATACATACAGTGTGCACATTTTTCAAGACATCCTGTGTATTCTGGGTAGTAGATTTTTTTGGTGGAAAGCTGAAAGGTTACTGGAGTTGATAAATATTGTGTTAATTGATAAGTATTGTGTTGATTCATGTGCAATGATATTGATAAAATGATCACGTGTGGTTGCGTACCTCTTTGGATTCATGCCGGAATACTTCGGCTCTCGCCTTAATTCAATAGGATATCATCGGCGAACCCTATGAAGTGCTTGATCCTAGTAAAATTTTTGCGCTTTGAATGAAGCACTCAAATAAAGTGTTCACCAACGTCCAAGCGCTTCCACTGGTTTATTGCAGTCGTCTCCTTTCAATTCTGAAGAAGAGTTCTTTAATATTGTCTTTATTTCACTACTTTCCTTAAAATCAGTAAAACGATGATGTTTTTTATGTACTACTCATTCGGTGAATCAGAGCCTTGAAGCCGCTTTGCACACATCACTGAACGAGCTTCAATTTGTTCTTTCCTGTCTCCAAATAGCAAATAAAACTAAAAGAGATCACAATTATGAACTTGTTGAAACCACGATCAAACTTGTTTTGACAATGTGTGCAAAGCGGTTTCAAGTCTCTTAGTCACAGAATAAAACGTTCATACTAGCTGGCAACGCATCCCTTGAATCATCTTTACGTCCATATTTATGAATAAAAGTGCGGTTTCCACAGATACTACACTCGAAGTCAATGGAAAGGCGAAAAAAGGAAGCATTATGAAAAAACTACAGTATGAAGCTTCCCGAACTCTTTTTGTAAGTTTTGACATTCAAATATTAGATCGGTCGAAAGTTCGTGCTGTTTTTCAGACCCACGCTCACAAACGCTTCAAAAATGTTCGATGCAGAATTTCTTTCTCTTTCTAGCAGTTGTAATTTTGTTCGAACTCATTTGATGCCCGCTCGAATATCTCAGAACCTAAATCCAACGATTGTTACCCAACCTGATTGGAAATTAATTAGAATTTTCATTTTCAACTTTTGGGTTAGCTTTGATAACAGTTGGATAGAAAACAAAATACTATAGAACATTTTTCGGCCCCTCTAGCTGGCTTTTCAAATTTTTGAGAGTATTTTTCCGATGCTATCAGTCTCAATATTTAGGCACATCAATCTTTGCAGAACGATAAACGGCAGGCAACCAGGGTGTCATTCGATGCAGCTTTCTCTCCTTTTTCTATTAATTCTTCCCATCCTGATTTGTGTAGTGATCTATGACAAATCATTGGAATTCTTATTTCATAGTCGTTCCACGGTGCACTCAAAAAATCCAATGTACCCAAAGAATCCAATATTTTGAACCCCAAAACGCTCATTGCCGGTTAGAGCAACGTTGAGTCATAAACTGTTTTCAGAAGCTTCAAGTTCCTAAACTTTATCTACTTACTCTGTCTAGCTGTTATCAAAGCTAGTCCAAAAGTCGAAAATGGAAATTGTTAAAAATAGCCAAACACAAGGTAAGTAAAAACGGTGTGTTGGAGATTCTGACAATTATTTGAGCGACCTCCAATTGATTTGTACAGAAGCATAACCGTTAGAAAGAAAAAGGAATTCTGCATCGAACACTGTCTAAAGTGCTTGTCTAACTTTATTATAAGTGGTTTGAGCATGGATCTGAAAAATGGCACGAATTTTCGAACCGACCACCTAGTATTATTCGCAACTGTTCTAATCAGAAGTCCAATTTTCGAATTTATTCGATACTAGCTGACATGACCATCATGCCCAGGTTACTTCTTTTGACTCTGCAGGTCCATCAGAGTTTGTATCGCTTTACCTGCTGTGATTTCTATACCTATACCTGAATGTTTTACTACAAACTTAAAGATAATCAAAAGTAGGAGTTGTTTTGACAGTGATTTCTAGAAGAAGTAACACAAGTTTAAGATGAAATTACATTGTATATGCTTGGTATAAATTATACCAGTGCGTCACCTCTGCTTCGCAGAGGTTCGCACTGGCTCTACTATCTATGTGCCTTACTCATTCTCGTAAAATCGTGGCACTGGAACATACCGCGCTATGTCGACTACCACGAATAAAATGTAAACAACCACTCATTTAGAAAGTCTTTTCACGTGAGATAGGTGATTTCGCGTGGATGAAACTTTTCGCAGGAAGACAAACGCAAATTTGAATAGGTTTTTGGATTTGTCATGACTTGGTAGTCGCCATAAAGGTAATGATAACTGTGAGCTACATCTCTGTGCGAAAATCTTCTCAAACGCTTAGCTAGAACCTTGGCAAATTATCCATTTACACAACCAACTCGTTTTGGCGCCGTTTTCGTTATGTAGTAAACCTTCGACCACTTTTCTGGCTAAACTCCATCGCTTGCACATTTGCTTACCAAACTCATCCACGACTCTGCAAAAAGTGGTGATACGGACCGAATTTTGCGGTACTGAAGCCAGGTGGACCCGTTTGACGCGCAATTTCTGAGGGATCCACTCAACGAATCTACTCGTGCTTTTGCATGTTGGACTTTCATGAAGTTAGCATGCGCCATGCAAAATTTGGGCTCAAGACATTAGCTGGAACACGCTCCACGAATTTCGTAACAGACACACACACACACAAAGTCACATAAACACCCTTAGCCCGTTATTATAAGTCACTAGTTGGCTTTCCCGGTCCAGCCCGGGCCATGGTTCACCGCACTGCGAGCCTCCCACCCCCCCCCCCCCGCCCTATATGGTATGTGGATGACTTACCCTGGGACCCGCTTCAAAACCGCATCCTCGTGATCCTGAGATGAAAATGAGCTTCACCGCCCTCCTTTACATGAGTATGGAAAATGCTTGATTGAACATGATAACCCTCCAATTCCTTAGGGAAATGTAAACAAATCAATAAATCGATAGAAGGACTCAACGAATCGCCGCAAAAAGTAGCCTATCATCTGCGCAGGGGTCGAAAACATATGTGTGCAAAGTTTCAACTGAATCGGTTGAGTGGCGCGCGTTTCTATAACGCACATACCCTCCAAACTGACAATTTTTGAGCTTTATATATATATACTAGCGACCCTACGGGTCGCTAGCAAGTGGTTTGGGGCAGATACGTTGATACATACGTTCGGGAGCCATTGTAAATAGGTTTGAACTCATTTCATTTTCTGAAGACTCGCGAGTTATAAATAATATTAGTTTGACTAATAAATAAGTTCGGTTACTTGCAAATTCGAAACTCTGACAATTCAGAAGCAGCTATTCCGTTAAGGTTTATTGCGAAGAGGTAGCTTCTTCTACTCTTCTTCTACTCTTACATATCATTTAGTCAAAAATTTTTATCATCGAAAAATTACAGTTATGCCCTTATATGGTCCGACTTTTGAAAAATAGCTTTTTTGAATTTTCAAGTTTGGTTCTTAGCCAATAGTCAGTGCACGGATGAATTATATGGCGGTTAAATACATAAATCCTTTGGCTACATGGCGAACTACAATGGGGATTGTGATCTGCTCTGCAGCCTAAAATGGGAAAATTGTCAGGCATTTGCGCGTGGAAGCATTTAAGATCTTTGGATCTGACCATCTATGGTCGTAGGAGTTGTTGGAAATTTCAGAATTGGTGTGTGAATGGCAGTTGTGCATTTTACACTCAACTTCGACTCGTTTTCGGAGCGTTACTTTCCGAACATCGGATGAAAAATTGTGACTATCTCACTTTCCTCACAATTTCATTGTCAAAATATTGGGTGGCGCTCAAATAGAGTAGACCATCCAACTCCCCTGATTTGCGCTTTCCAGTGGTACCATACATTGTCAGATAAATTGAAGACCGAACTTACTTTTTAGACAAACTGATAGTACAAACAAGATATTACTAAGATATTTCGCTCTGAAAGAGCAAGCTTTCAATAGTGGGAAATCGTCTACATTCCTTTCACTACCATCCTCGCAGGAATCCTATTCCCATAACCTCCCAATTCCTAGATCTAACTGGAAATCAGCAAAGATATCATCTCTAATAAAGGACTGCTGCTTTAGATCAAAGCCAAATTGATTTTATGGACATTGCTATACCTTGAAGAGCGTTGTGCTTGTCCTTTGAAAGAGAAGACCAAAACTACAGATACATTGATATTACCCCAGCGGGACCACTTACGCCCTAATCTTTTCCCCTTTAAGGACAAAAATAGAGAATTCTTAGAGTGTAATATCTCAAAAGCACCTTTCCGCAAAGTCTTACAAGGCTAGGAACTGTTAGGAAAAAGTGTTCTGTCGCATAAAGTCCCTAGTTTTTTCGTGGAGCGAGACCTCTATGGTCTTTCCTCCAGCGAGAGCCTTGCAGGCTCTCTTATTTGGAGGCAAAGGTAAAACGTTCTTGAAACAGAAAATCATAAAAGTGTCTCTGTATCTCTCCGCAAAGTTTTTTTAAGCCAAATGCTATAAAAGTTTCCCGTCGAGCTAATTCCTTGGCATTTTCTGCCAAGTTGACCAAGTTTGCCTGGCTCTTCTCCTTTCTGGAGACAAAAGCAGGACGTTGTAAGATTAGAGAATGTCAAAAGTACCTTCTAACGAAGTTTTTCAAAATTTATCTCTCATGCGTAGATTCTTAGAAAAAGTGTCGCATAAAGTCCCTGGTCTTTCTGCCAGCGAGACCAAGTTCGCCCTGCTTTTTTCTCTTTGGAGGCAGAAGTAGGATGTTTTTAAAGTGGAAGAACCCCAAAAAACTCTCACCAAATTATAAATTCGAATGCGGAACACAGACTGTTTTAAAAAGTGTCCACCTGCGTGAAGTTCCCGGTATTTTCTGCCAGCAAAATCAAGTTTGTCCCAGTTCTTTACTTCAGGCAAAAGTAAGATGTTTTTTAGAGTAGAAAATGTCAAGAATATCATTCAGTGAAGTTGTTTTATTTATCTGTGAAGCGTAGGAGTTCTTAGGAAAAGTGTCCTGTCGCATAAAGTCCCTGGTCAATTCTGCTAGCAAGGCCCTGCTTTCTTCTTTCGGAGGCGGCAAAAGTAGGAGGTTCTTAGAATAGCAAATCTCAAAATTATCTTTCGGCAAAGTCTCTTAAGTTCAAGAATTACTTTGAGAGAAATTGTCCTGTTGAATAAGTTTTCAGCTCTTCTCTGCCAGTAAGACCAAATTCGCCCTTATTTTCTCTTTTAAAGGCAAAGCAAGTAGTTTCTAAAATAGTCAACCACGAAAATATCTTTCGGCTAAGTCTTTTCAAAATCCATCTGTGAAGCTTAGGAGCTCCTAGAAAAAGTATCTTTAAATTCCTAGATCTGCCAGCGAGACCAAGTTTGTCTATTCTTTTCCTTTCAAAGTCAAAAGTAGGATGTTCTTAGAGTATAGTGAGGCTAAGAATTCTTTTTAAAAAGTGTGTGTTGCACAGATTGCCTGGTCTTCTCTGCCAGTAAGACCAAATTTGCCCTGCTCCTTTCTCTTTTAAAAGCAAAAGCAGGTTTTTTCTGGAAAAGCAACTTCAAAAGCATCTTTCGGCAAAGTTTTTTTGATATTTATCTGTGAAGCTCAAGAGCGCAAAAGTATCTTGACGCAAAAATTCCTTGATTTGCCGGCGAGACCAATTTGGCCCTGCTCTTTGTATCTTTCGGCCCAGTTTTATAACCTAGAATTCCAAAAGCCCCTCAGCGTTTTCCTTCCACAACAGCAGGACCCTCTCATTGCTTGCGTACAAAGCACATTTAGTAAAACCTACCTCCCCACAAAACGACGAAGGCTCAGACCGCCGCTAGGAAGGTTCAGGAATACTCGAAAAAATGAGCTGTTTTGGAATTTCTCTGCCCATTCCGCAAAAAGGGACAAAATCTTTGAAAACGAAACTCCACTCCACAAATATCATTTTCTGTCGGCCCTCGGGGCCAAAATTAGTTGAATGCAACCCTATCTCCCCTCGAAACCTGGCTGAATTCTCAGTTCTCCGCTAGCAAAGCTCAACAAAAATACGATTTTTTCGCGAATTTCTCTGAACTTTGAGGAAAAAGGGGATGAAAATTTTAAAACGAAACTCCATTCCACAGATACTCTGCCTTGGAACCAAAATTAATTTTGCTCGCGAGCTCTAACTCCCCTCAAAACCTGGCTGAAGGCTCAGCCTGCCGCTAGGAAGGTTTAGCAATATTCGAAAAAATGAGCTTTTTTTGGAATTTTCCTGACATTTCAGCAAAAAAGGGATAAAACCTATGAAAACGAAGCTCCACTCTATAAATATCATTTTCTGTCGGCCCTAGGGGCCAAAATTAGTTGAATGCAACCCTATCTCCCCTCGAAACCTGGCTGAATTCTCAGTTCTCCGCTAGCAAAGCTCAACAAAAATACGATTTTTTCGCGAATTTCTCTGAACTTTGAGGAAAAAGGGGATGAAAATTTTAAAACGAAACTCCATTCCACAGATACCCTGCCTTGGAACCAAAATTAATTTTGCTCGCGAGCTCTAACTCCCCTCAAAACCTGGCTGAAGGCTCAGTACGTCGCTAGAAAGGTTAGCAGTATTCGAAAAAATGAACTTTTTTGGAATTTTCCTGACATTTCAGCAAAAAAAGGATAAAACCTATGAAAACGAAGCCCCACTCCATAAATATCATTTTCTGTCGGCCCTCGGGGCCAAAATTAGTTGAATGCAACCCTATCTCCGCTCAAAACCTGGCTGAATTCTCAGTTCTCCGTTAGCAAAGTTCAACAAAAATACGATTTTTTCGCGAATTTCTCTGAACTTTGAGGAAAAAGGGGATGAAAATTTTAAAACGAAACTCCATTCCACAGATACCCTGCCTTGGAACCAAAATTAATTTTGCTCGCGAGCTCTAACTCCCCTCAAAACCTGGCTGAAGGCTCAGCCTGCCGCTAGGAAGGTTTAGCAATATTCGAAAAAATGAGCTGTTTTGGAATTTCTCTGCCCATTCCGCAAAAAAGGGATAAAACCTATGAAAACGAAGCCCCACTCCATAAATATCATTTTCTGTCGGCCCTCGGGGCCAAAATTAGTTGAATGCAACCCTATCTCCGCTCAAAACCTGGCTGAATTCTCAGTTCTCCGTTAGCAAAGTTCAACAAAAATACGAGTTTTCGCGAATTTCTCTGAACTTTGAGGAAAAAGGGGATGAAAATTTTAAAACGAAACTCCATTCCACAGATACCCTGCCTTGGAACCAAAATTAATTTTGCTCGCGAGCTCTAACTCCCCTCAAAACCTGGCTGAAGGCTCAGCCTGCCGCTAGGAAGGTTTAGCAATATTCGAAAAAATGAGCTTTTTTGGAATTTTTCTGACATTTCAGCAAAAAAAGGATAAAACCTATGAAAACGAAGCCCCACTCCATAAATATCATTTTCTGTCGGCCCTCGGGGCCAAAATTAGTTGAATGCAACCCTATCTCCGCTCAAAACCTGGCTGAATTCTCAGTTCTCCGTTAGCAATCAACAAAAATACGATTTTTTCGCGAATGTCTCTGAACTTTGAGGAAAAAGGGGATGAAAATTTTAAAACGAAACTCCATTCCACAGATACCCTGCCTTGGAAACCAAAATTAGTTTTGCTCGCGAGCTCTAACTCCCCTCAAAACCTGGCTGAAGGCTCAGCCTGCCGCTAGGAAGGTTTAGCAATATTCGAAAAAATGAGCTTTTTTGGAATTTTCCTGACATTTCAGCAAAAAAGGGATAAAACCTATGAAAACGAAGCCCCACTCCATAAATATCATTTTCTGTCGGCCCTCGGGGCCAAAATTAGTTGAATGCAACCCTATCTCCGCTCAAAACTTGGCTGAATTCTCAGTTCTCCGTTAGCAATCAACAAAAATACGATTTTTTCGCGAATTTCTCTGAACTTTGAGGAAAAAGGGGATGAAAATTTTAAAACGAAACTCCATTCCACAGATACCCTGCCTTGGAAACCAAAATTAATTTTGCTCGCGAGCTCTAACTCCCCTCAAAATCTGGCTGAAGGCTCAGCCTGCCGCTAGGAAGGTTTAGCAATATTCGAAAAAATGAGCTTTTTTGGAATTTTCCTGACATTTCAGCAAAAAAGGGATAAAACCTATGAAAACGAAGCTCCACTCCATAAATATCATTTTCTGTCGGCCCTCGGGGCCAAAATCAGTTGAACGCAACACTATCTCCCCTCAAAACCTGGCTGAATTCTCAGTTTTCGCTAGCAAAGTTCAACAAAAATACGAGGTTTTCGCGAATTTCTCTGAACTTTGAGGAAAAAGGGGATGAAAATTTTGAAACGAAACTCCATTCCCTGCCTTGGAACCAAAATTAATTTTGCTTGCGAGCTCTAACTCCCCTCAAAATCTGGCTGAAGGCTCAGTACGCCGCTAGGAAGGTTCAGCAATATTCGAGAAAATGAGCTTTTTTGGAATTTTCCTGACATTTCAGCAAAAAAGGGATAAAACCTATGAAAACGAAGCCCCACTCCATAAATATCATTTTCTGTCGGCCCTCGGGACGAAAATCAGTTGAATGCAACCCTATCTCCCCTCAAAACCTGGCTGAAGGCTCAGCCTGCCGCTAGGAAGGTTTAGCAATATTCGAAAAAATGAGCTTTTTTGGAATTTCCCTAACCATTCAGCAAAAAAGCGATGAAACCTATGAAAACGAAATCCCACTCCATAAATATCATTTTCTGTCGGCCCTCGGGGCCAAAATCAGTTGAACGCAACACTATCTCCCCTCAAAACCTGGCTGAAGGCTCAGCCTGCCGCTAGGAAGGTTTAGCAATATTCGAAAAAATGAGCTTTTTTGGAATTTCCCTGACCATTCAGCAAAAAAGCAATGAAACCTGTGAAAACGAAACCCCACTCCATAAATATCATTTTCTGTCGGCCCTCGGGGCCAAAATCAGTTGAACGCAACACTATCTCCCCTCAAAACCTGGCTGAATTCTCAGTTCTCCGCTAGCAAAGTTCAACAAAAATACGAGTTTTTCGCGAAATTTTCTGAACTTTGAGGAAAAGGGGATGAAAATTTTAAAACGAAACTCCATTCCACAGATACCCTGCCTTGGAACCAAAATTAATTTTGCTTGCGAGCTCTAACTCCCCTCAAAACCTGGCTGAAGGCTCAGCCTGCCGCTAGGAAGGTTTAGCAATATTCGAAAAAATGAGCTTTTTTGGAATTTTCCTGACATTTCAGCAAAAAAGGGATAAAACCTATGAAAACGAAGCTCCACTCCATAAATATCATTTTCTGTCGGCCCTCGGGGCCAAAATCAGTTGAACGCAACACTATCTCCCCTCAAAACCTGGCTGAATTCTCAGTTTTCGCTAGCAAAGTTCAACAAAAATACGAGGTTTTCGCGAATTTCTCTGAACTTTGAGGAAAAAGGGGATGAAAATTTTGAAACGAAACTCCATTCCCTGCCTTGGAACCAAAATCAATTTTGCTTGCGAGCTCTAACTCCCCTCAAAATCTGGCTGAAGGCTCAGTACGCCGCTAGGAAGGTTCAGCAATATTCGAGAAAATGAGCTTTTTTGGAATTTTCCTGACATTTCAGCAAAAAAGGGATAAAACCTATGAAAACGAAGCCCCCACTCCATAAATATCATTTTCTGTCGGCCCTCGGGACGAAAATCAGTTGAATGCAACCCTATCTCCCCTCAAAACCTGGCTGAAGGCTCAGCCTGCCGCTAGGAAGGTTTAGCAATATTCGAAAAAATGAGCTTTTTCGGAATTTCCCTGACCATTCAGCAAAAAAGGGATAAAACCTGTGAAAACGAAGCCCCACTCCATAAATATCATTTTCTGTCGGCCCTCGGGGCCAAAATCAGTTGAACGCAACACTATCTCCCCTCAAAACCTGGCTGAATTCTCAGTTCTCCGCTAGCAAAGTTCAACAAAAATACGAGTTTTTCGCGAAATTTTCTGAACTTTGAGGAAAAAGGGGATGAAAATTTTAAAACGAAACTCCATTCCACAGATACCCTGCCTTGGAACCAAAATTAATTTTGCTTGCGAGCTCTAACTCCCCTCAAAACCTGGCTGAAGGCTCAGCCTGCCGCTAGGAAGGTTTAGCAATATTCGAAAAAATGAGCTTTTTTGGAATTTTCCTGACATTTCAGCAAAAAAAGCGATGAAAACCTATGAAAACGAAACCCCACTCCATAAATATCATTTTCTGTCGGCCCTCGGGGCCAAAATCAGTTGAACGCAACACTATCTCCCCTCAAAACCTGGCTGAATTCTCAGTTTTCGCTAGCAAAGCTCAACAAAAATACGAGGTTTTCGCGAATTTCTCTGAACTTTGAGGAAAAAGGGGATGAAAATTTTGAAACGAAACTCCATTCCCTGCCTTGGAACCAAAATTAATTTTGCTTGCGAGCTCTAACTCCCCTCAACATCTGGCTGAAGGCTCAGTACGCCGCTAGGAAGGTTCAGCAATATTCGAGAAAATGAGCTTTTTTGGAATTTTCCTGACATTTCAGCAAAAAAGGGATAAAACCTATGAAAACGAAGCTCCACTCCATAAATATCATTTTCTGTCGGCCCTCGGGGCCAAAATCAGTTGAACGCAACACTATCTCCCCTCAAAACCTGGCTGAATTCTCAGTTTTCGCTAGCAAAGTTCAACAAAAATACGAGGTTTTCGCGAATTTCTCTGAACTTTGAGGAAAAGGGGATGAAAATTTTGAAACGAAACTCCATTCCCTGCCTTGGAACCAAAATTAATTTTGCTTGCGAGCTCTAACTCCCCTCAAAATCTGGCTGAAGGCTCAGTACGCCGCTAGGAAGGTTCAGCAATATTCGAAAAAAATGAGCTTTTTTGGAATTTTCCTGACCATTCAGCAAAAAAGGGATAAAACCTCTGAAAACGAAGCCCCACTCCATAAATATCATTTTCTGTCGGCCCTCGGGACGAAAATCAGTTGAATGCAACCCTATCTCCCCTCAAAACCTGGCTGAAGGCTCAGCCTGCCGCTAGGAAGGTTTAGCAATATTCGAAAAAATGAGCTTTTTCGGAATTTCCCTGACCATTCAGCAAAAAAGGGATAAAACCTGTGAAAACGAAGCCCCACTCCATAAATATCATTTTCTGTCGGCCCTCGGGGCCAAAATCAGTTGAACGCGACACTATCTCCCCTCAAAACCTGGCTGAATTCTCAGTTCTCCGCTAGCAAAGTTCAACAAAAATACGAGTTTTTCGCGAAATTTTCTGAACTTTGAGGAAAAGGGGATGAAAATTTTAAAACGAAACTCCATTCCACAGATACCCTGCCTTGGAACCAAAATTAATTTTGCTTGCGAGCTCTAACTCCCCTCAAAACCTGGCTGAAGGCTCAGCCTGCCGCTAGGAAGGTTTAGCAATATTCGAAAAAATGAGCTTTTTTGGAATTTTCCTGACATTTCAGCAAAAAAGCGATGAAACCTATGAAAACGAAACCCCACTCCATAAATATCATTTTCTGTCGGCCCTCGGGGCCAAAATCAGTTGAACGCAACACCATCTCCCCTCAAAACCTGGCTGAAGGCTCAGTACGCCGCTAGGAAGGCTTAGCAATATTCGAGAAAATGAGCTTTTTTGGAATTTTCCTGACATTTCAGCAAAAAAGGGATAAAACCTATGAAAACGAAGCCCCACTCCATAAATATCATTTTCTGTCGGCCCTCGGGACGAAAATCAGTTGAATGCAACCCTATCTCCCCTCAAAACCTGGCTGAAGGCTCAGCCTGCCGCTAGGAAGGTTTAGCAATATTCGAAAAAATGAGCTTTTTCGGAATTTCCCTGACCATTCAGCAAAAAAAGGGATAAAACCTGTGAAAACGAAGCCCCACTCCATAAATATCATTTTCTGTCGGCCCTCGGGGCCAAAATCAGTTGAACGCAACACTATCTCCCCTCAAAACCTGGCTGAATTCTCAGTTCTCCGCTAGCAAAGTTCAACAAAAATACGAGTTTTTTCGCGAAATTTTCTGAACTTTGAGGAAAAAGGGGATGAAAATTTTGAAACGAAACTCCATTCCACAGATACCCTGCCTTGGAACCAAAATTAATTTTGCTTGCGAGCTCTAACTCCCCTCAAAACCTGGCTGAAGGCTCAGCCTGCCGCTAGGAAGGTTTAGCAATATTCGAAAAAATGAGCTTTTTCGGAATTTCCCTGACCATTCAGCAAAAAAGGGATAAAACCTGTGAAAACGAAGCCCCACTCCATAAATATCATTTTCTGTCGGCCCTCGGGGCCAAAATCAGTTGAACGCAACACTATCTCCCCTCAAAACCTGGCTGAATTCTCAGTTCTCCGCTAGCAAAGTTCAACAAAAATACGAGTTTTTCGCGAAATTTTCTGAACTTTGAGGAAAAAGGGGATGAAAATTTTAAAACGAAACTCCATTCCACAGATACCCTGCCTTGGAACCAAAATTAATTTTGCTTGCGAGCTCTAACTCCCCTCAAAACCTGGCTGAAGGCTCAGCCTGCCGCTAGGAAGGTTTAGCAATATTCGAAAAAAATGAGCTTTTTTGGAATTTTCCTGACATTTCAGCAAAAAGCGATGAAACCTATGAAAACGAAACCCCACTCCATAAATATCATTTTCTGTCGGCCCTCGGGGCCAAAATCAGTTGAACGCAACCACTATCTCCCCTCAAAACCTGGCTGAATTCTCAGTTTTCGCTAGCAAAAGTTCAACAAAAATACGAGGGTTTTTCGCGAATTTCTCTGAACTTTGAGGAAAAAGGGGATGAAAATTTTGAAACGAAACTCCATTCCCTGCCTTGGAACCAAAATTAATTTTGCTTGCGAGCTCTAACTCCCCTCAACATCTGGCTGAAGGCTCAGTACGCCGCTAGGAAGGTTCAGCAATATTCGAGAAAATGAGCTTTTTTGGAATTTTCCTGACATTTCAGCAAAAAAAGGGATAAAAACCTATGAAAACGAAGCTCCACTCCATAAATATCATTTTCTGTCGGCCCTCGGGGCCAAAATCAGTTGAACGCAACACTAATCTCCCCTCAAAACCTGGCTGAATTCTCAGTTTTCGCTAGCAAAGTTCAACAAAAATACGAGGTTTTCGCGAATTCTCTGAACTTTGAGGAAAAGGGGATGAAAATTTTGAAACGAAACTCCATTCCCTGCCTTGGAACCAAAATTAATTTTGCTTGCGAGCCTCTAACTCCCCTCAAAATCTGGCTGAAGGCTCAGTACGCCGCTAGGAAGGTTCAGCAATATTCGAAAAAAATGAGCTTTTTTGGAATTTTCCTGACCATTCAGCAAAAAAGGGATAAAACCTCTGAAAACGAAGCCCCCACTCCATAAATATCATTTTTCTGTCGGCCCTCGGGACGAAAATCAGTTGAATGCAACCCTATCTCCCCTCAAAACCTGGCTGAAGGCTCAGCCTGCCGCTAGGAAGGTTTAGCAATATTCGAAAAAATGAGCTTTTTCGGAATTTCCCTGACCATTCAGCAAAAAAGCGATGAAACCTATGAAAACGAAGCCCCACTCCATAAATATCATTTTCTGTCGGCCCTCGGGGCCAAAATCAGTTGAACGCAACACTATCTCCCCTCAAAACCTGGCTGAATTCTCAGTTCTCCGCTAGCAAAGTTCAACAAAAATACGAGTTTTTCGCGAAATTTTCTGAACTTTGAGGAAAAGGGGATGAAAATTTTAAAAACGAAACTCCATTCCACAGATACCCTGCCTTGGAACCAAAATTAATTTTGCTTGCGAGCTCTAACTCCCCTCAAAACCTGGCTGAAGGCTCAGCCTGCCGCTAGGAAGGTTTAGCAATATTCGAAAAAATGAGCTTTTTTGGAATTTTCCTGACATTTCAGCAAAAAAGCGATGAAACCTATGAAAACGAAACCCCACTCCATAAATATCATTTTCTGTCGGCCCTCGGGGCCAAAATCAGTTGAACGCAACACCATCTCCCCTCAAAACCTGGCTGAAGGCTCAGTACGCCGCTAGGAAGGCTTAGCAATATTCGAGAAAATGAGCTTTTTTGGAATTTTCCTGACATTTCAGCAAAAAAGGGATAAAACCTATGAAAACGAAGCCCCACTCCATAAATATCATTTTCTGTCGGCCCTCGGGACGAAAATCAGTTGAATGCAACCCTATCTCCCCTCAAAACCTGGCTGAAGGCTCAGCCTGCCGCTAGGAAGGTTTAGCAATATTCGAAAAAATGAGCTTTTTCGGAATTTCCCTGACCATTCAGCAAAAAAGGGATAAAACCTGTGAAAACGAAGCCCCACTCCATAAATATCATTTTCTGTCGGCCCTCGGGGCCAAAATCAGTTGAACGCAACACTATCTCCCCTCAAAACCTGGCTGAATTCTCAGTTCTCCGCTAGCAAAGTTCAACAAAAATACGAGTTTTTCGCGAAATTTTCTGAACTTTGAGGAAAAAGGGGATGAAAATTTTGAAACGAAACTCCATTCCACAGATACCCTGCCTTGGAACCAAAATTAATTTTGCTTGCGAGCTCTAACTCCCCTCAAAACCTGGCTGAAGGCTCAGCCTGCCGCTAGGAAGGTTTAGCAATATTCGAAAAAATGAGCTTTTTCGGAATTTCCCTGACCATTCAGCAAAAAAGGGATAAAACCTGTGAAAACGAAGCCCCACTCCATAAATATCATTTTCTGTCGGCCCTCGGGGCCAAAATCAGTTGAACGCAACACTATCTCCCCTCAAAACCTGGCTGAATTCTCAGTTCTCCGCTAGCAAAGTTCAACAAAAATACGAGTTTTTCGCGAAATTTTCTGAACTTTGAGGAAAAAGGGGATGAAAATTTTAAAACGAAACTCCATTCCACAGATACCCTGCCTTGGAACCAAAATTAATTTTGCTTGCGAGCTCTAACTCCCCTCAAAACCTGGCTGAAGGCTCAGCCTGCCGCTAGGAAGGTTTAGCAATATTCGAAAAAATGAGCTTTTTTGGAATTTTCCTGACATTTCAGCAAAAAAGCGATGAAACCTATGAAAACGAAACCCCACTCCATAAATATCATTTTCTGTCGGCCCTCGGGGCCAAAATCAGTTGAACGCAACACTATCTCCCCTCAAAACCTGGCTGAATTCTCAGTTTTCGCTAGCAAAGTTCAACAAAAATACGAGTTTTTCGCGAAATTTTCTGAACTTTGAGGAAAAGGGGATGAAAATTTTAAAACGAAACTCCATTCCACAGATACCCTGCCTTGGAACCAAAATTAATTTTGCTTGCGAGCTCTAACTCCCCTCAAAACCTGGCTGAAGGCTCAGCCTGCCGCTAGGAAGGTTTAGCAATATTCGAAAAAATGAGCTTTTTTGGAATTTTCCTGACATTTCAGCAAAAAAGCGATGAAACCTATGAAAACGAAACCCCACTCCATAAATATCATTTTCTGTCGGCCCTCGGGGCCAAAATCAGTTGAACGCAACACCATCTCCCCTCAAAACCTGGCTGAAGGCTCAGTACGCCGCTAGGAAGGCTTAGCAATATTCGAAAAAATGAGCTTTTTTGGAATTTTCCTGACATTTCAGCAAAAAAGGGATAAAACCTATGAAAACGAAGCTCCACTCTATAAATATCATTTTCTGTCGGCCCTAGGGGCCAAAATCAGTTGAACGCAACACTATCTCCCCTCAAAACCTGGCTGAATTCTCAGTTCTCCGCTAGCAAAGTTCAACAAAAATACGAGTTTTTCGCGAATTTTTCTGAACTTTGAGGAAAAGGGGATGAAAATTTTAAAACGAAACTCCATTCCCTGCCTTGGAACCAAAATTAATTTTGCTTGCGAGCTCTAACTCCCCTCAACATCTGGCTGAAGGCTCAGTACGCCGCTAGGAAGGTTCAGCAATATTCGAGAAAATGAGCTTTTTTGGAATTTTCCTGACATTTCAGCAAAAAAGGGATAAAACCTATGAAAACGAAGCTCCACTCCATAAATATCATTTTCTGTCGGCCCTCGGGGCCAAAATCAGTTGAACGCAACACTATCTCCCCTCAAAACCTGGCTGAATTCTCAGTTTTCGCTAGCAAAGTTCAACAAAAATACGAGGTTTTCGCGAATTTCTCTGAACTTTGAGGAAAAGGGGATGAAAATTTTGAAACGAAACTCCATTCCCTGCCTTGGAACCAAAATTAATTTTGCTTGCGAGCTCTAACTCCCCTCAAAATCTGGCTGAAGGCTCAGTACGCCGCTAGGAAGGTTCAGCAATATTCGAAAAAAATGAGCTTTTTTGGAATTTTCCTGACCATTCAGCAAAAAAGGGATAAAACCTCTGAAAACGAAGCCCCACTCCATAAATATCATTTTCTGTCGGCCCTCGGGACGAAAATCAGTTGAATGCAACCCTATCTCCCCTCAAAACCTGGCTGAAGGCTCAGCCTGCCGCTAGGAAGGTTTAGCAATATTCGAAAAAATGAGCTTTTTCGGAATTTCCCTGACCATTCAGCAAAAAAGGGATAAAACCTGTGAAAACGAAGCCCCACTCCATAAATATCATTTTCTGTCGGCCCTCGGGGCCAAAATCAGTTGAACGCAACACTATCTCCCCTCAAAACCTGGCTGAATTCTCAGTTCTCCGCTAGCAAAGTTCAACAAAAATACGAGTTTTTCGCGAAATTTTCTGAACTTTGAGGAAAAGGGGATGAAAATTTTAAAACGAAACTCCATTCCACAGATACCCTGCCTTGGAACCAAAATTAATTTTGCTTGCGAGCTCTAACTCCCCTCAAAACCTGGCTGAAGGCTCAGCCTGCCGCTAGGAAGGTTTAGCAATATTCGAAAAAATGAGCTTTTTTGGAATTTTCCTGACATTTCAGCAAAAAAGCGATGAAACCTATGAAAACGAAACCCCACTCCATAAATATCATTTTCTGTCGGCCCTCGGGGCCAAAATCAGTTGAACGCAACACCATCTCCCCTCAAAACCTGGCTGAAGGCTCAGTACGCCGCTAGGAAGGCTTAGCAATATTCGAAAAAATGAGCTTTTTTGGAATTTTCCTGACATTTCAGCAAAAAAGGGATAAAACCTATGAAAACGAAGCTCCACTCTATAAATATCATTTTCTGTCGGCCCTAGGGGCCAAAATCAGTTGAACGCAACACTATCTCCCCTCAAAACCTGGCTGAATTCTCAGTTCTCCGCTAGCAAAGTTCAACAAAAATACGAGTTTTTCGCGAATTTTTCTGAACTTTGAGGAAAAGGGGATGAAAATTTTAAAACGAAACTCCATTCCACAGATACCCTGCCTTGGAACCAAAATTAATTTTGCTTGCGAGCTCTAACTCCCCTCAAAACCTGGCTGAAGGCTCAGCCTGCCGCTAGGAAGGTTCAGCAATATTCGAGAAAATGAGCTTTTTTGGAATTTTCCTGACATTTCAGCAAAAAAGGGATAAAACCTATGAAAACGAAGCTCCACTCCATAAATATCATTTTCTGTCGGCCCTCGGGGCCAAAATCAGTTGAACGCAACACTATCTCCCCTCAAAACCTGGCTGAATTCTCAGTTTTCGCTAGCAAAGTTCAACAAAAATACGAGGTTTTCGCGAATTTCTCTGAACTTTGAGGAAAAGGGGATGAAAATTTTGAAACGAAACTCCATTCCCTGCCTTGGAACCAAAATTAATTTTGCTTGCGAGCTCTAACTCCCCTCAAAATCTGGCTGAAGGCTCAGTACGCCGCTAGGAAGGTTCAGCAATATTCGAAAAAAATGAGCTTTTTTGGAATTTTCCTGACCATTCAGCAAAAAAGGGATAAAACCTCTGAAAACGAAGCCCCACTCCATAAATATCATTTTCTGTCGGCCCTCGGGACGAAAATCAGTTGAATGCAACCCTATCTCCCCTCAAAACCTGGCTGAAGGATCAGCCTGCCGCTAGGAAGGTTTAGCAATATTCGAAAAAATGAGCTTTTTCGGAATTTCCCTGACCATTCAGCAAAAAAAGGGATAAAACCTGTGAAAACGAAGCCCCACTCCATAAATATCATTTTCTGTCGGCCCTCGGGGCCAAAATCAGTTGAACGCAACACTATCTCCCCTCAAAACCTGGCTGAATTCTCAGTTCTCCGCTAGCAAAGTTCAACAAAAATACGAGTTTTTCGCGAAATTTTCTGAACTTTGAGGAAAAGGGGATGAAAATTTTAAAACGAAACTCCATTCCACAGATACCCTGCCTTGGAACCAAAATTAATTTTGCTTGCGAGCTCTAACTCCCCTCAAAACCTGGCTGAAGGCTCAGCCTGCCGCTAGGAAGGTTTAGCAATATTCGAAAAAAATGAGCTTTTTCGGAATTTCCCTGACCATTCAGCAAAAAAGGGATAAAACCTCTGAAAACGAAGCCCCACTCCATAAATATCATTTTCTGTCGGCCCTCGGGGCCAAAATCAGTTGAACGCAACACTATCTCCCCTCAAAACCTGGCTGAATTCTCAGTTCTCCGCTAGCAAAGTTCAACAAAAAATACGAGTTTTTCGCGAATTTTTCTGAACTTTGAGGAAAAGGGGATGAAAATTTTAAAACGAAACTCCATTCCACAGATACCCTGCCTTGGAACCAAAATTAATTTTGCTTGCGAGCTCTAACTCCCCTCAAAACCTGGCTGAAGGCTCAGCCTGCCGCTAGGAAGGTTTAGCAATATTCGAAAAAAATGAGCTTTTTCGGAATTTCCCTGACCATTCAGCAAAAAAAGGGATAAAACCTCTGAAAACGAAGCCCCACTCCATAAATATCATTTTCTGTCGGCCCTCGGGGCCAAAATCAGTTGAACGCAACACTATCTCCCCTCAAAACCTGGCTGAATTCTCAGTTCTCCGCTAGCAAAGTTCAACAAAAATACGAGTTTTTCGCGAAATTTTCTGAACTTTGAGGAAAAGGGGATGAAAATTTTAAAACGAAACTCCATTCCACAGATACCCTGCCTTGGAACCAAAATTAATTTTGCTTGCGAGCTCTAACTCCCCTCAAAACCTGGCTGAAGGCTCAGCCTGCCGCTAGGAAGGTTTAGCAATATTCGAAAAAAATGAGCTTTTTCGGAATTTCCCTGACCATTCAGCAAAAAAGGGATAAAACCTCTGAAAACGAAGCCCCACTCCATAAATATCATTTTCTGTCGGCCCTCGGGGCCAAAATCAGTTGAACGCAACACTATCTCCCCTCAAAACCTGGCTGAATTCTCAGTTCTCCGCTAGCAAAGTTCAACAAAAATACGAGTTTTTCGCGAATTTTTCTGAACTTTGAGGAAAAGGGGATGAAAATTTTAAAACGAAACTCCATTCCACAGATACCCTGCCTTGGAACCAAAATTAATTTTGCTCGCGAGCTCTATCTCCCCTCAAAACCTGGCTGAAGGCTCAGCCTGCCGCTAGGAAGGTTTAGCAATATTCGAAAAAATGAGCTTTTTTTGGAATTTTCCTGACATTTCAGCAAAAAAGGGATAAAACCTGTGAAAACGAAGCCCCACTCCATAAATATCATTTTCTGTCGGCCCTCGGGACGAAAATCAGTTGATTGCAACCCTATCTCCCCTCAAAACCTGGCTGAAGGCTCTGCCTGCCGCTAGGAAGGTTTAGCAATATTCGAAAAAAATGAGCTTTTTCGGAATTTCCCTGACCATTCAGCAAAAAAGGGATAAAACCTCTGAAAACGAAGCCCCACTCCATAAATATCATTTTCTGTCGGCCCTCGGGGCCAAAATCAGTTGAACGCAACACTATCTCCCCTCAAAACCTGGCTGAATTCTCAGTTCTCCGCTAGCAAAGTTCAACAAAAATACGAGTTTTTCGCGAATTTTTCTGAACTTTGAGGAAAAGGGGATGAAAATTTTAAAACGAAACTCCATTCCACAGATACCCTGCCTTGGAACCAAAATTAATTTTGCTTGCGAGCTCTAACTCCCCTCAAAACCTGGCTGAAGGCTCAGCCTGCCGCTAGGAAGGTTCAGCAATATTCGAGAAAATGAGCTTTTTTGGAATTTTCCTGACATTTCAGCAAAAAAGGGATAAAACCTATGAAAACGAAGCTCCACTCCATAAATATCATTTTCTGTCGGCCCTCGGGGCCAAAATCAGTTGAACGCAACACTATCTCCCCTCAAAACCTGGCTGAATTCTCAGTTTTCGCTAGCAAAGTTCAACAAAAATACGAGGTTTTCGCGAATTTCTCTGAACTTTGAGGAAAAGGGGATGAAAATTTTGAAACGAAACTCCATTCCCTGCCTTGGAACCAAAATTAATTTTGCTTGCGAGCTCTAACTCCCCTCAACATCTGGCTGAAGGCTCAGTACGCCGCTAGGAAGGTTCAGCAATATTCGAGAAAATGAGCTTTTTTGGAATTTTCCTGACATTTCAGCAAAAAAGGGATAAAACCTATGAAAACGAAGCTCCACTCCATAAATATCATTTTCTGTCGGCCCTCGGGGCCAAAATCAGTTGAACGCAACACCATCTCCCCTCAAAACCTGGCTGAAGGATCAGCCTGCCGCTAGGAAGGTTTAGCAATATTCGAAAAAATGAGCTTTTTCGGAATTTCCCTGACCATTCAGCAAAAAAGGGATAAAACCTGTGAAAACGAAGCCCCACTCCATAAATATCATTTTCTGTCGGCCCTCGGGGCCAAAATCAGTTGAACGCAACACTATCTCCCCTCAAAACCTGGCTGAATTCTCAGTTCTCCGCTAGCAAAGTTCAACAAAAATACGAGTTTTTCGCGAAATTTTCTGAACTTTGAGGAAAAGGGGATGAAAATTTTAAAACGAAACTCCATTCCACAGATACCCTGCCTTGGAACCAAAATTAATTTTGCTTGCGAGCTCTAACTCCCCTCAAAACCTGGCTGAAGGCTCAGCCTGCCGCTAGGAAGGTTTAGCAATATTCGAAAAAAATGAGCTTTTTCGGAATTTCCCTGACCATTCAGCAAAAAAGGGATAAAACCTCTGAAAACGAAGCCCCACTCCATAAATATCATTTTCTGTCGGCCCTCGGGGCCAAAATCAGTTGAACGCAACACTATCTCCCCTCAAAACCTGGCTGAATTCTCAGTTCTCCGCTAGCAAAGTTCAACAAAAATACGAGTTTTTCGCGAATTTTTCTGAACTTTGAGGAAAAGGGGATGAAAATTTTAAAACGAAACTCCATTCCACAGATACCCTGCCTTGGAACCAAAATTAATTTTGCTCGCGAGCTCTATCTCCCCTCAAATCCTGGCTGAAGGCTCAGCCTGCCGCTAGGAAGGTTTAGCAATATTCGAAAAAATGAGCTTTTTTTGGAATTTTCCTGACATTTCAGCAAAAAAGGGATAAAACCTGTGAAAACGAAGCCCCACTCCATAAATATCATTTTCTGTCGGCCCTCGGGACGAAAATCAGTTGATTGCAACCCTATCTCCCCTCAAAACCTGGCTGAAGGCTCTGCCTGCCGCTAGGAAGGTTTAGCAATATTCGAAAAAATGAGCTTTTTTGGAATTTCCCTGCCCATTCAGCAAAAAAGCGATGAAACCTATGAAAACGAAACCTCACTCCATAAATATCATTTTCTGTCGGCCCTCGGGGCCAAAATCAGTTGAACGCAACACTATCTCCCCTCAAAACCTGGCTGGAGGCTCAGTACGCCGCTAGGAAGGTTTAGCAATATTCGAAAAAATGAGCTTTTTTGGAATTTCCCTGCCCATTCAGCAAAAAAGCGATGAAACCTATGAAAACGAAACCTCACTCCATAAATATAATTTTCTGTCGGACCTCGGGGCCAAAATCAGTTGAACGCAACACTATCTCCCCTCAAAACCTGGCTGGAGGCTCAGTACGCCGCTAGGAAGGTTTAGCAATATTCGAAAAAATGAGCTTTTTTTGGAATTTTCCTGACATTTCAGCAAAAAAGGGATAAAACCTGTGAAAACGAAGCCCCACTCCATAAATATCATTTTCTGTCGGCCCTCGGGACGAAAATCAGTTGATTGCAACCCTATCTCCCCTCAAAACCTGGCTGAAGGCTCTGCCTGCCGCTAGGAAGGTTCAGCAATATTCGAAAAAAATAAGCTTTTTCGGAATTTCCCTCATTCAGCAAAAAAAGGATGAAATTTGAAAACGAAACCCCACTCCATAAATATCATTTTCTGTCGGCCTCGGGGCCAAAATCAGTTGAATGCAACACTATCTGCCCTCAAAACCTGGCTGGAGGCTCAGTACGCCGCTAGGAAGGTTTAGCAAAATTCGAAAAAATGAGCTTTTTTGGTATTTCCCTGGCAATTCGGCAAAAAGGGATAAAACCTATGAAAACGAAGCCCCGCTCCATAAATATCATTTTCTGTCGGCCCTCGGGGCCAAAATCAGTTGAACGCAACACTATCTCCCCTCAAAACCTGGCTGAAGGCTCAGTACGCCGCTAGGAAGGTTTAGCAATATTCGAAAAAATGAGCTTTTTTGGAATTTCCCTGACCATTCAGCAAAAAAGCGATGAAACCTATGAAAACGAAACCCCACTCCACAAATATTATTTTCTGTCGGCCCTCGGGGCCAAAATCAGTTGAATGCAACCCTATCTCCCCTCAAAACCTGACTGAAGGCTCAGTTTGTCGCCAGGAATGTCTAACAATATTCGAAAAAAACGAGTTTTTCGCGTATTTCTCTGACCTTTTAGGGAAAAGGGGGTGGAAAGTTACGTGAGATCTCCATTTACACAAAACGTTGAATCTGGATGCTCACAAATTAAAACTCCCTCGAAAAATTTGCTTGAATGCTCATTTTTCCGCTAGAAAAACAATGTTAGCTTGTCAGCAGTATCCCAATAGGTGAGTTTTCGTGGTTACATATGGGATTTGAGCGGAAAAGAGAATGAAACTTTCAAGATGAGGCCCCACTTCGGAGAACGCCAATTTTTGCCGCCCATTCGGGCCAAAATTAATTGAATTCTCAATCTTCCGATGAGGAAGCCAAATTTCTAGAATAGTTGTTCCGTTAGGCAGAGTTTGTGGGGATTTTGCTGATATCTGTGCGGAAGGCTCTACTCCACTGACTTTTTGTGAAGAAAATTCCCATGAAGAGTCAAATAAGAGCCGTGAGCTCCAGTAGGTAACAAAATACTTCTTGCATGCGTGCACGACAGTACAAAATGACACAGCGATCAATAACTTTCTTCGTACCCATCGGTGAGAGCCACTGTGACAAAAACACAACAACAATATCTCGCCCAGAATAACGACTACCTGTATACCGCATATAGATTATTGGTAATTCTAAATGTAATGTTTTTGTGACCAGCCTTCACACGTACACTCCCTGTGCCAAATGCTAGCCGCTTAGTTCAATGTTGAAAAATTTCCGCTCCGCACGGGACCCATAGTGCGAGCGAATCTCTCGCCGGCATAATGGCTACTGGCCTCTCCTCTCGCCATCACTGAGCGCCGTTATATTTTCGCATTCCTTTTTCTGGATTCCTTCAGCAACTGGACCCTCCGTCACGCTGGGGTTAAGGATAGGAGGGACGCAGAAAACTCTGCCGTCGCGCTTGAAAGGATCGAATGTATATTATAGTAAGGATAATGGACCCCCCTAACTAAGCGACGACAGAAGTTTGCAGCGCGAAAGGGATTCTACGAATCGCCCCCAAGTGGCCCGAATCTTACGGTAAACCCGAACGCCGCCCTTAGATCAATTTCGAATTGTAAGACAAGAGCACGCATAGCGCACACAGTCGTGAGTGCAGGGTGCCACAACGACTCTGCGTCTCTACTTTGCATGCATCTCGTACTCGACTGAGCCTACCGTAAGATCCGGGCCACTTGGGCGGCGATTTGTAGGCTTCGTAGACCCCCTTTTGCGTTGCAAACTTCTGTCGTCGCTTAGTTAGGGGTCTACTATCACAATACTACCAGAGCCAGGTACCCCCAGTCTGGTGAGACACTGCCTTTAAAGTAGGCACGCACATTAATTACCTTATGCGTTCACTGCTCTGCGCTTGTCGAAATTCAGAAAGGGAAGTACCGCTTTTGTCCAACGTAACTCGGACAAATGATTTGATAAGCCTTTATAATCTTACAATTGGATATGAGTAAACAAATTGATAATTCATAGAAAGACCCAAATTGCCGGGAAAAATAGTCTATGCTCTCATTAATATGGGAGCGAGGTTCAGTGCAGTCGATCCACTTAGAAAGACTCTATAAAACACAAACGTCTTTGGCAACTTACAGATAAACTATGAGTTTTATATGTGTACCAGTGGCATACCGAGGAGGGCCGGGGGGGGGGGGGGGTGGAGGGGCGGGCGCCCCTTTCCGGGAGGTCGCGAAATTTTTGAAAGTTACCTATATGGGCTATAAAAATGTGCAAGTGACTTGTTTATACTTGTAACTGATCGAAATAATTTTTAAATTTTTTTAAAAATTCATTTTAGCTTTATAAAAAAAATTTCTCGGGGGCGTGGCTCACGCCACGCCCACTTTTTCTGGAATTTCGGAGTTACGAGGGCGCGAAAATTTTAGGAAGCATACCATAAAATTTATGGGAGTGCGTGGCTAGCGCCACGCACCTCCATCAGAAAAAATTTTTCGTCCTCCCCCCCCCCCCCCGAACGGAAATCTCGGGTACGCCACTGATGTGTGCCAGTGCTTCACCTCCGATTCGCAGTGGTTCGTACTGATCATCGAAAGGTATTAAATAAATTTAAGTAATGGTATTGGCTTTTCAATCACTTTAATCAAGAGACCGCTAAGTAATCACAAAAATGAACCTTTTTCGTAACAGACCAACTCTAGAGAGCAAAAAATTGGCGGCTTATTATAAGTCACTAGTTGACTTACTCGGCTCCGCCCGGCCCTGTCATTATTATATTCGTAATCAGCATGCTCGATTACCCCCCTGTGCCAACTCCCAGCCCCGTAGCTCAAATTTTGCAAAAAATCGATAAAATCGATATTGATCGATGACGAAAAGTAGCCTGTGACACCCGCCGGGGCCCGAAGTGTATGTGTGCCAAGTTTGGTCCGGATCGGTTGGTTCAGAAATGGAATTTTCTATTTGGAACATACGTACATACATACATACATACAGACAGACAGACAGACAAACAGACATTCAGCTCTATATATAAGATGATAAATTTTATCCGCTAGCAAATATCTAAAAAGTACCCTGTGTATACTGTAAACTGGTTTACGTCCATTATTGGTAGACTCCTGATTTCGGTCGTAATTTCCAAAATCTTCAAGACATATGTGTTAAACTTGTGCTGACAGCCATACCTACATCATCAGCCACATCACCGTCACATTAAAATGGGAACACTTTCTTTCTTTTTCACTATAGATACTGTCAGCGATTATCTCCTTGTCAGCCGGCAATCCGACAACTTCGAAATGAAGTAGCTTATAAGCGTCTCCAGCGAGTGATTCTAGCAATCGTTTTGCGCTTTAATGGCAACACGTCCATTGCTCACCTCGTCACTTTAATTCGTTGACGTAGCATTTCAAAATCAAGATATTTTCTTAGTCTGTATGATCCATCTTTAAAAAGTAGCTTTGTAGTTGTAATATATTATTAGGAAGTAGATGTTTTTGACCTTTCTTGTGATACCTACCCGCTTGCAAACTTAGTTGAGACAGAGGGTCCATCACCGTTTGATGTCCGGTGCACTTTTACATGAATGGGACATAAAATCAGTATAATATCCCGGAAGCAGTTGATAATGCATGACAGCGTCTTAAACAGTTCGAGAAGGAATTTTAGTAAAGTAAACCGATTTCAACAATTTTATTTCTACAACAAAATAGGACGAAGTCATTGTTTTACCTGGAATTGGGGAAAATTCTCAGGCTTATAGACATTGTGATTATACAAATGTTCTACAGTCACATTAGAAAGGAGATCAGTCACGTTTAACCATCCTTCTCTCTTTCCGTCATTCACTATTTTGTTCATGCATATGATTATGCAAATGTTGACATCACCATTATGAAATTCACCGAATTTACGTGGAGTCTTCTTCAAGCAATCAGTCGAACACTATAAAAATGGACGAGATACTCGACAAGGAACTAGCACTTGCTGAAGTCAAGGCTCACTTCGAAGCATTCATCTCTGAGCACATGCGGATACGTTCTGCAGACCTCAGGGCCTCCTCTAAGAATATTGATGAAACAAGAGATGAGGTCGATGCAGCCCATAGCAACGCTCAGATGCAGTAGGATCAAAACGAGAACTTTGTAATTCATTTTGAAATCTGGCACACCTTAAAAGAAGCATTCAATTGTTAGCGAAGACAAAGATAGCGAGATTCAAATGCTATATGAGAGATCAAGCCTCAAACACACTATACACAAGTGCCGAGCGATCACCTCTCTAAGATGTTGTACCGTTCCATTATTCCGGAAATCTGCTGGCGCTTTTGGTAAACTTGCAGAAGTCAGAAGAGATGTGCAATAATGCACGGGTTTTCACTCCCTAGTCTCACAGGGGAAGGATACTTGGATGCCGTAGCCATTGATAATGATTTGTATACCAAAAATTGCGCTTTTGAATGCTGGTTTGTAGACTGTCTTTCATATCTGCGAAACGATAATCTGAATGGAGTTATGATTTTTTTCATTAAAAAATTGCGTTCCTGCGGAGGGTCAAAATCAACAATAAAAAAAGTTTCTCTCCTTTCCAAATGCTGAGTATGATCCAGATAGTCTAAATGAATATTACTACGTCTAATATTTTCTTCAGTAGCACCAAACGGTAGGCTAGGTCAAATCTGGTGATTTTTACTATCCAAAAGTAGGCTAAATTTTCAAGAAAAAAAGTTCATAACTTTCTTCAAAAGATCGTTTCGCAGATTTCGAGCACAGATTCAGAATCTGCATTTGAAGGCGCATTTTTTGGTATACAAATCATTAGGAATGGCCGCGGCATCCAACTATCCTTCCCTTGTCAGACTTTTCAGAAGAAGCAACATGGGAATGATTTCAAGATTGAAACTTCGATAAGGTTCGGTTTTTGATTATTCATCGGCTTTCATGATTGTTTTTTTTTTCAAAATAGCTCAATAATTCTTATTGCCTCGGTAAATGTTTTAGGCCCCTGACAGACTTCACGCGATTTGATCGTCGCGACTGAATCGCGACGAGACAACTGTTACAACATCATTCCATGCCGATCAGCTTGCATTTCGGTTGTGATAATTTTCCAGCCCGAAATTTTTGAATGTGAAATGAAAATGAATGGAAATGTCGGCGATTGAGTCGCGACGATCAAATCGCGTGAAGTCTGTCCGGGGCCTTAAGGTTTCAAATAAATTTAAAGCATTTTCTCTTTATCAATTTCTACAAGTGCAGGGAGGAGGCTAACCGTTTGTTAGTGAGATTGGCAACATCAGAAGTGAGGCGAATGCAAACAAACTTAAACACATGGAACAATGAGGGTGTTCACGTTATTAGCTGTAATTTTCAAAAGGTTTTGGACGACAAGCCATCAAATCGGTCAAAATTTGCTACCTAAAATTTTTGATGTATTAGGGAAAAAAGCATTTTCCTGGCAGCTTTTGACATCCTAACAAAGAACTTCTTTTTTATATTGAGAAGAAGTAGGAGAGTCTTGAAATTTGTGCAAAAAAAAACATCAGGGGTCTAAAAGATGATGTATGGATGTATTGTGAACGACTTGGTGCATAAACTACTGATTCGAATGCGTTATTTTGGCTTAAATAGCCAACTTCAAATCGAACCAAGTCTGTTCACACAAGAAAGGTCAAACAAGTATTGATGATTATGTTGTTACTTCTGCGTTCTGGCAGCTGTGAAAGCGGCTACTTCCCTATCTGCTATTCAAAGTTCGGCGAAGCCTGTCCAAACACCGAAGGAAGAGCAGCCGAATAAAAGAACACAAGCAGAACACTGAAGTACTAAAGTACTTGAAGGTAGCGTCCCACCAAACTGGGGGTACCTGGCCCTGATAGTAATGTAATAGTAGACCCCTTAAGTAAACAATGACAGAAGTTTGCAGGGCAAAAGGGGTCTACGAAATCTACAAATTGCCCCCCCCCCCTCCAAGCGGCCCGAATCTTACGGTAGGCTCGGGCGAGTGCGAGGTGCATGCGAGGTAGAGACGCAGAGTCATTGCGGGACCCTGCGCTCATGACTGTGTGCGCTATACGCACTCTGGCCTTGCAAATCGATATTGCTGTGTAAGCGGCGTCCGGGCCTACCGTAAGGTTCGGGCCACTTTTGAAACGAATTTCAGGCTTGGTAGGTCCCCTCTTTCGCTCCGAACTTCAGTCATCGCTTTGGTATGGGGTCTATTTTAACATCGCCACAAAAACCCGGCACCCATCTTTTTGTCGGGACGCTGCCTTTAAACGGACACCAGTGTCCATCAGAATATGAATGTGGTTTTGAAACCGGATTAAAATATTGTTTTTGAGCAGAGAAAGCATGTGTGGGATATTGTTTTTTTTCTAGTTTGGGAGGCATTGAAATCGAATTCCACGTGGACTGTCCATTTTGAATCCTTACCTGAATGGACAATCCAGACATTGCCATTACTCCTATTTGCTCACACTCACAGCGCTAAGTTAAAGATTGCGTGCCCAATAAAAAGTTGCCTTGTTTACAACGAACACATCTTGATTTAGGCACCTGTGCGTGACTGAATCATAGCGTGACTCAAAATTAATGCGAATACTAGGTGAATGCAGCTTCCTCATACAAAAAAGTCAGAGGCCCATGTTTTGGTAGACGCTAGTGCGTATCGAAGCCTTCTAATCGAGGGATAGATAAGCAGACTGTCGCACGACGCTATTTGTATGAACGCTTCGAGCCAAAGTTATCACTTTGGGTTGAATTCATGCAGCACTGTGGTAGTGAAACATGTGAGACTACAAAGAGACTGTGCTGTAATGTATGAAGGGATTGTCACCACATCCTCGATAGCTTGATGGTCCCAGCCAGGGTCAAGCATGGAGTGTGGCACGGCATACCTGAGGGGCCGTATTGAGGGGTCAGATTGGGAAGGGAGTCGCAATCGAGGTGACTAGACACATTGTTAACAATGTCAGTTAAGCACATTATGCAAGATGACCACCGTATACGTACCGTAAGTAGGATAGAAAAGCCTTGCCAGACTTTGAGTACCATTTTTGAAATAAGCACTTCAGGTCAAGCCTGAGGATAGACATGCGAGGGGAGGAATGGCGTGGCGGTATGAGGCGCCGCTATGACCAGGTCGGACACAGGTTCGACCCCTGCCCCTAAGCCAAAAAGCCCTCTACCCTCCGGGGCCGGTAAATTGGTGCCAGAGTGATCTGGGATCAAAAAAGACTGGTAGACTTGGTAAACGGCTGGCCCCGCAAGTCATTGTATTAGGCGCGCACTACAACTGCCTCTTCGACTATGAAGTAGTGTGCGTTCGGCGCCTGCCCGCAGAGGGTATTGAAGGCGACGAACCTTTTATCCTTATCTTATATATAAAGCTGAATGTCTGTTTGTCTGTCTGTACGTATGTTCCGAATAGAAAATTCCATTTCTGAACCGATCCGGACCAAACTTGGCACACATACACTACGGGCCCCGGCGGGTGTCATAGGCTACTTTTCGTCATCGATCGATATCGATTTTATCGATTTTTATCGATTTCTTTGCTGAGTTCACCTACGGGGCTGGGAGTTGGCACAGGGGGGTAATCGAGCATGGGGATTCCGAATACAATATTGGTTTTCAGGATTATCGATTACTTTTATCGATTTTATCGATTTTTTGCAAAGTTTGAGCTAGGGGGCTGGGAGTTGGCACAGGGGGGTAATCGAGCATGCTGATCATCCCCAAGGGGGGTGATCAGCATGCTCGATTACACCCCTGTGCAAAATCTCAGCCTCGCATGTCAAAATTTACAAAAAATCGATGAAATCAATAAAAGTAATCGATAACTCTGAAAACTAATATTGTATTCGGAATCCCCATGCTCACTTCCCCCCTGTGCCAACTCCTAGCCCAGTAGGTGAACTCTGCAAAAAAATCGATAAAAATCGGTAAAATCGACATCGATCGATAACGAAAAGTGGACTGTGACACCCGCCGGGGCCCGAAGTGTATGTGTGCCAAGTTTGGTCCGGATACGGCGGAGCCGGGTAAGCCAGCTAGTCCTTTTATATTCCGAAATCGCCGTCACTTATCGCGAGCACTCAAAGTCCATCACCCGCCTTGGACGCACCTACGCCTTACACTTCCTACGCATTCGAAGAAAAGCTTCTTGAGGATATCCGATGATTCAAGAGCTATAGGTTGAAACGTCGCCGAGAGCCAGGCCCTTGAAAAAACGATATGAAAGACGGTTTCTAAGCTTCGACAAGTCACAACTTTTTCGGAGCTCATAATTTGTTAGCGACTTCATAGGCTAGAACCTCCTCTTCAAGAGCTTTCAGATGGTATTGATACGTAGGCAATCAATGTTTCCTGCGGCTTGAATCCGCGGAGGGGGAGCGGTAGAACTTTTCATCAGAAATTGTCTCCTCCTCCACCCTAAACTCCGCCCATTGCAATGTATTGGTTGGAGGCGCCAGAGAGAATTAATTGTATAAAGGTTTCCCCCCCCCCCCCGAGCATAAATCGTCGGAAGCATCCAGCCCCTACATATTTTATGTCTTTGTAAGCTCTTGAAGAGGAGAATTTTCACCTGCTTTTCCCATGGCCTCGCTCTGGGCGATGTTTAGTGAATCGCTACGGCTAAGGTATACTCTGATATTGCACACCTTACTCCGAGAAACTTATGAAGTGTCAACATCACACCACGATCTCAGCAGTCACTAAGCAACCTAAGACGGCGTATTTATTTGAAATTCTGATTCTCGGCGAACAATTCTCAAATCGACCTACTTCTTTTACCAACTATTAAAACAATACTAACTCTTCGAAATCTAAAAAGTTCCAATTGCAGAAATCTCAAGACACCAGATTTATGATAGTTGCAAATTTACATGACTTTCCGCGGTTCTATCATTCAGAATTCTGGTTCTCGGCCTTGTTTGGAGGCTAGATGAAGCGCATACATTAACCTATACCAACAAGGAGCAGTGATTCGTATTGAGTGCAAGAAGAAATGAAAAATTTACCTTTAAAGCAAAGTTAATCATGTTCATAAATGACGATTTTTGTTAGACTTGGAAACTTCGAAAATTGTAAAAGCTTGGTCCACGGTGAGGGGGAGAGGGAGGGGGGGGGGGGAATTTGACATGTTGCGAAATGATACTCATATGCCTAATCAGGGCCCGGCACAGATCGTCTGGAAGCAGGCTGGACTTCCTTTTTGGAGTAAAAAGCATTATCGTTTTTTTGACGAGTGGGGGGCCGAGCACCAAGAATAAGCGCCATTTAGTCGAACACAAGCTTTTCGGACAGGTCGTCACACGATTGACATGCTCTATCGTGTATGGCGAAAAGTGCGCGCGATTTGAAAGCAAGGCTAAAATGAACAAATTGCTTGTTTACAGCGAACACATTCACATGACACCGGAATTGAACTGTATACATAGAACATTATTTGCAAAAAAGTTACGTAGAAAGAATCAAAAACTTATGTAAAGTATTCCCTTTTTAAAATTAGTCCGTCTTCAGACGGTCACCAGATCTGAATCGTCTGAAGCATATACTTCTGTCACTTCACATAAGTTTCGGATATTTATATCATGGACGGAAATCCCCTGTCAAAAATATATCCCTGAGCATGAAGACATTTTCATAACATTGCCTTTCCTTTGTTTTTTGCCTTAATTTTTTTTATAAATGGCTTTGTTAAATATCTCGCTCCAATGCCAAACTTTTGTGCATGCGTAGTATTCAACTCCAAATTGAATTTTCACTCTTATCTTACGTTTCTTCTTTTAGACCAGTGAATCTTTCTTGTTTTCATCTTCTCCTAAGCCGGTAGGTTAAAGGGAACTTCGTAAAACTTCCGAAAGTCAGAGGAGACTTCGTTTCCAGAAATCCTAAACCGATTCGTGCCGGTCCCTGACAGGAAGTATGTTTTGTTGCCTGATAGGGCCTTTTTCTCATTCACTGTAAATAAATGTAATTCAGAGGGTGGTTTTATTGAGAGAAAGTAAAAGGGTGGAGTCTTATTCAGTGGTCACCCTTCTTGCTCTACCCTGTCCCAATCCCAGCGCTCTACAGAAGATACAGCACTGGGTATGGTACACATATTATATTAGGGTGGTAGTATAAAGTGACCTTCGCATGTTATCCTGAGAGCACCTTGCAGTTGACCTGCAATCTTTCGAGCGGCGCTCTAAAGAAATCAGGCAGACTTTTTTGGAAGCAATTTATGCTGCTGTTTCCCAAATTCCCTAATACATATGACATAGCATTCAAAAGAACTTTCCAAGCTATGTTTGATGATTGCTTAATCGCACAAGAAATCTTCATCTTATATATAAAGCTGAATGTCTGTTTGTCTGTCTGTCTGTCTGTCTGTATGTATGTATGTCTGTACGTATGTTCCGAATAGGAAATTCCATTTCTGAACCGATCCGGACCAAACTTGGCACACATACACTTCGGGCCCCGGCGGGTGTCATAGGCTACTTTTCGTCATCGATCGATATCGATTTTATCGATTTTTATCGATTTTTTTGCTGAGTTCACCTACGGGGCTGGGAGTTGGCACAGGGGGGTAATCGAGCATGGGGATTCCGAATACAATATTGGTTTTCAGGATTATCGATTACTTTTATCGATTTTATCGATTTTTTTGCAAAGTTTGAGCTACGGGGCTGGGAGTTGGCACAGGGGGGTAATCGAGCATGGGGATTCCGAATACAATATTGGTTTTCAGGATTATCGATCACTTTTATCGATTTTATCGATTTTTTTGCAAGGTTTGAGCTAGGGGGCTGGGAGTTGGCACAGGGGGTAATCGAGCATGCTGATCATCCCCAAGGGGGGTGATCAGCATGCTCAATTACACCCCTGTGCCAAATTCCAGCCCCTAGCTCAAATTTTCAAAAAATCGATAAAATCGGTAAAAGTAATGGACGATCCTGAAAACTAATATTGTGTTCGTAATCAGCATGCTCGATTACCCCCCTGTGCAAAATCCCAGCCTCGCATGTCAAAATTTACAAAAAATCGATAAAATCAATAAAAGTAATCGATAATTCTGAAAACTAATATTGTATTCGGAATCCCCATGCTCACTTCCCCCCTGTGCCAACTCCTAGCCCTGTAGGTGAACTCTGCAAAAAAATCGATAAAAATCGGTAAAATCGACATCGATCGATAACGAAAAGTGGACTGTGACACCCGCCGGGGCCCGAAGTGCATGTGTGCCAAGTTTGGTCCGGATACGGCGGAGCCGGGTAAGCCAGCTAGTTTTTTTATGAGAGAGGAGTTCATTTTTTGAAGTGCAATTATTGGCGCAGATCTTCACGCTGAAAATTTGCGCCAAATAATTTTTTGTTTTGGCTGTAATGCGCCAATAATTTTTGGCTCATAATTTTTTGAAAATAAAAAAAGTCGAGTTCGAATATTTATGGATAGAGCCTAAAAACCTTTACCCGATTTCAGCTGTTAGAAGTAAACTCATTCGGTTACCTTTATGAAAGAATAAATATTAGGTTGTCCGGAAATTAATGCAGGTATTGAATTCCGACAGCAATAAGTCATACACTTCTCATTTCTAAGTAGGTTGCAAAACACCATTCGATAGAGCAAAGCAAGCTCTACAAGATGGCAATCTAGCTTTGGTAACAGCTCTGATCCACCACGAGTTTCGAGCCAAAAGCTAGAAGGGTTTAACTGTCCGAAAAATTAAGAAAAGTCGTAACTTAGCTTGTAAAAATTCTACAAAAATTCTAACTTGCTCACGTAAGCACAATTCACATAGGGCATCTATATACGCCGTTGCCAAATTTTTTCTGTTAAAAACCAAAAAAACGGAAGTTTTCGTGCGTTTGCCAAAGTTGTGCTGTGTTCCCACATAAGTAGTTGTATGCTACAAACCTGTAGAAGTACAAACGTAAATTTCCAGCCGTCTACAAGCTTTAGTTCTCGAGAAATTTAAATTTTAGCTTGCTATGCATATCAAAAGTTTTCATGCTAGCACGAAACTGTTCAACCTTTCTCAAGGCTTCTATATAGCCTTTAAACTTTGGCGTAATCTTGCTGCTGCGATATCAAACCACGATCAAGTAAACAGCAAATGTTGCCGGACTAAGTTTCGCTGTTGTTCCATTAGTTCCGTCGAAGGCAGAGAAGGGCGGGGGGTGGGAGGGAAGGGGGAGGGGAGGGGGAAGAGAAGGGGATGAGTGAGAGAGGGGAGGCAAAATAGAGGGCAAATGAGAAGCTGAGAGGAAGGAGGGAACAAGTGACTGGTGGATTCAATCTTGAAGTAAAAAGCGCATGGCGCATGTTGACAGAGCTTAGATGAGATAAAACATTGTAAATATGTTTGAAAGGGTTCTTGTCGCGGCTCGCGCGATGCAAGCCATTCCTCGAAACAGGAGGCCGGGAGCGCTGGCTACCGCGTTACTTGGCGCGCTATCAATTTCGCGCCAAGACCTCTCCCTTACTGGGCGCGTTGCCAAGTCGCAGGGTATATAAGGGCACGCAGGCCGCGGTCTACGCCTCCCCGAGTTCCGTTCTTTATCGATCGTTTGATGATATTACCATGCTGGCAGCGCCTCCAGTAGCTCCCGCAGATGATCAACGGTTTCGAGCGGTTGAGCGCTTGTCAATCTTCTTGTGTTTGGAGACGCGCAGCTTAGTATTGTGGTTTGTCGCGCAGAACGAAAGGATTGCGGGAGTGGAGAGGGGTCACGCCGTCCCGTATGGGCCAAGGGCTTGCGGTTGACCCAATGGAGGACCCGGAACTACATGTTGGAGATGATTTTCTCGGAGAATCGGCAGCACGGGACGAGGCGGCTCGTCCCGTGCCTATTTCCTTCTCTCCTAGTAGTAGTGGTAGTCTTTTTAGTAGTTTTAGGTTTTTTATGTTTTGTTCTTATGTTTCAGTAAATGTGATTTAATCTAGTCGCGTTTGTGATTGTTTGTTTGTACGGGTAGGGGTGTAGGCGTCGAGCGGACGCGCTGGTGATGCGCACACCAGCGCAGAGGTGGAACATCCTGGAGCTGAGGAGTTGTGTTGTCAGGCGGACGAGCACTAGGGCGAGGGGTGCTGAGCACACCGAGCCGCAACAGTTCTCGTTTCTTAACCATTCATTCCAGAATTAAGCAACATCTCAGGATTGAACGACAGCTCAGAAAATTAAGGAGCTGTTGGGGAGGGGGGAGGGTAAAACAAAAGGGGAGTAGCTTCTTCAAAAAGCCCCAGGTTTCAGTTCGTGCCGTGCCATGGTAGGAAGTCATTGTAACAGATTTAGCAATTCTAGGCAAAGGTCTAAATGTTAAGATTCACTTCGTGCGTGGCCGCAAAAAGCGGAAAACTGAGGTGTAAAATTAGCAAGTCGAAAAGGTTCCTGATGTGCGCTTTATAAGGGAGGTCAGAAAACTCAGCCATTCCAAACAAGCTGCATATCATTGGACTCATCTTGAAACGCTAATTTCAAATATATGTTAATTATCTGCCCACTATCTGGAACGAGTTATGAGCAAGTGAAAAATTCTTCAAGTTTCGAGGGATATAATTCATTGCAAGGTAGCCTGAGGGCGCATAATTACAGTGGTTATAAGTATTCTGATAGCAAGAAAGAAGCATGTTCACCAGCGACCTAAATAAGGGTTCTCAAAATGTCGTTTCTCTTTTTTTTTCAAAAATTTGTTGAACTTGCTCTACAGAATACTTGACAAATTGACATTTAAACATTGGAGTGCATTCGCAAATCTAAGGATTTATGCTCAACAGTAGATTAGATTTATATTTTCTTCTTTTCATGTAGTGCTTGCTCACGGTCTATCGGTGTACGTTATACGAGGCAGTTTCAACGAATTTTTCAGATTTTTGCTTGAGTGAATTACTGTCAGCAACGTTTACATTGTTTTGCTGTTGGTCATTGAGGGATTCTGTAGAAGTATGGCTAATGGCACACTGCACAGGAGCAGTAGAGGGGTACGATTGGCGTACGACATAAGATGAATTCACTCGAATGTGTCTGAAACATTGTTTACGACAACAATTCACGCACATGAGAATTCCGATAATAATCGATTCATTATGATGTCGTGTTGCAATAGTGCAGTTGACGTTAATACATAGCGCTTACGCAATCCACCTGCGTTTAGTAAAAATGTTTTCTTTTACAGCATATGATAGTTTAGAGGATGCAGATCACTTTTATGCACTTTTTAAAGCACTAATGTTTTCGTGTCGTAATATAATAGCGCAGTGTATATAACACCCACAAGGTTCGTAGAAAGCTCTTGTATCCTTCGATAGAGCTGTGTCCACATTGATGAAAAATTATTCGGAGGCTTACCTTTGAAGGCGAGTGACTGTTGATGGAGATATACAATATCCGCGGACATTTTTTCAACACATGCAGTAACATCTTGGAAGGCAAACGGCATCAGTATTATTCGGCATGCAAAAGCTTTATTGAAACAAGTTTTGTGTTAAACAAAAAAGGGAAGTCAGGTAACTTAGATTCGCGTTATGAGTCACATAATTGGAATCAGCTTCGAACACCGATTCCAAATATGCTGTCCTTAGCAGCGGCGCATTATTCTGAAGCGAGTCGTGAGCTTTTTTCTGCACTTTGGCATATTGTTTAGCACAGGAAAGCTGCCTGTAGATAGAAATCAGCCTTAAAACGGCGTTGGGACACTAAATCAATACCAGATTGAGTTTTTCGTCATTGACAAGAAACTTAACACAGTAAATCCGCGCTTAGAATGATACAGTAATACCAGTAGGTCAAAGATTGTGCATATTTTTCGGTGTAGAAAGCGTAGAAGATTTTCTGAAGTACAGTCGAGGATGGCTTGTAAGCTTTGCAAAGAAAATTCAACACATTATATCCGCCTCGGCATGACTTGTCAAGCAACGACTATCCATGGGACCTCTTATATCCATAGTCTGTCAGGACTTAAATTTCCATGATGGCAAAAGCATGTATCCACCGTGACACAAGAAGAAATCATCTAATCTACTAGGATTTTGGAAATCACATGTGAATTCAGCAGGTTGTACCCCTATGGTAAGAATCTTCAAGGGTATCGGACCATTTGGTTCTTCATTGTTCCTTGCTGAGCTCGCCGCAGATTTTGCGGAAAAATTGATGATTCTTGATTGAAAACTTTGCTTGCAATGTTTTCAAGCGCACCATTCACGAAGATTTGAATCCGCCAAACCGTCTTACTGTAAAATAATCGTGAGAGAGATGTAGCTATAATTAAGATTGCGAATTTGCTACTTGCCCATCTGATAAAAAACTTGCATTCATAATTTGTACTATAGGGTTTTGGTGAAAAGCGTTATCGGATTATGCTTAATCCAAACCCTTATCTGTGCTATTTGCTAGATTTTGAGCTTACGAATTTCATGTCATTTTAAATTGCATACTCTAGAGGAGTCCCGTCAAAAGCGCGCATGTCGGGTGAAATGGGACCAAATTTTGAGAGGTTTTCCAACCTCCGCAGCCTTTGTTTGAAGCAAGGAGCGATATTTATTGATAACTTTTCACACAACCTTAGGCCCGGGCAGACTTCACGCGATTTGATCGTCGCGACTGAGTCGCGACGAGACAACTGTTACAACATCATTCCATGCCGATCAATTTGCATTCGGTTGTGATACTTTTCCAGCCCGACATTTTTGAATGTGAAATGAAAATGAATGGAAATCTTGGCGATTAGATCGCGACGATTAAATCGCGTGAAGTCTGACCGCGGCCTTCACAGTCTTGAACTCACAAAACGTGAAGCAGAGTCGGTGAAAATAACGAATTTGAAAATATAAGAAGAAGCTGAGAACGATTGGAATGTTGCCAGAGAAGTGGGATTAAATTGGTGGAGTTAAGTAAGAAGGTTAAGTTTATAAAAAAGCAAAATAAAAGTTTTTTGGAGATTTATTCAATCCCAAACCCATCAATCTAACAAAGTTTTGTGGTCCATACCCTCCCCTCCCTTGAATAACACTTTCTTGATGCCATTGTTTGAATCGTTTATACAAGCAACTCTCTTTCTTTCCAAATCCTACCTCACTCCTTTCCTTAATTATTAACTTTTGTAGACTTTTGCATGTTCGAACAACATTTTGGACAATAATACTCTCTCGGTAGAAGTGCAGGAATCCAAAGTTGGGCTCCGAAATGAACAAATGGCTTGTCTACAACAAAAGCGTTATAACGTGACACCAAATTTGATATGTATATACGCAGTGGGAGTTTAAACGACGTTTGAAAACTGATTTGGAAAGTTAAAGTGAATCATATGCCTGACAAGCTGTTTTCGAAGTCAGGTGGCTACAAGTAACCGAAAAGCTATCGTCGATTCGTTGACCGCACGGACTGATCGAACGCGCGGACCACCCACGGAGGAACGCCCGTAAAAGGGCTCGGGACTAGGAGGAGTTGCAGGTGCGCTCTATCGCTGTTTCGATTAGAGCACCTCTTTTCAACTGGAGCGCACTACCTCTAAATACTTGGGCATCTGACAAGGAGTGTCACCGGTGATGAAAGGTTGCTGGTGTATGACCAGGGTCAAGCAAGGGGTGTGGCACACGATCGCTGGTTACGACCCCCCCCCCCCCCCTGATTGCTGTGCTGTCTTAATAAGACCCCCCCCCTGAACTATATACCTAAGATAGCATTACCAGAGTTGAGAAAGAGGTCAGGCACAAGTCTTTCGAAACCCCCCCCCTCCCATGAAAGCCCTCAAACGACTGTTTCTTCCTCCTCTTAACCTCTGGACCTCAAAGTGTGACATTCTGGAGGATACCATCTTTTTCTAGAGAGTTTTCAGATTTCTGAGAGCTATACGCCTGATTTTCTGTGACTGCACTTTACAATCACACGTAATTTGACAGCTGATTTTGATCTGAATGGGCATATTGAAAGGGCCATAATTTTCTTACGAGTGGGACGTTCGGCTCCAAATTTCCAGTGTAGCAAGAGGAAGCTATGTGCTCAATACTCATACCAGCAATGGAGCGCTTTCTGGATTTTGAAGGCAAGTTAAGGGGGTGCGGCACACCCCCTTAAAAGCGGCAGCCGCAGCTTTTAAGGGGGTGTGCCGCACCCCATTAACTATATCAAAACATTTATAGCGGACAGTGTTTGTATGAATCGATAGCCTAAACCTTGCAGATTCCATAGGACTGTTTGGAGCTTGATTTGTCTTCTTAGCTCTAAGTAATATTTGGTGAAAGCACAACGATCAAGAGCGAAAACTGGAAAAAACGAGATTTTGGTTGGCTTCTAATTCCACAGTTTGCAAGTCTTCTGAAGCGGGATTCCTGAGGTGGACAAAGAAGGAGTAGTGCTTTGTCTTGAGTACAAAAACGGATAGCTAATTTACCTTTGGAACAAAGTTAAAAATGTTGGAATTTGACCATTTCATTTAGGTAGCCTAGTATCTTGAATCTTCAGAATTCTCTCACACTCTGTCTACAGGGGTTAATTGACATGCTAATTATGGATATGATACGAATATCATGTTATCACTATTATCAGATTACCCAACTACGACCCCCTCCCCTTTTGACTCCGCAATACGACCCCCCAGGGGTGGCGTGCCGCACCCCACGCTTGACCCTGTGTATGACTGTTGCACGCTGCTAGTACGAGTTATGAGATTGACTGAGGAAGAGATTGTTACATGTTATCCGGTAAACTAGAGAAAGTTGTTGAAGTATGTAACGCAACAAGTTAAACCAGTGTAATTAGTCACTGTTATGAGCTTCCTCTTTTAACATCATCCTCCAACTCTTCATAGTGACGCCATTTCTATAATATATATGGCTATGGGTACACATACATACTTTACATCCCTATGAAATTCGTCTTAAAACGTTATGTTGAAGAGCTAATATTTCTTTTGGTATGATCGATTGTCCCACGCACAGTTTTGGACTTTCAACTTGAATCCCATAAAAGTAAGTGATTCCATTGTATGTTACATTTTATTGTTCGTTTCCACACTTATTATGATCAAGCCGATATTGAGTATGTCCTGCACTTATTCGAAGAATTGCTTTCGTGCTTTCTTATATATAGCTGCTTTGTTTGTGGAGCTATACTTGTCGAGCTGTTACACTTAGCATCGTTGGCCAAAGTTGGCTCAGAGTTCACATATAACTTGAAAAAAGGTCATTTGTCCAATATTCAATTTGAAGGGTAGCTGCACAATGATTTGACGCTTGAACAGGCGTTAGTTTTAATGCAACTTACAAAGAAGGGGTTACCTAGTAGTCTCTTCGACGAAAATATGTTACTGTACTCAATTCTAGACTGGTGCGCGAGACGCATCCAGGGAAAATTGCTATGTAGTGCTTAGCACTCTACGAAAGCAACGTTATCAATAAGGATCAGATTTCGTGCTTTAAAAGTACCGAGAACCGTTTCTGCTCACAATTTCTGCTCAGGGTGCAACCAGATTCAAGTAATCTTCTATGTTGTGCAATTTCCTTCTTCCACAACTTACCAATCAACTTACCTTGTATCGTTTGCACATTACCTTTGATGTTCATCAGTAGAATTCGCTGATGGTGAAAGAAACACCTAGCTTCATCGAGAAAGGCAATCGAGAGAACAGCATACGATCCCTACCAAATGCTAACATACATCTGGAGATCGAACACATTTTCGTGTAAACAACCAGAAAAAGAAACTGTATAAGCATAATAGCATTGAACCCGATGCCCAGTAGCGCTTCATATGATGACAGTGTTCGGTAACTTCCTCTCTATCACCGCGAGACAGCAATGCCATCTCATTTTCAGTCCTCCTGAGTTTAGTGAGAGCTATGCATTCCAATAATACATCAACATCCTTTCATCACTGATGATATACAATGTATAATATGGATATCATGACTTATAATAAGCGGCTTAATCTGAAGTTGTGTGGAGTTTGTCCGTTACGAAATTACAGTGAGGAATGATTTACGATACTAACATCATGTGAGGTTAAGATAGCGAGTATGGTTCATTTTTAACTACGGCTCACGTTGCAATAAACCGAACAATGATTTGAGAGACAAGCTCACAGAAAGTGAGTCTACCACGGTTCACGATGCCAGTGCGAACCTCTGCGAAGCAGAGGTGAAGCACTGGTATGGATATATTTGCCCCAAGCTTTGCTTCTCTGCAAGCGGGATGTTCATGAAGCGAAAAGTCTCCTACTCGGAAGAGCACAAACGAATCAGGAAAACCATTTAACAACAGCGGATTAGCTTTTGACTCTCTGACCATGTACGTTAACATTCCAAATTTTCACACGGATGCAAAAGAAAAGACACGTACTCATCGTCATACCTACGAACGGCGTCAAATGTGTCAAACGTGGTGTTTGGAGATAGTACGCTCCAGTTGAAAAGAGGTGCTCTAATCGAAATGGCGATGGAGCGCACCTGCAACTCCTCCCAGTCCCGAGCCCTTTTACGGGCGTTCCCCGCGGAGCGGCTGAATTGTCGCGAGAGCACGACTTGTACAATGGCGAATTTATAGTGAGGGCAAGCGTTTCATCTCGCGGCGCGCTCCGCAGCGATGTCCAGTCCGTGCGGTCAACGAATCAACTATACTTGAGATGGCATTCTCTCTGCAATTCTATGAATGAATTTTCGGTTCGTCTCAAACCACCCTACCTCTTCATTTATTTACGGTACCTCAAAAATTCTTCTGATTCAAGCGCGCGCTTTTGCGCCGCGGACACAGCTTGCGCCTTTGTCCTCATGCTTGTTCCTTTTTTCTTTCTTACTCTTACTCTTCTAATACTCGTGTTTACAATAAATTTTGTATAGGGCATGCCTTTTTTTGCTAAGTAGATGAAAACTTCGTTTTTAATATTTCTGTAGCCATGTCGTGAGGAGCCCTGCCTCAGCTACCATTGAGTTTACTAGACTGTGCTAAAAACCAGATGGCTTCGAAATTGTATGGTAGGCGTCATATTGGCGAGATGTACTCACGGTAGCACAATCACCGCATACCTTTGACATAAAAACTACCAGGCAACATCCGGGATAGTTCTAAGAATAGTATAATCCCAATGGGATACTTATTTGAGCAATTTTTTGGAGCATGTAGGTATAAGTGCCTGATTGACCTGATGTGCACACCTTGACAATGTGAGCGAAATATAACTTTATTATTCAGGCCACCAAGCTCCTTGAGCGGCCTGAAAATGCCTGAGGTTCTTTGTGCAGTTTTGGAAGCACTTGCAAAATCCCATGTAGCCTGATCTCTCGTATACTTCCATACATTGATCCCAGCACTGTGAGACAATTAGAGCACTCGTTGAACACAGATCAGTAATTAGAAGCTCACTCACGGGGTTGCGCTTTGCCTGACATTCACAACTAGGCTTTTTGGTACTAGTTGGTACTGTAACTGTAATTGGAGAGTATGTGTCGTCAGTGACCTCCTTTCTCGAAAATAAGCACTTGAATATACCACAGCACATCATTCCAGAATACACATGCATCAAAATCAAGAGAAGAACTAGTTTGTAAGACATTTCTGAAACAGACTACGATCTCATAAGAATCCAATGTTTGAAGAGACAATTTCTGTATGTTGTTTCTTTTATTAAAAACTACAAAATAGTGAATTTTTTGTGATCAAGCTTTGCCAAACGTCTCGTTTAAAGGCAGTGTCCGGGCAAAATGGGGGTTCTGAGATTTCTCTGCCATGTGAAAGTAGCCCCCCTGAGACACAACATCGCGCAACTGCGAGCATAAAACGTTCGACCTAAAGCAAGAAAAACGATTGCAAATTGGGGAAACTTACGCCTTGGGGCGGGGTCCTGCGAGTTGTTTGAATTCCTGCCAGACGGCCGAGTACGTATGCCGCCACAGTTAAAAACCGTGCGCTCTTTGCAACCTCTGCGTCTTAGCCTGGCGGGAATCCCCAAATTTCGAAATGTGAGGAATTGGAAAATGCATGTTCTCGCCGTTTTCGCGCCTTCTGATGTGGATTTTCGGATTCAGCGTTGCGGATAACCCCAGATAAGTTGATTTTTTAGAAGTCGAGTTTCTGCCTGGACACTGCCTTTAACACATTTACGACACTGCCGATTTTTCGATTACTACCGTTTCCTACCACAGCGTTTTTCGCTTTGTCCAACTTATGACCCAGCCACCCGTGGGTCGTATTGTCGGTAGTCTTTCGTATAATTTATTTCAGTTTTCGGCATCATACCGTAAGATTATAGTAGTCATTGTAGAAACCCAACACGATGGATTTTCATGAAGAAATGTTTTGAGTCGCTTCAGGTGCTCATAACGGCTAAATTATTCCCATTGTTCATTACTGTTCACAGTGGGGCTACGGTAGCAGTGCGGTGATATTATCGTGACGAAAAACTGATGTAAGAAGGCGGTATTAGGACTTGTAATTAACATTTTCGTAATCAGAAGCTCAAAACCCATATATGTAAAATTTCAGCTTCCTGGGATGAGCAATTCAAAAAATCGAAAAGATCAATAAAATCGACCTTTTCTTGATGCGCTAACATTAGCCTCTTGCTTGCCCCGCATTTCTCGTGTGTGTACACCTGAATGTTCATAAACAGCATTATTTTGAGCAGATGAGATAGAGTCCTTGTCTCTGCCTACGGTATACTTACCGTTACAGTGCATTATAGTATATCGACCCGGACCTCTGGCTGGTGCTTCGTCTAGGTGTCCCAAATCGTGTGCCAGATCCCCGTATAATTCCGTCATAAAATGGCAATGCTAGAGCTTCAGCAGTCTTATGACCCACGGTGGGTCGTCTTGTCCGAAATGACAGAGCACATATAACCCATTGGTGAGTCGTATTGTCGTGAATGTGTTAGAAGGTCATTCTTGTCTATAAGCTTTCAGTGGATGTCAAATGTTGGTTCAAACAATTCGGCTGTCGCATAATATTTGATTGTGTGTAAAAAAATTTTTTACTAAGGCTAACGCAATGTCCAGCGAGTAAGAGTACTTGAGTTCCTCATTTGAAACCTAGTGGAAAGCCTTAACCATGTTGGATTGGATAATAGATATTGCCAACGCTGTTATCATAACTTATGCCAATGAGCTGAGGGTTGTTTACGATTCTTGTATGTGTACAGGGCTCTTAAATTGCAGAGTCGTTTGGGCCCGGGCATTTTGCCAGGCCTCGGTCAATGGCGCCGGCGTCGGCATTGTATTTTCTCGTCCGTTTCGTCTTCTTTATATTTTGCTCATTGCGCCCTCAGCGAGCCTCATGATAATTTTTCGAAGTAGTCCCATGCCTCACGATTCCTTTGTACTCCTAGGTTGCGTTTTTTAGGATTCTTATTACTCACTATTATTCACTATTCATTATTATTCACGGTTATTCACTTCATACACAAAATGGTCGGACTTGGAATGATTGCATCTGCCAAATTTACTTGCACATGCTCCTGTACCTCTCCGAATCGATTAAGCCACAATAACTTCTTTTGCCATGCTAAGAATCTTAAAAAAACATAACCTAGGGTACAAAGGAACTGACAAAATGCCCGAGCGCGAAGCGGTCGCGCGGGGCCGGCGCCGCTGTGCGAACGACTCTGCAATTTAGAAGCCCTGCATGTCTGTGCGTTACAAATCGTATTGAGGGTTCTACCCAAGGTAAGAGCCCAATTTTCGCGTAATACATGCTTCCAGGCCCACCATACAACAGCACGAGCGGAAAACATGTCAGAATCCGACAAACGTTTAACGTCACACATCTTTTGGCCTTCAAAACCTGATCCGTATGCACAGTGCTTACATGGATCTATTGGAAGTGCCGACCTGCAAAATACACCTTTTCACTCAATAAACAGCTACAGTCTGTTTAAACCCGAACCATGCGAAACATTTCAGCTTTTGAAGCATCGCTGGAGGCTTTACGAGTGCACAGCGCTTGCATTTTGCTATACAAAAACTGAAGTGAATAAAGAGACGCAGACATGGGTTCTAACACGGTATATTGTATGGTATGTAGTAGTTGCGGAACGGCGCAAACCGTAACGTGGCGGACTCCCTCCATTCCGATCCCTGCTCAAACTAAGTTTAAATACTGTCAAATCTTTATTGCGGAAACGACCTCAAAAGTGGCAGTTGTTTGATAGTTTTTAATTCCTAAAATTTCGATTGGAATAGATAAGGAGACTCTGCTCATGGAAGCTCGCACATTCCGCTGTCCTTCGAGAAGAGTAGAGCCAGTGCCAGCCTCTGCGAAGTAGAGGCGACGCACTGGGATTTACATAACATCATGACCTCAGACAGGTTCCGATCAGAATGGAGCAAGAGATGTGGCACGCAACCGCCTGAGACGACCCCCCCCCCCCCTCATTAACGTTTGCCTACCGTAAGCATGACATAAAGACTCTACCAAGCGTATTCAATAACATATTCGTAATTATCATGTCAAATAACCCTCGTGGGCCAAGTTTTAGCCACTTATGAGGGTTCCCGATTTTGGGCCATCCAAGTGAAGTGGTCATTTTGAAACATGGGTAACTACCCTCTCAAAAGTGAAATTAGCTACCACTCAGTACAAAACACTACTTTCTAGTTGCCCACATCATGTATCCTGCTTAACACATTCACGACAATACGACCCATCGCTAGGACGTAAATTCCTGAAGCTCTAGCTTTGCCGATTTACGATGGAATTCTAAGAGGTTTTGGCACATGATTGGGGACACCTAGATGAAGCACACTAGCCAGAGTGATCCGGGCTCTGGATACTGTAATGTAATGTTACGGTAGATATATCGTAATCAAGTATAAGGCACAGACCTTAGCTCAAATTCTTCGCAGAAGATGCTGTTTCTGAAGAATCAAATTTACATGCACATGTAATACGGAGCTGGCTAGACACTGACGCTAGCCCACTAAATAATTATCAATTTTACTGATTATATTAATTTTTTGCAATGTCCATCCTAGGAAGCTCGAATTTCAGTTATATAGGTTTTGTAGCATGCCGATTATAAAAATAATAGTCTCAAGTTTCAATATCGCTCTTTTACAACATTTTCTCAATTTTCACGAAAATTCTACTGTACTGCTACCGTAGTCCCCTTGTGGAAAATCAGTGAACAAAGTGGACACTATAGTCGTGATCAGCATGTGAAATAACCGCAAAACACAATTTTTCATGAAAATCCATGAAGTTGGTTTCGTGTAGGATGACTACCTTAACCTTACCATATAACTACCAAAGTTGAAATAAATTGTTTTTTGATAATCAGCATCTTTGATTACCCCTCTGAAAAAATTCTTGGGGACATGTTTTGAACTTTTTCTAAAAAAGCTACCATTTCGGACAATACGACCCACTAGTGGGTCGTAAGTTTGACAAAGCGAAAAAGGCTCTCGTCCGAAGGGCGGTAGTCGAAAAATCGGCCTTGTCGTGAATGTGTTAAATGACTCAAACTATGAAATTGGGAGCTGGAGGAATATTCGAAATATTCTCATGCTTTTGTAGCTCTTTTAGTATGCTTATGTACTTATGCGATAGTAGGCCAAAGCATCAATATGTTAGTATTTTGCACAATGGGCCTAATATGTGCTAGTATTTTGCAAATGGGCCTATTTGACATTGTTAACTAATATCATGCAAACGCTTACATCAGTATCACCTTGATAACGACCCCCCTCCATCCCTAATCCCTCAATACGACCCCCAGGTGTGTCATGTCACATCGCACACTTAACCCTGGTTCTAATATTAAAAAAAACAAAACATGATAATTTTCAAAGTGGATTCACTCGTCTTGCTGAGTGTGCTGCGTGTACAATCTACATAATTCAGATGTCACTGTATAAACAAATACGATTGTATATGGCTTTGAATATATATCATAGTTTATAGTAGTGCAACATCTTTGATGGTGTACATTCACTTGATTTGAAAAACGTGATCAACTTGGAAATCGGGTGAATACTGCTGAACTTTCGAACTCTTTTTATTGCATCAAAGAAAGAAGAAAAGTAGATCATTAAAAGCAGATATGGCAACCACAATGGCAAACTAATGAAGGCTTGGGTAAGAAAACAAAATAAGAAAATGAAAATTTTCAAAACTACACCCATTACAAAGACGAGAAGTCGATTATACAAGAACTCACTTGCAGGGAGCAGATCCTGCCCTCGCACCGAACTGCCTGTCGCCTTGTACTAGAGTTAAATGTAAGACCGCTCCCATTAAACATTAGCAAAGGCTTCAGTTCAATATCGGCTTTACAAAGTACAACATAACAGAGTTTAGACGGGAGAGGGCAGGCATCGTAATCAAATAGTCACTCACAGCTGCTCTTCCATGCCTTTCAAACTATAAGAGCCATTCTTATAAATAGAAGTTTATTTAAACAATATGGGTGGAGGTTCCAGTATCCTTATTTACTAGAAATGCTTTAAGAAGGTTATCTGATTTTGCTCAATCATCATGGATATAGAAAAACACGGTTTGATCAATTTGCCCTTCGCTGGATTGCAGATCCTTTCCATTCACCAGAAGACTTCACTACCAAAATCTCAAATGCATCCAAAGGAGAACATAACTAAACAGGGCTTAGCCGACCAACTTAACCAATAGCGGATGATTATATTATGGGAGCTAGGGAGAGGTGAGAGAGTTTTGGAGAGGCGGCTGCAGGCCAAATAGTCATCGAACCTTAGAGAAGTGTCAAAAGGTCTAGTTGACTGCACAGAATCGCCCGGACTGAGCGCCCGCGAGCGTGTCTCTTGCGCGCTAACATTGGCATTCGCGCGCATAAGTCATCATAACGCCCGTACTCGATAGGCGCGTTGCAGGCATGCTCGCGTGCGTTAAGCCTACAGCAACCCGGGCAGTTTCGTGCAAGCCAGCCTATAGTGTTTAGAGAATGCCGAACAACAATCGCAACTGTTAGTTAATATCTCTTCGACATAAACTGGACATACATGGCTCAATCTACAATATGAACAATTAGCGCTAAGAAGTTCCTGGCGTTGCGTGATCAAACCCTTCACTGCAAAGCTGATCACAAACAGCCTCAAGCGGGGTTCACACTGTTCCGGAACTTATGGATTAGTATGAACCAAGCCAAAATAGCACCGAGTGCAAATTACTAAGGCTAACATTGCATCCCATGAATTTTTCAATTCTATACCACCAAACTGTTTGTAACTCATCTCGAAAAGCAGAACCTCAGCTTGTTTTTTTAATGCTGGATCGAACATGACTGTTACAGCCATACAAAGCATCCACATAACCAAGTAGCATATCATATCATTTACCTTTTTATTTGTACTAGATTGTTCCGAAAGTTCTGTCCGGCTTCAAGTTGCCTTGTTTTAACGCAGCTAGTATCTTGGAGTTTTGTACTTGTTGCAGAACTGTGAATATCACCTGAAAGCACTTTTCTTGCTCTTTCTGATGCTCATTAATGCTTGACAAAACATCTTTTCAGTGATAAAAGTCCAAGCCCCGAATCCGAGCTGCCAAAATGCAGTTATGCTCAAGAAAAAGTATCTAAAAAGAAAATTCCCGCAGTATTCGTTGAATCATATATGTGATATTTTATAATAGGTCAGGGTTAATGGGCTAGCATATGCACACTTTACCTCCAAAAAAGCGAGCGTCTCAATTTTTCAATTTTTTCTTAAAGGTAGAAGACAAACTCACTTATTCCAAAAAGTAATAACGATCTACGATAGCGAACAATGGTGCACTCAATATGCATATGATAGAGTAAAGCGAGAGCAAGCGGAGACCATCGGCCAATTAGTTTTTTCGTTTGTGACAGCAAGAACAAATCAAATATTGGAAAGTTGACCTATTTGCGCGAGCAGAGGAGGGCTCAAATAATGGATTTTTTTGATTTGCTCGTAAAAATTTCTGTGCAGCAGAAAGAGCTCGAACTTTCTTTAGCCATAAAGAATCTCCGAAGCATAGTTTACTCAATGGTGACACCAGATATGTCCGCGTACTCTTATATGGAAGCATCAGTACGCCAAAGTGGATGGTTTTGAAGGAAACTTTACAAAATTTTCCAAGTTTACTCTTCTGTGCTTTCTTTACATGGCATACTATGCTGGTGATAGATTTAACCTCGCTTAATTCAACTGAATTTAATTTGTGCAAAAATGTTGATTTGAAGAGAATTATAACATTTTTAACCAGAAGATCTGCAAATCGGGCAGAACTTTCGGAACAACTTAATATATCCTTGTATATGAAGCTGAATGTCTGTTTGTCTGTCTGTCTGTATGTCTGTATGTACGTATGTTCCGAATAGAAAATTCCATTTCTGAACCGATCGGGACCAAACTTGGCACACATACACTTCGGGCCCCGGCGGGTGTTATAGGCTACTTTTCGTCATCGATCGATATCGATTATATCGATTTTTATCGATTTTTTTGCAGAGTTTACCTACGGGGCTGGGAGTTGGCACAGGGGGGTAACCGAGCATGGGGATTCCGAATACAACATTAGTTTTCAGGATTATCGATTACTTTTATCGATTCTATCGATTTTTTGCAAAGTTTGAGCTACAGGGCTGGGAATTGGCGCAGGGGGGTAAGTGGACATGCTGATTTCGAAAACAGCACACGGAAAGGGAAAAGAAGTGTAGAAATGGGCACAGGGAAAGGCTGTATAGGGATAGGGATGGGACCTTCATTACAGTGTTTTCACAGGGCCGGGCGGAGCCGGGTAAGCAAGCTAGTATAGTATAAGCACAGCCGTGCATGCATCGAATTAAAGGAATTATAAGATAATCACTTGTCCTTGCTGGTTTGAACAAATCGTTTTTCTCCTTCGGAGGGGAGCGTTCGCTACTAAGATCCTCCCCTACTTGGCTCAAGCGTTTGTCGGAATCTATGTCGCTAACCATGGCCGGCACCGTCCAGATTCAAAATGGGGGGTTTGAAAAATGCTGGTTTTTGTCATTTTTGCGCTTTTCAAGGGTCGATTTTTAGATTCTGTGCGTCGAATTACCCTAGGTAAGCGAAAAAACTTCAATTCGAAAATTTGCCGAGCCACTGCCTTCAACATATTGACGACCGCTTGACACACCATGTGTGTCAAGCAATGACTACCACGTGGGACCGCTTGACACACACGGTGTGTCAAAGTTTGAATTTTAGTAAAATGACGACTAACCCAGGAGAAACTTATTTCAAAAGTTCTGCTCTTGACTTGGAGCTAGAAACAACCTCTATATGTTTAGTCCGTCTCACAGAGCTACTGTAGGTAAACTGTAGATGGCAGTATGCGTGATTTCAACTGAAAATTGTTGACTGATCCGTGACAGGCCTTGGTCCTAGAAGGCAGACAACTCAAAATCTGATGGTCCTCAATGTGTTGAAGGCAGCGTCCCGGCAGATTTTGCATTTCCATCTTTTTACATGTTCTGGGCCTTCTCGACCCGTAGATCCCGAATCTGAACTTTGAAAGGAGTGAAAAGACTTTCGGGGCGTTTTTTCAATTTCTAAAAGGCAGCTCGGATGAGAATATTCAAAGGAAAATCGGGAGGCCCTGGCACGAAGACCCTGCTGCCTGTAATTCTGGTTTTGTATAGCATGCACAACGCGGGAGAGCGGTTGGGGGGTCCCGCGCCGTCTAGTGGAGGATACTCGTCCGAACAAGGTGTTAGGGGAGCGAAAGGAGGAAGGGGGGCGGAGCTTAGGCCGCCCATCTGGCCTGCAGAGTTCACATTTTCGGCGCGGAGTTGCTGTTTTGGTTCACTTAGAGGGCCTCCTATCCATCTGTGTCAAAATCTGAGGTAGGTCAATCTGCCAAGCCGCTGCCTTTAATGCAAACCGCAAAAGCGTGGAAATGAGGGACGCGGGCGCTATGGAGGGGGGGGGGGGGGAAGGTCGTACGGATGGATAGCTTCAGGTGAGGGGTGTTATAGAAGAGGGTCCCGGAACGAATCAGCACGCTTGACCCTGCTTGCGAAGCGTCTATTGAGGCTAACTTTCTGCGAAATTGTGCAGGATTAGCACAGAAGTTTCCTCTTGTTAACGAACAACCATCTAGCCATACGGCATGCAAAAAATTAGAAGCAACGACTACACTTTTTTTCCAAACTACGGCTTCCCAAAGAAGAACCTTCCTTTTATCACAAAGCCTTAAAATCCAGTGTTAACTATGTTCCAACCTTGGTTTTGATCGTTTGACTTCAATATAAACTTCATGTAATTTGTTTGTTGCGTACTTTTCTATATTCTAGGCTACGTAATTTTAACGCCGCTAATCATTTGTTAAGACGGTAACGACTCAGGATGATTCGGTTCAGCATAATATCTGTAGAAAACGACTCTGTCAATTCCTGCACTCTTTCTATTAGATTGCGATGTTCTTCCTTAGGATTTGGTTTTGCACTGAGAAGAATAATCCTCCTGTTGTTTGTCACAAAGCCTGAAAATTCAGTGTTAACTAGGTTCCAACCTTGGTTTTAATCGTTTAACTTCAATATAAACTTCATGTAATTTGTTTGTTGTATACTTTTCTATATTATAGGCTGCGCCACTTTAACGCCATTAATCATTTGGTAAGACAATAACGACTCAGGATGATTCGGTTCAGCATAATATCTGCAGAAAACGACTCTGTCAATTCTTGCACTCTTTCTGGGTTGCGATGTTCTTCCTTAGGATTTGGTTTTGCACTGAGAAGAAGAACCCTCCTGGTGTTTGTCACAAAGCCTGAAAATCCAGTGTTTACTAGGTTCCAACCTTGGTTTTAATGGTTTAACTTTAATATAAACTTCCTGTAATTTGTTTGTTGCATGCTTTTCTATATTTTAGGCTACGTAATTTTAACGCCGCTAATCATTTGGTAAGACGGTAACGACTCAATAATCTAAAAGCGGTAAAATAGCCTGACCAGAGGTAGCTTCATTACAGTGAATACTTATCAGGATTACGTAAAGGATAGACAACGTTTTTTCAAAAAAAAAAAGACTCATAGTAGAGATGAGGCAGAGTTGGCCGAAGGGTCGAGAATTTAATTCTGTTGACTACAGGGACGAAGGTCAAAAATTTGGTTCCGCGACGGGCCTAATGTAATTCGTATTCCACTTCCATTGAGTGGGCGTTATCGGTAGAAGTTTGAAGCTTCTTTCCGGGACCCAGTTCATGATTTCGAGGGTGAAGTTGGGGCTACGGTGTACTTGGGAAGTCTACTACCTATACCCAAAATGAGAAGGGTCCATTCTGCCAATCGACTGCCTTTAAACAGGCTATCGGTAGCTGGACTTGAGCTAATAATATATGTTTCATTTGTTGTGTGCCGCACAAGGTTATGAATACTATACTGAAGCAACAATAATCTTATATATAAAGCTGAATGTCTGTTTGTATGTCTGTATGTCTGTATGTCTGTCTGTCTGTACGTATGTTCCGAATAGAAAATTCCATTTTTGAACCGATCTGGACCAAACTTGGCACACATACACCTCGGACCCCGGCGGGTGTCATAGGCCACTTTTCGTCATCGATCGATATCGATTTTTATCGATTTTTTTGCAGAGTTCACCTACGGGGCTGGGAGTTGGCACAGGGGGGTAAGTGAGCATGGAGATTCCGAATACAATATTAGTTTTCAGAATTATCGATTACTTTTATCGATTTTATCGATTTTTTTGTAAATTTTGACATGCGGGGCTGGGAGTTTGCACAGGGGGGTAATCGAGCATGCTGATTACGAATACAATATTAGTTTTTGAAATCGTACATTACTTTTGTCAATTTTATCGATTTTTTTGTAAATTTTGATATGCGAGGCTGGGAGTTTGCACAGGGGGGTAATCGAGCATGCTGATTACGAATACAACATTAGTTTTTGAAATCGTCCATTACCTTCAACGATTTTATCGATTTTTTTGCTAAGACCAAGCTACGGGAGTGGGAGTTGGCACAGTGGGGTAACTGAGCATGCTGATTACGGAATGTAGTAGCGGTTCGTGAGAATATCCAATACTTTCTTTTTTAGAGCCTTGGATTAGAAAGATGTAAGTTGGTACTTGGTCATGCTTATTCAAGCGAGCTATTCTTTATTTATCATCCTCAATCTGAATCAAAATATTTCTCCTGTCATCTGGGACTGGATTTCGGTAAGGGATAAGCGAGTGCGCTGATTACAAAACAGCCTCCCTAAAACAATTTGAGTGCGAATGCCACAATCAAATGTATTGAAAGAGTACACTGATCATTTAAAATCACAACAATTTTGATTTTTTGGCTAAGTCTGGATTTGAAGATTTTTTGGCGTATTCTGAAAAATGTCTTATTTATGAAACACTCTTTTGGATTTCAGGTTCTAATAGACCTAGACAAATTGTTGAATTTTTGCATGCACACATTGTATATGTGGGTAAACATCTTATATACAGGGTGTCCCAAAAGTATGTATCGAACGTTTGATCGTTAATATCTCTCTTCCCAAGAAGTCTTTTGCCTTGCTTCAAGTACCATTTTGTAGAGCTAGCTTCAACTTAGATTTGCATTATAGAACGAATCACTCATTCCTCTTCATTACTGTAGGATTACGGTAGAAACTTCAAAGAGGGTTTTAAGCAATGAAAGGCCATATTTTGCCTTAGAAAGGAAATAAAACAGCCTGAAAGTTTTCACACTAGGCTAATTAGAGTTGCTGATTATAACTGTAAAGTTCCCAACTTATTATGATGCTTCATTGAGGAGTTATGCCAGGTAAGAGGTAGCGGCCATTTTTTCAATGTTCCTAAAAAGTGCGATTACACCGTTTAGAAAGCTTTGTGATCTTGTGAATAGTTGAGTATTGAACTCAGCATCCATAAAAACCCTATTACACAAGTTTTCACAATTTTTTGAAGAATTTTGGAACTGCAGCTTTTTCCACATTGACACCATATGTTTCAAGTTTCTACCGTAATCCTACAGTAATGAAGAGAGATGGGTGATTCGTTCTTTAATGCAAATCTAAGTTGAAGCCAGCTCTACAAAATGGTACTTGAAGCAAGGCAAAAGACTTCTTGGGAAGAGAGATATTAACGATCAAACGTTCGATACATACTTTTGGGACACCCTGTATAAAGCTAAATGTCTGTTTGTATGTCTGTATGTCTGTCTGTCTGTCTGTACGTATGTTCCGAATAGAAAATTCCATTTCTGAACCGATCTGGACCAAACTTGGCACACATACACTTCGGGCCCCGGCGGGTGTCAAAGGCACTTTTCATCATCGATCGATATCGATTTTATCGATTTTTATCGATTTTTTTGCAGAGTTCACCTACGAGGCTGGGAGTTGGCACAGGGGGGTAATCGAGCATGGGGATTCCGAATGCAATATTAGTTTTCAGAATCATCGATTACTTTTATCGATTTTATCGATTTTTTTTCCAAGATTGAGCTACGGTTCTGGGAGTTTACACATGGGGTAATCGAGCATGCTGATTACGAGTTTGATATCAGTTTGGCGCTATTCGGCTAACCGGACCCCAAAATTTTTTTGTCGTAGAGCTTGCTCAGATTCGTGTATAAGGGTTATCTTACATGCTGATTACAGATATCACACTTTCGTCGCAGAAAGTCTCCCCATGTGGTTACGATAGATGTACGGTAAGAAGTCAAAATCATGAATTCGGCTGGTGGAGTTCGGTCCAGAGAACTTATTCGACATGCTGATTATGAATTTCATACTCTCTCTGCATATTGGGACCTCTTCACAGAGTTATGGTGGCTATATATGGCGTGGGGTCGAAAACATAGATTTGCTTCAAACTTCGTCTAGGGTGATCATTTAGCGCGCTGAACATGAATATCATGTTGATTTCGCAGGATAGTGCATTTTCTTGGGTTACGGTGGGTGTAGATGGGTCGAAGTTCCAGATTTGCTCAATACCTTACCTGTAACTGTTCACAAGTATACTGCTTATGAATATGAAACTTGCTCGCTGTCATAACGGATTAGTGAAGTTATGGTGAGTTGCAGGATTTGAATGGACAGGGCCGATTTAAATCTCAGATATTCATGGAATGGGGAAACGGTCGTTTTGCATGGCGGTCTCCCGCGCCATCCTGATAACCTGTCCCAACGTGTAACGCACGCGGCAAATCTCCCTCCCCCTATTTTTCCTTAGGCAAAAGCCGCCGAAGGGTGTATCGCACGCGGCAAATCTCCCTCCCCTGTTTCTGCTTAGGCAAAAGCCGCCGAAAGGTGTAACGCTCGCGGCAAATCTCTCTCCCCCTATTTCTGCTTTGGCAAAAGCCGCCGAAGGGTGTATCGCGCGCGGTAGTGGTCCTATAAGGAAAGCATTACGGTCGTGGGAAACTTTTATACCACACGAATTGCCTTTATCGCGGGGATTGAGCACGATATTCTTTGAACAGCACTTTAGGTAATTCCCTGTCAAGGTTTCAGGCAGGTTTATGATTTTTACTCGCTGCCACACGATGACTATGATATTGTCATCAGCGGCTCAAATAAGTTGAGCAGTTGAGAGTTTGAGCAAGATTTCACAAAAACATTTTGGGGCCCGGATAGCCGAATAACGCCATCAGTTTTTAGAATTATCCTTACTTTTATCGATTTTATTGTTTTTTTTGTGCAAAGTTTGAGCTACGGGGCTGGGGGGTTGGTGAGGAAGGTAGGTGAGCATACTGATTACTCACGCAGCGGGAATAGGGAATGTAGAAGTGGGCACAGGTTATGGTGTACAGGGATAGAAATGGAACCTTTATCGTTTTTGACAGGCCGGGCGGAGCCGGGTAAGCCAGCTAGTCTATACATAAAATATTGAAAATCTGTAAATGTGTTGGTTAGTAAGTATGTGGCCTATAGACTCTTTTGTTGTGAACCGATGAGGCTAAAATTTTCTCCCTTTTTTATGAGACAAGGCGCAAAAGATAGGCCACTTTTGCGATCCATTGCGATTCACTGGGTGCTTCTAGCGATCCATTGATTTGTTTACACACATTTAGGAATTGAAAGCATATCAACAATTACTCCAAATCAAATAATAAGAGGCGGTAGAGATCATTTACATTTTGTGGTGAGGAGGATGCGATGTCACGAAGTAAGGCGGTCAAGAAGGAAGTCAAATTTATTACGGATACCACAAAAGCGCTGCAATCTAAACTCGAATGAAGCGGAAAAGAAGAGAAGATATGATTTGAAGGAAATGGAGGGATGGAAAGCCATAAGACTATGCAGAACAGATTATGCCGGGCCACTTTGGACCCTCGGCCCGGGCGGGACAGGGGACGCCAGCTGTAGTATATAATACTGAAGCTGTCTTTCACATGCCCAGGTTTCAAGATAAAAGGACCTTCAAAATGTTTTGTTTATTAGATGGCTCTGTGGGTATGAGATTTGCTTTAAAACACCATGATGTAACTACATCTCTCAGGATCTTCTCAATAACCTTGACAGATGTGGAGGTTATGCTGATCGGGAGGAAGTGCGACACAAGGCTTGCGTTCCATGATCCAGGTAGCTTGCTAAACATTATAGAAATGTTAGAGATGTGTTCCAAGGGTTCGGAGAGTGCATCAGCACACTCTTTGTAAATAATTTGATATTTACCATCGTATGATTTTGAGAGTGATAACTCTAACCTCTTCAGAATCCTGAGGGTTGTCATTACTGGTGAAATAGAATTCACGGAGTAGGCAATTTCAAACTTTAGATAACTCGTTCCTTGGTTGGCAATCGTGTCAAGGTAATTATGGGTAAAAACACCAGCAAAGTATTTGGCGGCATTAGCTTGCTGAGAAAGCTGAGCACTGGCTTAATCTTGCGTTTTGGTTGATACTGTTGCTTTTCTAGAGGGTTGGGCTCTTTTCTGTAGTCGATAAGGTGTTTGATCGGATAGTTCACTTAGTGTTTTCGACTTTCCAGACTGTGAAAAAGGCGAGTAGTTCGCCGAAACGTCAGTCTATTGTGGAATAAATATCTGCACTAATCTTGGACGCTGCTAAAGAAACTAATCAGAAGATTCAAACAGCAGTAAGCGTTTCCGTAAGTCTTTTTTTCACTGGTAGGCGAGAACATGCTTTCAGTTTTCTTTTGATGTGATGGAAAAGATATTTGGACGATTCTTTGGAAAGCAATCTACGTTCACGATTACCAATAAACTTCTCTATATATAGATTGCGTTCTAGAAAACTTTCTTTCAGACAGTATTGGCTTTAACCAGTCAGATGTGTAAAAAGACGATGTTGAAGTTCAAGTAAATTTTGAATTTGTCTAGAAAATCGTGTTCTGTATGTGAGGGAATTCGAAGAAATATATACCTGCCTAGAGCTTCATGAATAACTCTGCAAAATCTTTGATAAACGTCATCAACTGATAAATACTGGTTGAAGACAAGCAGCCAATTGTTTTGTTTCTTACTGTTCATATTCTAGGTGTATTCGTCCTTTGTTCTGGATGTAGCAGCCTTGTGTGTACTAGATAAACAATAAATAACTAATTTTTTGGCGAGGCTCTGCCCATGAATCCAACGTCATGTTGCTTACTCAATGAAAGCAAGCGGCAGGCCGATAAAATAAGACACCCGTCGCATCACACCTTTTATACCTCAACAGAAACTGCTTGAAAAAGCCATAGCTTTCCCGGAGGTGACGCGCATTCGAGCCCTACAAATGTGGGCAGTAGGCGAGAATTACCGCAGCAAGATGAGTGATGACGGTTGAACATGCTAATTCCCCACAGGAAAATTCTCAAGTTCTTGACATTACGGTCAGCTACTATCAACGTTGACTCAATAACACCTCGACATCGCGCGCTGTCCGACCTTCTTAGAAGACGTGATGTAGACGTTGTTTGTATCAGGAAACCACATGGAAGGGTGAAAGGGCATGCAATATCAAAGATAGGTGCAAGCGTTTATGCAAAGGAACGGACAACAGCATCTCAATGGGCATGTATGGGGACAAGAAATAGTCTACAGAAGTGCCACGCCAACCACGTATAAGAGAGCCTGCCCTGGAATTTGCTACAGCTCATGACTTAATCTTGGCAAACACATGCTTCATTAAGAAGACCAAGCACCTTGTCAAGTAAGCCAATGGAATCGCAAATCACAAGCAAGCTTCTGCAGTGCATGGTACGACGAGCTGAAGTACGTGAGCGACAGCAAAGTCATCCCAAACAAAGACTGCATGCCACAACATCGGCCCCTGTTTCCATAAATGTGACGTACAAGGTCGCAATAAGCTTGAACTCAGCTTCATTACGCAAGCCATTGATATCTATTAGCCTGCTGTCTTTATATCACAAGTTTATCGCGAGCTAATACGTCATCTCTGAGATCACGATATACACGTGATATAAAGATAGCCGGCAAATAGATCAGTGGCTTGCGGAATGAAACTCAATCGAGCTTAGGTTCCTAGCACGTCACTCCCATGAAAATTTTTACTGCCCAAAATCTCAAGATATCAATCACGGGGAAGGTGGGCTATGACAGAATCCGGAGTACGCATTAAATGGTAGACACTTGAAAACGACGACCGCACAAAAACGTCGATGGAATTTGCCTTGCCAGAATCGAAATGTGATCCAAACCACACCTGGACGAACCTAAAAGACTCAAGGGTGAGTTCACTATTTAGACTACGGGGACTGGCTGTATAGCATATGGAGTTCATCAATGATTGATAATACAGAAATTATCAACAGCAGGGAGGAAGCTCGACAAGGAAACCTGGCGTTAGAACCAAGAAGTGCAGATTGATAAACTCCAAGAAGATGGCACAAAGTATGGCAAAGACAAGACAGAAAATGCTCACCGAAGTCTCTAGAAATGAAACGTGGAGCCAAAAGCGGAGTCAGAGGAACGAAAAAAATATGTAGCAGAATTGTACGACAAACTGCATACTCGCGGAGGTAAACGAAGTCTATTTGATCGCTACAAGAAGAGCCAGCACCGCAGAAGATTTCGAACATTTCTACAACAGCAAGGACGCCCACGAAAGAATTCTGAGGAGGCCGCAAGAGAATCAATCAGAAATTGAGAGAGCACTTTGCAGAGATGGCGTCAACTAGCAACGAATATGCGTCCACCGCAACAGCCGAACTTGTAAATGGGTCATTACCAGCAGTCACTGAAGAGGAAAATTGTTCATAATGAAGACAAGAACGGCTAGGCGACAGGTCCGGCGACTCCCCACGATTTCTGGAAGGAGTGTGGACAGGCCAGAGTTCAGTGGCTAATGCTTTTTCTGAACTAGACAGTATAATTCAAGAATATGCCAGATGAGTGGCAATCAAAACGACGGTGTCAATATGGAAGAATAGAGGCGACGTACCTGACTGCTCCATTTACCCACCATTCCGTATCAAGCGCCACATGCTGCAAACCTCCGAAAAAACACTATAAATGGGACATTGAAGTATCGTGCTGGCCACAACCAGTAGGAGTTCGTGAAAGGACGCAGTACAACAGATGCCATTCATATCGTCAGAACGATGACGGACAGAAGCATAGAAAAGCAATGTGAACAACACATGGCATTCCCGGATCTGGAGAAGGCATTTGATATACCACATCACGTTATGGTGGGCACTGCGGAACACGAAGTACCAGAGGATACGTCCTTTGGATCAGAATGATGCACAACGATGCAGTGGCGTACCGAGGGGGGAGGCGGGGGGGGGGGGGCGCCCCTCCCCGAGAATGGGTCGCGAAATTTTTGAAAGTTACTTACATGAGTTATAAAAATGTGCAAGAGGCTTATTTATACTTGTAAGTAATTAAAATAATTTTTAAAAATTTTTAAAGATTCAATTTAGCCTTATAAAAAAAATTTTTTCAGGGCGTGGCTGACGCCACGCCCCCTCTTTCTAAAATTTTGGGGTTCTGGGCCCGTGAAAATTTTAAGAAGGGTACCAAAAGTTTTTTCTGGGTGCATTTTTTCTGATGACTAAACGCCACGGACGTTCAGGTCACAGACGCGCAGGTCAAGAAGACCACCTCTTTGAAATACCTAGGAAGTCGCATCGCAGCAGATAATAGTTCGAAAACGAGATAAAGAACCGGATAAAGCAGCATGGCTGAAATGGAGAAGTCTCACGGGAGTGTGCGAACGCTCATTTGAGATCTTACAATCAGATGTACAGTAGTCCGTCCAATCGCCCTGTATGGAAGAGAGCGTCGGCAGTGCACACGTAAGGAAGAAAGCTTGGAGTGATGGAGAAACGCATGCTGCGATGAACGGTGGGCGTTACAATGCTCGATCAAGTCACAAATGACACCTTTCGAACAGCAATGAAAGAAGTAAAGTGGTACAGAGCACGACGGTACCGATAAAAACTTTCAAATTTTTCTTCTTAGCTTGGAAATGCGTGGCGTTCCAAGATGCTTTTCCAAAGATTTTTCGGCCTTATGACCAAAAAAATTCTTTTAAACAAATAATTTGGATTTTCAAGAAATTCTAGAATATACTTTAATTATTTGCAATTGTAAATAAGTCACTTGTGCTTTTTTATGAGTAACTAACTTTCAAAATTTCGCCTTCCATTCTCGGGGGTTGAATAGACCGATCTTACAATTATGTAGTGTCCTTCTCCTGCAATTAAATCCCAAGCAAATCTGCACTTTTTATCGTTGATAGCCTCATGCTCCAAATCCTCTTGATATTCTATAAGTACCACTCTGTAGAGCTGTTTCCAGCCTAGATTTCTTCATTACTGTACAAAGTGGGAACTTCTAGCATTTGTGAATGAGAACGTTTCTAAAAGTATTCAAGAAAAGATCTGAAGAACGTGTGGCAGGGTTTTTGAGCACGCTGATTTCACTAATTACCTTTTTTACAAGCATTTTGCTTTCTAAAATGAGTAATGACATTTTTGGAAAATGGCGAAAAGCAGTTGTTACTGTATAAGTGACAACACTAAACGAAGCACTAAGGTAAAAAGCAAATCTTATGCTTTAATTCTATTTGTACAGTGTAAAAGTCTTGGCTTGTTTGGTTTCCTCTCTGGAGCAATATATGCTCTAACTGCTCCAATCTCTTTCCAAGGTTTTCCTCGTGACTCTACAGTACAAGCGATCGATCACCCAATCCATACTGTGAATTTATGATGAAACCAGCTCTATAGATTGTTACCTGGAGATCGCCGGGAAGTATTTCAGCAACAAATTCGTCAACACTTCAACAAAACACACATTTCTATTGGACACCTTACGAACTTTTTGACTCCCTCCCTCCCTTAGTGTCTAGAGTTGTGTGAGAATGTTTCTGCATAACACATTGAAGTTCTTCGTCTTTGTTTGCAATAGCTGACTGTGAATTGATTTGTTCTGCTATGATTTTACCAACAAAAAAACCGGTTGCTTATTCCATGAAGTTTATGCTGGTCAGCAATCGGAGCAGCTTCATTTGCAAGGTTTTTATTAGAGACTATGTCTAAACCGTTTCGATTTTGTACATGGCGTAAATTCAAAGCAAAGCTAAAAAATTTCAATTCAATTAGTTCCCAAGTAAGACAAGATCTCAACAATGTTTTGAATCGATAGCTCAGCGTCTAGATGCCATTTTTCAGAGAAGTTTAAGACGACTAGCTTGAAGTGATGATTTTTCGACCATTTCTGAGCAAATGTATAAGGTTGGCACAAAAATCTTGCATAATTCAAACTAACTTCGGTAGCTTTTCAAATGCTAAACTTATTCATTATCTTGCTAAGAAAAAGCAGAATTTTCGCACTCCTCTGACACAGAGAACGATTTCAAAAAATGGCGTTTCAACTTTTACAAATTTAAGTTGGTGCCAGAGGAAGGCGAAGTCAGAAAACAATCATAGCCGCAGGAATCTTAAAAAATTCATACATAGTCCGTATATCATTATGGCACGTTTGATCACGCATATACATTATGTTGGTAAGAAAGTTTTCGGACATTTTTAGATTAGAATTGCTATTTTAATGGCAATGTATCTACGAAGGTAAAATTTGTAGCTGTTCTCTCACATGTCTCTCTGTGCAGGTGGAAGGGCTTAGGTTCAACAGGGGCGGGGTTTGCCACTTACTTGATTTTTTGCTAATTAAGCTCGAATTTCGTACAAACTTTGCATATATGTGAGTTGGTGCCATATTATGGAGTATTTGCGAGCGTGCACGGAAAGTGCAGATCTAAGCTCTGTCAAATTCCAATGTCTTCAAAATTTCGCCTCTATCCCGATAGAATTCATTGTTTATGCTTATAAGTAGCATGCTTTGTAGAGCTTGCTTTCCTCTACCTAATGGTGTCCGCATGCCCTACTTGGTGCTCGCATCGAAGCAATGTCTACAGACAATGTCCAAGGACTTTCTCACCAACCTAATAAATTTGTATGAATAAAGCTGAATGTCTGTTTGTGTGAGTGTTTGTGTGTCTCTCTTTTCTCTACGTATGTTTCAAAAGTAATTTTTATTTCTCAACCGAACTGGACGAAACTTTGCACATATATACTTCGGGGCGGGACGGATGTCGTAGGCTACTTTTCGTCATCGGTCGGTATCGATTTTATCGATTTGCAAAGTTTGGGATGCGGGGCTGGGAGGTTGCACAGAGGGGTAATTTCAACATGCTGATTAGGATTATATTAATGACAGGTACGGGCGGAGCCGAGTTTGCCAGCTAGTGTACATTAAAAATTTGCAAAGAATGTCATTTTATGGGAAAAATTCTCTTATGCAGTTTCTTCGCAGGTACTCGATTCGGGGAGAATTGAAAAAAAAAGATGAATAAAGAATTTGACCTGATGCTTACAACAAGCACTCTGACTTTCTCCTATTCGTCAAACATTATCATGTGATAAAAAAAAGTGATAGAATTTTTTCTGTTGGCATTTTCTTTGAATTTATTTTTGCATTTCCATGTTAATTCAGAGCCGTTTTCCAGAGATCTTTCGGAGCTGGCGGTGGCCCGCAATTCTGTCACCATAAAAATGACAACATTTGAAAAACCATTCTTGAAAGGAAATTTGGGCTTGAACATCTATGAAGGAAGCCTACTATTATGGAACAAAATGGCGAACGTTAGTTTTCTTGAGGAGTTAACAATTCTCGTTTGAATCAGGCAGGAGCTTTTGTTAAACCTATTAGGTTCATGCATACTCTTTGAATACTGAATTACTAAATAATACTAGATTACTATAATGACATTAAATTTTGTTTCTTTAACTTAACCATAATCGTATTATTTGATACTTGGGACGAGACTTTGCGCTTTCTTTTGCGCTTTCTTAAAGTGAATCAAAATCAAAATCCTTGAATAAAATCTTTGTTGGGATAACGCAACGCTACTGCAAGATTCATGCACGACCTATAAAAGTTCATGTGTGGATTACAGTTGATACCTTTTCGAGACTGGTCATCCCAAAAGGCAGCGTCCAGGCAGAATGGCAGAATCTCGCTCTCTATTTTTGCCTTATCCACGCCCTTTCACGGAGCTGATTCCAAATATTGCACTCAAAATGTGAATTCCTCAAAAAGCTCCCTTTTTGAGACAGTTTTGTGAAAACCGTGGACGGTGCTCCTAATACCATCCTTGTCGAATGCAGGCATTAACAGATAGACACTATGTGTTTGACTATGTTTGCCACGTGAAAACATATCAAGGGCTGAGAAGAGTTTGTTCTAAGGGGCGGGCCGTGCGAGGGAGTAGGCGTGGTCCACGAGGCTTGGCGTTTTCTGAGCCGATTTTCTCCTTTTACAAGGGGTGTTTGAATGTCAGATTTGCGCGATAGTTCTAGATCAAGGCCCCAGTACTCGGTTGCGACATAATCCAATATGTTCAAATCTGCCCGGACGCCGCCTTCAAGCCTCTCTCTCCTCTACCCATTTGGCTTGGCAGAACATCCCACAGGGAAGCTTTCATGGGAAACATGTTCCCATGAGAAACCTCGTAAGACAAAGCATTCTCAGTTCGACTACATATTTTAGCAGGAAAAAAACTCTGGCTTCCTTCACCCGCCTCATCAGTGCATATCGCTTGAGACCCTTATTATTTTCAAATTACTTCAAATGCGTGCAGCTTTGCACGTTGCCAAGAGTGCATATTGTGTACTGTTGTGACAGATAATGAGACCAGCAGCCAAACAATGCACTTTTCGAAAGGGATGCAAAGTTTTGAAAGTACTGGACAATGGGTATTGAAAAATATCCCCATTTATAACTCCGAAAAAATTACTGTGAAGTTTTTTCCAAAGATTTATTGGGAAACGGTAGAATGGGTCTGAATCAATCGGAATAATTTGACGCCATAATCAGTTTGGATCCAAAATCTTTGGAACAAGAAACATTCAGATTTTGTGTCTGCCAGTGCCAGATTAAAAATAATGACCTCCGAACACTGGGCTGTGGGGCCCTAACCTTCACCCTATCTGAATTTGTTACTTAGTTTTGGGATCAAAACAGCGTGTGCGGTCTTTTCGTTCTTTGACCATCAGTTCAAACTTTGCTGCGGTGGGAGAGACGTATGGGAGAGAGAGGGGATGGAAAAGAACAGAGACTGTTGGGTCATAATAGATAGGGTCTACCCTACGGGTAGGTCAACCATTGAAGGTTTACCTCCCATAAATGCTTCGGTAATGGTGGGAGAGGGGAGAACTTGGTAAGAAAGCTTCACAGAAGGCATACGGTATTCCATGAACTTTCTGTCTGGTGAAATCGGTCACAATGTCATGCGATAATCTCCAGTAACCCTGAAGTAAAATTTTTTCCGTCTTCCAATGAACACGAAAGAGATACAGGCAGTAATTGATTGACATCTGCTGTGGAAGAGTGTCGAACGTCGGCGGTGGCGGCAAGGGCATGCCCTTGCGAACCGCTCCGAAACATAAAATCGTCCTTTACCATTGATTTCTGAGGATTTTTTGTGTCGAAGGAAGAAGTTTCACAGCAAAATAGCGCAAAAATCCATTGAATTTTTGAAAATCCCGCAAATGCACCAGCGAAAGTTCTTTTTTTTTTTGCAGAGACATGTAGGCGGTTACAGGTCAGACGATGTCTTCAGACTGCCGGAATTCTCCCAGGAGGGAAGAAAGAGGTTCTAGGGAGTTCTAGAAAGGATGGAACACCTCCCACAGCTCCGTGATCTACTTCTTTATGGCCACCCAACTTGATTCGCCGATTTTTTCCCGCTGCCGGTGAGTACCTCTGCGTCCCTGACGCCGACCCTGCCATGTCTGCACTCTGTCCGGCCACTTTTTCAACCATTTTTTCAGTGCTCGTGCCTCTCGCGCGCCCGCCGCCCGCACAAAAAAACCCCCGTCCTAGACCCCGTATCGCTATGCTTTCCGCGATTTTATTGGTACTCTCATTCCCCATATGAGTACTGTATAGGAAAACTTTCGTAGAGAGGAAGATCTTCATGTGTAGAACCACCAGAGCGCTATTGGCAGAAAAAACCGCCTATCGATCCGTGCTCATTTCATTTCCGTAATTTTTCGAGCTTTTGTTTTGTGAGGAACTAAGGAGTCTTATTGTTAGGGGTAGAACTAGTACTTCTTGTCGTAGTTTTGACAAATGCTCAGTTTTATCCATAATTTTACACATTTAAGGCCGACGCGGTCGACGGGTAGCTTGGCGGGACAGTTCGACAGCTCAGCTTTCGTCTGTCCACTAGTAGAATTGACTAGAGATGCTCACAGCATCCTTCTGAACACATCAGGTATGAAAATTAGAGTTTTGTGGGTTTATATGGACCCCATTTTTTTCTGTACTTCGTCTTATTGAGTTTCCCTTTGGGGGAGACGAATTTCAGTCGGATTGTATACTTCGGTGCTGTTTTCCTATTTTTCTCAAAGAAAAATGGTAGCATCAACTCCACCTTCATATCTGACCTAAAAAAATGTAGTTTTTTTCTGAAAAGAACTTTTGACAAAAGGAGTGCACGGTACTCCCCAACAAATGTTCTTGTACTATTTCTAGGCTAAATTACTCACGATTCGCAACAAACACAAGATAAATTGACGATGCAACGAGTGGATCCCCGCAGTGAAGAGGGAGACGGGGCGGGACAGAAGACTGGGGCTGGCACGACGACAACGGCAACGAACAATGCGGTACCATTCACGGGAGATCCACAAGACTCCTTCAATAGCAGCAATGGCTATCATGTGAGTTCAAGACTAATTTGATTTTTTTTCTGATGGCGGAGTCATGGGAAGAAGGAAATTGAGGCATTTTGAGATTAGAGGGGGTTGGGGATGGGTTTTGGGATTTGATTTGATGCACGAAGGGTTTACGTAGTATTTAAAGCTTTCTGACCTTTGGCGCTTCGTCTTTTCAATAGGCATACAAGTCCTGAAGATGTGCTTTTCTCCTAAAGTCTCAATCTCAAGGATTGAAAAGCTTCCCTTCAGCCTTTCATGGCTAAACAAAAGCTGGGAGCCCAACGATGCAGCCCAGAACAGTGCGGTTACTGTAGGGGAGGTACGGTAGTTGTCTAATTGGCTGAGGGTTCTGAACTTGATAGAGCACGCTCACGTTGAAAGTTAGCGAGTTTGAGATGGGTATTAGTTGAGCTATTAGCTTTGAAATTTTTCTTTGTGATAGTTGATGGTGCTCGCGCTAGGAAGCAATATTTTGACGATAAAGTCATCGCGGAATTTGGTTATTTTGGGATTGGCTCTGTCAAAATTTTGTAACTGGCCAAACTACTCAACGTCGCTTGATCGAATTTCGGTGGGGTCGCGTTCACGTTGATACCAATTTTTATCGGGTGAACAGTACCCTTACTCAGGCCCAAGTTAGCGGTTACAAGGATAATAAGCTTGGCCCTTTCATAAACCGCCAGTTTGCTATAAATGGCCATATTCATCACTCAAAACTTGCCTTGAATGCAACGCAAAGCAAGCTGTTATGTTAATCACAATGTATGCTGCCATGTGAAAGGGAACATCATAAGCGTCACTAAATTTGAACAATTTGCAAAAATTGGTGGCATAAATTAGGCAGTGGTTGAACATGATAGAGCAATCATTGACGACATTCTTTTGAGCGTTTTGTGGCTCGAGGGAGCACCGAAATGCCCAGGAAGAAATGACCGTTGTCATGGGCAGTTTCCTCATCTCCTCAATGAAAAGTCCGCTTGATGCATATAGGGTCCTTATCTCGTGAAACGGGACCGCGACATTTGCCGAAAAGTCATCGCAGGTTCCCGAATGGCAGAATGAATGGCCCGACCTAGTGCCTAGCATAATCACCTAAAGTTTCCAAAAATTAGGATATGGAAGCAAAAGTCAGATTTTCAAATGAAAGACCAAAAAAGCATTGTGGGGGAATGCGTACGCGACGCGCATAGCTGCCGCGTTCCTCATTTTGTGAATGCCCCAAAAAACAGTTTTTAATGTGAAGGAGAGCTAGGAAGGGGGTGGGGGAGGGTCACAGGTCAGAACGCAGTTTTACAGAAAAAATGGAGTCAGTTATCTTACTAGCGTGGATGAACTCATGAAATCATCGTTGATCAGAAATCTGTTAGGTTGATTAGGTGGTCTGTTGCAGGGGGAGCATGAGTTGGTCACGGTTTGGTATGTTCAAACTTTCGATTTGCAATAACAGCTATTTATAAGGGAAAAGTTGCTGCGAGCATTTCTTGATTATGAGCGAAAATTCGCCAGTAAGAGGTCAACGGAAACATTTGATGAGCACAATTTAAAGGGAATGTTGAAGCTGAAAAATCAAGAATGGATGCCTTCCTTCACATAGCTCGCTAATGGTCTTGAGCAAACTGTGTGGATGCAGGCACAGTTACGAGCGAGTAATTGAGTTGATGAAAAGACGTATAAGCTAATGATGACCATTGTTCAGAAGGTCACTTTGGAAATTTTGGGAGTCGAAAAGTTGCCAGAAGGTTTAGTAAAAATCAAATATAAGCCTAGTTTTCGGTTATAATGAGACTGCTAAGGTTGTGTCACAACCAGTGTTTGTGGATAAAGGGTTGGGAGAAGCTTCAGCCTGAATACAGTAGCGTAGCGAGGGTCGAAATTGAAAATATGAGACGAAGATGCACCAATATCAGGAGGTTTGACGTCTGATGGCGGGATACGATAGAAGGGGTTTTTTGGGGGGGCGCTCGTTACGTGCGGGCTGCCCATTGGAAAACGTCGCAACGCGGCAGCGCGCGGGGAGAAGTAGTGCAGCAAACTTTTCAAATCTATACACCTAGATCATCAATGCTTCTTCTATACTGTTAGTCTTTTACATTCAACAGTTTATGTCTTTTTTGTCCTCCAAAGTGCTAATTTTACAGGTTTTGTGGGGTAACTTCAAATAATCAAGCAAAACTAATATGGGAATAGTCTGTGAACCTCAACAAAGGATGAGAGATTGAGAAAGTGTGTGCTGAGAATCATGCTAGCCGAATTTCCTGAGTGCGGTCACTGGCAGCCTGTCGCGCGCGACGTTTTCCAATGGGCAGTCCGCACGTAACGATACGCACCCGGTTTTTTGTGGTGGTAGTGGCCGATCGGTAAATCGCCATCGTGAAGGTTATTTGAGAATGGAAAGTTGAACGATTTCAGGGTAGCCTTTTCGAAACACCGCAGTCGCTCCTCGCCTCTCCACAGTATGACATGTTCTCATCGCCGTTTCGATCATCCCAACGTTGCTCGATCTGTCAGAAAGACATCCAAGGGCAGCATCGACAATTCTCTTGCTCACACAAGTTCGTTCTCTACATCTACCAGTCCGTGCCTTGCAGTGCCTTGCGCTGCCAGAGCTTTCGATCGTTACTTGTTTATAGCTAATAGAGAAAAAAAGAGCTACGTAGAGACGGCATTTTGCACACAATACTACGCAGATAGTCTAGTCTGAAGCCCTTCTTGGCTTGAAGATGGTCAAGTGGATGTTTCCAGAATTTGTGGACAATGCTGTTCCCTAACAGATAGCCGCAAGTGCCTGATTTGCTTTGCAAATGCAGGCGCTTCACCATTTCCACCTTATATGTTCCTATCTCCACCACATGCCGATCACTCAAATGGTAAGTTTTGCAATAGATCAAATTTGCTTCTACACAAACTTTGTTTCAGAGCTGTTGGAGAATGCGCTCTCAATGCACAAAGCCTCGATCGGCTCCTATCAGAACGGCTTAACAGATGCTATTCAGGTTGTCGGTACACATTCTGTCCATTGTCAGCAAGAAATGCTCCCAATTTTTTGTTCAGAACATGAGCCTTGGCCTCGGCGAACTCTCCGCCCCGCTAGAAACATTTAATCTTTGGGACAATCGCTCTAAACTCTCAACACCAACGCGAGGCGGCTCCACATCGAAGGGTATCGTACTACCAGAGACTCCTCTTCGACCGGACGATGACCATCCGCCTGTATTTTCGCCTAACCCACCACTTGTAAACCCATCTGCTGTGACTTCACCTCTTCCTACAAGCAATGCGCTCAATGTCACGACACCACAACGTCCATTGATGCCAACATGTGCAACATGTGGCGTAAATGCGAGGTGAGTCTAGCAGTTCATATTTGAAATATGTCTAAATTCAAATTTTCGACTAACACTTCTTATCACGGCTCCGCACATGGTTTTCAGTCATTTTATCCTTACTAAATTTTCGAGAACAACTCGAGATCTCTGTCAAGATCGAGGTAACGGAAGGCGTATACCGAGAAACCGGTTTTACTCAAAGGTTGTGTGCGAGCCCGTGATGTTTGCAAAAACCTGAAGTTTTTGAGATATGAAGAAAATGTCAATTTTATTTACAAAAGTGAATCTTTAGAGCTGAAGCCTTCTGTGCAAACTGTCGAGAGCTACTTTGCGCAGTTTGCGTTGTAGCCCATCAAAGAGTTCGCGTCACACGCGACCATGTTGTCATCTCGCTCCAGCAGTTACTTTGTCATATGGTAAGTAGTTTATAGGTAATCAATGAAAAATTTTGATTTTTTTTTTATTCTAGACTGCCAACGCTTTTGCTGCTGGAGACGACGGGGTCATCGGAGAATCGTCGGATTCATCTCCGAGAGCATCGTCTGTTTGTTCGACACATGATGCGAAAGTATTCTGCGTCTGCGAAACTTGTGGAAGAGTGTCCCTTTGTGCGCATTGCATCTCTCTACACGCCACACATCATATATCACCTCTAGGTATGTTTTAGAACTTTACTCAGTCTTTTTCTCACTTCTTTATGTTCATGGTTGTCCAGCATGCCTTGAAATTGTGGATTTTGGAAATTAAAGCTTAAGGAATTGCTTTTTCTCTATAGTTTTTAGGGTGTATTGAATAAATAGTTTGAGTCTAGGTATAGTTGTAGATTCGTTCGGCAAACATATCGAGTTTGGGAACGCACTATGTTAATTTACCCGATTAAAGCTTGGGGATTGCGGTTTGTCTACAGTTTTTAGGGCGTAATGATTAGAACACTTTAAGTCTAGGTGTAGGTGTAGATTCGTTGTTTTGGCAAACAGATCGAGTTTGGGACCGCACTATGTAAATTCACTCAGGTATTTACATCTTGACTTTCAAATGAGTCTTTTGGTCCCATTGGGACGCGCCCACACATTGCCCCATCCACTGTCTTCAAAGAACAACCTTTCAGGTGACGCACGTGCTTGCATAAATTCACTTTTGGCGGAGTCTCGGCGTAATGAGCGTAGCATTGAGGAGGCAATCGAGAGCGTGCGCGCAATGTCTGAACGGGTTGATGCAAGCGTGCAGGTGCTTTCTTCCATAATGAGTCAAAGTGTGACGTTATTTCTTCTAGTTTTAGGCTGCTGCATCCGAACTCAGATCCCTCATGCACCTGCATATGAGTGCATTGGAGGAGAGGAAACGAGAATTACTCCAAAGAGTTGACACTATCAGACAGACGAAGACGAAGAATCTGAAAGCTCAAGCAGAAAATCTGGCCCACGCAAAGACGAGATTTGCGCAGGTACCATTGTTTTAGTTTTTTGAAATGGTCTATGCTTCAGTATCACATCTTATCTGAAGTCTATCCTCTTCAGACAATCAAATCTGTTGAGGCAGCTGCAGCTGATGAAGACGCTGGTCACCTTGTTCCAGCTTTTCAGGAGTTGCTCCAGGTTTGTTGAAAAGCATCATTTAGGAACGTACCGTCTAACTCTGAGGATAGCTTTCTCTTTTTTTTTGGAAATCAATAAGAATTTCATATGTTTTGCGTGCTCATTCGTGATTAGTATTACCATACTGGCGCACCATATGTTATATCAATTCTCATAGCAAATTTGGGGATTAGATTCATAGTGGAGTTCGGTTAGTCAGTCCATAAATTTTTCCAGTTGTACACTCAGCCGATTCACCTAATTCCACATGAAAATGATGTCGTAAAGTTTACTGTGCCAGATAATCAGCTGCTGCAACAGTGAGTGTTTTCTGTAGAGATGAGTGCTGAGTTTCAATTGTATAACCTAGGATTCGCTCATTGGGTGAATTGGAAAGTGGACCTTGTGCACGTCTTTGTCATCTTGTTGGAGAAGGTTACAAGAGGTGAATTCTGTTCCGAGTGTATAGTGACTTCTGGAATCTCATTTTAAGGCCCATACGTGAACGCCAGTGCATCATCTATGTGCAGCTGCGAGATGCTTGTGGAGAAGTTGTGCCAACCGACCGTGCTGATGGTGGTGTACGGGATGTTACCGCTACCATTGTCGCTCCTGATGGACGCAGTCTTGAAGTACATATAGGGTGAGCATGTCACACTTTGCATTGTTGGAAATGAAAGCAGTTTCATTTGCATTCCAGCCGTAGTGAGAGTGAACCTGGCGTTGTCGGAATCGCATATTTTCCAGTACTGGATGGACAGCACCAGCTAGATATTCGCGTCCGCGGTGTGTCCATAAGGTATTCGTTATTCATGTTATTACATTTCAATTACTTCAAAGTCAATTCTTGCTTTCACATTCTCTCATTTATCTTTAAGTGATAGTGTTACTGGTCGTGAGCTGTCGATTCTTCCGGTAGTTCCAAAAAATGACGTTTTCGTTGCAAATTCTTTAGGACAATAACGGCTTACTGTTTCAACTCCAAAAAGAGCATGTGAGAATGTTGTATTTTGACCCGAGAGTTGTTGCTTGCTAAGTAAGGTATGGATCGAGAGACTGGTTTTGTTTGAGGTACTGTGATGAATTATTGTAATGAATCTTGCAAAAGTGTTGGAAGCTTCATACTCAGACTTTATTATTGATTGACTTATCTTCAGTGGCTGCCCAGTGGCTGTGGAAGTACGTCACGGTCGAAACTATGCAGAAATTGCAGCACAGGGAGAGCTGTTCTCGTTCGGAAAAGAAGGTTAATGTGTTTCTTTTTTTGCTTCGCGACTTGACAATCACACACCAGAGAGAAGTCGGTGTAGAACCTTCCCTTAAAAGTGGTCACTTCTAGGGTCTGCCGATGGCGAGCTTTGTCGTCCTTGGGGAATCTGTGTTGACCTACGTGGTCGCGTTTTAGTAGCTGACAGAAGCAACAATCGCATCCAGGTCGGTGTGGATATGTGTGCATTAGTGGCGTTTTGAGGGGAGGGAGGCGCCCCCCTCCCCCGAGAATGGGTCGCGAAATTTTTGAAATTCACTTATATGAGTTATAAAAATGTGCTGACTTATTCATCCTTGTAAGTAGTTAAAATAATCTTAATTTTCCAAAATTTCAATTTAGCCTTATAAAAAAATTCTTTTCGGCCCTTTTTTTAGCATTTTGGGGTTATGGGCCCGCGGAAATTTTGAATAGCAAAAATTGTTTCTGGGTGCGTAGCTGACGCCATGCACCTTAAGAAAAATTTTTTTGCCCTCCCCCCCCCAAGCGGAAATCCTGTCTACGCCACTGGTGTGCATCTATATCCACATTACTGCTTTTTCTTTATTGAAGATATTCGATCGTGATGGTGGTTTTCTTGCAAAATTCGGATGCGGTGGAACCCGTCCTGGACAGTTTGATCGCCCTGCTGGAATCACCGTCAATACAAGGGTAATCGTTCAGATGTGCTAGCACATGATTGTCTTAATTACTTGCACTTTGCAGAATAACATAATCGTGGCGGATAAGGACAATCACAGGATACAAGTTTTCGATGAAAATGGGAACTTTTTATTGAAATTTGGTGAAAGAGGCAGACCAATTGGAATGTTCAATTATCCATGGGGAGTGGCAACAAATAGTCAGAACCATATAGCAGTATCAGATACGAGAAATCATCGCGTACAAGTGAGTTGAAGCTGCATATTAGGATTATGATTGACTTAATGTCTTTGCAAAGATTTTCAACGAAAATGGCCAGTTTATTCGAAAATGTGGATTCGATACCGCCTTTTTCTACAAGCATCTTGATTCGCCGCGAGGCGTTTGCTACTTATCTGATGGTCAACTGCTCATCACGTAATCCCTCATAGTAGTGTTTTCTGTTTGTCCCCTCAAAATGTATTTGCAGTGACTTCAACAATCATCGCCTGGCGGTGCTTTCCTCACGTGATACTCCTGAGATGAAGGTGTACGGTAGTGAGGGTAGTGTTGAAGGAATGTTCTGTCGTCCTCAGGGAGTAAAGGTTGATCCGGAAGGTCATATACTCATCTGTGATTCGCGAAATAATCGTATACAGGTATGAGAACAAAGAGTTTGCGATTGAAAGCGAAGTAAATATGACGGCAGCGCGTTGAGTCGTTGTATTAGATTGATGCATATTTCTTGCACCAAATCTTCTGAAATTACCTTCAAAGAATCTTCTTGACACATGTTAGAGAGAGGAAATCTTGGGCTTTCCGCATGTGTTTGAATAAAAATTTTCTGCTAGCATATGGCAACCATACAGGCTTAAGTGAATTAATCTAGTGATTTTTCAAATTTTGATTTTTGACGTTTTGAATTCGAAGCACTTAGATCGCTAAAACGTCTACTGTGATCTAAATTTATTTTTGGTGTTGGTCTTATGACCTACTCTTTTTGACTGGAAGAAGTTGGTAGTGAATGGATGTCTCCTCGAATAGTTATGAATTTGGTTTGTTTAATTCGATTTATCGATCTTGTTCTAGATTGTTCTTCAAAAATGCGTTATAAAACTAGTGAACCAGCAGTTAAAGGTGCTAGATTACATCCATCCGCGCGCTTCGGGATCGCCACACGTTTCCCGCTATTTGCATGTTTTATAATTTCGCTTACGTTTCTTTATATATTAGATATCATTTCTAAATACTTGACAAAGAGCATGTTTCCTGAATCAAAACAAGTTTTTAAAATCATTTCTAACTGTTTCTTCTATTTCTTGGTGCAAGAATTGCGCATCGACTTAATATCATCTAGTATTTCGTTTATGTGCACTAGATTTCGTCGCCAATCAATTTTAATACATAAACAATCCATATAGCGCATTTTGCTTTTCTCTTGCATTTTGCTACAAGCTAAGCCAATTTTGCAGCCCAGTTCCATTAGTTTGAGAAAGTTTCCACCATTTACTTGATACCAGCGCTCAATTTGATCTGGTATGAGCTTTCTCTCTCTCTTCTCAACATTGCCTTGATTACGATCATCAGTTTGCAGGTATTTTCTGGGGACGACATGCGATGCATCGCAGTATTTGGTCAGTCATCGTCCTCTGGATTTGAAATGCCGGCAGAATTGCCAGCACCGTTCCGTTCGGTAGGGCCTACTCCTTTCCACCCTGCTAACACACCAACAGGTGGAGCTTCCCTTGATAATGCCTCGACTGGGCCTCGCCCTCTGCTTGATCGTCCCACGGACGTGGCCATAGCTCCGGATGGGCGGATTTACGTGGTGGATTTCGGTAATAATTGTGTGCGCGTGTTTTGAGTGGTCAACCGCTCATCGATGCTAAGATGTGATCTTTTCGTTCATCAAAGGTGGAACCTGGCTCTAAGCCAACATTTGTTTGTGTTGTATCACTAGGTGAACATATGCTCCGTGCGCTTTGAGCCCTCTGCTTCGAGTTCGCGCCCCTCGCTTGCTCTCTCGTCAGAACAATGTGATTCGATGCTCTTCTATTTTCTTCTCCATCTATCCCTTGTTGGTTTGTTTGTTTTGAGTTTCAGACAGAGTTTATCCCCAAATCAGTCCGGTTCGTAATCCAATCCTCCCATTGCTCATCAATGCCTGGGCCTATCGCTCGTTTCAGTTTCACCAGGTCTGCGTCTGCTAGATCGTACCCCTTGCCCAAGTGCGCAGTTACATTTCCGTTCTCCAAGTGTTCTCGTAGCAACCCTTCTTCCTACCTCCGCCCTCGCATTCTAGCGCTGCGTAGCTATTTTTTATCATTTGTAAAGGATCTACCTGCATACAACCGTTTTACCTCATCTAGTGCGAAACCTCGTTTGTATTAAGCCTCATTTTTATCCATTTTCGCAACCGAGACCTCCCAGCATATGTTGTGTTTAGCCTTTAACTGCTTAGTAGAACTACAAACGCCTTTCCCAGCTCAGCGTGGCCCTGCCCATGAGAGTGAGCAGGGTGTGGAGGAAATGATGAGCAGCATCAAGTTCTGCGTCCCATAGTTCTCTTGACAGTGTTTAGCTCCCAGTGCTCAGCGCCGCGGTTTTGTACATTAGATTGCGAGGCCTCGCCCCCATTTCCGTCGAGTCTAACTAGGGCCCTAATGCCCTTAACTGTGCGTCTTTTGTTTGTATCATTTTCTCGTCGCTTGAGGTAGATGACCATTGACTTGACCGTTTTAGTTCTCTCTTTGATCATGGATATCCTGTTGTGTTTTTGTAATAGCAGATTGATTCTTTGTAACGCTATGCGTTGTTTTAACATTCGTACCCGGAGTTTTACCAGTGCCCAGTTTATGACCCAGTGAGATATAAGTCCCGGTTTTACACAAAACATGTCAAACTGTGAAAGTAGAATTGTATGTAATTAGATGACATGTTCATAAGCTAAGTTTGGTGTTTTCATGTTACGTTTTATCCTTTTTCTATTAAATATTTAGTTTGAAGTTCGGTGTTAACGGCAATAACTTGGATGTATTACAAATTGTTATAACGTCTGGTTTCTGTCAAAAGAATCTGAAAGGTTTGCACACTAGTCTTTGACACTGCTTTGAGTGCCCAAAGTTTGACCAGATGAAAGACAACTTCTCTGCAAAGCAGAAGGCAAAGTTGTGGTATGCCTGACCTTGGGGGTCGTATTGGAAGATGGATAGGGGGCGGAATCACCGAACTCGTTCAGAGAACTGCATGTTGCGATAGAGTAGCGAGTGAAGCAGAAAGGCTAGACCGATAAGTATCTTTATCATACCCATAATAGGAATGACGATTGTGAACAGCAATTAGGACAGACTGTATGTCCGTCTGAATTACTACGATAAGCTGGCGTGCATTTCCATTTTGATACAGGAAAGATGCTCGTTGTGCGCTCCACATGGCTTTCCATGCGATACACATAAAAGACGAATTTTGTGAAACTTGAGAAGTTTTTCACTTTGTTCACTGACCGTTTGAGCGCTCGTGCCACAACAGCGTTGGCTTGGGAGGAAGGGGTAGTGGGTATCCAGGAAGACTTCAAAAGATAAACTGGGCAACTAGATGCAGATACAAAAATTGACGAACAGTAGAAAATTTCGGGTGTTTGTGGAAAAAGGTGAATTTCTCGGTGTTGTGTGCATTTGCGGCATGATTATGCGGATGGGTTTGGCACCCGCCATACTTGATCCGCTTAATCCACTTGATCTACTTCATCCACTTTACTATTGGTCAGTTCACTGAATTGACCAATGACGAAGCGGATCAAGCGGATCAAGCGGATCAAGTATGGCGGGTGCCTTTAGCATTGCTGCTCTTTTCTGTCGTCATGCGTCTTTAATCACGTTTTCATCGGCTATTCGTTATTTCTTGAACAAACCATCAACGCTAAAGTTTTTTTTTATTATCAAAATGATTACAAGAAGCTATATGAAAAATTCCACTGATTGATTGGCAAAATGTGGAATAGACTGAGGAAGAAGCTTTCAGAGTTTTCGAAAACTAGGCAGGCCCTATGGAAAACTGAAAAGTTACGGTTATACCTTTAGGGACTTGTAGTATACAAACGCGTAAGCGAAAGCAGCATAGCTTCGCTTTCGTATTACCATGAAAAGATGGAAAAAATACAGCGACTTTACATATGAATGTCTGTAGGATGTGCAATTTACGTGAGCAAGTTGGAGATCCGTGAAATTTTACAAAGTTATGAATCCCCGTAATTTTTCAAAGCTTTCTGTGAGACTCAAATCTGGGTGCAAATCTACTGTGAGTCGAAGCTGGAGCGAACTTTTGTACACATCTTGTAGAGCTTGCTTTGCTCTACCGGATAGCATCCTAGTGTCCTATTATTAAATTGATGAAAAATACATGTTCCTTATTGCTGTTTCCTTATTCTGAAGCGACAGAAAGGATGGAAAAATTTCTAAAATACATTATGCGATAGAGCCGAACAAGCTCTACAAGAAAGTGTTTGAAAGATCGCAAAAGGTTGGATCTGCGTGGAGTTAGAGGAAAAAACTAGAAATTTGGGTAGGAACGAACTCCGCCAGTTTGAACCGCCTCCGCGGAACTGGTCGCAACGACATGCAATAATATAGCAGAAGGACCAGTTGCTAGCGAAGAAGGGATCAAACTGGCGGAGTTACCCTACCCGAAAATTTTAAACATCCAAAAGTCAAATTTCCGTCTAGAAAGATCCTGCGACAAAAATGTTAGGCTTGATCTTTCTCGGCAGCTTAGCCTCGACAAAGGTGAAAATTTTCCGTCATACTTCCAAAGGCTTGTAGTATGGAATTATCTAACAAGGAAAGGAAGGTTGATCGAAGTGGCCTTTTGAAATGAGGTGTATACTGCCTTCATACCTTCGATACATAGAGCCACGTACTCTGGTAATCTTCACTTTGAGTGTCATGAGAGGACACAACCTTCACCTGGAGAGGAGTACAAGTCATCCGGGGCGAAGCCCCGGATATTATGACATAACTAATGACTAACTATTTAAGGATGAATGTGAATGAGGCAAATATAGTAGTGACATCCAAAGAAAAGCTCAAAAAACCGAAAGATTGCGTTTTCATGGCCTTTTTTGCTGAAAAGAGGGTTTTTCTTCAAAAATTCAGTTAGAAATTAGGACAAAACTTATCAGTTAACCTTTCTATAGACTGCGATTGAGCGTTGGAGGTTCATGAAAGCCGCTGGAGTTCAACAAAAACGAGAAACTGCGCTGAAATCTTGCGCAGAGAGTCGCCACATAAATGCTGGTCTATCTCGTTCTGGAGTGAGATTCAAGACCCGCGACGTTGTCAGTGCTTCTGGCCGTGTCATGAGGATCACAACGATATATAGTATTATAGGGTTTCGTTATGACCCCGCGGAGATCAATAACCAGAGTCAAATGCCCCGCCGGCTCTGGTCTCTCTCCGCTGCTCGTCTGCGTCTCCGCGCGCTGCGCGCTACCTCGCTACCCCAAGCGCGGGGCGCGGGGCATTTGGCTCTGGTACCCTTTTCTTCGCTGTTTCGAACCCAATTCTAGCAAGCTATATATCATTTTGAAGCTCTTGATCTCTATTTTCACGCTGACAACGTCGCAGGACTCCTTTTTATGATTTAAACAAGAAAACCGGCGAAAACCTTGTTTTTGAAAATCTCTCGTTTTTCTCCTAGTTTGACTCTTTTCACGCAGTTTCTTTGTGTAGTCGATAGGTCTTGTTTCTGTCTATAATGTAGACAACGTCGGCATGCTTATTTCTTTGCTCATGCCGCTTTTTTTGTGAAAATTACTAAAAAATGCGTTTTTCTTTACCTTATTCTTTTTCAGTAGTTTCGCAACGAATTTTCTCCAGCTTGGACGATACTTGCTCAGAATGATGAGCGGAAGAATCTAGACAACGTCGCAGGGTACAAGAGGGACGGCGCGGGGGTAAAATTTAAAGGACGCATCAAAAATCAAAACCCCGTGTTGCGAATTGCTGGTCCTGGAGCGAAAACTTGCACTCTGTAAAGCCGCCAAATGAAAGATTTCAAATCTTATTGCAGCGTTTTTATCCGGTTTACAGCCGTTTCTTTTGCTTTTATGTCTGTTTTACATCATATTCTCTTCTCTGATCTTCTTTGAACAACCTTCACCATTTGTGACGTCAGATGTTCAAACAACCTTCACTTTTGGCGCCCTGTCTCTAGACTATCGAAGGTATGACTGCCTTGTAGAGCTTGGAACGCTGATTCCAATTCTGCCTTCGCTATCTGCTGCGGGCTTCTGGGCGAGGAGATATGAAGGTTTTTGTGAGTAAAAATCTGAATTCAAGAGTAGGCTAAAATCAGTCGTAACAGTTTTCATAGGACTCAATCGTAGTCGGGTCACTCGGTGCAACAAATATTCTTGATTCAAATGTACCAACTCGCTGCTGCCTCATTTGAACCTCGGGAAAAGGTTATGACTGATTTTACCCTATTCTTGCATTCAGATTTTTACTTACAAAAACCTTCATAACTCCTCGCCCAAAAACCCGCAGCAGATAGCGAAGACAGATTTGGGATTAGCTTTCCAAGCTCTACAAGACAGTATACATCTCATTCTAAAAGGCCACTTCGACCAACCTTCCTTCCCTGGTAAGTTCGGCCAATCCAGCATTGACTTTACTAGAATATGCCAAATCGGTCATTTAGAAAACTTCAGATTTTTTCCCTTTATCAATTTTGAGATTACCTGAACACCATCTTGTAGGGGATGCTCTACTCATAATAAATACTTTCTTAGATCTTTGTATCTTTTCTGCCGTTCAAGAATAAATAACATGCATTTTATGCATCTACTCAATAAAATCATAAGGTATACGACTAATGCCATAAGAGGTTAAAGTGTGTAGTTTGCACCCCGGCCAGCTTCCCATAGGTACAATCGAGTAGATTCAGCGGTAAATATAGTATGCTTGCACAGAAGGTGAAATGCGGTAAAATTGGCGCGTGAAGAAATAGCTCCGACTGTGACGCCGGCCAATTGCGCGCGCAAAATACCCGCAGTAGTGGCGTGGCTACTTGTTCACGCGCAAATTTCACCGCATTTCACCTTCTGTGAAAGCACACTATATTTACCGCTAAATCTACTCGACTGTACCCTCACGACGCCCCCGCAGCGCACGCCTTCAGTGCCCTTTCGTTTCTGCTACTAATGAAAATTTTATATTTTTCCTCTCTTGATTGTTTCGTTCTGTTTGTCATCCCCCATTTCAGATGATTCATGACAACTGCCAATGATGGGTTTTTACGAGTCTTAATAGTCTCAATAGTCTTGAGATCTTTCGTCTCAAGAATTCCACGTTTTTTTCTCTGAAGATTTCAGTATATTTAAGTGGGAGATTTTTATAAAGATTTTTTTAATACAGTACAAGCGTGCCTACTCGATTGATTTATGGAGCAAAATTGCTTCTATTAGGTTGTAAAGGAAGCCCTCGGGCACTTTTAGAAATTTCATTTTCAAAAGCATTTTTTCGGAGCTCGGTCGGACTTTGACACCAAGTTTTTAATACTGTTCAGTGAAGGGAAGCCTAAAGTTTTCAATAGTGCTTCTGATTTTTGTTCTTGCCAAGACGTGTTTGATTTGCAAATCAAGAAGGAAAATCTTTCCAACGATAAAAATTCCACCTTTTTTCTTCCTACGGCCATTTTTTGTGGAATTCAAAGAATTTCGTCCAAGTTATGGGTGATCTGATTGAGAAGCCTGTCAACTTCTGATCCGCAGCCACACTCGAGTTTTGCGATTTGCGCTCAGGAATTACAAGTTGTCAACAGGGTTGAGCGTGAGGTCAGGCGCGTACGATCTGAGGGGTCGTCTTGGGGGTACGACTGAGGGGGGGGGGGGTGGAGTCGTAATTAAGAACCGAATCCGTTTAGTGGGGAGATACTACGAAGGTGAAGAAGAAAGCGCTAGTCCGGTATATCGCAATCACCAGTACTGAAGGAATGACGGTCGTGAACAGCATACTGATTGTTTCCACAATCGAAATTTCAGCCAAATTCAAGTCTTCATCTTTTACCTTCACATATCATGAGGTTGCCAAGTAAGCTTGCTGTGTGAAATGGCTATTATTCCCGTAATCAGCATGTCAGATTACCTCTATGAGCTCTAAAGTCATTACCTACCGCATTTTCTAGTGTTTCGCAACGTCTAGAAAGCGTGATTTTCAAACATGAATAACTTGGCTTCAAAAGTGGAAATAGTCAGCTTTTTTACACTCGTAACAAAGTATCGTTCCCTACAAGTCTATGCTAGAAATCAGGCTTCTTATCGCTTTCAAATAGTGAAATAAGAAGTGCTGCCAAATTTCCAACCGGCGCGTTCTTCAAATTAAGTGCTTCAACTCTAAGGATTACCACAAGGCCGAAACAAGTTGAAACAAGCTCAAACACTTATTGTGGAATCTTCGAGAGTTGTGCTAGCGAATCACATAAAAGTTGGATAGAAAAGCATCCTCGAAAATAAGGTTTATGGGGTCAGGCGCAACCCCGTGAAAGGTCAGGCCGCCTGAGCTTTTGAGGGGTTGCGCCTGACCCCCTAACTTACCTTCAATATTCAATAATCGCTCCTGTTTTAGTATGAGTATCGAGCGCAAAGTCTCTTCTTGCTATATCGAAAATTTGGAGCCAAATACTCCATCCCTGCAAAAACTATAACCCTGAAAAGAGAGCTATCCAAGTTCAAAACTTGCCGTCAAGTTGCGTGTGGTCGTGCAATTGCAGACAGTTGGGCCTGCTGCCAAAAAACAAGAACCCTCCAGTAAAGGCTGGTCTTCTTCAACATAACACAGTCTGTCCTGGAGGTGAAGCGGAGAGGTCATTTTAAAGGCAGTGTCCGAGCAAAAACTCGATTTTGAGATTTTGTGCTCATATGGGCCTATTCGCCATGCTGAATCCGAAAATGCACATTGGAAAGCGCGAAAACGGCGAAAAAGGGCTCTAACACAGGAGGGAAATCAGCAGGTGGGCGGGGCTTTCCCCAGTGCGATGTCACGCTCCCAGCTCCCGGAGCGATTTTCTCGATTCCGCTAGCCGTCCCAACATCGCTACCGGTCAAGTGCGAATGATTGACTTGAAACCGGAAGCGAGAAGAAAATCCACATTGGAAAGCCCGGAAGCCGGGAACGTGAATTCGCAGTAGGGAGGACTCCGCCCACCTGCTCATTTCCCTCCTGTGTTAGAGCCGTTTTTCGCCATTTTCGCGCTCTACAATGTGCGTTTTTGGATTCAGCGTAGCGAATAGGCCCGGTTAAGCACAAAATCGATTTTAAGATTTTATGCTTACTTGGGCCTATTCGCTACGCTGAATCAGAAAATGCACATTTTAGAGCGCGAAAATGGCGAAAAAGGGCTCTAACACAGGAGGGAAATCAGCAGGTGGGCGGGGTCCTCCCACTGCGAATTCACGTTCCCGGCTTCCGGAGCGACCTTCTCGCTTCCGGTTTCAAGTCAATCATTCGCACTTGACCGGTAGCGATGTTAGGACGGCTAGCGGAATCGAGAAAATCGCTGCGGGAGCTGGGAGCTTGAAATCGCACTGGGTAAAGCCCCGCCCACCTGCTGATTTCCCTCCTGTGTTAGAGCCCTTTTCCGCCGTTTTCGCGCTTTCCAATGTGGATTTTCGGATTCAGCATGATGAATAGGCCCGTATAAGCACAAAATCTCAAAATCGAGTTTTTGCCCGGACACTGCCTTTAAGGGCTTTCACAGAGGGGGGGGGGGGGTCGTTTTTGAAGGACTAGTGCCTGACCTCTTGCTCAACCCTGGTTGTCAAACTTGCCTCTGACTACAACTCTTTTCGCAGCTGGCGTCGCTTCTGCGAGGATCACGCCTCAATGATGGGTGCAAAAGATGTGTAGGGCATTACACCAACAATGTTCGGAGTAATCAGAGGTTTGGTCCACCCTATGCAAAACGACAAGACTTCAAAGTTAGTCAAAAAATGGTGTTCTTTAGGGGCAAAAAATGATTGATTTTTCAAACTTTCTGGAAAAATTTTTTTTTGCATGCGGTCGCTCGAAGACTTAAATAGTCTCCATAACAGCCCCAGCAGACTTCTATATAACTAAAGCATTTAAGCTTTCCAGCTTTTATCATGTCTGAGATAATCGTGCGCAAATAGGCCACTTTTCGCGACGACCTTTTTTCCTTCTGCGCATGCTGGTGGACCGGAGTGAGGTGCTGAAAAGCTAGCAAGACGAATACATGTTGTGGACAGAATTTCACTTTGCAATGTTTGTAGCTTCAAAAAAGAATCAATCTGCTTGAAGTTCAGCAATTTGAAAAAATTCTTCAAGTGCCCGAGAACTTCCATTACAACCTAATAGTAGTTTTGTAATACGTCATTAGGGCTGTGCTTGTAAAGTGTTCCCAAGCTTGCGCATTTTAGCTTTTTTATGATCACAGAAGGAGACGTTTCAAACCCTCAGGTCGCTTTGCATATGCGCCGCGGCGGTGCCTATGGAAAGCCGGTGGAGGCAACACTATAATAGTACTTATGTCACAACATGCCTTAGGAGAAGTACAACGTAAAGACAAAAAAAGAGAATTATTACCACGGACGCGTTATACAAATCACAGTCATCATTTGCACTGTATAGATAAATACACCAACAGACTTTCTACACATAATAGCCGTAAGTTGATTGACATAGTCGTATATGACGTTTTAAAATTCTGATGTAATCAGTATTTCCACATAAAAATTCATCTGTATAACCATAAGCTTCTGTGGATAGTGTGTCAGAGAGCATTTGCCAAGGCTTCTATTAGAAAATGATTTAATCTGTATTGCATCCAACATAGCCGGCATTCGCGTGCTATTCAGAGAATAGGACTAGCACTAGTCTTTATCTTCTCGAGGATTCCCTAGAATAATGGCAACATCGCTTGAATAAATCCACCTTTTAATGAATGCATCGAAGAAACGAATAACACGGCAACGAGATAATTGAAACAAGATAAGGATATGTTGATATTTCTAACGTTAGATACATTTCGAGCATTCCTCGTGCCTTTGCAGGCTCGGATGGACGCCGGTCGGTATGCGAGGCCCGGCGCGAGGTGGGCAAATGACAGGCTGATAATTGTTTCGGGTGAAAAAGCAAAAGGGATATCTTATAAGTGTTTTTGAACGGCGGCCAAGTTTGGTATACAAACAATTTATTGATTGGCTAACGTTTCGGCGCCAACACCGTCTTCATAGCCTGTAATGAAAGACGTATGTGTGAAGTACTTGCTGGGCCCTTCTGCCGTAACGATTCAACTGAGTGGAACACTAGACGAAGGCAAAAATCTAGACTATATCTCACCTCATTCGATGTCAGTCGAGTGATCTGGCCGCTCATGGTCAAGCCGTGCAGAATGTGATGGTACGTCTTTGCTCTCTGTGATGTTTATATTTGGCAATCAAAACCGCAGAGGCTTTGATACGGTGATAACTCTTTGATTACGGTAATGCGCTCATTGACGTAACCCAAAATGCTTCGAATGTCTTGTGTGGGATAGTTTCTTGCTCGTAGGGCAAGATTGTGGCAGCAATATCAAATGGCATATTATCGTGCGACACTGCTATGTGCACTTAAGAGAGTAGATGCTTTACGTTTTGTGAGTTCGACTAAGTGCTCTATGATCGGTAGACACAATGGAGGTCCGGTCTCACCTACATATTCTTCACCGCATACTCGGCAGGTAATGAGATAGACGACACCGCATTTTAGGCAACCCCTGGTCTTCCAAAGGGACATATCGCAACTTAGTGTTGAGCAAATATTGTTATATGCGCGATTGCGGATTAGCTGTTTCTCCAGATTGGGAGAAGGAATGTCTACAACTCATACATGGTCTTGCAAGCCTGCTTGAAACAAACTCCTCCTAACAGCTTTACATAAGTCATCCGTTACGAAAGGTGCAATAGGAAACTTAATGGGTGTCTTTCTCATGCAGTGAGCACCTATTCGAGTTATTTATTATCAGCTAGCGCCACCTTTTTGCAGATATCTATTAGATAGTGTGTTGCACATTTCTGCACTAGCTGGCTTACCCGGCTCCGCCTGGCCCTGTCAAAAACGATAAAGGTTCCATTTCTATCCCTGTACACCTTTACCTGTGCCAACTTCCACATTCCCCTATTCCCGCTGCGTGAGTAATCAGTATGCTCACCTACCTTCCTCACCAACAACCCAGCCCCGTAGCTCAAACTTTGCACAAAAAAACAACAATAAAATCGATAAAAGTAAGGATAATTCTAAAAACTGATGGCGTTATTCGGCTATCCGGGCCATAAAATGTTTTTGTGACGGATCTTGCTCAAACTCGGTATATGGGGGTTATTTGAGCCGCTGATGACAATATCATAGTCATTGCGTGGCAGCGGGTAAAAATCATAAACCTGCCTGAAACCTTGGCAGTTACCTAAAGTGCTGTTCAAAGAATATAGTGCTCAATCCCCGCGATAAAGGCAATTCGTGTGGTATAAAAGTTTCCCACGACCGTAATGCTTTCCTTATAGGACCACTGCCGCGCGCGATACATCCTTCGGCGGCTTTTGCCTAAGCAGAAATAGAGGGAGGGAGATTTGCCGCGTGCAATGCACTCTTCGGCGGTTTTTGCCTAAGCAGAAATAGGGGAAGGGAGATTTGTCGCGTGCGATACACCCTTCGGCGGCTTTTGCCTAAGCAAATTAGGGGGAGGTAGATTTGCCGCGTGCGTTACGCGTTGGGACAGGTTATCAGGATGGCGCTGGAGACCGCCATGTAAAACGACCGTTTCCCCATTTCAAATATCTGGGATCTAAATTGGCCCTGTCCATTCAAATCCTGCAACTTACCATAACTTCACTAATGCGTTATGACAGCGAGCAAGTTTCATATTCATAAGCAGTATACTTGTGAACCGTTACAGGTAAGGTTTTGAGCAAATCTGGAACTTCGACCGGTACTATTCCAGTATACCGACCCCAAAAATTAAAAATCTCGGATTTCGCTCAAACTCGGTATAGGGGGGTTATTCGATACGCGCCGAATATCATATCGATTTCGTGTGGTAGCGCCATTTTCTGGGGGTTACGGTGGGTATACGGTAGAGGGTCAAAATCACAAAATTCAGCGGAATTCGGTGCAGGGGGGTTATTTGACATGCTGAACACGAATACGATACTTATTCGTTACGGTAGCTCCTCATTCCGGAGTTACGGTGGGTATACGGTAGGGGGTCAAAATCACAAAATTCTCTGAAACTCGGTGCAGGGGGGTTATTCGACACGCTGATGCCGAATACCATATCGATTTCGTGCGGTAGCGCCATTTTCTGGGGGTTACGGTGGGTATACGGTAGGGGGTCAAAATCACAAAATTCTCTGAAACTCGGTGCAGGGGGGTTATTTGACATGCTGAACACGAATACGATACTCATTCGTTACGGTAGCTCCTCATTCCGGGGTTACGGGTATACGGTAGGGGGTCAAAACTTCTGTGCCGATTAACGTGACATTGCCAAAATAATATGTTAATAATCATACTGTAGCTTAATTGTCCTCCTGCAGTGCAGTATTTTCTGCCCAAGGCTTCGAAGGCAGAAACTCGGATTTTTATATCGGTTTCACGAGTAATTCGAGGCTACTATTTTCCCAAGTTTGACGTTCATACTCCCACCTGGTACGGAACACTGGCCATACGGCATTTGATCTCACAGCCGAGCAGTCAGTCGATAGCTATGGCAGTGTTCCGCGTTTTTGCTCTCCGACGCCTAGAGGAGGAACTTAGGGACTTTACCCTTGCCGACATCTATGAGAAGATGAGGATGGAGGAGAACGCATTCGAAGGATGGCTAAGGTCGATAGGACTTCTGCCCACGCCCAGATGCCCCTCTTGTGGACGTCCGATGACTCTGAACGAGTCCCACAAGCGTTAGTTCTGCCACAGGAGAGAATGTCGCACCGGACGGGACACCAAGCCAACCTCAGAAATAACGGCCGGCTCGTTCTTCTCAAAGTGCAAGCAGCCGCTTGTCAAGCTTTTCGCTCTCTCGTACTTCTGGCTCCACAACTACGGACTGGTGAAGGACATCGAGTACGAGCTGGGAATACGACACACCACCGTCGTCCAGTGGGAGCAGTACTTCCGTGACGTATGCTGCGAGTACTTTAGGAGGAATCCCCCAGTTCTCGGAGGATTCGGGCACACGGTCGAGATTGATGAGACGTGCGTCACGAAGAGGAAGTACAACCGTGGTCGAGTTGTACGTGTGCACCAATGGCTATTTGGAGGATACGAGAGAGGAAGTGGAAGATCATTCCTGGTTCTGGTACGACGACGCGATGCTCGCACCCTCCTGCGCCTCATCGTCAAATATATAAGGCCCGGCACCACCATCATCAGCGATTGTTGGCAAGCCTACAATCGCATTTCCGCCCTTCCACAAGGTTACAGGCACCTTACGGTCAATCACCATCTCAACTTTGTGGATCCGACGATTAGGGCGCACACCCAGAACATCGAGAGCCATTGGCAGAGGTTCAAACGTCTCGTCAAGCAGAAATGCGGGATTAACAACAGCCGCTATGCAGATTACCTGAAGGAGTTCTTGTGAAGGCAGATGTTCGGCAAGCGGGAAGAGTCCCTGTTTCACTTATGGAAGCAGGTAGCCGAATTGTACCCGGTTCCCTGCTGAAAACATATGCTGTTCCAAAGGCCCTCATTAGGGCCACCTTTACAAAAATTCAGGGAAGATATTCAGGGTTTTCAGAATGAGTTGTATGAAGTGCTCATATAAACTTAGAGGGGGAAAAGCAATTTTAATTGAGAAATTAGAAAAAATCGTGACAGTGAATTTAATCGGCACAGAAGTTTTGACTACCTACCGTATACCCACCGTAACTCCGGAATGAGGAGCTACCGTAACGAATGAGTATCGTATTCGTGTTCAGCATGTCAAATAACCCCCCTGCACCGAATTCCGCTGAATTTTGTGATTTTGACCCCCTACCGTATACCCACCGTAACCCCCAGAAAATGGCGCTACCACACGAAATCGATATGATATTCGGCATCAGCGTATCGAATAACCCCCCCCCCTATACCGAGTTTGAGCGAAATCCGAGATTTTCAATTTTTGGTGTCGGTATACTGGAATAGCGCCCTTCGACTCATCTACACCCACCGTAACCCAAGAAAATGCACCATCCTGCGAAATCAACATGATATTTATGTTCAGCGCGCTAAATGACCACCCTAGACGAAGTTTGAAGCAAATCTATGTTTTCGACCCCACACCATATATAACCACCCTAACTCTATGAAGAGGTCCCAATATGCAGGGAGAGTATGAAATTCGTAATCAGCATGTCGAATAAATTCTCTGGACCGAAGCCGAATTCATGATTTTGACTTCTACCGTACACCTATCGTAACCACATGGGGAGACTTTCTGCGACGAAAGTGTGATATCTGTAATCAGCATGTAAGATAATCCTTATACACGAATCTGAGCAAGCTCTACGACAAAAAAAATTTGGGGCCCGGTTAGCCGAATAGTGCCAAACTAATATCGAACTCGTAATCAGCATGCTTGATTACCCCCCTGTGCAAACTCCCAGCCCCGTAGCTCAAACTTTGCAAAAAATCGGTAAAATCGATAAAAATAATGGACGATTTCAAAAACTAATATTGTATTCGGAATCCCCATGCTCGATTACCCCCATGTGCAAACTCCCAGCCCCGTAAATGAACTCTGCAAAAAAATCGATAAAAATTGATAAAATCGATATCGACCGATGACGGTAGCCTATGACACCCGCCGGGGCCCGAAGTGTATGTGTGCCAAGTTTGGTCCGGATCGGTTCAGAAATGGAATTTTCTATTCGGAACATACGTACACACATACAGACAGACATACAGACAAACGGACATTCAGCTTTATATATAAGAATTTCGGAAAGGATTAAGCATGTAAATAGAACAAATCTCGGACTACAAATTACTATTTTTAAGTTTTCCTAATCTGCTGATTTTAGCTTCAAAAAATAACTTCTTTTGAGGTCTCAATTTTTGGCAAAGTCATGAAGTACGCAACTGCAGCAAATACACAAAAGCTTCTGAAGTATTAAACTTTATTTATGCAACATAATCAAGTCTGATTTGCTTCGAAAAATGAGCTTTTTGGAATTTTCTGTACTTTTACATGGAACGTTATCAAAAAGCCGCGGTTTTTATTCAACAAATAATCATAACGGATTTGGTAAACGTGGCAATGTAATCTAAAATAGCCACAGTGTAGCAAAGGTTTGTTCTACATAACTGATACCAGCGTTCTTTGAAAACCTTAGAGTAAAGAACAGAATTCAGGAAAGATTTAGCGTTACTACTGAGCTGCTCAAAAGGCCATGGCGATAACATCGCAAAGATGAGTAGATCAGAGAGCAAACATAGCTATAAGAAAGAGGATAAAAATCTGAATGAAATGGTACCTAATTCGTTTATGGAGATTGGTGTTTTGTGAGTATTAGTGAGCGATGAAAAAAAAACGGACAAAACTTTCGGGACAACCTAATATTAGGTTTCCCGAAAGTTTTGACGGTTCTTTTCATCGCTCACTAAAACTTACAGAACACCAGTCCAAAAAGTTCTAGGTACCATTTGATTTAGATTTTCATCCCCTTTCTTACAGCTGTATTTGCTCTCTGACCTACCCTGTCTTTGCAATGTTATCGCCATGGCTTTTTGAGCAGCTCAACAGTAACGCCAAATTTTCCTGAATTTTAAAAATTTCTTTCCTGACATTGCTAAGGAGCGCTGGTAACTGTTATGTAGAGTAAAGCTATGGCTACATTTTACCAATTTAGATTACGTGGGCCACGTTTACCAAGTCCGTTATAATTATTTATTTAATAAAAACCGCGGCTTTTTGATTACGTTTGCCACGTAAAAGTACCGAAAATTCCAAAAAGCTGCTTTCTTAAAGCAAGTCAGACTAAGTAATGTTGCATAAATAGTGTTCAATAAGAATCATGCTGCAATTCGCAGAAACTTCAGAAGTTTTCATGTTTTTAATCCAGTTGCGTGTTTCATGACTTTGCCAAAAATCGAGACCTCCAGAGAAATAATTTTTTGGAGCGAAAATAAGCAGATTAGTAAAAGTATCATCTTGTAGTCCGAGAATTGCTCTATTCGATCCTTATTTAATCCTTTCCAAAACTTTGAAATGAAATTTTCAAAAATTAGCCGAACTTTGAGCTAACAAAAATTACGGGTGAAGAATTTCAGCAATTATCAAAGAAAGCATACAGGATTGGGTTCGAAAATGTGATCACAAGAAAGAGAAGGAAAAGCTGCATCGAATACATGTTAAAGTTCACTTAGATCTTCATTGTGCCTAGTCTTATAGTGGTCTGAAAAAACCGACATAACTTTAAGGACGACCTAATATAAGACAATCAGACCAACAGTGTTATTACCGTATAGTAGTTACCGCAGGAACGTCTTTTTATCTGAAAAGCTAGATTTCATGAGTACAATGCCCACTCTCGCTAAAGGTGAGCAGCTCGGTTGCATTGTTGGGCCTCTTGAATCGGTCAATCTATCGCACGATTCCCTTGATTGAAACGCAGCGCGGTACAGTGTTTTCTAGTCGCCAAATTTTAGCTTTTTCGTGAGGATCGCATGAAGAGAAAAAATAGCGAGTTTGTGCATTGAAGTTGTGGTATGAGTTTCTGAAGATATAACGTTAGAGATTGCAATAAAACTTATTTGCTCAAAATGGCTTAATCGTCAGAATGTTAAGAACTTGATCTTAGGTTGAAGTAAATAAATATTGCAAGAGTCACTTCAAGCGCCTGTCGTTTGCCTTTTGCTGAGATTTGTGAGCACTGTGCTTAATCATCTCAGCAAAGCTGGATTACATCTCAAAGTCCATAGGATGAGGGAAAGCGATGTAGCTATTATAAGACAAAGTTAGAAGTAGCACACAAGTGAGCGTCGAAACTTACCGGTATTCTCACTTTTAGACCCGATCGAGATTGATAAAAAGGTAAAGGTTTCGGCGTTAATATCTTTTTTGTACGGAAAGAGGCTAGTAAATGCGTGCGGACCTATTACAAAAATCAGTTATATTTGGATTGCTTCATGGTAGAAAGTTTTGCTTTTTTGAAGAAATTTTCATTTTTTGTCGATGCGCTCGATTTCCTGAGACGCCGCCATGTACGACGTTGTCTCCGATCACCAAATAAAAAAGAGAAGAGACGGAGAATATCATAAAGTCAAAGCAAAAATCTTCTTACCCATCCATCGCAAAATCGTTGCTATCGGTGCACGATTATGTCAATGTGTACTTACTGTCTATTGAAAAAATAAAGATTTGTTAGCTGATTGAAACCACAAATCAATTTGACAATGTCTGGATAGAAGTGAACTGATGAAGTGATAAAATACGACTTTGTTGTATGTGTAACAGATCACTGTTTGTAAACAAACAAGTCTTGCTTTCATTTGCTTTACCCAAGAATCAATAGGAGAATTAAGAAGTGAACGTTACTTACTAAAACTCCAAATCCACTTGCAAGTTTTGTTCATAGAGGAGTCTTTTGCTTGCAACTAAACGTATTTTCCTTGTAGTCTGAAGGATAAAACGATGAGATTAATCATGCTACATTTTTTTAGCAGAAAGCGTAGAAACGGGCAAAACGGTCAAACTCTCGACCGCAGATCGACGTTTACTTTTTAGCCTCGATCTCTTTTTGCGAAGTCCTGTAGCACGAACCAAATGAAGCATTGTTTACTCGGAGAAATGCGTAATGACAAACAATTGCACTGCGACTGCGTTTTCATCTTCATTTTTGTTTTTCAGGAAATTTCAGAAAACTTTTAGAAAGCCTTGAGGAAAACTTGAAAAACTGTGAATTTTGCGAATAGAAATTCGGCGGTCTAACGGCGGTAAAGAACATCAAATCAGCTTTCTGTTACTTTTGTGGAACTTCTTCTTTCTTGGGCAGCCAAATGGTCAAGAACGTTTTGTTGCTACTACCAAGGGGACTCACTCAAATGTTTCAGGGTAAAAAAATGATTCTCTAGATTTGTTTTGAATAGTATCACTAAAATGTATTCACAAATCCGTATCCACCTTCAAATTTGTAAGAACTTTAAATTCGAAGTAGCCGAGATATGATATGCTAATCCTTTACGCTAACATATGATATGACAATTCGATAATGTTCTTATCGCGGAAAACGAGCCACATCAAGAAATGTAAAGCTACCGTGACATAGACATACACTATTATAATGTGACACGTAAACCAATGTTATTTATTGCAAATGAACATGGCTAACTGTGAAAATATTTATTTGCCAAACATCAAGCTATTGTCTTCGGCATCCGTCAATAACAAGCCAAGCACCGGCATGCGTATACACCATCATGCAATATGCAGTTACCCGCTTCGCACCTCTGAAATGACAACGACACCATCACAGCCCTTCGCTAGTCTTCGCTGGTTCGACACCCCTACACGCCGAGATGAAGACCTGCAACCGTGAACTGATTTCCTATTGTAAACATGATGTTTCTACTCTATTTCGAGCTATTTTTGTAAATGGTTTCTGAGATTCGAAAATCAATAGCGAGAAAATTTTTCCATCAGAGAAAGCGACAAGCACTTACTAAATAGGCATCTCTTTTTCGTACTACTAACAAAAGTTTCTCATTTCGAAATACAGAAAAAATGTTTGCACTTTCGGCCAGAAGAAAGCCTCTTAACAAATTTTGACACCGCAAGAGATATTGAGAAGGAGATACTAGTAACCTTTGTCAGCTCTGTTGAACTGAGTTGACCCGAAGAACATTGTGAGTTGAACTTATTATTGCGCTCCCTCATATGCCTCAAGAAAGCAATTTAGCCGTCAAAAAACCGTCCGTTCTAGTGCTGCGATCAAATTAACTGCCGATGAAGTTGTTTTTCCCGGGGGGGGGGGAGGTTGATCCATTCTCGGGGGAAGGCGCTCCCTTCCTTCGAGAATGGATCGCGAAATTTTTGAAAGTTGTTCAAATGTTTCAAAAGATTGTGCAAACGAAGCGATTTTTTTTACTTGTAAATATAATAATAATTATTTTTAGGTTGAACCGAATTCGTTCGCATCATTTTCAGAAAATCGTAACTTATTTCACTTGCGATAATTTTTTACTACAAAAATAATTTTAGCAAGAGCAAAGCTTATACTTTCTGAGGGCTCCTTGGTTTTTATCTACTAAGCTTCGATTGCAGAGAAAATGTATAATGAAGAAATCACTTCATTTGGAATTTTGAGGCAAGCCCATTAAAATTCCAAAACTGTGCCAAAAATCCGAAATAGCCGGCATCTTACAAGGAAAGGATACCAAGATTAGTCAGCGTATGAAGATGGATGTAAATCAATAGACGCGCCTTTGAACGCTGATTCCAAATCTGATTTTTTTTGCGGAACATGTTTTTGAAAGAAGTTATGAGCGTTTGAATGTCCACAATTGTCAAGGTTTACATGACCTAAAGTTGGCGAAAAGCTGTGCAAAAACACCAGAAAGCGGAAAATCAGTTTTGCATCGATATATTCTTTGCAAAGAAGAAACAAAACGGGTGGAAATCGCATAGGTATTGTTTTATAGCTTTTCCTTGAATCTAAGCCTCTCAATGCCTGGCAAATCTCGATTTCAAACGCTCATAACTTCTTTCGGAAACTTATTCCGCAAAAAAGGAAAGCAAATTTGGAATCAGCGTTCAAAGGCGCATTAAATCATATACATCCATCTTCATAGGCCGACTAATGTTGGTGTCCCACCCTTACTAGATTTTCTGACACTCCTGTCTAGCTGGGCAAAATTCGCGTTGATAGAGCTGTTCTTTGGAAACTTATGAATTTGCCTCAGTGACTTCGGGGAAGAACTTGGAAGAACTTGGAACGTATTTCGAAGATCACTAAGGAACTGCTCGAAAAAAGAAAATTTCTGAGGCAGGGTCCGAATGCAACCCATCTCAAACGACTGATAGCCAACGCCAGTGGCAGAACAGCTTTGCAGGAGGACTTGAAAGTACAGGCAAGGCAAGATACTGGAAGCAGCCGAAGGAAGACGAAGTCTCAAGAAGTAACGTAGGGACCTCTGTGAATAATTGAGCATAAACGGAACTCCGACTTTTTCCCAATACAAGATGGACTCTATCGTGAAGAACTTCTACACCAACCTCTTCCGCTCATCAACATCCGTGCCGATGCCTGTTGTTCCCACTGGAGAAGTACCACTACGAATTCTACCTGCTGAAAGTTCGGGCGATTCAGACCATGAAAACGCCAACGGCTCCAGGACCAGTCCACCTTTCCGTCAAACTTCTGCGAGCCGGAGGACCACGTCTACAGGAGATTCTCGCGTCGCTCGCAATATCTTAGGCCAAACGGGGTGATCTTCGGAACTACCGCACAATATGCTTGCTGAGTGTATTGTAAAAGCTTTTCACGGAAATTTCCTGCTTACATATTTAGGATACTGAATGAAGCCCAGCTCCAAGAACAAGCAAGATTTCGCAAAGATTCAGCAGCATGGATTACATTCAGACGGTTTCAAAAGCCATAGAAGCCGCCGGGAGTACCGACTGCCCCACGTCCTAAATTTCGTCGACTAGAGAAAGCCTTTGAGAGCATCGAAACCAACGTCTGTCAGCCTTTGCCTACTGTTTTTTTTTTCAAATCTTACGCAAAACTATTTGTACACTCTCGGACGCTATGATGTAAGAGAGCTCTCGCGCAGATAGTGGCGGTATGGTTGTCCCCTTTCTTTTTACACAGCCTGCTATTTTTTATTTAGGCTCATACCATCCATTCTTGCACATCTTGTAACTTTTCCTCAGACGAAAAATTTTCCTTTGCGGCTGCCTTTATGAACGTAAATATCAGATCGTCCCAAAATTTTTAACATTTCGACCGGTTATAAGAAAGCACGGAATATTGGGCAATTGCATTTTCCAGCGTCTCCTACTGACTAGCGATATTTGTGGCAATTTTCCAACAATCTTCCTGCAACCTTGTGTCATGCACAAAGGCGGAGAACATTGAGAAATTATTGGAATTGAGAATTCAAAGGGATTATGCTTAAACACTAGTTTTACAGGGTAAATAAGCTTTAATGCTTGTGAACTGTGCCCGGCACGAGGTTGGCAAATATCAGACTAAAAATCGTTTTGGGAAAAGCAAAGGGATCTTGTCAGTACACATTGATGTGTATATACCATCACGTAACAGTTGCTACGCGATTGCGACGCTCACGCATAGCGATATGGCTTCAAACTTGGTGTATGAACGCAAAAAAGCTGGGAGGAGCATAGCGCAGAGTATTGTGGAAAAATTATGTGGTTGTTAAGCTAAATTGTGGGAGCCTTTTTCCGATTAAATTTTAATGAAAAAGTGGTAGGTAGCAATATGGCTCCAGACTTCGTGCATATGGATAGAACAAGAAGTAGGCACGAATCAATCATGAGAAGCTTAATTGATTGAAGAGCGTGCCCAACTTTTTTTTCAATAGGGTGGCAATTTCCACCTTAATGCCATCCTGAGCATTGCAAAACGTTCATTCAAATAATTTTTCTATGATATGTTCTGCATCCTAAATTAATTATATGAATAATTCTGGTTTTAAAACCACTTCTGTTCTTCGCTGGATTAGAAAAACGGCGAGTTCTCTCTTGAGCATGCCTCTTTTGGCACCCAAACATCAATTTTTGAAAGTTACTTATACAAAACGCTTTCAAAAAATAATTCATGATGGTTTTATCTGAAAGCTCCATCGGAAGAAAAAAGCTTCCAAAAAGAAGAAAAAAATTGCGTCAAACTGATACAGTCGCTTAATGGTTGATGTAATATGCGGTATGACTTGATCAAACTTTTAATTCGGTGATGGGCAGAAAAAATCTTAGAAATTTTCAGAAGTCATCTTGAAATGCTTATACTGCACTTTGTTTACTCTATCCACCTGTTAGCAAAACTACTGGTCAAAAGAGTTTCAAAAAATTCGTCAAATTTGGACATGTTCACAACTTTTAGATTTGCGTAATCATATGGTTGACCAGAAAAGCAGTGCATTTCAGAAACATGATTTTGCGAAGGGAAAAACACTGCGCGAATATAAGACGTTTGCCTAACGCTTCCATGTGTTCGTACAGCAAGTGAAAAACGGAAAGAAATCTTGGTACGACCTAATATATACAGACACATTACCTGATTCTGACAGTATCTGCGCTCTCATTACTACAAAATCCCTCTATTCAACTACAATTTCTGGTATCCTCGTTCTTAGTGACAGTGACCGCTCATAATATGATGCTATCGATGTGCCTAAAGATTTGCTGGAAAGTTGCCCTTGCAAAACTTTGGGTATTCGTCTACAAAACGCTATGCATAAAGTCACATCGTTTTTTACAAAGCGAGTTGTACATCTGCAACGAAATGAAACTATTAACGAAAGATTTCCGCGTTGTATCATTTACTGGTAGAATGTTTCAGCTAAATCGGTTCGCGCATGAAGGAGTTCATACTAACTGAATATCAATAAATTCTCTGCTTTACCTCAACTTTTCGATAAATGGCAATGGTTACAAACAAATGAACACAGACAAAAACGTGAACATGCTTGTAAATGCTTTATTTTGAGTAACAGCAGCATGAACAAGGATCTTCACCGCCGTTGCCATCGTACTCTTACTTCTTTTTGCCGTTGCAGATGCAGTAAGTACCGACGCAGTGTCCGACACCTTTGCCCTGAAACAAATAAAATAAGGTGAGTCAAAACTCAAGGTGTATAATTTATCACGTAATAAAACGATTTTTTCTGTGCTGTTTTGTGCGCCTTTATTTAATAAGCAGTTGCTCTATTAATAGGTTGGAATTTTATAGACCGGATGTTGTTATAATGTGTACATTAAATAAAAAGGTTTTTATTTTTTGTTTTAATAATATGGCCTAAATATTATAGTTATTGTGATAAAAACCATCTGTGTCTTCCGTCACACAATGTGCATGAAAAAGAATCTCAATTCAATGCAATGGATCATCTGGTATTTTCTACGCTACTCTACTGTCCCCCAGTAGCAAAGTGAATTTTATTTTCTTACAGTTTCCGACGATTAGCCAATTACAGGAGGCAACAATACGCTCCAATTATGCGGTATTTTCTAGCGTTCTTAAATTTTATCTGGTTCCCTGCCCCAACTGCTCTTTTGTAGCCTTCTGTGCTCGCTTCTCTCTTTCTTTTTCTTTTTTTCTCTCGCTTGTAACGAATCCTAGTTAGAAGCAATAAATAGAAACTCGGAAATCAAATCGAACCTATGATTTGGCCTCTGTTCAATGTATATATGCACATGGTTTGGTCCCAATCGGTTTAGAAATGTAGAATTCTATTTCAACTACATGTATACACATAGAAACACAAACAGAGCTTGCTTAAGTGTAAGATAAACCAGAATCTACGTGAGCTCTGCCAGAACTTCCTTTAGCTCTTTATTCTGGCGAAAACTTGCCAATGCAAGGCAGTGTGCAGTGCATGCAGCCCAGCCTCCAATTTCACACGAAACTGCCATAGTGCCTGCCATTGCACAAAGAAGAACTATGAAAAAAAGCAGGAGCTTCATTTCTGAAATTAGTTATGTACTCGCATGACCACTTCATTGCGCTAAAAACACTTTCAAAGCAGATATCAATCCTGCGAAGTTTAGGAAGGATCTCATATGATTCACGACAAGGCAACAGCTCATAGCAGCGATTGAGACTTGAAGCGTTTCTAATTTGGGCCACCTTGCTTTGGGAACCCCTAAGTAATTCTTAACCTCAAGATGGCAGCATTCCTTGATTATGGAAGTCGATAAAAAAATCAAATGTGAAAAAAAGCTTCAAGCTATGACAAACTAAAGAAAACGGAATAATCAGTGCTTCACTAAAGTACTAAATTATTCAAAACTTGAGTTCAAGAATTCTATTTTGAAGTCTCTGCTTATTAGGTCAAATTCTGTTTTGCTCCTTTTGTATGTACGCAAGATGCCTTATTAGAAAGTGAATGCTAGGTTGTACATCTTTGTCTCTACTTACTGGTTCGTGCCTTTTTATGTACATTGAACTATGTGCGGAGAACCTTACCGATGATTAATTCTGAAACGCTTGATGAATTTACAAGAGAATTGAATTGAATGCAGCCTTGATGAGTCTTCAGTAAATTTCTTGGTGTTCAAAAAAACTGGAGCTAATAATCTTTCAATTGCTTCGGGTACAACATTATTTGAATTAGTTTCGACTTAGATTCTCAATAATGAAATAATCCACTCCCTTCCCAACAATAGGCGGTAGGAAATTTTGAAGAAATTTTGCCTGTATAAAAATCTCTTCCTTAAATTGTCCAAATAAGCTGTAGACAACGTTATGAGGTTGGTAGGCAATGCTGATCCTACATGTAAGCTTAGCTTTGCTGATTCCTTATATAAGCTTTCCGCCGCAATTTGTTCTAGTTCAGAAATTACCACAAAGAACAGCAAGCGCGGTCCCATGACTATCAAAACCCGATTACCATGTAAACAGCTCTAGAAGCATGTATCAAGCTGCTCATTGAATTCAATGCTTGAAAGTCCCACCATATTTCCAGAATTTTGTTCGAAAATCCCCAACGATTTTCAGACGTTATATAAAAATTTCCGAATGGTAGTTGTTTTGCTGTGACAATACTGTACTGGAAGATTTCCGCAAAAAAACAACAACAAACGATACTCATGTTGCACTGCTTTGACTTATAATAAACTCTAAATTGAAAGCAAGATTTTGACACATTCTGACGTATCATATCGCACTGCCTTAAACTATCAAGGCACTGTACAATTTCAGTATGCATTTCCGGCTAAACATGATAATTCTTCAAGTTTACCACAAGCACCAAAAAATTTCTTTTCAAAAAATGACGGTTTCTATGATTCGCAAGTGTTATAAAAGGGAACGTTGAACATTGAAGAGACAAACTTTTCGCCCTTTGCAAATTAGAAAAAAAGGCATAAAGTACGGCATTAATATCGCCGAGTTACCGCGAAGAATGCAACTCGCCCATCCACAATCTTTAAACAACTTGCATCTATGCGTTTGAGTGAGTTTGCAGCAATCATTGCTCACTGTTTCATTTAGAGTTTGAGGTCATGGAGCTGATTATTAGAGCACAATCACTCGATGTGATTACTACCTTTTCAAAGCGGGAGCGAAGGTTTTTTGAGCACACCATACTTTCTCTTGTACAGCAGAGAAGCAAAGATGATCAAAACGTCGTCAAACATGTTCGAATTCTTGCTTTTTACCATGAATTAGAGAGGCTAAATTGAAGTAGAGAAAACAACGCAGTTGAAATCTATTTCGCTTTTATACTTGCAAATTTTCAATGCAATCTGTCAGCCATCGCTAAGGAGCTTGGTGTAAGTCGTACTTGATGACAGCAAACATATGACCTGATAATTATTTTTTGCATCACTAGAAAGCACCACTTAGCTATTTTAGACAAAAGTATTGTCAACAAGTGATTTACTTCAGATAACATAATCGGCTAAAATCTGGTTAAAGGAAAAAAGATGTTTGCGAACGTCTGAACGCAGAAAGCCACATTTTTACCGTTTTTGGAGCGAGTTCAAAAACAAGCACCATGCGCATATCTACAGCGTGTTTACATGTGAGGATAAACTTACAGCACGTTATCAAATAGCCAAAAATTCTGGAGAAGAATGAATTCTGGGAGTTCATTCATCAAGCCTTGGGCTAAGTAAGTATCTGCGATACTTTACTTGGAAAACATATATTTTTTTTTTGACACCAATTTGACAGATGTTTAACCGATTATGTTTTTTGAAGTGAATCGTTCATTTGATGACAGTACTTTTATCTAAAGGAGCTAAGTGGTGAATTTAGTGATGCAAAGTAAGTATTTGCATCTGCGATACTTTATTTGGAAAGCATATGGATTATTCGATGTCATTTGACAGGTTCTTAGCCAATTATGTTTTCTGAAGTGATAAGCAGTGGTATCAACGCAGAGTACTATAAAGGAGCTAATTGTGTTTTTTAGTGATGCAAAAAATAATTACGAGGTCATCTGTTTGTGTTGTTGAGAACCAATTTGGAAAAATCAATGTTTGGATAAATCTATATTTATTTTTTCATAAAATACCATTCGATTTTGAGCATTGCAAAATTCATTTATTGGCAACGCGATTGGGGTAATCTGTTAGAGTGAGTGTTGTATCATAAAACAAAGACTTTCTTCACGTCGATTGACAAAATCATCTGAAAGCTCCGAAAGCATCGTGAAATTGTCATTTGACACATTTGGTCACAATCAGCAGACACACATTTGTCATGCAGTGGTATCAACGCAGAGTACTGACTTATTTTTTTCGTTACAGTACCGTCGGGGATTTTCCTTATCTAATCTTTCAAAACTGATTACCCCCGTTTTCAAGTGTATAAGCCGCACCCTTTTTGCTCTCCAAGCGTGCCGTTGCACATATGTCTCGGGAAGCGGTCGCCATATCGCATGCTGCTTTCACTTAACGCGCTCCATGATGACAGTCAGTCTTTTGGCGTGTTCGCCTTTAGAGCGAAAAGGGTGCGGCTTATACACCTGAAAACGGGGTAATCAGCTTTGAAAGATTAGATAAGGAAAATCCCCGACGGTTACTGTAACGAAAAAAATAAGTCGTTAATCCTTAAACTGAGTCCGCAACTCATGACAAATGTGTGTCTGTTGATTGTGACCAAATGTGTCAAATGACAATTTCACGATGCTTTCGGAGCTTTCAGATGATTTTGTCAATCGACGTGAAGAAAGTCTTTGTTTTATGATACAACACTCACTCTAACAGATTACCCCAATCGCGTTGCCAAAAAATGAATTTTGCAATGCTCAAAATCGAATGGTATTTTATGAAAAAATAAATATAGATTCATGCAAACACTGATTTTTCCAAATTGGTTCTCAACACACAAACAGATGATCTCGTAATTATTTTTTGCATCACTAAAAAACACAATTAGCTCCTTTATATGAAAGTACTGTCATCAAATGAATCACTTCAGAAAACATAATTGGCTAAGAACCTGTCAAATGACATCGAATAATCCATATGCTTTCCAAATAAAGTATCGCAGATGCAAATACTTACTTTGCATCACTAAATTCACCACTTAGCTCCTTTAGATAAAAGTACTGTCATCAAATGAACGATTCACTTCAAAAAACATAATCGGTTAAACATCTGTCAAATTGGTGTCAAAAAAAATATATGTTTTCCAAGTAAAGTATCGCAGATACTTACTTAGCCCAAGGCTTGATGAATGAACTCCCAGAATTCATTCTTCTCCAGAATTTTTGGCTATTTGATAACGTGCTGTAAGTTTATCCTCACATGTAAACACGCTATAGATATGCGCATGGTGCTTGTTTTTGAACTCGCTCCAAAAACGGTAAAAATGTGGCTTTCTGCGTTCAGACGTTCGCAAACATCTTTTTTCCTTTAACCAGATTTTAGCCGATTATGTTATCTGAAGTAAATCACTTGTTGACAATACTTTTGTCTAAAATAGCTAAGTGGTGCTTTCTAGTGATGCAAAAAATAATTATCAGGTCATATGTTTGCTGTCATCAAGTACGACTTACAGCAAGCTCCTTAGCGATGGCTGACAGATTGCATTGAAAATTTGCAAGTATAAAAGCGACATAGATTTCAACTGCGTTGTTTTCTCTACTTCAATTTAGCCTCTCCAATTCATGGTAAAAAGCAAGAATTCGAACATGTTTGACGACGTTTTGATCATCTTTGCTTCTCTGCTGTACAAGAGAAAGTATGGTGTGCTCAAAAAACCTTCGCTCCCGCTTTGAAAAGGTAGTAATCACATCGAGTGATTGTGCTCTAATAATCAGCTCATGACCTCAAACTCTAAATGAAACAGTGAGCAATGATTGCTGCAAACTCACTCAAACGCATAGATGCAAGTTGTTTAAAGATTGTGGATGGGCGAGTTGCATTCTTCGCGGTAACTCGGCGATATTAATGCCGTACTTTATGCCTTTTTTTCTAATTTTCAAAGGGCGAAAAGTTTGTCTCTTCAATGTTCAACGTTCCCTTTTATAACACTTGCGAATCATAGAAACCGTCATTTTTTGAAAAGAAATTTTTTGGTGCTTGTGGTAAACTTGAAGAATTATCATGTTTAGCCGGAAATGCATACTGAAATTGTACAGTGCCTTGATAGTTTAAGGCAGTGCGATATGATACGTCAGAATGTGTCAAAATCTTGCTTTCAATTTAGAGTTTATTATAAGTCAAAGCAGTGCAACATGAGTATCGTTTGTTGTTGTTTTTTTGCGGAAATCTTCCAGTACAGTATTGTCACAGCAAAACAACTACCATTCGGAAATTTTTATATAACATCTGAAAATCGTTGGGGATTTTCGAACAAAATTCTGGAAATATGGTGGGACTTTCAAGCATTGAATTCAATGAGCAGCTTGATACATGCTTCTAGAGCTGTTTACATGGTAATCGGGTTTTGATAGTCATGGGACCGCGCTTGCTGTTCTTTGTGGTAATTTCTGAACTAGAACAAATTGCGGCGGAAAGCTTATATAAGGAATCAGCAAAGCTAAGCTTACATGTAGGATCAGCATTGCCTACCAACCTCATAACGTTGTCTACAGCTTATTTGGACAATTTAAGGAAGAGATTTTTATACAGGCAAAATTTCTTCAAAATTTCCTACCGCCTATTGTTGGGAAGGGAGTGGATTATTTCATTATTGAGAATCTAAGTCGAAACTAATTCAAATAATGTTGTACCCGAAGCAATTGAAAGATTATTAGCTCCAGTTTTTTTGAACACCAAGAAATTTACTGAAGACTCATCAAGGCTGCATTCAATTCAATTCTCTTGTAAATTCATCAAGCGTTTCAGAATTAATCATCGGTAAGGTTCTCCGCACATAGTTCAATGTACATAAAAAGGCACGAACCAGTAAGTAGAGACAAAGATGTACAACCTAGCATTCACTTTCTAATAAGGCATCTTGCGTACATACAAAAGGAGCAAAACAGAATTTGACCTAATAAGCAGAGACTTCAAAATAGAATTCTTGAACTCAAGTTTTGAATAATTTAGTACTTTAGTGAAGCACTGATTATTCCGTTTTCTTTAGTTTGTCATAGCTTGAAGCTTTTTTTCACATTTGATTTTTTTATCGACTTCCATAATCAAGGAATGCTGCCATCTTGAGGTTAAGAATTACTTAGGGGTTCCCAAAGCAAGGTGGCCCAAATTAGAAACGCTTCAAGTCTCAATCGCTGCTATGAGCTGTTGCCTTGTCGTGAATCATATGAGATCCTTCCTAAACTTCGCAGGATTGATATCTGCTTTGAAAGTGTTTTTAGCGCAATGAAGTGGTCATGCGAGTACATAACTAATTTCAGAAATGAAGCTCCTGCTTTTTTTCATAGTTCTTCTTTGTGCAATGGCAGGCACTATGGCAGTTTCGTGTGAAATTGGAGGCTGGGCTGCATGCACTGCACACTGCCTTGCATTGGCAAGTTTTCGCCAGAATAAAGAGCTAAAGGAAGTTCTGGCAGAGCTCACGTAGATTCTGGTTTATCTTACACTTAAGCAAGCTCTGTTTGTGTTTCTATGTGTATACATGTAGTTGAAATAGAATTCTACATTTCTAAACCGATTGGGACCAAACCATGTGCATATATACATTGAACAGAGGCCAAATCATAGGTTCGATTTGATTTCCGAGTTTCTATTTATTGCTTCTAACTAGGATTCGTTACAAGCGAGAGAAAAAAAGAAAAAGAAAGAGAGAAGCGAGCACAGAAGGCTACAAAAGAGCAGTTGGGGCAGGGAACCAGATAAAATTTAAGAACGCTAGAAAATACCGCATAATTGGAGCGTATTGTTGCCTCCTGTAATTGGCTAATCGTCGGAAACTGTAAGAAAATAAAATTCACTTTGCTACTGGGGGACAGTAGAGTAGCGTAGAAAATACCAGATGATCCATTGCATTGAATTGAGATTCTTTTTCATGCACATTGTGTGACGGAAGACACAGATGGTTTTTATCACAATAACTATAATATTTAGGCCATATTATTAAAACAAAAAATAAAAACCTTTTTATTTAATGTACACATTATAACAACATCCGGTCTATAAAATTCCAACCTATTAATAGAGCAACTGCTTATTAAATAAAGGCGCACAAAACAGCACAGAAAAAATCGTTTTATTACGTGATAAATTATACACCTTGAGTTTTGACTCACCTTATTTTATTTGTTTCAGGGCAAAGGTGTCGGACACTGCGTCGGTACTTACTGCATCTGCAACGGCAAAAAGAAGTAAGAGTACGATGGCAACGGCGGTGAAGATCCTTGTTCATGCTGCTGTTACTCAAAATAAAGCATTTACAAGCATGTTCACGTTTTTGTCTGTGTTCATTTGTTTGTAACCATTGCCATTTATCGAAAAGTTGAGGTAAAGCAGAGAATTTATTGATATTCAGTTAGTATGAACTCCTTCATGCGCGAACCGATTTAGCTGAAACATTCTACCAGTAAATGATACAACGCGGAAATCTTTCGTTAATAGTTTCATTTCGTTGCAGATGTACAACTCGCTTTGTAAAAAACGATGTGACTTTATGCATAGCGTTTTGTAGACGAATACCCAAAGTTTTGCAAGGGCAACTTTCCAGCAAATCTTTAGGCACATCGATAGCATCATATTATGAGCGGTCACTGTCACTAAGAACGAGGATACCAGAAATTGTAGTTGAATAGAGGGATTTTGTAGTAATGAGAGCGCAGATACTGTCAGAATCAGGTAATGTGTCTGTATATATTAGGTCGTACCAAGATTTCTTTCCGTTTTTCACTTGCTGTACGAACACATGGAAGCGTTAGGCAAACGTCTTATATTCGCGCAGTGTTTTTCCCTTCGCAAAATCATGTTTCTGAAATGCACTGCTTTTCTGGTCAACCATATGATTACGCAAATCTAAAAGTTGTGAACATGTCCAAATTTGACGAATTTTTTGAAACTCTTTTGACCAGTAGTATTGCTAACAGGTGGATAGAGTAAACAAAGTGCAGTATAAGCATTTCAAGATGACTTCTGAAAATTTCTAAGATTTTTTCTGCCCATCACCGAATTAAAAGTTTGATCAAGTCATACCGCATATTACATCAACCATTAAGCGACTGTATCAGTTTGACGCAATTTTTTTCTTCTTTTTGGAAGCTTTTTTCTTCCGATGGAGCTTTCAGATAAAACCATCATGAATTATTTTTTGAAAGCGTTTTGTATAAGTAACTTTCAAAAATTGATGTTTGGGTGCCAAAAGAGGCATGCTCAAGAGAGAACTCGCCGTTTTTCTAATCCAGCGAAGAACAGAAGTGGTTTTAAAACCAGAATTATTCATATAATTAATTTAGGATGCAGAACATATCATAGAAAAATTATTTGAATGAACGTTTTGCAATGCTCAGGATGGCATTAAGGTGGAAATTGCCACCCTATTGAAAAAAAAGTTGGGCACGCTCTTCAATCAATTAAGCTTCTCATGATTGATTCGTGCCTACTTCTTGTTCTATCCATATGCACGAAGTCTGGAGCCATATTGCTACCTACCACTTTTTCATTAAAATTTAATCGGAAAAAGGCTCCCACAATTTAGCTTAACAACCACATAATTTTTCCACAATACTCTGCGCTATGCTCCTCCCAGCTTTTTTGCGTTCATACACCAAGTTTGAAGCCATATCGCTATGCGTGAGCGTCGCAATCGCGTAGCAACTGTTACGTGATGGTATATACACATCAATGTGTACTGACAAGATCCCTTTGCTTTTCCCAAAACGATTTTTAGTCTGATATTTGCCAACCTCGTGCCGGGCACAGTTCACAAGCATTAAAGCTTATTTACCCTGTAAAACTAGTGTTTAAGCATAATCCCTTTGAATTCTCAATTCCAATAATTTCTCAATGTTCTCCGCCTTTGTGCATGACACAAGGTTGCAGGAAGATTGTTGGAAAATTGCCACAAATATCGCTAGTCAGTAGGAGACGCTGGAAAATGCAATTGCCCAATATTCCGTGCTTTCTTATAACCGGTCGAAATGTTAAAAATTTTGGGACGATCTGATATTTACGTTCATAAAGGCAGCCGCAAAGGAAAATTTTTCGTCTGAGGAAAAGTTACAAGATGTGCAAGAATGGATGGTATGAGCCTAAATAAAAAATAGCAGGCTGTGTAAAAAGAAAGGGGACAACCATACCGCCACTATCTGCGCGAGAGCTCTCTTACATCATAGCGTCCGAGAGTGTACAAATAGTTTTGCGTAAGATTTGAAAAAAAAAACAGTAGGCAAAGGCTGACAGACGTTGGTTTCGATGCTCTCAAAGGCTTTCTCTAGTCGACGAAATTTAGGACGTGGGGCAGTCGGTACTCCCGGCGGCTTCTATGGCTTTTGAAACCGTCTGAATGTAATCCATGCTGCTGAATCTTTGCGAAATCTTGCTTGTTCTTGGAGCTGGGCTTCATTCAGTATCCTAAATATGTAAGCAGGAAATTTCCGTGAAAAGCTTTTACAATACACTCAGCAAGCATATTGTGCGGTAGTTCCGAAGATCACCCCGTTTGGCCTAAGATATTGCGAGCGACGCGAGAATCTCCTGTAGACGTGGTCCTCCGGCTCGCAGAAGTTTGACGGAAAGGTGGACTGGTCCTGGAGCCGTTGGCGTTTTCATGGTCTGAATCGCCCGAACTTTCAGCAGGTAGAATTCGTAGTGGTACTTCTCCAGTGGGAACAACAGGCATCGGCACGGATGTTGATGAGCGGAAGAGGTTGGTGTAGAAGTTCTTCACGATAGAGTCCATCTTGTATTGGGAAAAAGTCGGAGTTCCGTTTATGCTCAATTATTCACAGAGGTCCCTACGTTACTTCTTGAGACTTCGTCTTCCTTCGGCTGCTTCCAGTATCTTGCCTTGCCTGTACTTTCAAGTCCTCCTGCAAAGCTGTTCTGCCACTGGCGTTGGCTATCAGTCGTTTGAGATGGGTTGCATTCGGACCCTGCCTCAGAAATTTTCTTTTTTCGAGCAGTTCCTTAGTGATCTTCGAAATACGTTCCAAGTTCTTCCAAGTTCTTCCCGGAAGTCACTGGCGCACTTCAGCAGGTTCGCTTTGTACCATATACCTTCCGTAACCCTCACTGCGACATCAGAATTTGGCAGGACTGTAGTTGCATTGCACTTGTAGCTTACTTCATAGTTCACATAACGGCAAAATTTGAGTGCGTCGTATACAAAGAGAGAAATGTTATGAAAGTAGTTGCAAAACTTAGTTAACAGCATAGTAGTTTAAAGCTAGAGGATTTTAGAAAAAAGTGATCTGTCGCACAGAGTTCGTGGTCTTTTCTTTCAGCGACTAACTTCACCCTGCTGTCTTCTCTTTGAAGGCAAAAGTAGGATGTTCCTGGAGTAGAAATCTCAAAATTATCTTTAGGCAAAGTTTCTTGGGCTTATGAATTGCTTTGAAAAGAAGTGTCCTGTTACATAAATATTCTGGTACTTTCTGCCAGTGAAACCAAATTTGACCTACTTTTTTTCTTTTGAAGGCAAAAGCAGGTTGTTTCAAAACAGATAACCTTCAAAGTATCTTTCGACAAAGTTTTCAAAAATCTGTGAAGCTTAAGAGTTCCTAGAGAAGTGTCTTGCCGTATTAAGTCCTTGATCTGCTAGCGGACCAAACATGACCTGTTCTTTTCTCTTTCAGAATCAGAAAGTTAAATGTTCTTGGGGTAAAAAGCGTAATAAGTATCTTTTGTCAAAGCTTTTAGCCCTAGGAGTTGCTGAAAATAGTGTACTGCTGCCTGTCCCATAAAATCTCTGGTATTCTCTGGGGGCAAGACCAAGTTCGCCTTGCTCTTTGCTCTTTCAGAGGCAAAACAAGGCTGTTTACAGTAGTTAGTTAGTTGGCAACTTTAAAAGTATTTTTCGACGAAATTTGTTGAGCCTAAGAATTGCTTCAAAAAAGTGTCCTGTTGCGAGAGTGACCTCATATCACCGCGACTAGCCCTGATAAGTAAATGCTAGATAGTCATTTATATGTATCTTTGTAATCTTTTTCTTTCTATGATAAGAGCGAGCTTTGAGCTCTTTTGTAAGCGGGGATTTATAAGTTAGTAAAAGACCATTTTTACGCATATTTTAATGAAAAACGGAAACGAAGTGCCCGGATACCGGTATTTGTGTTTATATTCAAAGGAGCTAAACCGGAAATTTAAAAGAAAAATAAAATAATAATTTCAGAAGAATGATCAAGGAACTAGCATAGTAATAATTCGGTACAACCCTTGATGCGCTATCAACTGGTGAAGAAAGTTGGGCAGCAACGTGAATGTGAAGGGGAATGAATGTGAATGTGCTACCCTATAGCATCTGTGGCCATATTCATCAACGAAATTTCAAAGTTAAAATCTACCTTATAGCATTTAGGCTTATAACCCGAATACACAACATGATCGCAATGATATTTTCTCATGGGTTAAGTTTATCTTGAGGTAGAAATGAACCTTGAAACGCATAAACCCGTATTCATCAGGACTAAAAACCTTTTTAATTCTTATTCATCACTCTACCCTGAAATTAAAATTTACCTCAATCATCATTTCTCCATCAACTTTCTATTATGCGTTCAAGGTAAAATTCAACCCTGGGATAGCCAGGGTTAAAAACTACCTTGACTTTGCATATAAGGGTTGAACTCTTTCTAAGGACCTTTTTAATTCTTACGCAACCGTTTTCAAAGACAAACGTATCTATATCTATAGTGAGTTCAACTCAGTTTAGGCGGAAATCAATGGAGGGATTCCGCTTCGCAAGGACTCACGCCACTTGCAGTATCTCATTCTGAACTGTCTCGCTTAGCCAATGGCGTTGCTGCTCCACTTGTTTCGTCTACTCCGGGTTGAAAGAGACTGTAAAACTAGCTCAAATTTTACTTGTTTACTTAGTCTCATTCCTTATCCCTAACCATGGTTTTCAAGGCTCTAAGGGCCGCATGCACCGCGGGGAGGGGACCGCAGCTTAGTAGAAAGCTTTATATTTCGAAACTCCAGATACCTGGATTTCACGTGTGTACCTATCCGTAAGTATTCCTACTACCCTTCACTATGAACATGTTGAAGAGGAGCGAGAAGGTGTACGAACCGCATTTTCCAGCTTCTGTATGATCGCTGATGATCCCCGGCGCTTTTCTTTAGAATCATTTTTCTTTCTCCGAAGTTAACGAAAAACCTCCAAAGTTGTGCAGATTATTTATCTAAACCGACAATGCTAAGCATGTTGCTGATAAGAACAAATGATGTTTTGAAGTCATGAAATTTTCGATGATCCGCAGGTCGAAATTTGAGGTTTACCGAAAAATTCGACTTTTCAAGAACTCATTTGTTCTCATCAGTAACATGCTTAGCACTGTTGTTGTGTTAGATGTTCAGTACAACTTTGGAAGGTTTTCGTTAACTTCGGAGAAAGAAAAATGACTTTAAAGAAAAGCGCCGGGGATCATCAGCGATCATACAAAAGCTGGAAAATGCGGTTCGTACACCTTCTCGCTCCTCTCCAACATGTTCATAGTGAAGGGTAGTAGGAATACTTACGGATAGGTACACAATGTGGAATCCAGGTATCTGGAGTTTCGAAATATAAAGCTTTCTTTTGAGCTGCGGTTCCGCAAGTGATTCCTGCGTGTAGCGTTTCTTGTGGTTGAAAGCATAGAATCTTGCATTTAGGACTTTAAAGAGATGTTTGGTCGGGTAGTTTCTAAATTGCCTTTGCCCATTTCAGGCTTTGAAGAAGGCGAATCATTGTTGAAACGTAGATAATAATCGCCAATTTAAGCCGTAGCTAAAACGGAATCGATACAGTACCCAACAAATAATAAAGTTTGTTAAAGGCAGTGGCTCGGCAAACCCTCGACCTGTGGTTTTTTTGCTTACCTAGGGTAATTCGACACGCTAATTCCGAAAACTCACCGTAAAGAGCGCGAAAATGGCAACAACCAACATTTCCTAAAACCCCTCATTTTGAGAGACGAGTGGGACGAGTGGAACGCTTCCCACCATGGTTAGAGACGTAGAGTCGTTGTGGGACCCATATGTTCATAGCATCGCGGCCCGCCTCTAACGGTGTGAGAGATATCGCAAGCTCGTCCAAGCGCGTGTAAGAATGGCTTACGCGCATGGGTTCGGGGCAAATTTTCTAAGCAGGGGAAGCATGCTGTGTGCTCGGACCTGCTCCATTCTCATGTTTGGGGGTGCAACCTTCCACATAAAAATTTTGAGATGTTCGGTTTTGCCGAGCCACTGCCTTCAAAGACACCATGTGAGACTTTTGCAACCCCAAAATTTGTAATTTGAGACATATCATGCCAATGCACACCTTTGCTCCTAGATAATGCGCTGATGATATACTTCTTGAAGCTCCAAGCAGAATCTTCCCTAGACGGTAAACTAGCACGAGAAAGTGTCTCACGCCAGTGCTTCCCGTTCAAGAGAGAGCTTCTTGAGACTTTGGGAGATGAATCCTGTTAAATCACACCCTTTTCCTCAGTAATCTCTTGAGAATCTTAAACAGCTTCTACACAGGAAAACTGTATTTGAAAAGTATTGGGTTGTCTCCTTCAAAAAAATTAATGTCCGTCTCGGAATTGAACCGCAATAAGTCATGCATTTCTCAATTTCAAATAAGTTTCAAAGTACCATTCAATAAAGCAAAGCAAGCTCTACAGCATGGCAATCCCAGCTTTAATCCACCTCAAGTTTCAAGCCAAAAATTTAAAAGATTCAACTGCCCGAAAAATTCAGAATTCGTAACTCAGTCCATAAAAATCCTACAAAAATTCTAACTTGCTCGTGTAAACGCTGTTCTCAAAAGACATTTATCTACGTTAATGCCGTAATTTTTCATCTGTTGGAAATCAAAAAAAAACCCAAATCTTCATGCTTTTGCCAAATGATGCTGTACTGTCCACATAGGTAGTTGTACACTACAAGCTTGTGGAAGTAAAAGCATAAGTTCTCAGCTCTTCACAAGCTTTAGTTCTCGAGAAATAGCGAATATAGTTTTCCTTAGTCGGGTGATCTATACTAAAATCTGAATTTTTTGAAAAACAGAGCTTATGGAGAGCAGAGAATTTATGTTTTACTTCTACAGGGTAGTAGTATAAAATCACATATGTGTGGACAGCACAACATCATTTTGGCAAAAATATGAAAACCTTCGTTTTTTTTATTTCTAACCAAGAAAAAAATACGGCAGTGGCGTGTTTAGATGTCTTATTTGGATGCTGTTTATGTGAGCAAACTAGAATTTTTGTAGGATTCTTATGGACTGAGTTAGGATTTTTCTCAATTCTTTCAGGCAATTAAATCTTTTAGTTTCTGGCTTGAAATCCGAGGTGGATCAAAGCCGGTGCAAAGCCAAAATTGCCAACTTGTAAAGCTTGCTTTGCTCTATCGAATAGTGATTGGCAACTATCTAAAATGAGAAGTGTATGATTTAATTCGTTTCAAATTCAAAACGAACATTAATCTCCGGACAACCTAATAGCTACTAAAGGTGGCTTGCATTTGAATTTTGTATTCATCATCGTCGCAAGTGGCGCAGAGGAGGGTATAGTTTAAAATAATTTTTCATCACATTTTGAATTCTGGGTCAGGAGGATTGTTTTGCAGCTGATGCGAGTAAAAATTTTGTTTGTCGAAATAATGACTACAAACACCACATACAGATACTATAGTGCAGTTTCAGTGGCAAGTTCATTCAAATCGTTAGTTCCATGAGACGGTTAAATGCAAGATCTTTCGCGCGCAAAGGCACATATATGTCGATCGTTGGCAGAATCGGCTTATAAGTCGAGGTTCATATGGTGCAGCTCAAATTTAACTCTACTTACACTGTGATAGTCATGAAGCATATGTATCTGATAAAACTCGATTGAAAAGCTTAATCATGGTAATGATTGCCTATATGGGGACCTTTTATACTCCGCACAAAAGCGCGCCCAAAACCTCTCGAAAGCCCCCAAAAGCGCCGGAACGCAACTTTTAGCAAACCTTTTTAGAAGCACCAGTCAACGCTACAGCTTTGTGAATTACTGAAGGAACTCGTTATCTTTTGAAGATGTAAGTAGGAACCATGATGATGACATCAAGCCAGAGTTCATTAAATTTCTGAGTTATCTCAGCACTGTTGACTCACAAAGTTATCAAGCACGAGCATCGATTATGAACTGCGCATCAAAGTAATTTGTACAGGTAGCTATCCTCTTATCGGTCGAAAGCCTATCAACTTAAAAAACGAAAATGCAAATAATGCATGCAAATAGCGTTGTGAAAGTTTAGAAAGATAGAACAGCTTTATGGTGAAGCTTTCCAACACTGAGTGTGGTCGGAAGATGTGTCATGATAATTGTGAATGAACGCAGCTGTTCTAGTATCAACATGTTTCCGAAACTAACGCTTCAGCGCCAAAAATCGAGCTTGTGAAAGAAGCATTCTGACGCTCAGGCGCTTTTCGGCACTCTTGGGCGCTTTTCGTTGATATGACGGGCGTCTTAGAATGCTTTCCTGATAAAACACGGCAATTGGACCTACAGTATGTAAGTCTGTGCTCATTTGGCAATTAAAAGGTACACGGACAGCAAAACACTCATGCACCGCTAATACGTCATGGCATGTCCTGAATAAGAGTCAGTGAGTGTTCAGCTTACCACCAGGTAGATTTTAACCTTAAAGGCATCGTCCACCCAAAATGGGGTTGGTGAGATTATGATACCTAGCAGATGCGGGGCCCCCAACTAAATGACTGCCCAACTCGCGCTGCCTGAAGTTGCTTCCGAACCGAGAAAATTGCTTTGGAAATCGCTTCAGCCTGCGTTCGCGACGCTGGCTCCTCCCCTTTCGGAGTGGGCGTGACGTTCGTTCCGCCCATCCGTGCGCGCCCAGCCAATCACGTACCGAAGAAATCGCTCTGCGGTTTTTGAAAACAGGGGTTTTTCAAGGTTTTTGCGGATTTCCGACTTGATATTCGGAATCAGGGGTATGAGAAGGTCCTGGAACGGCAAAAACATGAAGGTCGAAATTTTGGGTGGACGGTGCCTTTAAAGTAGATTTGAGAATAGCAAAGTTACCTTAAGGTTAAATTCTACCTTGAAAGATGCTCTCAAGGTAGATTTTAACCTCAAGGTTCGTTGATGAATACGGCCACTGGAGATGATTTTTCTTAATCTGATTTTTGATCTCTATATATAAATCGGTCAGAAGTGGTTCATTGGTGGTTAGTGGTGGGTTAGTGGCCCAGGCGTAGATGGGTTGGAATGGAAAGGTGGGGGAGAAGTGGGCGGAGACTTGGGTCTGGACAGGGCCAAAAGTGGGCGCAGCTAGCAAATTTCGGAAAAATCCACATTTCTCTAAAAATCTATCCACCGTAGTCTTACAGAAAGAAGCTATCTCGCTAATCAGATATGTTTTTCGTAATCAAAGGGTCAAATAACATCTATGGTTTAATTTTCTAAGGAACTAGTAGCATTTAATTTTTTCTCGCTCCTCACTCTTGGCCTCGGCGCCAGGGCCCGGCACCGATGGTTTGTCCTGGAGGAAGCGCCAAAAAACACGGCGAGCATGCCAGGTTTCACGAGTTGAACGTGTTCTTTTGTAAACGCGCGAATTTCAAACGCAAGACTCAAACAAACAAATGGCTTGTTTACAGCGCACAAACAATCACATGCCTCCGAATTTGGGCTATGTGTATACAATATTACTCCAAACTATGTTATGTAAAAAGTTCCCAAAACTTATGTGTCCTAATATCCGCTCTCGAATTTGTTGGTTTCTAGACCAATTACCAAACCAACCGAGTCGGTTCGGAGCATAAATATCGGAGAGTTCACATAAGTTTTGGACCTTTTTGATTTGGACGATTAAAACGGTCAAAAATCTATCATATAGTGGAGAGAGCGGATCAAATCGTTGCCTCTCCCCTTTTTTGAGTCAAAAGTAGTATAATTCTACGCGTTGATAGATATCGCGCTCCATTCACTTGCGGTGTCCTTTGAAATATGTGGCGAAAATTGCAGCACAGGATTGTTGAGGCCACAGATTTGGTTGGCCTAAGAGATTTTCGACATTCCCAGCATCAAAATGTACTATATCCAATGGCAGAGCCTTTAATCGACTCGAAATGTTTTCTTTTTCCTTTTTTGTTAATATTGCATACCTCAAAATGCGCTTTTTTCGCTTTTTTGTTGCTATTTTGTTTGAATAAGGGTTTCCCTACTGATTTTCACGTCGAGAGGGACTTCGTAAATTTTCGCGAAGTCATGGTAGGCTTTGTTTCCCAAAAACCTCAAACCAACGCGTGCCGGGCCCTGCTCGGCGCAAGATTTGGTCAAAACATTGAGGTTCTCGGATTGACCGGAAACTTCCTCATAGCGGTTTTTGGTCCCAATCTTTACGAAAATCTCATTTATTTTGCAGTAGAGAGTCTTACAGTAAAGCTAAAGTGAGATAGAAGTGGCTCAACCAATTAAAATCGCAAATTCGCCTGCACTTTTTTGCCTATATATTGCGGAAATTGTCTGCTTATTTTTGTGAGTTCAAAGCTTTTTGTGAACACCTTCACCGGACTGTGCTTAGCACAGATCTTTATCTGCATTGATCGTCAGATTATGATGTTACAAAATCGCCTTCTCATGAAGTCTTTCAAGTTCGAAATTCGTGTCATTTGGCAGATATTCTATCCTACAATGTGCCACCAGCAGCAAAGCAATGTAAGAAATGTTGTTAGCACGTCGAGTAATCCATGTAAGCGGAAACTATAAGATTTACTTCATACATGCATTCGAACAGTTATGACTTTGGAATGTACAAATTCTCGGCGATGTCGGCGAAGTCGGCGACTTTGCGCTTTTGGCCGATTTTGCCGAATTCGCCGACATCGCCGAATTCGCCGAGAATTTTCACATTCCACTGTCATAACTGTATGATATTGGTCATAATTGTGGGAAAGCTTATAAATTACTTCAACATGAAGGTTTGGATGAAAAAATTCACAATCCATTTTTAATGTTTATCAGCTAGTAGCTGATGGGAAAATTAACTTTTTATCAGTTTATCAGCCAGATACAATACCGCTCACAGAATGTGCAAAATTTCCGTGAATTTCGCGAAATTCGCGGAATTTCGCGACATTCACGATTAATCTCATCCTCAAATTTCACAACACATAGCTTAAACCATCCCCCTCCCCTAAGTTGACATCATGAAGCCAATGCCCAAGTCGCAGCGCAAAATGTCGCTTCGGAAGCGAGGTAATCGCTCCGGAATAACGAATATGCACGAGGATCCCCAGACGGCACCGCCCTCCCCATCCATGCCCGCCCATTTGTGCGCGCCTATCGAATCACCGTTCCGTAAAGCCGTCCTGTGAATTCTCCGCAACGGGGATCGTCGAGTTTTTCGCCGATTCTCCACTTCATATTCGGAATCAGGGACATAAGAAGGCCCTGACAGACAAAAACTGGAAGTCGAGAATCTGGGTGGACGGTGCCTCTAAGTAATCTGAAAAGCATATACTATGTACACCATGTTCCCATATGAACACTCATCAAATCTTGCAGTTTTGATTTCTATGTAACATATGTTCTACTTCACTTGAATAGTGCTCACAAGTTTGGAGCCTTTATATCAAAAAAGATGTGCGGGAATTAGAAAAGGTACACCATACTTTCAAGCTATTATTATTCCGCAGGTGCTGGTTCCAAGAAAGTTTCTGATTAGAATGACTGCCTGATCCTCACTATACGAAGTTTGGCATACCGTCGAAAACTTTCAGCAGGTTCTCTGCTTCAAAATCTAGAGAAATCAGACTTAAACTGATAATTACTGACATTTATATCCAATAATCAACGCTCAAGATCATTCAATTTGCATTGTCCCCCAATCAATAAAACAGTTTACGCTAGCCTTTAACATTTTTTTCAAGGCGTAAGATGGTTACAAACTTCCGTCTCATCTTATATAACGGGTGTCCCAAAAGTAAGTACACACTTTTCAATCGTTAATATCTCTCTTCCCGTTGTGTCTTTTTTCGCCATTCAAGTACCATTCTGTAGAGGAGGCTTCAACTTAGATCCATGGCATCGAGAGCGTCAACGATCTCTCTTCATTACTGTAGGATTACTGTAGGAACTTCAACAAAAAATTTCAGGCAATTGGAAGCCATACTCTGCCTCCGAACAAAACCAAACAAGCTAAAAACTCTTACACTAAGGTAATGAAAGTTGCTGATTTCAAATATGAAATTTCCACTTTACTATGATGCTTCTTTCCAAAGTTATCCCAGGTAAACCGTGATATCCAAATTTTCAATATTTGTCAGAAATGTGATTACACCATCAGAAAAGCTGAAAACACTCATAAAAAGTTGTGTAGTGGAATCAGCGTGCGCGAAAACCTTAGTACACTATTTTTCAGTTTTTTTGAAAAAATTTTGTCAGATGGCATATTTCACAATAGTTCTACTTGCTGGAAGTTCCTACCGTAATCCTACAGTGATGAAGAGCGGTCGGTGATTCGCTCAATACTGTATATCTAAGTTGAAGCCTCCTCTACAGAATGGTACTTAAAAGGCGAAAAAAGACCCATTGGGAAGAGAGATATTGACGATTGAAAAGTGTGTACTTACTTTTGGGACACCCTGTATAAAGCTGAATGTGTGTCTGTCAGTCTGTCTGTATGTACGTATGTGCGGAATAGAAATTTTTATTTCTGAACCGATTTTGACCAAACTTGGCACACATATACTTCGGGGCGGAGCGTGTCATAGGCTAGTTTTCGTTATCGATCGATATCGATTTTATCGATTTTTTGCAAAATTTGAGCTACAGGGCTGGGAGTTGGCACAGGGGGGTAATCGAGCATGCTGATTACAAATATATTATTGACAGGCCCGGGCGGAACCGGGTTTGACAACTAGTATTTTATAATCAGGTAAACCATGTTCAAGGTAAAGGTTATCTGAATTGAATCTAGATAAATATCTGCAGAGTTAACGCCTGTATATTTTCTAAATGTACTGTGCTGACCAAAACTATGGGTCCAAATTGAAAGCTGCCGTAGCTCATGCTCATTTGCTTTTCAACAAGTTGATTCGAAACCTGGTACAGCTGTGTGTCACCCGCTTTCATTTAGTTATTCAGGAGAGAATTAAAAGTCTCGAAAAAAGCAGGTTTGAAGGCTGGCCAGAACTATGATAGCCCCACCTAGAGTTTCTATCTGCCAAAGTGATTGTTTACTTCCAAAGTCCCTGGTACATGTACATAGCAAGAAGTCAAAATAGCTGCTTTAGTCCAGCTGCTTCATATTTTCATAAGAGACGCTTATCTGCTTTTTTTCACTTGAAAATACTCTCACGAGTACCTTACTCCTGAGAATGTTTTGGATAGGTAATTCCGCAGCGTTTAGCAGGTTCGAAAGCAACAAGGCTCCATCTATAGGCTAAGAAATACCGTGCCTTGAAAAGACAAGAGATCCAGTTTTAGGATTTTTTTTGTCAAGATATCTGGCGTCAAAACTTTTTATTTTATCTTCAAAACCTTTACAAGGTTTACCTGCAAATTTTTTAAAAACGAGCACAAGGAAGGTCAGATAGTTGTGCTACAAATACAGGTTAGGATAAGACCTCCAAAAATATTCAGACTGAAAAAATTTCAACGGAAACTTGTGCCGCAATTGTCGGCTGCCATTGAGTACATGAAAAATCTTTGTTCGCAAGCTACTGAGAAACTTTTGTTGCAAAAAAAGCGTTGAGTTAGGACTACTTGTATAAAAATATGCTATTCAGCGTTGTTTACGCTATTTTTTAAGCTCAAAATATAGTAGAAGTATTCTTTGCACAAAAAGAGTAAACACACTATACCCAAGGCTGTCCGCGATGTCGCATTTTGCTTCGTTTCCGAATCAAAAGTCTCGCATTTCAGTGATAATGCTAGTCAATTTCAGAATAGCTTAACAAGTGTTACCTTTCCTGACTTTCTGTCACTATTTAGGTGCTAAATAAAGAAACCACCCTTAATGTATGTTTCGTGACTCACATGATTTTGGTCAGAACCAGAAATAACTTCGATTTTGCAGATGTTTTCCGCGGTAAGCCTGCATCTGCAGAAACCTGCAGACGTCACATACGTCGCATACGGACTCCCATACATACAAACGATACTACCGTTACTTGACTTCTTGCTCATGAGAATATTGCAGAAACAGTTTGAAAGCAGAAATGAGCGCAGCTCCGCGGTTAGATCTACTTCTGGTGCGTTTTGATTATGAAAACTTGAATTTTCTTCCTAGTGCTCACTTTGCTAAGCATCCATGAGAGAGACGGACCACTGTCGCTTCCGAATCAGTTAAAAAACTGCGGACTTGCCTATCCAATCAAATTCTCAGAAATAAAGTACCTATTAAAGTATTTTTAAATGAAAAAAAGCAAATTAGCGCCTCGTCTCTTATGAAGGTATGACGCAACTTGACTAAAGTGAATATTTTGACTTTTCACTATTGACATGCACAAAGGACTTTGGAAGCCAGTAGTTACTTGGTAGATAGAAACTTTAGGTGGACCTATTGTTTATCCAGCCTTCTAGCCTGCTTTTCTCTTATTAATTTTTAATTTCTAATCAAGCGAAAGAGGGTCGGCTCTTGCTAGTGACAGTAGTCTATTAGCACATGGCCCTACCATCAGATTTGAAAAGCAAATGAGTTCCAGCTGAGCAAGCACTTTTCGGGGTGACCCACAGTTATGGCCAGCAATATATTAGCTTCTTTTACCATTGTGCTCTCTTTTTACTTGCTATTTTCTGTATTGTGATACATACATTTACGTGTGCGCACCTACTGCCCATTTTGTAAATAATCAATAATAAATAAATGATACCATGAGGGTCACGTTGTATCAAATGTGTTGGGATTGGGATTATCAGAGATCCATTTCCTTCAACCTCAGTTGACCAGTACTATCGAGATAAGGGAAGTTTGCTTTTTTAAAATGATGCACAAACCAAGACCCGAGCATACCGCATTCGATTTCAGTCGGGACGTGGTTTGACAATACTCTAATCCTTAACACATAACGACAGTGCGCATTTTCAGTTGTCTGCCTTGTGGGACAATGCTTTCCACGAAAAAGTTGAAAATTTTCGGTTAAAATCAGGAGGAGCGTCATCTACAATGAATATGCGGTAATTCGAAGAAGCAGAAAAGAAATGTCGAAGTAATCACTAGAATCAGAGCTTAAGAGAACTTCTGAAACGAAGGCATATAAAAATAGTACTCATTTGACGAAATCTAAGCCATGACCCAATATGTGGGCCATGTGGGTCGCATTGTCCCACGGGGCCATTGCATGACCTACCGTGTGGGTCAGTTGTCATCAATGTGTTAATATCTCTTCGCAAATTTGCTCTAAATGTACAGAAGATAGGAATACCAATCTGCAAAAGCTAGACACATTTTTCATTCGTAGTCTGTAAGTGTTGCATTCAACGAAATCTGGCAAAGTGCCAAATCGTTGGAACTGAAATCGCGGGAAGTATGCCCGAGGCCTGACAAATAGTTTCGCCAGCACTGAAGAAAACGAAGGCATATAGGCACTTCGTAGTAGGTTTTGTCTCATTCCACATCTTTTCAGTTGAGTTGAAACTTGTACGTTCTAAACGATAATAGGCATTATCTCTAGTTACACTACGAAGCTATGCCTGCCGATTCAAAATCTGAATTGAAAAAGTTCAAAAACAAAAATTCGTATTTAGTAGGATTTTGATCACTTCTATAATGAAAGTGAAGAAAACTTCTGTTGACTGAGATGAGCCCACAAAACTTCGAAAACAAATGTATAGTTTTAATCAGAAGCAGTATTTTATGTAAAACATTTTCCTCGTTTAAACTCGTATTGCTCTTCATAGAAATTCATTTTGATGTACTCCAATTTTCCTAAACTCGCTAGCTACTTCAATGATCAAAGAAAACAATTACATAATTTCTCAACTCAATGAAATTCCTGCAAGAAACCGGTTTGTGGGGGTAGGTATAAGTGGAGATGAGTGTGACCACATTTATCATGTCAGGAATTTCTTCATCGTAATGAAACTAACGAGAAGTGATAACTTTGTGGATCTATATTTTTTTGTCGGAAAATGAATCAGATCTGAAGTTTCGAACGCTCTTCGACTTGGTAACACCATATTTCTACATTTTGACTGTATCAAATCTTTAGTGATTATCCCATTCCATGGATGCTGCTAACCATTCATATCACTTTTTTCTCACAACTTTTTTATTCATATTTAAACTTTTCAGAATAATGTTTTATGTTATTACCGGTGTAATCAAGACCATTTTATTTAACCCAGCATCTATACTGTTGATGTAGGTTAAAGTGAATAAAAAGAAACAGACTAAATGAAGAGCAGTTTTGGGTTATTCAAAAAATTTCTGTCTTGAGAGCCTCTTTAACACCCCATAATTCTGTATTTCTTCATAACTTTTTTTAGCTAATTTCAGTGAATACCTATTGAAAGCTAGTGTAAGCTAAAAAAACTCTACAGTTTTCTCATGACTCTCTATTCTGTTACGTATGGATTTACTCACAAATAAACTCCTTATTTACATAGAGTCAAAGTCTTGTTGCAAAGTGATGGTGATAATTATGGGAGAGATGACACTATGTAGTAAGCTTTCCGAGTTTTTTTTTTGACACATTTTTCATTATATTTATAGCTGTAAGACTTAGATCATTCTGAGCGAAAGAACAAATTTATGTTCTTCTTGGACTTGCTGCATCATTTGGACTGCAGTAAATTTATATTTCCAAAGATGGCACATTAACAATACTCAACAAACATAAGCTGCAAAATGCTTAAGTGTACCTTGTTCATCTTCAAAAATTATCTATCCTCGTTACGTCATTTTTAGGGTTCAAAAATTCACATAACCATTACAGCGTTTTTTTGGTGTGTCTAAGGACTGTAAGTGGAAAATTGAAGAGGACTCGAAACCCTTTGAGATTTCGCGCTTTGGTAATTAGCCATCACTTTCTCACGTCATCAGTTAGGCACTAAACAACCATCTATATTTTTATTGTGGAAAATTTTATATAGCACATTATTCCAAGGTGGATAAAAAAATTAGGATAGATCAAGTGAAATCTACAGTGTGCATCAAGTCACAAACATTCCAGCACATGTAAGCCGGGCTGGTATGCTGCCGTTGATAACCATGTGCCGTGCGCGTCTCGTCGGCGCGCCTCAGCACAGCATTCGATTTGTCGTTTTCTGTTTGGATTCCGCTCCCGCTGTCAATTAGCAAGTATGCATTGTCTTCTCCCCGTGGTGCCCCTTTTCTCTTCGGTGCGGTGGGGTGGGGGGAACCGGTTGGTCAGACGCTGACTAGAGAGAGCGTGTCGATAGCGGAGTGTGATCGGTTGTCTCGCTGATAAGGGGTGTGTTAGAGGACGAAGCGAGTGTGAGCTGCACGGAGTGTGTGGAGAGAGAGGTGCCCAGCACAATTGACACACACTGGGACACACTACTTTCTATCAGCATCTGCTTGTTCACGAGTAACGACGTCAGTCCCCGCGGGTGCTTCCTTCCCGCTCCCAAAAACCCTGTCCCACCTTCCCAAAAAAAAGCTGTCCACCTCATCTAGCCCCCTCTGTTCATTCCCATCGACTCCATTCCACTTGCGGCACACTCTCTTATCCCCCTTATCACTATCGATCCATCTCCGCGATCGATAATCCCGGAGTGAGTATTACCGTATCCCCAGAGCGATCATCGATGATATGCGCACCCTCCGAGACGATGCGATCAGTTTGACCTTGACGTAGGCGTGGTCTGTTCGCCCCTCCCACTCCCAGGTGTGTTCATCCGTAATTGGCACACACACACACGCACTCCACTCCACAACACACACAACGCGTCGCTAATGCTACTGTACTCCTTGAGTCGAGTGTGGGACCACATCTCAACCGCCATCTGCTTCTTGGGCCCTGTGGGTCCCGATTGGAATTTTCTGGAATTTTTTGCTGATTCCCGATCGGAAGTTTGGGCGAACTCCTACAGCTCCTGTAACTGGTTTGGTTCTTCTCTTTGGTGATTTGGCTTATATGACTGACATGCATCATAAAGCTAGGTTACCAAAGCTAAGCGCCTGACACTAATTCTTTCTTACTATTTTTTCCTTTTTTTCTATTAATTTTTTCTACAGTATCGCACACATCTTGGACAAGAACATTTTATTGCTCTATCATCAAGTTTTTAGCATTCGAAAGTTCCATTTCCCTTTCAGATCAATGCCAAGGCTCTGTCCAAATCCTTGATCAAATCTTCGGAATTTTCCAGTCCGACACTGCAAAAATCTGCATCATATAGTAAATATTGACAGTGAAGAGATTATAAACAGCTCGAGAAGATTATTTGCTTCTGTTAAGAGTGTGTAAGTGATAATTCTCATTGTGTGTATTTTTATCAAAGTGGGGCGAGGAATTTTGTTTTGTGTACCGTCCACTATCACATGCTATCTTTTGCGCCGATGCAGTCAATGCAGAAATATCGGTCGTAAACACATCTGGATAGGAAAATCTTTTTGTTAAAAAAAATTTGGGGTCGAAAGTGAATGAAAACTTCAGAGATTCCTCCTCTTGTAAAAATGTCTTGTATGCCTTATCAAGGCCAAAAATTACTGATACTTGATATTTATCTGAACTTTACCAACAAAAGGGCCGTATTGATTTTTCTCATTTTTCTCCCGACATTAGTGGAATTTCCACTTGCCAAGAGGTATTGTATGCGGTCGCTTCCTATTCAGGAACGAGTTCCTTCTAATACAACTTGCGAACGTCAACCCAACTTAAAACATTCTCAAACACAAATCTATTATCGACTTTTTAGCGCAAAAAAGTTTACTCTGAACACTGATCAATAATCGATAATTCTGGGCAATTTACAACTTTGCAAGATAGTTTTTCATGCTAATGGGCCCCGAAAATTTGACTTCAGAAAATTTTTTGGCTCCATTTCTTACCTTAGCCTTATCAGTCCTGGTGGGACCATAGGTTCCTTCACTTCCCTTAGAAGTTCCCCTCCATGTGTCATTGAAAGTGGATGCTCAATCAACGACTCTGTCCCACCCAATGATACGGCATGCACGATTAAACGTACTGACTGAATTAAATTTTTTCCCAGCATTCCATTTGGGACAACTCCGCCCACCTCCACAACTTTAATGGCATTTGCAGCTGTTCCAACATCGAAACCAATCATTCCACTCCAGTTTTTCATATATTTCTTTGCAGCCGCATGCGTTGGATGTGATTCAAGCCCAGGATAGCTGACCCGATGTACCTATAGGTAAGGAATGTCAATAGGTATACTTTGTGTGCAATTGCGTATGATGATGCCGTGAATAATTGCCGAAAATGGCCAGAGGTCGGTCGGTTCTTTAGATTTTTATCTCAGTAAACGCTGCACTGAGCACACCGATAGGAGATCGATATCTGAGGTATGGAAAAAGTGTTAGCGAGGGAAAATTTATTTGGATACTTATTGGATTTGATGACTAGCCAAAAAAATTTTTTTTTATAACTTTTACTTCCTTCCCAGGACGGCGTTCGGTGGAGAGTTGAGGTCAAACCTATTCAGTTTAAATTTGCAGTTGAATGACTTTTTCCTTATGATTCCGCCCATTTTTGGCTTCTGATAGAATAAAATAAAATTTTTTTCAAACCTTTGGATGTTTGGCAAGAAAATGCGCTACGGCACTGGCGTTCGACGAGATCTTATCAATACGCAGTGGCAAGGTCTTTAGACCGCGGGCCACCAAAGCGGCGTCGAAAGGTGACTGAAATATTCGGTATGTGTACTGGGTAACCTTACCAGACCCAATCTCCGGGTAAAACACTTACCAAAGCGCTGCCGGTGCTAAATTGTTGCATTTTCAGTCGTTCCCAGTGTTTCATGGATTTTGTCGTGACACATCCAGCAATGACGTCAGTGTGACCTCCGATGTATTTGGAGCTGAAATTTTTCACTTCTTAGGAATTATCCATTTATAGATTTTCAAAAATTGTTATGCATGATTTCGTCTACAGTGTCCCACATCCTTTATCTAATTTTGGAAAACCATTGTGGAAATTTTTTTCTGTGTTTTCTGTGATTTGTTTAGAATCTTTTCAACAGAATTTTTACCACTTGAGACACAATGGCAAGGAAGGACAGCGACAAGGAACTTTTGATTTGAGTTATATCTGGTTTGTAAACAAACTCCAGGTATTTGTTGCGTCAGACGCAAATAAGTGCGCAGAGTCGCGCCTCGTTCAATAGACAAACAGTATTTGCACCCGGCTGCTGAAGACCGGGACCGACTGGAGATTATAAGTAGCTTTTTAGATTCGCAAACACAATGGATGCTCGTTTTCAGTGTATATAGAAAATGCTGTATCCTTCCCTCATTATGTTCTGTGGAACATGACTGACTGGAGAGCCTCAAGGGAGCTAAGGGAGAACTAACGATTTGTTAAGAGATCGTACTTGTTTTGTAAAGATTTTTTGAGAAAGGGGAGAAGTGAAGGAAAAAATATAAGGGTTTGTCGAGATTTAGACACTGACCAGCTATGCATAACAAAATCGGCTCCTAAAACGATGGGCTGCACACAGATTGGTGAAGCAAATGTAGCATCCACAAAACATAACACCTGAAAGGACATGGTCTTATATGGCTTAATTCCATGATTCGCGCCTCCTCAATCCCAGATAAGTATAAAAATATGTTTACCTTGTGCTTCTTTGCCAACTCTATCACCCCGAGTAAATCGGGCATCGCCATCGATGGATTCGCAATCACTTCGACAAAGATCATCTAAAGAATGCTTGGCAATTTTCATTTTGAAACCTTCGTAAGCATCGCAAGCTCTCAGACTTTTGAGCGGCTGAAATCTGTGGTATGGACCCTATTACTTCGCTTTTACATAAACACTACATTATTATCAATTTGAACTATAGGTACCGAAGAGAGGATAACATGTTCAAGAACCAAGATGCGATGGATGAGCTGAATACTCGAGGACCCTTTTGCTATCCTGATGCACAAGAAATTTATTTCTATGCATTCTCTTGCGAAGCTCTAAGAGTTTATCTACTTGTTTGTGCATCATAAAGTTTCAAATGTGTTTGTCTTCTGTGTTTCAAGCCACAAATCCCGCCGAAAACTCAGAAAGCGAAAGTCAAACTAGAAGTTTCCTCTAAATTGTCTTAGCTTAGCATATAAATTTGAAATTATGACTCTCAAAGGAAGTATAAAGTACAGCTTTCAAAAGTCTGCAGCCAATCCACTCTGCATAAAAAATTGTAAGTCGTGAATATACTCATGTTACTCATGTTAGATTGAAATGAGAACAATGTTGTTTCATGGCGAGCAACAAGACGAACGCAAGAAAATGTAAGATGGGTACCTTTCGTTGAAGCGATACAGACTCTAAAAGGGATTTTCTTAACATTAGGACAATTCGTGATTTACGCAATGTTCGTAGCCGAGATACATGAGCAAATTAGAACGCCGAAAATCTTACCCTTGCTCCAAAAATTCCTAAAATTTTACTTGCTTCTGCGCGTAGCAGACACATGCACTCTTCCATATGTATACACTTCTATTTGTTCTTGGATATAATTCAAAAAATGAAAAACGGAAAATAGCAACCTCAGGCCCTAGCAGTCCTGAGTTTCATACGCACATACGGTTTTTCTAAAAAACCCAACTGTTATAAAATTTCAGCCTTGTACGTGATCTATTTCTTGAAAAATATCAATCTTGCCCAAGCCGAAAAAAGCGACATGTCTTTCTTTCCAACCCAATATTGTAATGTTGCATCAGATTTTCAATCATTAAAAAGGACAGAATTTATTGTTTGTGGGTCCCGAAAACCATTTCGAATCTGCCTTTTCTCCCTGCTATTCATATATTCTTGCTTGCGAAATGTATATCGTAAACAATAAGGTTTCCTATCTGCGGCAATTAGATGGGCAACCGGGAATTTCCACCACTCAAGCGACCCAGTACCAGCAAGTACATTTCGTTCTCAGCTCTGCACTTTCTTACCTTCAAAGAAAAACATGAGAACTATGGCGTCGCCTTTGTAGACATATAAAAGTCTTCGCAACGACCCTAAATGGTATTTTATTAGTGCTCACACGCACTGCGACGCCCAATTCGACAATGACCTGTCGCTAGATATCTTGGCACAATGTTCTCAGAATGTCGCGCAAAACTCCAGGGCGCGCTACGGTAATTTCCACTCTCAGAATTGAGTAGCAGATTGATGCACTTGCGGTCATGATAGTGGTGGCGTTCTGCGCAGTTCTGTGCACGGGCAATCTGTCATTTACATTGCCTTGCCGATGATATCTCAGTCACTTGGAATTGTGTAATTGATTGTCGATGATACGATCATTACTGTCCTTGACCCCCGCCCCCACTCACATTCGCCCACTCCCTCTGAATACATCCTGAGATATTCAACAGTGTTAAAGTAAATTCATCAAGAAAGCTTCCCGTTCTCACTTAGTACGAAAAATCCAAAAAAGACTATAAGAGCCTATAAGATCTCAATCTCCCGTGCCACAGTAAAAGTAGCATGTAGTAAATCATGTCCGCGGAATGCACCTAAATCAAGATGCCAATCTGATAGGCATCATCTCCGAGCCATCGGCAAGTTATAGGTGCTGCCAAGATTATCTGGGAACACATAAAGGAGGGAAGGGGGGGGGGGGGGGAAGGAATGGGGAGACAGAGTGCGTGCAATTCTTCGCATATCTTAAATGTTCGCAACCCATACGAAGTTTACTGCAGTAGTTATGTACCTATTAATTTCATACATGCATTCAACCTTGAAAGAAAAGCTCTGCACAAAAAATCATTCATTTGTACTCTTTTGCAAAAGCTCATACTATTCGCCCTTTTCTTTTGGGGTAGAGTTAGAGTAATGGGTTATAACAAAAGTTTTTCACCGAAAGTTTTGAGAACTTATAAGTTTCTGTATATTGATCTATCCGAATAATAAAGGATTGGAAGAGGGAATCATAAGCTTTCTAACAGTGCTCAGAAAAGATTGTAAGCACAGAGTGGAGTTGAGGGTCGATGAAAAACTATCAAACTCAATTTTTTTGACTTGAAATGCTAGAAAATCTGGCAGCTTCCAATTTTATCCATTGTGTTTTATGACTCACCCTTTCACGCTAAGTTGAAGAGTGATGATCAAATGACTGTAAGAAGACTCGTTATGAGAAATATTTTCTAAGAAGCACCATAAAGTACTGCACATATGCTTACAACGAACAAAATGTTATGCAGAATGAAAAGTTTGCCTAAGCATTTTTTGAACTGAATTTATGGATTTCGATGCAGACTTATGTTGCAACTTGATAAATGAAATATCAAGACTGTGCCACGAATGTGGCGCCATCTGTCCAATGCCTTCTTTATGTGAAAAAATTTTGTTCACCACCCGGATGATGAGAGGTTCAAAATTAGCAAAAAAGTCTGAGATGCGGTTTGACATGACTTCATCCAACTATGTAACTGTAATCCAACCAAACAACTTCAAAACCAGTAGTAGTCACATAGAAAATGCTGACAAACCGAAGAAAAAATATAAAAATATATTCACCTCTTGTTTGGTAAGTTTATTCGTACAATGTGGAAGTCTACACAATTTCCTCGAAGCGATACTGGACATGGAAGAATAAACCAAAAATTGTTATTATGACAAACGAGCTTATATGAAACGGTCGAAGCAAAGTGTAGAGGATTTCTGCCTATATAGTACGCTCAGCTGCAAAATTGAAACTAAACTTTCCGTTTATTAGGTGACTTCTATAATTTCATGGTCCCTCTTGAAGTGAATCACCACCCATCAAAGATGTTAGCTTTTAAGTCCTAGTCTCTACGCATACACTATGCAACCAAACAAAATTCAAACGGTACATGCACTTGTTGTTATTATCTCGCTCCATTTACGATCGGTGACAGGCCATAGCTAAAATAGATTCTCGGTATCTCATTGCGTAATTGGCGGCCTTGCTATCCCCTTTACAGTCTCCGCATTTTCTCATGTTGAGATTAGACCACCGACTTAGTCTACTACTTGTCATTGTCATAGAAGAAATGAGAAATTCTATCGAGGCTTTTGGAAAAAAAAAGCAGTTTTGCGGAGGTATTTGAGAAAAATTAACAGGTTCAAAATGAACAAATTTTCCTAATCATAAGCAAAAAAAATGATTTTGATTAGAACACTTCAAAGTGTGAAAACTCCTATTTAGAGGGACAAATTTGTAACTCATGTGCCTAAGATGTTTTTTGAAAATATAAAAATGCCATGAGTAAGTTCAAAACAAAATAAGAATGACATTAATCACTCTTAGGGTTAAATGCAAATCCTTGAAAACCTCCGCCTCCGGTCAAGAATAAGTCGCGAAGATTTTGGGAGCTACTTATATAAGTTATAAAGTTATGCAAGTATTGTTAGTTGTGTCAAAATAAGACACAAAATTTTAAGAAAATTTAATTTGCTCTAAAAAAAACTGGGCGTGGCTATCACCCGCAAACGTTTCAAATTTTGAAGAGCATGACCAACCCCATCATTCCATTCGAATGAATTTTTGTTGTTCCTTTCTCCTAAAAAAATTTCTCGGACCACAAACGCATCAGCATGTGTAAACATATGCAATCAACAGCTCAAAAAGCTCTGGACTGATAGGTGTATGCAAAAAGTGTTAAAAAAACAGAGCATGCTGAATTTTTGCTTATTGTTGCAGAAAAATGGCCATGAAAGTCCGATTTGCATCAACGGCCATTTTACGCGAAGATGTTGTCGGTACCGCAATGGCACTGTATGGAGCGTTATACAAGACTACAGCATCCAGCTCACCTTTGTATTTTTCTTCATAGCTGCTTGCATAGCTCCAAGGAAGTCCTTCTCCCTATCGATGTCAACAAAATCAGCACTGACACCGAAACGAACCAGCGTTTCCGTTATGAACGAGTAGGATCCGCTGTACATTGGCTTCATGCACACCTGTAATGATTATAGATACAGTAATGCGTGAAAAATGTTCTTCTTACTTACCAGATGATCTCCACCATTCAGAAACTCGAGCAATACAGCCGAACATGCTGCAAGTCCCGAATTGTAGAGCAAAGTGGCAGCACCCTGCTCGAGCTCTTTGATGATCACTTCGACATTGTCCGTGGTGGGATTGCCACATCGTTGATAGACATAGTTAGATCCCTGCAAAACACAAAAGAGTTTGAAATAGAATTTGTCTGTGCATATCGTAGGTACCATTGACTATTGACTCTTCTGTTTGTTTTGATTAGAAAGCTACCAAAGTTTTAAAGAGATTCCATGAACGCAGTCAGTGCAACGTTTTCATCTCAGGAACCTTTACTTTTTTGCGAACACTGTGCATTGTCTCATGATAAACAAAAAACGTTCACAACACTATCAACTTTTGACTCTTAAACCCACAGCGTTTTAATGTTGTCAAATATGTAATCCACAGATGAACCATGTCATCCGATGCTTTCAAATAAATCTAAGAGTTAGCTAACAATAAGTGAAGTGGAGCGAAACTTCAGTAGCTAAACTAGTGAATCTGGTCGAGATGAAATCTCCTTACAGTTTCAGTATAGGACTACAGCGTTCACAAAACATGTACATCAAAGATCCAGTTCGTAAGAGACTTTTTATTTTGTAGCAGAATGAGACTGTGTATATGCTTTTCAAGCAAGAGCAAAAAATCCATAATTCATTGTATAAGACAGTAAGTTGTGTGAATTTTCCTTCCTTAATGATAAAGAGGCTTTTCAGCACTTTTCAGCACTTGTTAGTTTTGATAAAATAATCACAAACAACTTTTTCCTTAGTGAGCTGTGCTAGATGAAATGTCATGTCAAAACTTTTCAAGTTTTCTGTTGGCGGCTCATCTTATCTGCGAGGATCATCCTACCTTAACCAAGGGAATTTTTTCAGAGTGGCTATGGTACACCTTCGATGTCGATAGGTTAAACTCATATCTGTCGGAAAAAAGAGAAAGAGGAAGGTATCGTTTGGAATTGGTGTATGCATGACAATGCTTAGATAAATAATTCATAACGAAATTGGTTTAGCAGAACGTCGTGAAGATGGGTTCCCTATTTGCCAATCTTTTCCTTCGCTTACTCCGAGGAACAACTTAAGTGGATAGGCCTCTTCAATCTCCTTAAGAGGCTTTTTGAAATTAGTCAAGCGCTACTTGAAGAAAACGTTATAACCCCATAACCTGCTTATAAGCAGGCAGCTTTAAATTGTTGTACATTGAGTACCCTGATAAAAAATAGCAAAACTTCGCTAAAGTTTTAATAACTGAGAACTCACATGGTTACTTTCATTATACTGTGCTATAGTATCGAAGCGATAAGTGGTAGAATGATAGATTGGAGTGACAATCGGATGCGCCCTTGCCAACGATTTCGCGTGAGATGCTGCGAGCTTCGACTCCAACTGAAGCTCGTCAAAGCTGTCACCAAAGCGCTCACGAGCGCTATTTTCAGCCGGAGGGTTCTCGAACTCACTGAAATATTCTGACTGAACTTCTTCTTACATCACTCAATACTTTGTGCGCGATTGTTGTTGCGCCGTACGATTGCGAGGGCGAGAAAAATTCTTCGGTGTTTACGATGGCACAAAAGTAAATGATAGATTAGCAACCCATGTATGGACAGTGGGCGCTCGACCGTTGTAATAACGCTATCAGTGTTTGGAAAGCAATCAGTATTGGGGAGCGAAATGCAATGGAAACATAAGATTTTAGAGTTCATAAGAGATTTTTTTGAAATTATTTATCAGCTTTTGCAGTAGAGCAAGTACTTTCAGAAGCTGCGTGATCTACAATTTCTTTCATGATTTCTAAGCAAAGCAGAGTAAGCGAAACATGCAAATTAATTTTTCTATGAACGTCTATTTCTAATTACGAAAAGGCTTACCTCATCGTACTGAAAGCCGCTACTTTGTGGCCCGAACTCTACGAAAAGTGCCAGGTAGTCGCATGACTGCTTTGTTATCTCTTCGGCAAGATCGATTGATTAGATTTCGTAAAAATTTATGAATTAGAGGAGTGACCTTTCATCATGGGAGAAATTTATGGTCGCAAATACTGGGTAGTCCGAAAAGTTCGTTCGCACCATCAAAAATTCATAACTTCTTATTTTTGCGAAGGATGCACATAGTTGATCGTTTTGAAGAGAGAGAGATCAATGTGCTTTGCAGAGCTCCTGAATGGCCTATCACACGCATACTAAAATTCGTTTTTTGTGTAAAGAAAAATCTGAAATCCTTAGAAATCTGAAACTCAAAAATTAGATTTGTTAGTATTATAAGTTTCATTGCTTTTCTACGATTTTTAGAAAGTTGCCAAAAAGTTGAATTTATCGTTTTGTATCGCTTGCCCATTTATGATTGATTGTAGAACAAACGCAATAAAATTGTTATGTTCGAAAGAGCAGGTCATAATACCTAAAAAATATGACTCTCCGGTTTCTAAAACAAGTTTCACATTATTAACGACTCAGTTAGGTACGGTACACAGAAAAGTCATGAACTTGAGTAATCTTCATGTGCAACTTATTCTCCGTGTTGTATATGTGATTAAAGGTTAGGTGCTGTTGTAAAGCACATGAATCATTTTCCTAAAAGAATCAACTATGCGCCAATCCTTCCCAAAAAATGAGAAGTTATGAATTTTTGAAGACTGCGAGCGGACTTTCGAGACAACCTAATATGTAGTTCTCTATAAATTCTCCAACTTGAATGCTAAACTAGAGCAACTGCCGCCTTAGCTACAATGTATCTCTTCGCTATCGCTATTCTTGTAGCTATGGTCAAAATAGATTTATTAGCATCTCGGTTTAGTGAAGTGTTTCCACCATATTTTTTATGATAATTTTGCAGAGGATCGCAACAAGCTAATTCTTCTTTAAGTGTGATGATGTAATGCATGAAAGAAAAGAAAAGCTAGTTTTCTTCCTTAGTTCTTAGTCAAAACTTACATAGCGTATGAAACTTTACTCCCTATCGCTCCCCTACCTTTCTCTTATTATTCCTTTTTCGACGTTCTCAATTATCGCTTATTTTAGTTTTCACCAGTTCTGGAAGACCTTCTTAACTATTGATTGTAATTCACTTTTTTCCTGTTTGCGTTGTTTTTCGAATTATGAATTTCAAATTTTACAGAGAGTATTGCTAATATAAGATAAGATGGTAATCTGATGTCATTAGGGCTGGCCCCTCATTCCGTTTTTAATAAAAAGATCTAGCCGCTTTCTTACATACTCCGTGCGAAAAAAAACCTTAAACTGACAATCACATGCGTTCAAAAAAGAAAATTACAGGAAAAAGAATGGTATGAAACTTAAGTCACTTTCTCAGTCACTGTGTAAATTGATACCATTGATAGGAAGGCCTAGAGAAATAAATAGAATGGTAGTAAGGACTGAGTAAATTACCCGATAACAGTTATCAGACGTTTCGAGTTATAAAAAATATTTCTCAAAGCCCAGCATCCCAAATCAATTAAAACGGAATACATAACATCAGATGCCTTCTGTCGCTTCGCGATGCAGAGACGCTCCTCGGAACAGTTGCCGGGGCGCTGATGCTGCTTTTATCTGTCGCGCCTTTTGTAGCTGCTGCAGGACCACCTCCGGCTGGGAACGATGTCAATTCGAGGGGTATATAAGGCTGAGCAGAATCCAGTCTGTGCCTCATCAACCTTCGTCTTATCGATTGTCTTCGGTTGTCACTTGGCCTCGATTCTAGCAGCTCCCGCAGAAGAGGATCTTCATGTTTGGATGTTGAGCCTTTGGTCATTCTTATGTGTTGTACGCGCTTGAGCGCTGGAAAGTATCCTGTATTAGTAAACGAACAAGGTTGCCGGAATGGAGCTGGGGTCGCTCCCATTCGTGGGCCCGGGCCTAGCGGCGGTCCTGTGGAATAACCCCACATATTTTCAGAGTGAGCCAAATTAGCATCGGTAGCACGCGGATCCGCGGCTCGCGCGTTGATATTCCGGTGTTCTCTTTTACTCTCTAGTATTTTAGGAATAGTTTAGCATTTGTTGTATATATTTGTATTGTTGTATATATTTTGTTATTCGTCCATAAACTTAATCAATACGCGCGTTGGTCATAGTAGTAGGATTGGTGATCGCGTCGAGTGGACGCGCAGAAGGGCCCGTCGGTGGTGGACACGTTAGATCCTAGGGCTGGGAGTGGTTATGTTTGGTAGTCGTACGACGCTAGAGTACTGAGCATGTCGGAGCCGCAACACCATTTTTATGAGCTGATCAAAAATTTATCTTCTATATTTCCTGTGCAGTTCTCTAGAAGAAGTCGAATTTGTGAAGTTATCAAGATGCAAACTGGGCTTTGAAAACCAGTTTGGGATTGCATTGCTAGCATGACAGTGAGTATACCTTCTATCGAGTCATTAAATTGTTCATTTGAATCAGGGAAAATGAAGGATTAACAAAAATTACCAGGTTATTTCCAAATAGTCATGTAAACGGGGCGGTAAATCTCATTTACATTTCCTTTGGGGAGGATGTGGTATTCCAAAGTGAAGCTGTTAGGAAGAAAGACGAGTTTATTATAAAAGCGCTGGTGTCCGGATTTGGAGTAGGAGTAGAAGAAAGAAGAGGGAGGGGGAGGGGGAGTGAAGAAAGCAAAAAAATGAGTGAGGCTGAGTCTTTCTCGCTTCGGTCTAAATAGTCACTATGCTAAACATCGGCGTAAGCGGGCCGGGATAGCGAGCTAGTAAGGAATAAGCATGTTTACCGGAAACATAGTTAAGTGTTTCTAAACAACTAACTCGAAGGTGTGGCACTGAGTGTTTGACATATTTAGACAAACGCTCATAAATTCTTTTAAAGAAGAGCCGCGCAGCAGATACGAAGTTTGGAATCAACTCAACAGGATGCCTAATGATGTGCATTTTGTTTCAGATCGCTTATGATATCCTTCCTTAGCCAGCTTCTTAGATTTTGGACTTTTAACACAAGCGGAATGGCTTTTGAAAGCGACAAAATTCATGAGTAGTTTGATTAGCATTCAATAGACTGACTGTTGCTTCAAAACAATTTGCGTGAAACTCTCCCACATTGTGTTTAAAGTGATCTAGGATCTACTCTAAAATTCTTCAAGTCAACAATTCTTCAACCAGTTGTACAAATAGTGTGATAAAATTCTAAAAGGCAAAGTTGAAAACATAGTGAACTTCATTTAAACGTCGGCTACTCAGGAAGATTGTTGTGCTTATAGAAGGAAACTCAAGAGCCTTAGAAGATGGTGCGTTGCTAATCACCTGCATTGGCGGTGGTGGAATTGAGGTAATAGTAAGCTTACCGGCGAACGACGTACTATGGTCGTCGTCAATTGGGCTACTGCTTTCAGCCCCACCAGCAGCTTCACTGAAAGACATTTTGTACATTTCTAATAAGGAAAGCTACCTAACTTAGCTCGGCCTTTCGAAAAGGGACATATGCTCGAGTCATTTGTAACTTAATATGCGTATTGCACACCATACGCGCTATTTGACGAACTTAGAAAATTGGAACCTGCTTATTTCAGCGACTTCGCCTTGTTTCTTTGCCTTAATTTGAAAGGATATTAATTAGTCAGTAGTATACACTTCTACACTTTGTTACGCTAGAAAAGATTTGATCGAGAAGTTAATGCTAAGGGTGCCGTCCGTTGAAACGCTTTGTGTGCAGGCTCACTTATTGAGCTACGAATGACTCGACGATATATAGCCTGAATCAGCTTCAAACGCTGATTCTAAATATGCTATTCCTAACTGCCACGCACCATTTCGAAGCGAGTTATGGGCTTCTTTCTACGCAAAATTGCCATACTATTGAACATTAGAAGACTGAGATAAAAATCTGCAAGAAAAAGGTGCTGAGGTATCGAAATAGTACGAATTCAATTTTTTTCTCACTAAAAAAAGCTAAACGCAGGTGTGTCAGCGATTAAATGATGATGACGTGATGCCCGTCAGTCCATGAGCATGCCAATTTTGCGCAGGAAAATGCCCACAACTCGCTTATGGTGCGTGGCAGCTAGAAATAGCATATTTGGAATCAGCGTTTGAAGCTGATTCAGGCTATGTATGTCCCTTTTCAAAAGGCCGAGCTAAGTTAGCTAGCTTCCCTTGTGAGTAGCAGATGGAATTGAAAATCAAGCAGATTGAGAAATCCATGAACTGGCCATAAGCTAGCTAAAGCTTCTTCACGTGCGCATACAAACTATTTCGAGTCGATTAACAAACGATTTTTTACCAACGTGTTTGCTCGAGTACTCGACATTAATGAATTAGGCTTTTCTCAGTATAGCAGACTTATGGGTACAGGAGATTTCAATTTGAGCGTCACAGTGGGCGCGGCTTGGGTCCTCGCAACCGCCACGCTTGAGCCACTGGACGCGTCCGCCAACGCGTCTCGGGACATTTTCCCAGTCTTACCGGCCATGAATGCCTAAAGCCCCGGACAGAGTTCAAGCGACATCGTCGATATTAATCGCGACAAGACATCTATAGAAATGTCATTGCATCAATCTTCTTGCATTTTGACTATAGTTTTCCAACACGACTAATCGTGACTATCTATCACAACCGAAATGCAAGAAGTTCGGCATGAAATGAACTCATAACAACATTCTCGCGATAATTGCGACGATGAAATTGCGTGAACTTTGCCCGAGGCCTTAGATTGGAATCTCCTGTAAATCTTGCCAGTTCGCAATGCAAACAAACTGGAACGACCACTCTCAAATCTTGGTTTCTATTACTTACTTAGGTACTTAGATGGCCCGTCCTCACGTGACGTGCGGACCCCAGTACAGAAGCTTCCATTGATCCCTGTTCTCGCTTCGGACATCCACAATCTTCTTGGCTATCGTCGGTGGCTGCGTCCACGAGTTCCAGGGGCGAAAATCGTATCCAGCTGATTTCTCAGCTGGTCCATCCGTTCCACGAACACGTCTGCCCATCTTGTTGGTGGTCTGCCTCGGGGAAGTTTGGCTTCGCGAGTCATCCACTCAGACGTTCTTAGTGTCCACATGTCGTCTGCTCTTCTCATGATGTGACCGACCCATCGATGTTTTGCTTTCGCAACGTATTCCGCTGGGTCACGAAGACGGGACATTCTTCTCATATCCGTACTGCGAAGTCCGAATAGATATTGCTTGCGTCGGCCATCTTCAGAAGACTGCGCTCGAGCGCTCTGTGGGTGGTCCGTAAAGCTTTCGACGTGGCTACGGTGTCGGCTCAAATCAAAGCTGCGTGACAAAGCGCTGGAAGAACTTGAGTCGAACAGGTGGGCACGAAGTTCTGGGTCCGTCAGTTGGTCAGTGGCTTTTTTCAGAGGCCCGAAGGCGGCCCAGGCTGCTCCTCTTCTCCTGTTGAGTTCTTCCCTCATGTCGTGCTCATGTTCATCGAACGTCCGAGATACACGTAAGAAGACGTCTCCATAATAGGGGTGCCTTCCATCCATTTCTGCATCTTCGCAAAGGGCGTTCTTCATGAACTGAGTCTTCTTCCGATTTATTCGCAGTCCTATCTTCTTCCCTGCTTCGTTTAGTTCCTCCAGCATCGTCTCTGCTTCAGTGATACTGCTCGAAAAGAGAACGATGTCGTCCGCAAAACGAAGGTTCGATAGGAATCTCCCATCAATCCGTAGAATCTCCCATCAGCAAGTATGCCTCTCTCGTCCCAGTCCAGTGACCTCATCACCCACTGTAAGGCCGCGGTGAACAGCTTCGGCGAAATCGTGTCGCCTTGTCGGACCCCCTTCCCAATTGAATGACAGGGGGCGATGGAATAGCTGCATCGTCGTTGTAAAGTCCTTATAGCAGTCAGCTAACGTCCTCATAAGCTGGGTCCACTCCTTGAACGACTAGCGCAGACAGGATGGACGCTGTCAAAGGCTTTCTCGTAGTCGACGAAGGTTAGGACGAGAGGCAGTCGGTATTCCCGGCAGACTTCTATGACCCTCGAAACCGCCTAAATGTGGTCCATGCAGCTGATTCCTTTGCGAAATCCAGCTTGTTCTTGGGGTTTGGCTTCATCCTGTGTCCTAGATATGCGAGCGAGGATAATCTTCGTGAAGAGATTGTACAGCACACTCAGCAGGCATATTGGACGGTAGTTTCGAAGTTCCTCCCGTTCACCCTTCTTGAAGAGAAGGACGGTTCTTGACGTTTTTCACTGGTCGGGAATCCTCCTCCTTCTGAAGGTAAGATGTCAGGTGCGACTCGAGATTCTCGTGTAGATGATGTTGTCCTCCGGCTCGCAGAAATTCGACGGAAAGATGGTCTGGTCCTGGAGCCGTGGATGTCTTCATGGTCTGAATCGCTGTGCGCACTTCAGCAGGTAGAATTCTTGGTGGTATTTACCAATGGGAACGCACCGGCACGGGTGTTGATGAGCGGAAGAGGTTGGTGTAAAAGTTCTTCGCGATAGATTCCATCTTGTATCGGAAAGAAGTCGGAGTCCCGTCTTCGTTCAATAATGCGGCAAGCGGTACGTGATGTCCCTGATGTCACAGAGGTCCCTTCGGCACTTCTTGAGACTTCGTCTTCTTTCGGGTGCTTCCAGTATCTTGGCTTGCCCGTAATTCCTGAGATCCTCCTGCAAAGCTGTTTTGCAACTGGCGTTGGCTATCAGTCGCTTGAGATGGGTTGCGTTCGGATCCTGCCTCAGAAATCTTCTTCTTTCGAGCAATTCCTTAGTGGTCTTCGAAATGCGCTCCAAGTTCTTATCAGAAGTCAGTGAGGCGCACTCTTCGCAGGCTCGCAATCCTTTCAGAAGCCGGTCATAGTCGTACGTTGGTCCCATGTCCACCGGCGATGTTCTTTCTTCATGAAGATGGAATTACCATGGAAGAGTCGTGTGGCTGAGAGAGGCCCAACAAGACGGTTGCAGTTTTCGTTCTGGAGCCCATATCCAAACTTCTCCATCCTATATTCCTTCTCTAGTGGCATCCCGATTTTCGCAATGAAATCGCCCGAAACATAATTGTAGGACTTTTCGTTGCGGACGACCTCCTCCGCGTCTTCATAGAAAGCATCTAGTTCTGAGTCGTCAGCTGCTGATGTTGGAGAGTAGCAGTTGATGATGCTGATGGTCTTTTGACTGAAGGGCGTAGTCGTAGGATGGCTAGTTGGGGTGATAGGATCTCGTGTGAATCGACAAGATGGAGATCGATGGGTGGACGACAAAGCCAACGCTTCCCACCTTTCGTGATGGAACCTTCTCACCAAGAATAATGAGCGTCCCATCATTCATTTGTCGCACGTCCTTTTTCCTAGACTTCGTCCCCAGAGCGATGATGTGGTACTTAATGTGCTCCGCAGCGTTGAGAAGAGCGTGGAGACTGTCCTGGCGTTATATATGCAGAGCATGAGGCAGTCTCCATGGCGTATCGTCCAGGCAGCCGTGTCGTTTCCAATCCGAAAGGCGCTCTGAGTACCCTGACATCGTTCTTGCTACCACCAGGCGCCGAGGTGGGATCCGATGTACAGGGTTTTTTTATTCTTCTAACGTAGAGTAATTAGAGTTGTTCCCCTAAGCAGACTTACTAGTCCTACTCTTGATTTCCACGGGGCGATCGCTGAATTCGGGCTTGGAGCGGGGAGAACCGCCTCGCGACCAGAAAACCACACGGCGGTGGATCTGGCCTGGCCGGCTCTTAGCTGGGCATCCGGCCGAAACCGGAAATGTCAAACTCCTTCACAGCTTAGGATGCTCTGCCAGAGTATACACTCGGCTGTGCATCGCAGTTCGACACTCAGTGTCACCCCCACGCTACGATGAGGCGGCCGATCATTGTGGTTTCCATTACATAAAGTGAATCTACATCAGCTCACTTTTCATCAAGTTGATTGAAGCGGTCTCGGAATATATGCGCATACTGTAGAGTTCGGTTTGCAACACTCTTCTCAAAGACAGCTCCTATGCAAAATACAAGTTAGCAAGAGTTTGTTACTAAGCTTTCGACTCATACCCAGACAAAAGTGTTTACGGGTAAAACAGCTTTTAGAGGGAGAAGAATCATCGCTCACAAATACTCTTCCTACCTGGTTATACCCAAAGTCGGAGATTCGTGACGTGAGGTGCGAACGCTTTGCAAAATTGTCTCAGTGGGGTTTTTTGCATGAAAAACCCACTTATTCGCCGCGTGCAAGCCCCAGCACAAAAGTTGATTGTTCCCTGCTCGCTTCCGGCATCCATGATCCTTTTGTCGACGGTGGCTACGACGGCAAGGGAAGTGCTAGTTTGGTGCAAAAGCTGTATCCAGCTATTTTCCACTCCGTCTATGGCTCTAAATGCAGGTCTGCCCATCTCGTTGGTGGTCTACCACGGTGATGTTATGCTTCGCGGAAAATTTTAATAATCACAATTTCTATTTGTCATCTCCTCTTATGATGTGACTGGCCCTTTGGTGCTGCGCTTTCGCGACGTACTGCGCTGAATCATGAAGAAAGGACATTTTCGTCGTAACCGTACTGCGAGGTTCGACGTTGCTTTTGTCGAGTGTTCTTGAGCAGAATACTTTTAAGCGCTTGGTATTTTCTAGCTCTCAACGTGGCTGCAGTATTTGCTCAATTTTCAGCTACGCAAGATTTGGAAATACGCTCAAAGGCACCGCCTACCCAGATTCTCGACTTCCAGATTTATGTCGTTTCAGGGCCTTCTCATGTTCCTGACTCCGAATATGAAGTCAAGAAACCGCGAAAACCCCGACAATTCCCATTCCGGAGAACCCACAGGCCGGCTTCTTGGGACGGTGATTGAATAAGCGCGCACAAATGGGCGGGCATGGATGAGGTTCCTCTGCATCTTCGTTATTCCGGAGCGATTTTCTCGCTTCCGGAGCGACATTTTGCGCCGCGACTTGGGCCTTGGTTTGCAAGGGTTGGTAGGGGGGCCCTACTATCATAAGCTGCCAAAAGCTCAAAACCCCCAATTGAGGATGGACGATGCCTTAAGTCGAAAAGGCTGAGTCAAAGGGGGCCCGTTAGCTGATCAATGGCTTTCTTTAGAGACTTGAAGGTTATCGATGCTGTTCTTCTATTGCTGAGTTCTTTCCTTAAATAGTTCCTTGAGTTCATTGAAGGTTCACACTGCTGGAAGAGGTATTTGTAATGGGATGCCAAGCCTCGTATAACCACAAAAGTCGTAAAAATATCGGTACTATTCTTTACTCTTAGACATACAGGGTGTCCCAAAAGTATGTATCTGTGTGCCCCAGAAAGGTTCATGTAAACCAGCGTGCGTATGTGGTGCGACGGTGCCTTTCGTTTTTTGACACGTTTCTTCTGAGATTTCAACGGAACTGCATTAACACGTACAAAGAGCGAAAGGCAGCGAGATGACGTGGTACCTGTGTGGGAATCTTGCTGGGGAACAAACAATAAACACAATTTGATCGTTATACCTCTCTTCCCGTGAGCTCTCTTGCCTTCGTTTGGGTACCATTCTGTAGAACGAGGTTCAGCTTAGGTTTACAGTATGGTGTAAATCACTGATCGCTTCTCATTACTGTGGGATTACAGTAGGAGCTTCCAGTATACAGCGTCGTTGTGGATTAAGTTTCGAAAAAAAGTTTCCAAAAAATTCCAAAGGTGGTGCATCAGGGTTTCCACGCTTGCTAGTTTCATTGTTCAATTTTTTACGAGTTTGTAAAGCTTTTCAGAGAGTGTAATCACAATTTTAGCTCTGTAAAAGTGCCATTGCGGTTTACCCGGCATAACTTATGAATGAACCATTCGATGAAGTACAAACTTGATGATTAGCTTTAGCGGCTCGCACTTAGACTAGTGTAAGAGTTTTCAAGCTGTTTAGTTCGCCTACTAAGGCGCAATAGGGTCCCCAATGGCTCAGAAATCTTCTTGAAGTTTCTACCGTAATCCCACACTAATGAAGAGCGGTCGCTCAATCGCTCCATACTATTTTTCAGAGGCATTGCTAACGCCACGCACATTTATCGGAAAATTTTTTTTGCCCCCCCCCCCCCACCCCCGAGCAGAAGTCCTGGGTACGCCACTGCTGTGGAGGTATGAAAAGTAGCGCTGCCTACAAAAAGTTGGCATGAGTAGTTTCCGTATATTGCTTTCGGTGAATGTTTTGATACGCGATTTTACACGCGGAATATTCGATCAGAGGAGTTTAATCCCTGAAATATCGTTAGAATCGAGGTTGTTGATGAGTTGAAAAGCAGACAAGTGCAAATAAAAACAAAATCACTGCCAAATAATTTTTTCCTATAAAATAGCTTTCAATGAACGTTTGGACAAATTCTCGAAGGAACACAGTGATATAAGGAAAAGGTAAAGAAAAACTTTACGGTTAAACCCAGACTCTGAGCTATTTTGTACTCCGCGCGTTAATCCGTTGGATAATGACTATGTGCAAATGCGTATATCACTTCTCCGTTCCGCGTCGATACAGAAACATCAGAGTAGAAAGGCACCTCAAGCGAAGCTTGTGGCGATTTTTGCTTAATCCTAGTCTTACGCCGATACCGATGCACTTTATGGAAAGGATAACGTTGAAGACGCGTATAAAGCGCTAAAGACGGTACCTTAGCTAACGATATGCAAACGTATGCGCACAAAATTGTTCTTTGTAGAAGTATGAGGGAGGAGATAAGAGTCCGGATTTGCTATGGCGTCTGGCAAGAGCAGCTTTGGAGACTGCTCAACTAGATGCAAATCGCCCAAAAAGAGGAGATTTACTGAAGGAAGGTGCATTTTAATCTTGAAGCCTTTTTCTATTGAAACAAGCTAGTTGCTTCAGCTAGAGACTATGCTGTAGAAGGAGCAACCGCTAAGGAAGATCAAGACACCCTTACATGGGCAGCTGTAGCTAGCTCGTACTACAGCGACTGTCTTTCAGCTAAAAATAGAATTGTGGAGTATCAAAAGATGATAGTTAGTGTAGAAAATATTCGTAAAAATATTGAAAATATTCTTTCTTTCTAGGCGTATACAAGCAAAGGGCTAGAACTGAAGCCAAATGATCACATCTTATTGTTTGTCAAAGGAAGAACTGTCTTTGAATTTTGTTCTCTAAACTCGATAGAGAAGAAGGTAAGGAGGATGGTGTATACATTTCATATCGCCATCTTCCATTACAGGCTATGGCTATAGTGTTTAACACCACTGGAAATGAGCCAGCGCCATCAATCTCAAGCGCACAGTCAATTTTCCTACAGTCCTATGGAGCCTGTGCTACTTACCTGCCCACCTTATACTATTTGGGCATGTGTATGATCTCACTAGGAGACAAAGTGCTTTGGAGTTTTTTTATCTCCTGTTACAATGATAGATGTTCAGGAAAATGCCAAAAAGTACCTCACTGAGGCCACATCGCAGACAGCCGAAGGATGTTATCGCAGCGTACAGGCAGAATGTGCAAATCTGCTGAAACAATGCAAATGAGCATTTGCCAAACTGAACTCTGGTGTAATTTTACTGCAATGTGCTGATAAATCTGAAAAGATGTGCACATATATGTTTATGCTTACAAACTTACCGTTAATTCTAAGTTGCAAGAGTTTAGCGTATAAAGAACCACGCTTTGCAAACGCGACGCCTGCAAACTGAAACGCGTTCTGCAAAAGGCTAGTGCTTGTGGAGCTGAGATTTGAACTTTGCTAAAGGGAATGTCTTTTCGTGAGAGGTCTGAAGGATCGTCTAAAGCACGTTTCTTTCTCGAATCTGCAACTTATCATAAAAAATAACCGAGATAAAGGCCACTTTGCAAATGTCTGGAGTGCGTACCTCTGCTCGCACTATAGCCCCGACAGTACCAGTGAACCACAATCAAACTACCAATGTCTTCTGGGAAGACGGACAGGACAAATTTGAAATCGTCAATTTGAAGATGCATACCTGTGTGTTGGCATTGCTGAAGATGGTGTCGTTGGATCAAAGCAGGAGATAAACGCCAAACTTTCCAAAAAGATTTAGATATAAACTGATAACGTCTTCATGTGCTGGTTTGCTAATCTTTATGCATTGATAGCGACGTTGTCAGCCTTTTGTATAACTGAAGATTAAGGTGGCAGAGTAATTGAACTGAGGTGTGTCTCTTCTCAGTAGGGTCTCATAAGTCAAGCGTTGATGGCTGCTGTATTCTCAACAACCGCGATCCGGTTGTTTCCCACGTTATCCTCGATCTTCTTACCATCATTCTGAATACAAACAGGGTAGTGATGACTTTCGAAGTCGTTATTCCTTGTAAACGGTTTCCTGGCTCCCAAAGTTATTTTTTTCCAATTACTTAGTTGAAATGTAGATCAACTGCTTAGTCGAGCTGTTATATATCTTCAGAGAAGCTTTTTTTGGCCTGAGGATATCCATACCTTTTCCTTTTTTGAAATCTGTGTTGTGTAGGTTCTACAGTTTCACAGCTGCTTGGAAATTTACCCCTACTACTAAATGCTCAGCGTGAGCGCCAAGGGTGAAATGCGAGTTTTTGTCGTCGGAGAGAACCCGATAACCTAAACGCACAAAACTCAAACTTTTGCTTTCAACCTCCTTCTGCGTTATCGTTATAAACTCAAACAAAGTATGAAATTTTCTTAGAAAATGAGAGAGAAATCGTATCGTATCTCCGCGAATGTCCACAAAATGCATCTTGCCATTATACGTATAGGCTGCTGCATGACGAAGGCGCAATATCTTTGGGCACGAACGCCCTTTATTAGCCGCAGAGCGCAGGAGGCGCAGGATTTAAAACGGTGTACGCGCGCCTCGTTCGCTCCCGCTCAATCAATACCGCTTTTGCGCCTTCGTCATGCAGTAGCCTTTGAGTTCTACAGCGTGGTAACAAGGTTAGACAGTTCCAAAACAGCTTACATACCAATCGATACCTTTTTTAGGATCTTGACAGTGACTCATTGTGAGAGAATGAAATTTGTGTGTGTTACCGCGTACACTTCTTGAAGAATGTGGTCAAAGCCATATTTTTGAGACCTCCTGTCAACGGATTGCTTCTAAACGAAAGACGTTTTTAACCCCACTTTGCGCTTTTGAGAGCATCGTAAGAAGAGTTTGAAGTCGGATAGTCGAAGATCTAGAAAATAAATGGAGTTCCGTCGCTTTCAGACTAGCTAAGTATAACTCAAACATAGGCAGAACTCAATATATGTGAAAGGTTCCAAACCAAGGATCTTACAGAAGCTTTCAAAGGCATGCCGCAGCTCGACTAAAGTGATTGCTACTTTGATTGCGTATTCGAAGAAGTAGTTTTGACGCAGGAAAGTGTTGAATTGAAAGGTTGGGTGGAAGCAAGTTTTGGCCATCAGGCATGCTTTCCTCAAATTTTTGACTTCTAGTTTTGGCTAGCTCTGTCTAGAGGACAAGTGGCGTAGTGGTATGAGGCGCCGCTATGACCGTATCGGAACCAGGTTTTCCTCCCCTGAGCCAACCAAGCGTTTTTGGGACGACATTTCACGTCCGTCTCAAAAACGTCAAAGGCCGAATCGACTCTGATGGAACAAGAATTCAAAATTCAAGTGGACGCTCTTGTGGTCATCACATGACCATAGCATCGCTTTACTTCCTACCGCATCCGCAGGTGATAAGTCCCATGTAATTCAACCCAACCTTCTGGAATGGTGTTGATCTTACTATTCTCTTTGCTATCCCCATGTCTAACTCCTTTTCAATGCACACCATATCGCGCAATTGATCGCAGCTTCAGTTATCAGTAGTTGGAGATTTTTTTCATCAACTTAGAAAAACTGAAGGTTTGGTGAATAATGATGCATGTATAAGGGTTGAGCCAAACTGCGCGGCATACGCAGATACGCACACGCGCACGAAGATATGGGTGGCGTACACTACGACCCTCGCACAGTCAAGCGTAGTTTCGAGGTAACAATGTCAGCATCATTTTAGGGTGGCTCACCACAATGTAAAGAACACCTCTTACATTGGACCAGACGATCCACGATACCAGCCTTACCTTCCACCCCTAACCTCCTGCACTCTCAAGCTGCAACATCTGTGATTCTTTATTTGAGCACTAGCTAGATCGTTCCAGTCCTTCCCACTGATGGCAGAATCAAGACACTTGAGTTAAAGTGAACACATCGCACGGATTTAGTACTGGAGTTGTTCGAGCTTCCGGCTTAAAGCACTAGGCTCGTGAAATCACTCCACTTGCGAATGTGCGTTTCTAGATCACTTCCATAGGTACTTCTGCGCGAAGAGAACTTGCGCTCGCGGCGCTTCGCACTTTAAATTCCACTCCTTTCTTTTCTTGTTTCGGTATTCGAAGTTCGTTATCAACGACGCTGCACGAATCTTGTTGACTGAGTATTTTTCTGCGCGTAATTAGCTCGAAAATGCAAACTGGATGACATCTTCGCTCTTAGACAATGTTAGACATCACGTAAGCAAGACTTTCTTGACTTTACTGTGTTGAGCCCTCCCTCCTTACTGAGGACTGGAGTACTCCATCTATTTTTATTGAGTCGCAATTTTTCTGTCTAAGCGAAAGAATATCACATACTTGTCGTTTTTTGCTAATGCTACCCTCTTCTAGACTTCTCATTCTCGTTTAGAAATTTGCACACGGCAATGTTCAATGTTCACCATGTTCATTTCAAGAAACTCTGCAATGAGGTTCAGCCAGACTGCACGACGTACGCAGCGTACGCCCATTTCTATGCGCGTGTGCGTACATCGCGTACGTCTCGCAGTCTGGCTTAACCCTGATTGTTCAGCAGAGTCCATTGGCGAACAATCGCCCAAACACTGATAAGCCACAACCAGTGGTCCATTGTTTGAGGTACCACTGCTTCCTATTTATCAGTAAAAAAATGGAAATATAGATACTTGTCAGAGGTAGGGATTGTATCTGTTTTTTAGTGTATGCAGCTCGACGCTCGACGTAGTTTCCTATAGGCCATACTGCAGACGATTATCGCTGGACAGGCTTTCTTCAATTATTAAGGTACTAGTCTAACATTCCTTATCTTCGAATATGCGCTGTCTCACTAACAGTTATCGTTCCTGCGCGCAACTCTTAGCAAAAGCTTCCACTCTGCTAACAAACCGTTTGAATGAGACAGTACTGTTGAGCACAAGTAAAACACGCGACACTTGCGCACACACACTTCAACTACTTTTGTTCGTTGGCTATCATACTGGGTGGGGAAGGGGGGGGGGGTTAGATATGTTGTAAAAAATTCTTTCGTTTACTTTCCAGTGGAGGTTTCAAGTGCGAAGTCATTTTATACATAAGCATGCACCTTTTACGTCGTATTGCTACCGAACTGCCGGTACTCTTCTACTACAAATACAATGAATCCGTTTCTTCTCAGTCTGCTACTGCTCGTCATCACCTTTCTGAGAGGATGCGTAAGTTTCGTCAGTTAAGCTCTCCTCTGCTATGCTGTTGGTCTCTTACTTGACATTTGTGCATCCTCTCTCCTTGCAAAATCAGGCTGATGTAAGCGACACAGGTACATTGCCATTTATTCCACTGCCCTTGCTCTGATCTAATCCTTTTTTCTACTTGTATAGCAGTTTTACCCTCTTACCGTTGCCAGTCATATTCATTATATTACCATAATTAGTCAGATGTCCTTTATTTGGCTCCAGCACCCTTCCTTAGGACTGAATGTGCAGTGGAGCGGTAGCACTACATCTGAATTTCATCTGCTAGTTTAACGCTTCCTTAAATTTCTTAGAATGATATTGCATTGAAAAAAGTCATCACAATAAAAAAAACCGGCTTTAGTTTCGCTATCACTCCCCAACACTTTCGAGACGAAGCACTCAAGTATTCCTTCCGCTTAAGCTTGAGACGAACCTTTTTAAGCTGGCTGCGTGTAAGATGCATCATCCATAAACGTATTTCCCTGCACAATTCTTCATGTGAGAGTTGTGCTACAGCCACTTTTCAAATATTTTACGTTTTATCAGTTCATCCTAGAATTCTTGGGCTCAAGTAGTGCTGTTATATCATCAGATAAAGCCATGTTTTTCCAGCACTTGCCCATTCTACAAAATGTGAGTTTCTGACGAGGATTCATCCAGAAGACCGTTGCTTCGTTCTCTACTATTTACAACTATCGAGAGTTCTGGACGTGGTAGGTAGCAGAAAAAACCCTGACCGAAGCGGTGCTGCTATGTCATCTGCTAGGGCATACGAGCTTCCAGCACCTATCCAGTTTTGTTATTGAGTCGTTTCAAACGAAACGTAAACTTTTTGGAAACCAGCCGCGTTTCAAATAAAGAATGTCTTGTGAAAGGCAAAACGCAAAAAAAAAACAGCCATGTTCTGAGTCGGAAACAGGGCCCAGCACGAGGTGAACAGATGGTGGAAAAAGCAAGGGGGAAATCGTTTTTGAGGAGTTCGAGGCGGAGCCCCGCAAGAAGATTCTAAGTGGAAGCAGAAGAAGATCGAATCATGCTTATTACCTTATACATTTGATTCATAGGGAAGTAGTTTTCATAAGCTTCAACGCACAGCAAGGTTCGCGCCCGCTACACCGCGCCGTCGCTAATTGCCGCATGGCGACGTCGCAAAAGCGATGCCGTTGAACAGCATGATTACATGATCAGTTATTAATAAAGGCGTAACCATATAGCAGCAATTTACGTAAGCGAACGAAGGGAGGCAAATACAGGGTGTCCCAAAAAAATGTATCAAACGTTTGATCGTTGATATCTCTCTTCCCAAGAAGTCTTTTGCCTTGCTTCCAGTACCGTTTTGTAGAGCTGGCTTCAATTTAGATTTGCATTATAGAACAAACCACCCATCTCTCTTCATTACTGTAGGATTACGGTAGTAAAACATATGGTGTCACTGTGAAAAAAGCTGCCGTTTCAAAATTTTTCAAAAAAATGTGAAAACTTGTGCAATAGGGTTTTTATGGACGCTTAGTTTAATACTCAACTATTCACGAGATTAGAAGCCTTCTAAACGGTGTAACCGCACTTTTAGGAACATTGATAAAATGGCCGCTACCTTTCACCTGGCATAACTCTTCAATGAAGCATCATAATAAGCTGGGAGCTTTACAGTTATAATCAGCAACTCTAATTGGCCCAGTGTAAAAGTTTTGAGGCTGTTTTGTTTCCTTTCTGAGGCAAATTATGGCCTTTCATTGCTTGGAGCCCTCTTTGAAGTTTCTACCGTAATCCCACAGTAATGAAGAGAGATGAGTGATTCTTTCTTTATGGCAAATCTAAGTTGAAGCCAGCTCTACGGATTGGTACCTGAAGCAAGGGAAAAGACTTCTTCAGAAGAGAGATATTAACGATCAAACGTTCGATACATTTTTTTGGGACACCCTATAGAAACAAAGTATGAAATATTATGAAAAACTTATGTGAATGGGAGGTGTGATAAGCATTTTTTCCAAAAGTTTTGCAAAACTGGTAAATGAAGATGTGAATTCAAATGGCTCATTTGTAGCGCACAGACGACCATACGGTATGGAACTTGGTAGATACATGAACATGGGCCTGCAGGGCTTAACTTAGAAGTTTCATTGAAGAATTATGTGAATGAAGGTTGTGGCAAGCTTCTTTCTGAAATTTTCTCACTATCGAAAAAATGGAAAAATGGCTCGTTTGAGGGGCAGAGAAAACGAAATCGCGCGAAACTTGGTGTGTATACGCGCAGTAGGACTAAAGAACAATGTATGAAAAATTATGAAAAACTTATGTGAATGAAAAGCGTGCACAACTATTTTCCAAAATAGGTGGGCAATTGCCCACCTAATGCCCACCTGAGGTAGGCACAGTTCACATAAGTTTTCCAAATTTTTATAAATCTGCTCTACACCTGCTTAGTATACAGTAACATTTTGGTTTCAAAACTCCTCCTCTTGTCTTCGTTAGAGCCCAAAATCGCATAAGCAGCCCAGCTTTCTAAGGAGGAAAGCGTGCTCCAGTCAATCGATACGCGAGGGCAGCATCTCTCAGTAATATAACTGCGTTACTTTGATATTTCTTCATTCCTTCACCATTTTTCTTGCTTATTCCTCTTCCTATTTGCTATATTGATAAAGGTGAGAAATAATTAGAAGAATTTGAGCGTTTTTGGGCGCTTTTGAGCGCTTTTAGGCGAAGTGTGACCGGTGCTCTCGTTGCACAAGCACAAAGCATCGTTTTTGAGCTCAAGGGAGTATTCGTAAAAAATTTCGGAATCAAAGGGGAATTCGTTTTGGAAAACCTTACCTGCCCCCGTGCCGGGCCCCCTGGTCAAAGAAGCTTTTTTCTTCCCTGATCTCTGCACAACCACCGTCGACCCTCCTTTTACAGAAAACTTCGCCGCAAAAATCGTCAAGAGAACGGCGCTTGTAGTCCAGGTCATAAATCTTTGTGGAAAATTTCAGCTAGCAATAACTTTTTCGAGACCAGTTGTGTAATACGGAAGCTTTCTTTCTTCCAAAGCCACTGCATAGTTGCCAACGCTGTTCCTGTTGACAGTTGAAGTTCACCGAAGGAATCGCCAAGAAAATGGTGTTATGGCCCTCATATTTCATTGAGAACTTCAGTTTAAAGAGGACGCAGAGGTTTCTGAACCAGCTGTGTCCTAAATCTTAAAAGTTTCATCTTCCTAGACCTGAAAAATTTCATCTTCCCAAATAGCTGCATAGCTGACATCAATAATGTTCTGCTATGAAAAAACGGTAGGATAATTTAGCCAAGACGGGTCTTGGAAAATTAGCTGTGTCCTCAAAAAAGCTTGTCCATCGCTCGAAATTTCAAGGAAATAGAGTTTACCAATACCTCCAAGAAAACTGTGCTTGTGTTCAGCCACTCTTCATTGAGAATCCCACTCAAGACGGCTACCTTTTGGAATCTAGTCGTGTAACAGATAGAAGGATGCCATTGTCGCTTTTTTAATGGATGAATAAACCAAGAAGTCCTTAAAAAGGTGTTTGTATGGTGCGTTTGAGCCGTGTTACAAATAGGAAATTCCTTCGTCGTAGATTTGATGGCACGCGGAAATTCTACAGCCTTTCAGACAGAGTGAGGTATATTGTGAGAAGAGGGAAAGCTAACCCACTTCAACTAGCCCAAAGTCGGAAGTCCAAAACAGATCCTAGACTCAGGCCAATCTTGCACGAAGCCAATCAACATGCCTTATGAGAGAATATGATTGAGCAGATGCACGGTCAGGTTCCGACAAGATGGTTTGGAATTGGCAGAATTTTTGGGGTAAATAGTAAAGGGGGTATCCCTGTCGCGCATACACAAAAGTGACCTCCAGATTAGAATGACCGGGCTTTGAAACCCTTGTAAATCTCATGATAAAATCGGATCAAATCTCAACTCAGACAAATCTTTTGCAACACAACAATAAGCAAGTCTGTTGACTAGTGAATAAATTTCTCCATTTACTGGTTTTTCGATCACCTGATCAAATAGACGCACTATTTTAAAGAACTTGTAGTAAAACAGGATCGAAGGTGATCAGGCGTTGGCAACGAGGCTCGGCACAGGTGGCTTACAAGCAAGCTGGATATCGTTTTTGGGACAGAAAGCAAAGGGGGTTTCGTTTTTGCGTTTGAAAAGACACAAAATTAACGATGTTTTTTTAGTCGACGTCGTGTTTTCGGATATTTTTAGGGATTATGGTCTAGGGTCAAAGGGGACTTCGTGAAAATTCGCAAGATTCAAGGGGGACTTCGTTTTTTGCTTTTCCATCTAGCCACCTCGTGCCGAGCCCTGGGCGTTGCAGACTACCCGATTCTGCCGGACCGGGCTCTTGTACAGGCTCCCATGTTTTCACATCATGGACGTGGGGGCTTGCGTCCGATTGATATTCAAGACACGTACGGGAACACCTGCACGAACAAGAGATTGATACGTACCGCCCAAGACATGCTAACCATGGAGTTTACATGAATGACATGCCCAAACGTGTTCTTTCTCACCAAGCGCGCGAATTCAAAATGCTCAAATAAATGAATAGCCTGTTCAGCGCACAAGCAGTCCAATGACACCAAATCTATGTGTACCGTCTGCGCCCCGAACAGGTTCCCATGTGAACCACCGCGCGCGCACGCACGCGACGCCGTTTGCTCGCGCGATTCGACCGCCACAGCTGTTTTACTGTTTTTCTAGCTGAATTCTTCGGAAATCTTAGCTGTTTCATCCCCCCTTGTACTCCTTACCCCTCTCCCACTCTCTCGTATGCTCTTTCACTAGTTATTATCACATACTATTGTTTTGTTGTAAAACGTCATCTAATGCATTCGTAGGCTCGTTCGTCATTGTCCTAAACCTGCTGGAAGAGACTTAGATTATGAACCAATGCAAAGAAGATGCCTGGTTTGTCTCACCTGACTTCAATAGGGATATGAAAATTGCTGTTTGGGTTTATAATATAGTTTCTCTTCTTTTAGAGCGTTCGAAGATCATACTATTTGAGTGTTGAGACTGTTACGAAGAAGCTACTCTGTAGCTTCTTCGTAACAGCTGCTACAAGATGCAATTTTGCTCGTATTCGGACTACTATTCGTACTACTACTATTCGTACTCGTACTCGTATTCATGGGAGTGCTACAGCATACGAATTTCTTTTTAGATACTGCGATGCTCTTAATACAATCCGTCGTGAATATGTACTCCCAGATTTATGTTGCTTGTCGCGAGAATACTTGAGAGATCCTTTGCAAACTGCCAAGTCTTCGCAACCGAAGGATGCACCTCAAGCCATTACTCTGAATTCTCCATTACTCTTTATTTATTGTGTGCACACATCATCCCATGTTCCTGTATCGCTTTTATATTCAAAACCTTTAAACCTTCGAATGAATACAGTTTTGTTGTTATTCTCACTTGAAAATTATTTTCACTTTTATTTTCACTGAAAGATTATAAATTTAAGCATGGCATCGGAGATTCAGTGGTTGTATCCGAGCTTGTTACTTTTCTGAAAATTTTGTCGGGCATTGTTGTTCGTATCTTTTTATTCAGACTATTCAGGAACTTGTGAAAGCCGTTTTGTCGTCAGTATTTCAGCAGGACCGATAGTAGAGCGAAATCAAGGTTAGTTAGTTATCCACAAATTGCTAATTATTGATCATGACAGACAGTTTACCCAAATATTAGGTGGTTTCAAAAGTAATTTCGCTTTTTTTAAACGGGCACCACATGTGACGGAACAAAGGTTTTTAAGAGATCTTGGAGGCATTCGATGCAGCATTTCATTCTCTTTCTAAAGGTTATGAAATTGTTGCAAGACATCAATGAGCTTTCAGAAATTAACCAAAATCTGCGCCCCATGCTTTTTGAGATGGTCAAGTTCCACGATTTTTTAAAACTTTATCAATCCTCAGAAGGAGTTCAAGTAACGATTCGATAGAGTAAACCTTATAGAATACAGAACTACTTTTTTCTCTTTCTTGTAATTCGCCGTAATTTTTTAAAAGATTTTTTAACAGAACCATCGGATTTTGGCAGGCCCACCTCAGCCACAATCACATCAAACATCATAATTTTTCGGAATTTGAGACTACCAAGATGAATACTATGAGTTAGCATTAAGTTTACAAAGCAAGTGAGGGCTTACGGGTTCGAAATATCAAATTTCGGGTTTTTCGAATGCAGCCTGGGGCTCGCCAAAAAAAATTGAGTTATGATGATTTCTCCCCAGAAACTAAACGAATCGGCAAAAAACCCCTGTTAGAAAGAGGAGAAAATGCTGCATCGAATAGTGCGCGAGCTGCTCTTCTTTTGATGTTGTACGAGGATTTAGCTGCCTAGGTATGGAAATCGGTAGCATCAGTTAAAATTCTGTTAAAATGTATGAAAAGAGGAAAGGAGAAAAAAGTAGTACTGTATTCTATAAAGTAAAGTTTGCTCTATCGAACCGTTACTTGAACTCCTTCTGAGGATCGATATGAAAGTTCTAATAATCGTGAAACTTGACCATCTCAAAAAGCATGGGTCGCAGATTTTGGTTATTTTCTGGAAGCTCATTGACTGATTTGCAACAATTTCACGACCATTAGAAAGAGAATAAAATTCTGCATCGAATGCCTCCAAGATCTCTTAGAAACCTTTGTTCCATCACATGTGCTGCCCGTTTAAAAAAGCGAAATTACTTTTGAAACGACCTAATACTTTTTTCCGTAAGTCTCAGATTCGGTCTTTTGCAAATTGGGGTGGCTCTTTATTGGTGGTGCTCGTAGATTGGAACTGAAAATCAATCTTAATCTTAGGTATCGTGTGTATACCGCTACTCTCTTTATCACAACTGCGGCAAATCAAGATCAGATTGTTAAAATTCATTCAATATCTTGGCGAAAGATAACAAGCTCTGAAATGTGGCCACTTCCTGATCAAGGCCTGACTTTATGAAAATGCTGCCTTGCAAAGTAGCACACATTCTTACGTGAACATGAGGTTGAGAAAAGATTGACGGAATAAACTCGCAAAAATCTAGAGAATGTTCTGATTCGACTTATCAGCGCGTTTCGTAGTAATGGGTGTCATTATTTATCTAAATTTTTAGCATCGCAGATGCAACTATACATGTGGGTGCTCTGGACGAAAAGGTCTCTGGAAACGTTTTATGGGAGTTATGGTTCAAACGGCGACCTGTGACCAACGTGAATATGCGTAAAGACCGAGTGGCAAATCATCAAGTGTTTGTCGCATATTTCATGTTCATTGGTGAACATGAAATATGAGCTGAGGTGAGTCATATGATTGCTCCTCTTTTACAAACAGAGGCAAGCTTCCTATATTGATATCCTTTGCTTGAAACTGTTTATCGTAGATAATCAGTTTCAATTGCAGATTTCTTCTCCTGACGGTGTTTTGCAGCTTCTGACTCGCCTTGTTAGATCCGTAGAGGCAAATGTTGATGTAAGCTTCACGATGTTTTGATCCTCAAGGTTTTTCAAAACATCTCCTTCATGAATTCTTTTAGGTTTCCACTTTCAAACTAACTTTTGGTACAAAGGTGGCACACTCCGAGAAGGATCATTCTTTACAAGCACGATTCTAAAGGACGCGAGAGGTGTATGAAAAGGTACTGAAAGCAATGTTAAACAGTTTTCTGACTATTTTCTGTTGCAGTTTATTTTTCCAAGCACTTCTACAGATTTTATAATCGCGTACTGTTATTGTAGAGCAACATCAACTTGACCAACCTTTTTTTTCGTTGAAGTCGCTTTCTCTGTAATGCGGTAGAAACCTATCGGATATGTACTCATTTCTTGAGTTTTTTTGCGATCGTTACCGATAGTCATATTTTATGTGAATTATGTTCAAGGTTGGAATGCGACGGTCGTGTTCTTTTCAAGAGATGTTTGCTGTCCCGAAAAACTACAAGTTGGTGGCAGCCCCTCGTTATACGACGATGCTGCTGCTAATGGTCCTCTCATTGCTGGCATTTCTATGACTCTCAGCAGGTGCGAATCATATGGACATGGAATTTTTTGTTCTTTTATCAGTTCAAACATCTCATCAAGTTTTTGATTTAGGTTCCATTTCATCTACAATGGTGTCGTGTAATATCTTGGTAAACTGCGTTTTGCCGATACTCATAGTATCGAGTTATTTTCTTTTTTTGTGGAATAAATTACAGTCTGCCGCTCTGCCAACTTTGTTGTTCTTGCTCCATAATACTGTTATCTTAATCTCTCTGTAGCCTTCAATTTTTCATCATAATACACTGCATTGTAAGAGCTTGTAAGAATTCAAAATTCAATAGGTGAAAAATCGCCGCCAATAGCCGATACGCAATGGATTACTTTTTTTTATAATGCAGACAACAAAATACTCGCACTTACATTTCTTCAATGTCTCAACTTCAAAAGTGCGAAGAACCAAAAGAAACGCTTATTTCATTGCCAAGTTGAATGCCTATGCTCAACGTGTACGCTGCAAATGTATAGGCGTACCAACCAGCATCGGTCATGTGACGTCGCGCCTGCGGCGACTTGCGGCGATGCGATCTGGCGCGCGCGGACTGTGCCACGCGTTATAGCACGCCGCATGCGACGGTGCGTCGTCGCAAGGCCTGCTGGCGGGGGACCGATGCCGGCTCATACAGCCTATAGCACATTTAACCCGATCTACTCGGCAAAAATATGGGCCCGAAATGGCTTTACGTTGACCGCTCATGGAAAGTTCACAATGATATCTTTATAAGTTTAGGTTCCTCCGATATGTCCATACAATCGTCTTCCCCAATTCGGTTACACTGCCTATCAAAAGTCCCAGGTAGTCTATGTTTTCTGGCTCCTCTTGACACAACATGTGTGTCAAGCGATGACTACCACGAGGGATCGCTTGACACGCATGGTGTGTCAAGACTTGAACTTTTAGAATATATCTTGGTACAGACATTCTATATGAAATCATTCATATAATCTTTCACTCAAACCTCAGACCAGCAGACTTTAGTCTTCTTTCATCCTATTCATTAACTTAGCTGGAAGCCTGAAAAACTGAATTCTTGGTAATAAGAAAATGAGTTTGACCCTAAACTCTTCACTCAGAATACGTCACAGACTGCGGCGCTCTACCCTTGTACCGCAATAGGCGGTGTAGTCTGAATGAACTCTCACTGATCCTCCTCATCACTCAGTCCATCAGAAGATGAACTAAGCGACGGAATGCTCGAGTCGGATTCGGCTATGGATGTGATATCAGTCGAATCTGTATCAGCATCCATCTGCTCCTAAGCCTTCTCTTCTTCTTTTCGCAAGTCTTCAAACCATCCTCTGGTCATGCTAGGAGGTACCCTCTCCATCCATCCAACGGCTCTGCCTTTTACCTAGGCAGAGCAAGTGCCGAGAATCCTCAAATGTTGTCTTCGTATATTGTGCATTACCGCTTCTAGCCTGTCGCTGGTTTTCGCGTATTTGCACAAATGTGCTTTCAGTTGGCTCCAACAGGATTCCACTGGATTAAAGAAGCAGTGGAATGGGGGTAGCCTGATAACATTCACCCACACGCCCTTACACATCTCATCACATGCGTGCTTCCGTAGTCGATCGATGCCGATGGCGTCCACCATCTTCTTAGCTAAACAAAGAAACTATTGTAGCTCTCATTAAACGGCTCTGAGGACCACCTTTATAAGCAATTCAGCTTTTGTACTTCTTTCCGATACGGCCACCCCCTTCAGCTCCAGGTAGCCCTTTATCTCAGCTTTTGTCGATGCGGATGTTGGCACACGTTCAAGCTGCCTTGAATGGTAGGGGGCATTATCCATGATCAAGCTGATACGCGCGCCGGCTGCCCATAATCGCATATGAGGTAGAGCGTCCTTAAGCCACTCCTCGAACACCTCGTGGTTCATGTCACGATGGTAAAAAAAGCTTTACCTCGTCGGACTGATCAACGCGATCCGCGCGATTGGGTTGCGCGGAGTCCACTTGTGATGGAACTGAAGACTAGAAAAGAAACACACAATGAATAAAAGGCTAAAAGAGAGAATAAACAGACTAAAATAACAACTGAAAGAAAATTCACAGCATGGAATCATTCAAACAACAAAAAAAAAGAAAACCGAAAATCAAAAAAAAATTACCTTGATCCCCATGAACACGGCCATGGCGTTCGAGATACGACCGGGTTGTTTTTGAGAGTATGAGTCCGACTAGAAACAGATTGAAAACTTTTTGGAAACAATTAAATTGCATTTCTACCTGGAAGAGCTCAGAAATAGTTTTCTTCAAATTATTTACAGGAAGATCATTTACAGATGCTTTGTTTGCTGAAGACATAACGATTACCTTAAAAAACAACGACAGATTCACCACCATACTCACGTGTTAGACCGAGGTTTCACGGAAAAACAAAACAACACGTAAAACATAGTCGATGACAATGACGAACGAGCTTACGAATGCGTTAAATGGCGTTTTACGAGAAACAAAGCAAAAGAATGTGATGATACGTAGGAAAATAACGTTGTTATAGCAGATAAAGCATTGCATTTGAATGAAAGCACTTTAGAAGGATTAAAAGAGTATACGAGAGAGTGAAGGAGTAAGGAGTATAAGAGAGGATGAAACAGCTAAAATTTTCGAAGAATTCAATTAGAAAAACAGTAAAACAGCTGTGGCGGTCGAATCGCGCGAGCAAACGGCGTCGCGTGCGTGCGCGCGCGCAGTGGTTCACATGGGAACCTGTTCGGGGCGCAGACGGTATACGATATTACTCCAAACCACATCATGCAAAAAGTTTCAGAAACTTTGGTATCCTAATACCGGTTGTCGAATTTGGTTCCTAGACCAGCACCAAACGAATGGGTTAATTTTTTGGAGCACAAATCTTGGAGAATCCACATAAGTGTCGGACCTTTCTAATTTGTGTTGAAACGCTCAGAAATTTATCATATGGGGGGAAAGAGCGAATCAGACCATTACCTTTTTTTCAGCCAAATTAGTTAAATCACATGCCTGCCGATCATCCTTTGAACTGGCGATAATTGCTCCTTCCTATTGTTGTTGCTTTGAATTGTTGTTTGTTTTCTTACTAGTTTCAAAGTCGGAAGGGGGATTTTGTAAAAATTTGCGTGATCATGCAGACTTTGTTTCAAATTCCTTTAACAAACGCAAGCCGGACCCTACACTTCTTGATTTCAAGATGTGTTTCTGAAACATATGCACCAATTAGGTGATAAAGCGATGTTAAAGAGTTGTACGCGTAAATAATGGTAATAGCAAAGTTGAGACAGTGCTTCAAAGTGAAAGTTTATGATGCTTATAGAAAGTGCACAGCAGAACACTCCGAGTCATAATGATTTTCGTCACCCTCACATGGTTGCATATTTCAACACACTTGCTTGCCCTCCACATTTCAACACAGCAACTGCAGCAGCAGAGCGCACATAGCTGTCTCATCTCAACCCTCTCATCGGGCTCTGGATGTTGAGCTTTGTCCACCGCCGCTGCTCCAGAAAAGTGGCGATCTATGCGAAACTTTTTATTCAAGACAACGTTGTAGTCATACATGAGAGGGGAGGGGAATCAAATTAGCTTTCAAGTTTTTTGGTTTTGCATTCATGTTATACATAGAGGAAGAGTATAGGAGTGGATTAGATGAAAATAATTTCAACAAAATTATTTGCAGCTTATGATAGAAGATGTGAAAAATTAATTTGTTTCTATCATATTCCATCATGGTTTCTTTTCCTGTTTGCAATATCATCGTCATATCAAGCAAAGCACTTTTCAATAGTATTGTAATATCTTATATATATAGCTGAATGTCTGTTTGTCTATCTGTATGTCTGTATGTGTGTACGTATGTTTCGAATAAAAAATTCCATTTCTGAACCGATCCGGGCCAAACTTGGCACACATACACTTCGGGGTCGGGCGGGTGTCACAGGCTACTTCTCGTCATCGATCGATATCAATTTTATCGATTTTTATCGATTTTTTTCAGAGTTCACCTACGGAGCTGGGATTTGGCACAAGGGGTAATCGAGCATGCTGACCACCAAAACAAAACAGCGAGAATAGTGAATTGGTATGTAGAGTTGGCACAGGAAAAGGTTGTACAGGGATAGAGTGAGAGCTTTATCTTGGTGTTCTGAAAGGGCCGGGCGGAGCTGGGTAAGCCAGCTAGTCCTTAATAAACCTCATAGTCCTCGATGAAGATCGTGAAACACTGCAGCAGCAGCTTTCATGCTTGATAAAGATGTCAACGATTGGGATGGAATGCCTCTGGATACATATGCGTTAGCCAGGTCGTTAGCTACGGTCGTTTGCCAGGCCCAGATCGGGAATGTGAAAAGATTGGATAAGTACATACCAACATACTGAGTCGGGCCAGGAAAATCGCAGTTTGCAAATTCAATTGCGAATCTTCTCGATCGAACTGCGACTTGTGATGTAAGATGGATCCTCTACGACAACAGGAAAAGTTCTGCACAATGGTTGGAAAATGAAGAGCAGCCCGGCGTTTCCCGAAGATGAGAAAATATCCAAAAAAGTGATAGTGACTGTTTGATGGTCTACCGAGGGAACTATACAACAGCTTCCTAAAATCTAGTGAAATGATGACGTCGGTTGTAAGAAAATTGACAGATACGCCAAAAACTCAAATACATCCGTCCAGCTGGTCAGCAGAAAGAGACTAACCCTTTTGCACGACAACGCTAGTCTGCAAATCGGAAGTTTGATTCTCCAGAGATTGAACGAGTTAGGCTACAAAACTCTACGCCTTATTCTCTCCCCCCCCCCCCTTTCCCCACACCTCTCTCCCACAGGTTGCCACCTTTTCGAACATATAGACCATTTTTTGCGGGAGAAAATATCTAAAGAACAGGGATGCATAAGATGCCTTTAAAGCGTTGTAGCAGATCCCCACACTAATCTGTTTAATTAAATTGACATTCTCGTTAGCAGAGAAATGTTAATGCCAATGATTCTTACTTTGACCGAAAAGGTTATCCCTGAACAAAGTTACAAGCTTTTGAAATTGAGATAGCAAAACATGCAACATTATGCATCATCCTAATAATATAAATGGAAATCTAGGTAAAAGCGAAGCGAATACAATGAAGAGGAAGGGTTAGTGCTGGCCAAAAGTTTGCAACCGCTTTCTGAAACTCCTGTACCTTGCTCCTTTGCGCAGCCCATAAACCGTACTTTTACTATTGCGTGCGATAAACACTACAGTATATCACATCAAAACAGCTTGTGATTCTATGCAGATGGCAAAATTAGAGGAGTTGCTGAAATTTGCAAGAAAAAGGACTTGTCAAGACTTGCAGCCACGTCTTCTAAGCTTAGCGCAGGATGATGATGTTTGGCTAGGTAACTTAAAATTGGGTATTGCTGATCCATCCTTGAATCACCAATTATGACTCGCTGTAAACCACTCTCGGAGTTCGAAAAAGGGTGCATTGCAACGTTATATGCGCAAATTGGTCTAACCGCCGGATAGCTGCAAAAATCGGACGAAACACACTTTCTTGTTAGCAAATATCTGGCACATCCGAGTTCTTATGGAAAAGTCAAGCAGATCGGACGCCCACCGGTGCTCAGTCGCCGCGACAAAAGAAACATTATCCGCCTTGCATCAAATTCGACCATGTCATCCAAGCGAATTTTGACCACTCTGCAGCTTGATTGTTCTGCCAGGACAGTGTGTAAAGTTTTGAACCTTGTAGAAATATTGCGCGAACCAAGATGATAACCTGCCCAAGGTTGACAGATTCTCACAGAAAAGATAGACTCAATCTCGCCGAAGGGAACCTTTCGAAGCAAATCGACTGGAATAAGGTGCTCAACTTGCTTCTACATCTGCCACTTATTCTTAGCTTATTGTTCAAATTGCGTGGCCGGACGAAAAATCTACTGTCGACAGTTTAGATGGATTGACGCGTTATTGGCACGACATACGGAAGAAGCCGCGATTTTTCTCCAAACGCGATTTCGGAGGCTGCAACTTGATGGTCTGGAAAGCTTTTGAAGCGTCCGGCACCCTTCCTAGCATTCGCATCGAACAGAATGACAAGCCTAGAGTATCAGCATTAGAATGTCTCTTGTGCAGTATTGGCAACACGATTGTGTTTTTATGCAAGATAACGCATCTGTTCACAAGAGCAGTGCGACGCTACCTCCTCGACAACAATCCGGGTACCTAACTGACCCCAATGCTCCCCCGATCTAAATCCGATAGAAAAGTTGTGGAGCCTAATCGTGCGCGATGTCTACAGGCAGTTTAACACTTTCAATGAGCTCAAAGAAGCAATTCTAAGCGCCTGGACCAACATACCCGCTCGAGCCCTGACTAACCAAGCTAGCAGTGTTCCGAGGCAGATGGTTAAGATTATTGCACGCAAAGTTCAAGCGATAAACTATTGAAGATTTTTTTAGTGATTACTCGTTGTTGTTGTATATTAGTGGTTGCTAGTTTTGTCCAACCTTTTTTCGATTTCGCTCCACATTTCTCTTGTGTTTCGGAGGCATCAATGATATGTTGTCATATTGTTTCTCACTGTAAAATCATCCATTTTGACAAGTTTTGGACAAATTTCATTCATTTAACACGTTGACGACGAGCCATTTTTTGAAGGTCTGTCCCTGTGGACGAACCGTTTCCGGGCATTTTCACAGCCGGCTGCACATATGTATGCATGCATCTATACGTGAGATACACAAATGCAAGTGGGCAAGGCAGCTCCGCCCACTTTTGGCAAGCCCCGCCCACTTTTAAAAAATGCTGAAAATTGCTCAAAATCAATGAATTCGTGCAAATTCCGGCATTTTTGAAAAGTGGGCGGAGCTTGCCACTGAGGGGGTGGAGCCTGCATTACGGGGGGGCGGGGTCAAAATTAAAATTATTTAAGGTTCCCCTGTCATCTATGAGCTTTTCTATGCGATTTGAGAACGAAAAAAGTTTTTTGTAGAGGGCAGTGGAGTGGGCGGAGTTTGCCAAAAAGGGAGCGGGGCCAACATGAAATACTTTCGAGCCTAACTTGATTATATGAACACAAATTGGAACCATTGTGCACATTAAAACTGATGTTTAGGGTGTCGCGCACCATTGCGCGACATCGTCCACAGGGACAGACTGCCTGTCGCGCACCATTGCGCGACACCGTCGTCAACGTGTTAAAGCAGCGAAGAAAGAGAGAAAGTTGAGTGGCTGCAAACTTTTGCCCAGCACGGTAGTTGCTTGATATAGGGAAACGGTCAGGAGGTACGATCGCCGCGAATTTTCCGCGAAGCGAAGACGCAGCGCACTTCAGCCAATGCAATAGCAACACTTCTGGATCAGTATTACTTTGGCATCGGTGTCTGCCCCCACCTCTGCCCCGCTGTTTTTGCCGCTGGGAACTCTAATAGTGGAGAGATTTGCGAGTCCCAAGATTTGGGCGCGGCGTCGCGGCGGAGCTGTGGCCGCGCGCGGCGTACCTCCTGACGTGCAGCCCTTGATATACAGGGTGTCTCGAAAAAATGTGAACATTTAATCGTTATCCTTTCTTTCATGTTTTTCGCCTAGCTTGAGGTACGTTCTGTAGAGCTCAGAATAACTAACTCAGATTCAAGTATGGAACGAAATATCATCACTCTTCATTAGTGTAGGATTACGGTATGAACTTTCAGCATAGAACGCCACTGTGGATTGGACCTTTGATGAAAAATCAATTCCAAAAAATCTGGAACTTTGTGTGACAAGGTTCTCAGGCGTGCTAAATTCACAGCATAACTTCTTACCAGTTTTACGAGCATTTATTGGTGTGATAACATTTCTGACGAACATTAGAAAACAGTTGTTACTTTAAACTTGAAATAACTTATGAAAGAAGCTTTACAGTAAAGTGCAAATTTCATCTTTAGAACCAACGCTTTTTATTAGCCCAGTGCAAGAGTTTCTGGCTTGTTTGGTTTTCCTCTGGGGCAAAAATCATTTTTATTTTGCTAAAATCCGTCTCCGAGTTCATGCCGTAATCCTACAGTAAAAAAGAGTGATTTATGATTTGGTCCATGCTGTAAATTTAAGGTGAACCTCACTCTACAGAATGGTATCTCAAGCTCTGCGAAAGACATGCAAGAGTGTTATTGACAATCAAACAGTGCTCACATCTTTTTGGGACACCCTGTACATACAACATCATTAATATTAGGTTGTCCGGAAATTAATGCAGATTTTGAATTCCAACCGCAGTAAGTCATACATTTCTCATTTCTAAGTAGGTTGCAAGGTACCGTTCGATAGAGCAAAGCAAGCTCTACCAGATGGCTATCTTGCTTTAGCAATAGCTCTGATCCACAACGAGTTTCGCGCCAAAACTAAAAACATTCAAGTGTCCGAAAAATTGAGAAAAATCGTAACTCGGTTCATAAAAATCCTATAAAGATTTTAACTTGCTCACGTAAGCATAATCGAGCATCTATATACGCCGTTGCCGTATTTTTTTCTCTGTTGAAAATCAAGAAAACGGAGATTTTCGTGCATTTGCCAAAGTGGTGCTGTGCCGATCCCACATAAGTAATTGTATTCTACAAGCCTGTACAAGTACAAACATAAATTTCCAGCTCTCTACAAGCTTTAGTCTTCGAGAAATATCGAATACAGTTTTCCCTAGTCATGTGGTCCAAGTTAAAAATCAAATTTCTCGAGAACTAAAGCTTGTAGAGAGCTGGAAATTTATGTTTGTACTTGTACAGGCTTGTAGAATACAATTACTTATGTGGGATCGGCACAGCACCACTTTGGCAAATGCACGAAAATCTCCGTTTTCTTGATTTTCAACAGAGAAAAAAATACGGCAATGGCGTATATAGATGCACTATGTGGATTATGTTTGCGTGAGCAAGTTAGAATTTTTATAGGATTTTTATGAACTGAGTTACGATTTTTCTCAGTTTTTCGGACACTTGAATGTTTTTGGTTTTTGGCGCGAAACTCGTTGTGGATCAGAGCTATTGCTAAAGCAAGATAGCCATCTGGTAGAGCTTGCTTTGCTCTATCGAACGGTACCTTGCAACCTACTTAGAAATGAGAAATGTATGACTTATTGCGGTTGGAATTCAAAACCTGCATTAATTTCCGGACAACCTAATATCATGAAAATGTTCAAGATCAGAGTAATCAAGTAATTTAATTATATGTTCTGATTTTGGAGAGATTGAGAGTTTCTTTGGAAGTTATTTTTAAAACCAGTGCATCACCTCTGCTTCGCAGAGGCTCGCACTGGCCCTACTTTCTGTATGCCTTACTCATTCCCGCATAATAGTGACATTGAAACTCACCGCGTTATGCAGACTATCACGAATAATTTGTAAACAATTACTCATTCCTAGAGTTTTTTTTTTCTTGAGAACGGTATTCTCACGTGGATGAAACTTTTCTCGGAAGAATAAATGCAAATTTGAATAGGTTTGTGGACTTTTTATGGCTTGGTAGTTGCCGTAAGGACAATAAACATAGTGGGCTACACCTCGGTGCAAAAATCTTCTCAAATGATCAGGTAAAATCTTGAAAAATTGACCGTTTGCACCGCGAATGCTTTTTGGCGCTCTTTTCGTAAAGTAGTAAACTTTAGTCGAATTTTTTGGGATAAAGTCCATGGCTTGTACATTAGCTTGTCAAACATATCCACGACTTTGCAAAAAGTTTATATACGGACCCAATTTTGCTGGCCAGAAGAGAAGTTAAGTGGACCCGCTTCACGCGCAATTTCTAGGGGATCCACTTATCGGATCCGCTTGTACTTTCGCACAATGGACTTTCCTGCTGCTAGGATGTAATAAGCAAAATTTGGGCTCGAGAGGTTGGCTGGAACTCTTCCTACGAATTTCGTGAGAGACAGATTTTCACACAGACGCACACACAGACAAAAAAAACAGACGGCCTTAGCGCGTTATTATAAAGTGCGGTTCATAATTATACGAACACCCCAAATTTTGAAAGTTTTTGGACTTTTTGGAAGAAACTCAAAAAGCCGTTGGTACCACGCGATAGAGCACAGCCGAAAACGGTATACGATCCACAAGATGGAAATCGATGTCAATCTGAGGAGTGTTTTTGCGCCTAATGCGAATTTTTAGCGGTTCATAATTATACGAACACCTCAAACAACACCTCATTTTTCATTCAAGATTGCATTCATTTGAGTCCAAATTTTTTGTAGAGTTACAGTAACAAAGTCTAACATATCTGCTACACACTGAACCCAGTGCAGCTCAAAAAGAGGATCGTACTTTTTTCAGATGGCTCTAAATGCTTTTGAAGTGATTGCACTCCAAAAACATCCGTTCTTCTGTGCTTTACGCGCTCTAATTAGCTTTTACCAAAGCTATGAGATAATATAAGCTTTTTCGATAGGTATTTCTTTTGACGCTTGGAAAATCTTTGCGTTTTCGTGTCGTTTTTCAACCAAGTTCCTACCTTGCCCCAGAGTTAGCACGATTTCGAGCCTCAAAACTCAGCTTCAGAAGCCCTACAATGAAGTAAGCAAATAGTATGAAGAAGTTCACAAGACTGTGTATCTGGCTAGAAAAAACCAGCAGCGTTGAGCGTTTGTTTTGGCTACGCAGACGTCATTTCACCAAAACCAATGTTTTTATTATTGCAATCACAACTTTATTTGGTTCTTTGCTCCATAGCTTCAAGATCAGTTCTACAAAAATGCAAAAACGTTGGCACGGATACATCATCATGCAAAGAATGCAGCTGCTTCATATCAAATGTTTGCGCGAGAGAGAAGCTGAGTTTTGAGGCTCGAAATCGTGCTAACTCTAGGGCAAGGTTGGAACTTGGTTGAAAAACGGCACGAAAACGCATAGATTTCCCAAGCGTCAAACAAAATATTTATCGAAAGAGCTTATTTTATCTCATAGCCTATGTTTTTGGAGCGCAATCACTCCAAAAGCATTTAGAGCCATCTGAAAAAAGTAACGATCCTCTTTTTGTGCTGCACTGGGTTCAATGTGTAGCAGATTTGCCAGACTTTGTTACTGTAACTCTACAAAAAATTTGGACTCAAATGATTGCAATCTTGAATGAAAAATGACCTTTGTTTGAGGTGTTCGTGTAATTATGAACCGCTAAAAATTCGCATTAGGCGCAAAAACACTCCTAAGATTGACATCGATTTCCATTCTTGTGGATCGTATACCGTTTTCGGCTGTGCTCTATCGCGTGGTACCAACGGCTTTTTGAGTTTCTTCCAAAAAGTCCAAAAACTTTCAAAATTTGGAGTGTTCGTATAATTATGAACCGCACTTTAGTAGGATAAAAACACCCCAACTATTGTTTACCAACATCCAATGGAACTAGGAGAATCTCGAGTTACCATTAGGCTTCAGTGATAGCAATAAAGTAAATTGTATCAATTTAATTTATGTATCAGACATTCGCTGATAATTAACAATATTTAATAACACAGAGAAAATCCTATGACGAGAAAGCGATCAGCATATTGTTTACCTTAGTTCTCTGCTACTAGTTCATTCATTTCCATAGTTGCAGGATTCTGCTAGGTAACTTTACCGTTTATAGATTATACAACACTAGCATAATAATTACCTTTGATATTCATGATTTATTTTCTTTTCTTTTATTTTACTTTATTAAGTAGATCCAAAAGTTCGCGTTCTTCAAACCCATCTTCAAATCATTCCAAATAACGAGAAACAAACACTCTAGGCACTGTTCTATGCAGAATTTCTTCTTCTTTCCAGTAGTAATGTTTTTGTTCAGATTCCCTTGACGTTGCTTGAAAAATCGTCAGAATTTTCAACCCATGGTTTTTATTTACCTTAACTTCGGCTATTTTTTGAGTTCCGTTTTGAAAGTTTGAAAAAGCTTTGACAACAGTTGAATAGAATAAAAAAACTACAAAAACTTAAGACTGCTACAGAACCCAGTTTTGGCATCTATAGCTGGCTTTTCACTATTTTTGAAAACAAGTTCTCCCGAAGTCTTCGCATTTGCGAAGTTTTAAAATGTACAAAGCATTATGAAATCTTCGCAAATTGGAACTCCAAAAATTGACTATGATTGAACACTGATTGTGACAAACAAATGAGTTTCTACCGCCACGAAATGTTGATTTTTGAAATTGTGGGTGCAGCTTGTGACGCATCAAAAATTTAGATTTATGACTTTCGAGGCCTCTATGAATCAGAAAGAAAGAAATATCTGTCAAAAAGAGGAGAAGAAGCTGCATCAGAACATCCTAGCTGGTTGCCTTTTGATGTTCTACGAGGTTTGGAATAAACAAATATCAAATTTGGTAGCATTAAAATGATAATTCTGGAAATTTGAAATGCCAGCTATCGATGCCAAATAGTGGAATTACATTGCTTATGTTTGCTTCCAACTGTTAATAAAGCGTACCCAAAAGTGCAGAACGAAAAATCAAAAATAGCAAAATTAGGGTAGTTAAAAACTATGGGTTGAAGATTCTGATAGTTTTTCAAAAGAACATCAAAGAAAGAACAAAAATATTACTGCTGAAAAGAAGAAGAAATTCTGTTTAGAACTTTTTTAGAGTGTTTGCCTATCTTATTCTTAACTGAGGATAGGTCTAGTAAACGGCAAACTTTTGGACCCACCCAGTATTTCTTTTTAATCCTAAAATTATTATTACTCAGATTCACAACCACTTTATGATAAAAGGTAACTGGTATGGTGACTTTTGTTCGAAAAAAGAGGGAGATTCTATAGTTGTTAGTGCAGTTGGGAGGAGGACAAGAGGGATACATCCTGCAATTCCATGAATGTCGTTTATTCACTTGTAAATTCAATATATACATTCTAAAACATAAAAAGATTTGTAGTGAACCTTGCAGTATGTAAGATCTATTTTTCCCACTTCCTGAGATAAAGAACTACAGCTGGAAGTCCCCGAGATTTCAGAAAAGAGGAGTGGCTGAGGCACGCCTCCCAACAAATTCCTTTTGCAATTCTAATCTAAAATTGTAAAAATTTTGAAAATTATTTTAATTATTTACAAAAAGAAGTCACGCCTTATAACTCATGTGGACAATTTCTAGAAAATCCGCAACCCATTCTGGGGGAGGGCAAAATGGCTTATTAACACACCCCCACCCTAAACGTTATATATGCCAAATTTGGTTTAGATTTATCACTCCTTCTATCCTTTTTGGGCGAAGATACAAAAGTGGCTAAGCCAAATTTATATGCAGGGCTTATCAGTTAAAGTGTCGGGTGCTCATCATCTCCATTCCCGCGCTAAACTTTGCGCCTCTTCCACAAAACATGCTATTTGAGCACTTTGCCAGGGCGAGCGTGGGAAAGGCGGAGCCTCAGTCGACTGGAAGTGATTAGAGAGCATGTTTCCCAGAAGAGACGCAGAGTCCAGCGCGGGAATGAGATGCTAGTGCACCCGACATGTCAATTGGTAAGCCTTGTATATTGGAACTCAAAGTCTGCGAGGGTGTTCGTTGCTTGTTAGTGAGTTACAGAAACGCCAGTAGTTGAACCGATTGAGCTGAAACTTCGCACACGTATGCTCTCCACCCCGGCGGTGGTTTAGGGCTACTTTTTGCTGCGGTTCATTAGCCCTTTTTATCGATTCATTGATTTTCAACTTGTATTAAAAGTGAGTTCCTTTATCAACCAAGCAAGTCGTTCACAGTCCATAAACAAAGTACGTTCCATTCTTGCTCTCTAAAAGGATGCTCGGTTGAAGCTCACTGAAGTAATTTTTGAGTACGATGTATACAACGTCTGCGTAAATGCAAACTTATCATTGGAAGTCGCATACTGTGTTTTCGTTCCTCTCAATGACGCAAACGTATCTATCCTAATATGATCGCGACCATGAGCATCGTCACAATCGGATATGAACGGAGGAACTCTTCTAAGAAATATAAAAAAAAAGAAAAAATATTAGGTTGTCCCGAAAGTTCGTTCGCACCATTTTCAAAAAATCATAACTTCTTTGCATCATAACCGTTTTGAGAAATTTAAATTTCTTTAGAAAGCGTAAAGCATATATTTTCAACAGTCTCCCGGTGACTTTCCAGCATGTTCAGATTGTAGAGATAAAAATGAAAGAACGAGAACATCCGAAATTCGGAATTTTTGAGCAAAAATTCTAAAAATTCAGAAAGTGTGCGATAAAATCCAGAACAGCTGTCAACCTAAGCTTTCTTAGATTTGATTATCAACTGAGTCAAGTTTGTGCTGATTGAGCTCTTCTTTCAAAAGTTATGATTTTTGGAAAAAATTGCCGAAAAATCAATTTTCTAAGAATTCTGAAGAAATGGATTTTTTGGCATTTTTTTCAAAAATTCATAACTTTTGAAAGAAGAGCTCGATCAGCACAAACTTAACTCAGTTAGTAATCGAATATAAGAAGAATTAGGATAATGGCCTTTCTGGATTTTATCGTACAGTTTCTGAATTTTTAGAATTTTTGCTCAAAAATTCCGAATTTCGGATGTTCTCGTTCTTTCATTTTTATCTCTGCAATCTGAACATGCTGGAAAGTCACCAGGGAAGTATTGGAAACTACATGCTTTACTCTTTCTAATAAAATTTGAAATGCGCAAAATCATTGTGAGGGAAGGAAGTTATGATTTTTTGAAAATGGTGCGAACGAACTTCCGGGACAACCTAATAGTTTTTCCTTCTTGCGCCAAATAGCTATGTCAGAAATATATTAGTCATTGAAATACGAGGTGAGCGTTAATTTGGTAGCTAACTGCGTTTCGTCACAATCTGCAGCAGTCCGTTCTCCATGCAAATTGCCCGATAGAAGACTTGAAACAGCGTCGCCTCTGTTGGGTTACGGTGACTAATTGAAAAAGACAGATTGTTTTAGGCCTCGGGCAGAGAACACGCGATTTTATCGTCGCGATTGATCGCGACAAGACAAGTAACATTATCATTGCATGCCGATCTCTTGCATTTCGGTTGTGATAGTTTTCACGACGAATGGACTAACTATCACAACCGAAATACAAGAAGAAGTCATGCGATGAACTCGTAACACTTGTCTTGTAGCGATGAGTCGCGACGATGAAATCGCGTGAAGTCTGCCCGAGGCCTTAACCTACTCGAAAGCAGATGATGTCTTCGGAAAATGAAGTGGTTTGCGACATGAGAAAGATGACCGATACGTATTAAGAACATGTGTCAGAATGAAACAGTTTTTTTTCAAGATTTACATGCCTCCGCTCTATAACTTGAAACTCGGTTTGATAGTAGCAGAACGCATGAAGTATAATGTCTAAAACGGTGAAAATAGCTCGCACTGCGTTCGCGCTTGCTCATAGAACTGCTTTTGCTTCCCGTCGGGCAGCAGTCTTTACTATGCCTTACGACAGGCGGAATGACCACAGAAAGCCTTAAGTCATTTCTACTGGAATAGCCGGGCAAGACCGGGTACACCAGCTAGTACTATATAAATATTGATGACTGACCCTTTTGATATTATCACCTACTTGCTTTAGCGCGGCGGTGCTGCCTGGAGTTTGAAATTATTGATGGTGACTAGCTTCAAATTAGACACTGATCAAAATAACACCAAGCGACAGGGCCTTTCAATAGACCTCATAAAAAGGTTTTGTTGTGTACGAAATCGCCAAGACTTTGGCATCCAATTGGTATGCTTGTTCGAGAAAACATCATTTAATCTCATTGTGAGCCATTGCTTGATTACCCAATATAATCATTGGCTTAGGTTAAGGGCACATACGAATGTTCAAGGTAGCCCTAAGTTAGTGATTTTTTCCCTTTCTGTAGGAAGTAGCTTATAAATTTGCAGAATGCTTGTCTAAAGATAGCAAGTGTAAACACCAAAATTTTGATCTTCAGGCTCTTTGAAGGAGTCTTTTTTAGCAGTTTGATAATCAACTATTCCAAGCACAGGTACATTAGTTTGCTTGAATTAGCACATACGTGAGTTCAAGCTCGTATAACTATATTTTGTTGTGACTGATTGCTGCAGTACGTGGATGATTTTCGGATAAAAAGGTGTAGATTTTAATTTACAAAGAATTGAGGCATAAGACTTTCGAAGCGCTTTATGCGCTTTAAAAAACATTTGTGTTCACTTTATGAAAGCCGGTATGTAAGTCTGTAAGCCGGTATGTCTTTGTAAAAGCTGGTATGTAGATCAGCTATTGAAATAATGAAAATAATGAGAATCAGGATTTAGATATCGCGACCAATTGTCAAGTGTGTAAAGAGAAAACCCCTAGAGGTTCAGAAAAGCAAACATCTGTGCGGAGAACTTGATACCACATAATTTCTCATGCATGAGGCAGACAGTTGAACCGCCGAATCTGCTTTATCTTAAGTTGAAGCAACTTACTAAATTTACATTAGTCACTCCGCAGACGACCACATTTCACCATCGACTGTTTTGTTGTTCATAGACTTCTTGTAGTCCATTTTACATTTTTTGGAGTTTTATAACACTTCGAAGCTCAACAAGAAAACACAAATCATTAAAACACTGCGTTGTACAAGTGTGGCCTCACTGTTTTATACTTTTCAGGAAAATACTACGAGAAATATCATGGGGATATAACTGAGCAGTACATTTTTTGACCATCGCTGATTTTTTCACTTGAAGAGCATTGTTTTGAGCTGAGCCTAATGTTATGTTGCCATGATTTTAGAAAAAGTGTTCTACGGCGGAAAGGAGGATGGGCCCTTTCGCTGGTGAATCTATAATTTCTGAGCGGGCTAGTTTTGGTCTTGCATCGTTCTGCTTAGATGCTTTTAGTGCATGTCGTTCAAATGAAAAGTGGTGCGCATAGTGAGGTTCTCCAATCTCAGAAAGACCTGCGCGCATCGTTCGTCTTAGGTTGTCTTTTTCAACGCTGGAATAAGTTATCAGATAATTATTGCTTACGAGTTTTTCGTAAGATTTTTACGTGAAGACTCGGCACGAGCTGGGGCACCAGGGAAATTTCAAAGCGAAGTCCCGTTTGATCTTGAAAATCTTGTACGAAATCTCCTTTGGTCTGTTTTGAAAACCCGTCATTATTTTTAGATTATGTAAAAATAGTAGGGTTTTCATGCATGCTGATTTCATGGAACAACTTTTCACAGCTTTCTGGGTTTTTTAAGTGGTTAATTCACATCTTGAGAAACAGAAAAAACCAATTTTTCGACTGCGGAGCAGACCGAGTAATTTTCAGAATGCTATAAAACGCTGAAAAGAAAACATTATAAAAATGTTTCTTTTCTGCATGTAAACTTTTACAGTGTAGATATAGACTGCTGCATGACGAAGGCGCAATATCTTTGGGCGCGAACGCGGTTTTCGTCAGCCGCAGAGCGCATGAGGCGCAGGATTTACAATGGTCAAGATACGCACGCAGCGTTCGCGCCCTCTCAATTAATACTTCTTCTGCGCCTTCGTGGTGCAGCAGCCTTTACATTTTATGTAAAAAAATATGAAAACTTATGTGAGAAAAGTGTCGGTGACAGCTCAGCTGGCATCCAGCTGGCACGGTGCCAGCTAATTCAGCAAAAACTTCAGCACAGCTTCCATTCACGTAAGTTTTTATAAATTTTTGGGCCATAGTTTGGTCCCCCAACGCACATGCACACACCGATTTTGTCTGAAAACAACGCCTTTGTTTGTTCGCTGGACAGCATGCCGGTGGCATGCCAGGGGCATTCTTGCTGCTGTTCTCCGCTCCGCCCGGAAAAACGATATCTCTTTTGCTTTCTGCCCTATGACGATATCTACAGTGCGTTTCATAATTATACGACACCCCTCAAAATATCGAGTTTCCGGATTTATGGGAGAGATGGAGCAGTACTATCAGTGCCACTGTGGTCTACACCTAACATAAGATAAAATGACATCTCATTCGGTGTTTCATTGCGATTACCACTCTACAAATACCTGTTCTATCTTATGCTGTTTCATAACTATACGACACCCTTTGCAATAACATTTTATCGGAAGAAAAAACTGTATAACGTGTTTCTAATGTAATCACTTCTCTCCTCATCCTTCTCGCAAACGGTCGGCCTAGCTCTTAGCTCTGACCTATACCATCCACCAATACCAAGAAGACAAGGTGGAAGAAACCGTGGCTGGTCCACTGGATCTACTTGGTCGAGAAGTCATGGACAGCGCAACTTCACGAATGTACTGGTTGGCACAAGCAAGAATATTCTTGTCGTTGAAGACGATTGAAGTCGAAATCGCCCAACTCAAGCCATAAACGGAATCATCGCGGTACTAATTGTATGTAACCGCTGAGGATGAATAAATGTAAATGTAAATGTAATCAGGCCACCGTGTCCCTTTATTACTTCAAAAAATGTATTGCGCATGCTTCCTGCGAGGTTTTTCATGACTTCCGGCTCTATGCTGCTTCACGCTTCTACGACAGACCTTTTCAGCTCCTCTACGGTGTCATATGGCTTCCTGCGTAGACACGTTGTGCCAGTATTCCCCAAAGATTCTCTACGGGATACAGGTTAGGGCCGCATGACGGCCATAGTAGAACCTCAACCTGACGTTGACGCAAAAAGTCAATCGTTAATCTGCTCACATGCACACGAGCATTGTCCTGCTGCAAAATGTACTGCTGTCCTCTAAGATGCGGAAAAAATGCAGCAATCGGTTCTCAAGGACTTCTTGGTAATTTGTGCTGCTCGTAGTCGCATCGATAAAAGCTAGATCAACCTTTTCGTTTGCTCGGAATGCCCCCTAAATCATGAGCGAGCCTCCACCGAAGTTTCTTCGGCTAAAAAGCAAGGGAGCCTTTCTCAAATCGTGCCAGTAGCACTGCTGACCCTCGCATCCGTCCAAATTCAATTTCTTCTCATCGGACGAGACTACCTAAAACAGCTGACCGTTTTAGAAAGTACGAATGCGCTTCTTTTGATGATGCTTACCTTCTATTATTCTCTTCCCATATTATCTCTCGCAAACTGTAGCCGGCGTACCCTGAGCACCTTCCTCATAAAAGCACGCTTGATGTGCCCGGAACATTCGTATTGCTCTCCAAATCGTTGTTCGTTACACGTCCAGCTCCAGATCGGCGCGAATTTGACGGAGCGATTACGTTGAGTTTGAAGCTTTGTGCCGAATCGCCTTTCGTCTCTGTTTGTAAGCCGACGATGCAGTCCTCCTTTTCTGTTATGGCCGTATGTTGTTGGACTACGCAAATAGCCAGCAATGGCGCTCGAGATCTTCGTAATTGTTCGGCAATCTTATTCACCGATTCTCCGGCGTCTCTAACAATATGAGCGACGATGGCTTCGCGCTCCTCCAATGATAGGAAAGTTCCAAGAGGCATGTCGTAAGGAAACAGAATGAACTTTTCCACGGTCGTTCATTGCTTATTCTGTCGTAAGAACGCTTAGATCTTCTACATAAAAAGGGGTGTCGTATAGTTATGAAACAGTGGAAGATAAGAAGACAAGCGCCTGTTTGTATTGTGATAGTTGTTTTTGAAGAGCGAATAAGTTGTCATTGGGTGTCACATCAGATGTCTTCCACATATACGCAGAGCAATTGGCTCCACTCTGCCAACAACAGAAAAAAATTTAGCTTTTGAGGGATGTCGCATAGTTATAAAACGCACTGTAGCCTGACCCGGTGCCAGCTGTGCCGAGCCCTATTTCCGTATTCATCATTGATACTTTGAGGTAATTTCTACCTCTAGGTAGTTTTATCACTCATTATCAGCAAAATTACATTGAGAATTTACCTCAAGGTACTTTTGTGAATATGGGTTCTTGCTGTTAATGAGTGATAAAACTACCCAGAGATAGAATTTACCTCAAGGTATCAATGATGAATACGGCCACTGGTTTCACACCTTTATCATTTCTCAGCTTACTTGCAAACAATGAAGAAACGAACATGGCAGGACCAAACAACACTCGACAACAACAAAATGGTCAATTCTGCTAGCAAACATACTTATATCGTTTGTGATTAACACAAACACGGAACACGATAAAGAAACATGAAGTGAAGTGATGGCTGAGATGCTGCTCCTCCGCGACCGCCCTACTCCAGTTCAAATTCGAATTCGCCCACCGGGTAACTATTAAGGTGAGGACGCTGTAACTATAATTCAAACATAAATCTTCTTAATTGAGTAGTTCGGGCTGGATTTTGCTCCCTTATGAATAGCCATAGAGGAAACACAGGCTAATTATTTGCAATGACTCGTTAGACCTTTCTATCGATTTATTAATTTGTTTTCATAACTTAGGAAAATGAGAACATACCCTTCACAACCGAGTTATTTTTCTACAACCATATAGAAAGAGCGGTAAAGCTCATTTAATTTCGCGGTGTAGAGAATGCGGTGAGGCGAATCGAAGCAGCCAAAAAAAGGAAGAAAGGGTGAGGCAGCATTAGGCCTAAGGCATACCTCGCGCGATTCCGATCGCTGCGCGATTTGGCACAACAGCGATTCTTCGTAATTCCTCGTTAATGCGCTGCCTTTGGTCAGAACTTGCTCTGTTTGCAACAACTTACACAAGCTACCCAAATATGCGTCCGAGAATTGCGCATGATATATTTATAGAAATCTGGCAAATCGCCAAGTCGCGTGAAAGTGGCGATTCTGCCGAATCGCGTGAGGTATACCTTAGGCCTTAGCGTATAAAACAAATTTTGGATCGGATCGTATGTAGCCTCAGCCGAGCCGATCCTAACTTACGGCCGGAACGGGACCGGCACGCGAGCAAGTCGGATTATATGCGCAAAATGTTTCGATCAAATGAGGTTGATCGAATTCGACTTCTAGTATAACAATATGGGGATTTTCTTGCGCCACATTCCTGGACCACCCTGTATTTAGCTCGGGATGCGAAAACAACAAAACAACACATCATTTTTTGTTAGTGTGAAAATAAAGACTTGTTTACAAAACAGTTTTTTTTTACAGATATGAAGATACACGCAACACATACACAAGGACATGAACACACAAATAAGGACAGGTACACAACTAAAACACATAACACATAAATTTATCAGAATATCTGGGAAATTATAGTTTAAAGCTTATATACACTTCCACTCTCATCTTATGATGCAAAGCAAAATGGTTTGCGTAGAGTATTATTGCGCATATTGTTGTTCGCACACATGGCTTGCCTTTTCACCTGTAAACAACAAGATAAACAATAATTTACTTTGTACAATCTGCAACAATGGCAAGTTAAAGCTTGGAAGGAGAATCTCAACAAAAAACAAAAATTTTATACATCGTTCGCTGACGCGATGATATCCCTGATCTCTGATGCTTTGTAGATCTTGTCGATGTCCTGAAAACGAAAAGGGATTATGAGAAGCTCTGCGTTTTAATGAGAGCAGGGAGGAGGTGGAGAAGGGGGGGGGGGGGGAGGAGAGGGGGGGAGGAGAGATCAAAGTAATTGATTTTCCTTATGACCTCGGGCAAAGTTTACGCGATTTCGTCGCCGCGATTCTTCCAACAAGACTAACAGTTATCCATTGCATTCCTATAATCTTGTATTTCGGTTGTTATATTAAGGTGTCGGTAAAAAATGGGGCACCTAGAGAATGAATGTAGATTTCTCTAAAAAAAAGAAAAGTGATTAAAATTTCCAATTGTGATAGATGTTAGAATAAATTATTCTCTATCAGAAAATAAGTATATAAGGTCATTTACATACCTAATGATTTTTATAGTGGCTGAAATGCAAAGTTAGTCACTTTGACAAGTTATAAACTTCGGGCAGTATCTGCGCAGTGAAACATGCGAAACCATCCAAAGTACTACTGCTGCAATGCGTGAAGATACAGTCACCAGATCCACGATGGATTGCTGGCCGCGACTTTCAAATTCAGGAGATATGGCCATTAGCAGCTTTGAGAACAACGATACGTGCTATTCAATTCTTTGCAGGTGAACGCATGTTTTATAGGTGCCATCTGAAAGAGCTTCTTACGCTCTATCCATCCATATGCAGCTTACCTTATATTTTATCTATCATCGGAGAATACAGATTGAAACTTGATTTATTGGTTGTTGCGCTAAAAAATCGCAAACTTTTCAGGTACTTCGCTTTTTTTTACCCAGAAATAGAAAGAAAACCTGTGTGTTTAGTATATTGTTTGAAAGATCATGAAGAGCTCTTCCGGACGGTATATCAATTGCTCTATAACTTTACGGTATGGCAGCGCAAGAATGAGCGATGTTCAAAAAACCCTGTTAGTTCTTTAGGGCGCCACGCGTAATGTTGTGGGAGAGGAGCGTTGACGCTTTGCCAGAATAATAGGCGAAGGTCGCTTATATAAGTAACGCTTACGTTGCAGACTGCTTATTGTTGATCGAAACAAAAAATCTCAAAATTTAATAAAAATCAAGCTGCCCCATTTTTTACCGATCACCCTAATAGTTAGTCATGATTGGTCATGTTGGAGGACTATAACAACCAAAATGCAAGATTATCGGCTTGCAATACTCGTGATTGTTTGTTTTGTTGAAAGAATCGCGGCGATGAAATCGCGTGAACTCTGCCCGAGGCCTATCAGGGACGTAATAGGCTTAAGAGACCGAATCTGTTCCCCTAACACAAAACTGACAAGGGTATGGTCAGAGGTCGAAGTGGCTAATTTAAGCAAGCTGCCTACCGATTGATTCAGCATTCAACGCTGATTTCAAATCTGTTTTCCCGAATATGCTTAGCGCCTGAAGGAAGTTATGAGCAGTTTTATAACGAGAAATTGTACATAAAAATTGCGAAATTGAGTACATTGTTGCACTTTCACCTAATCTTTAAGCTCTAAGAATTTAAATTACCTAACTGCGTGTTTTGGCCCAGCACCCGAACATGGCTCAGTACTGCCAAATTAGTGCTTTGCATACACGATTTCTTATCAAAATAACGGCCTTCAACTGCTCATAACTTCGCTTACATAGGCGCTAAACAGGTATGGAATACAGGTTCACAGTCAGCGTTCTATGCTGCATCTAGTGGTATGCAGCTTGTTTGGATTGGCCACTTCGGTTTCTGACCACTCCCCTAATAAGTTGTTCAGTCAGTAAAAGTATAGATCATCTTATCCGTGCTTGTCACTTGTAAAATAACGAATCAACTACATTCCCATGGATCTTACGCTGCATTTTTGCATTTTGATGGGTTGTAAGCAAAAAATTCTAAGGGTATCAGCTTTTTTTCACATAGGGCCCCTTTCCCGGGAAACGTACGCGAAATGTTCGAAAGTTACATTAAAACTGTGTGAGTGACTTATTCTTACTTGTAAATTATTAGAATAATTCTTAACACATTTTTCTTCGAATAAGCTGTGTAAATAATCTCGGGGGGGGGGGGGGGTGTGACAGCCACACCGCGTTTTTTTAAAATTTTGTCATCAGCTCGCAAGCATGCTTGGTAAGCATCCCAAAATAATCTTTCGGAGTGTGTGGCTGATTCAATCAGAAAACTTCTTCAACGTCCCCTTTCTCCCTGTTCGTCAATTATTTAGTATTTTCTCACTACTATTGTTTCTTTATTTTCAATTATTTTTATTTTCAATCTGTCCATGGGCAAAAAATATAAAAGCAGACTCACAGTCAGATCACTTATCCAGATCTTTGATGCCGGAGCACGTTTCACTTTCTTATTCGTAGAGGCATTTACTCGTTCCTTACCGGCACTCGCAAACATTTCCTCCATCTAAAATTCTTTCATATGCTGAGCTAAAACGACATAGCTGTCAGCTCACCAATTCGAAAGTGTTCTCTTTCTCCCATCCTAGCAAGATGTCAATATCATGTGGATCTCGTGTAAACCTATTCCGCTTGAACAGCTGTTTCCTCTTTTTGATCTGAAGTTACTATTTCTGCGCACCATGCACTTTCAAAGCATTAAAAACCTACTTTAGGTTCAGCTGACTCATTGACAATTTCCTGCGTTTTCCTTCTTGCGCTATAGCGCTTTGATGGTTTCTCTAAGTCCGTTGGTTTTGGCGAAGGACTGTCCTTACGGAGATTTGTTGCATTGCCAAGTGCCTAAACATTTTTTGCATTATTCAGTAAACGTATTTACTTATTCTTGGGGCTAAACTCACATTTCGAATCTTAGTTGCCGAAGCACCATCGCCTTTGGGGACCGCTTTAGGAGCAACAGCTGCCGTCTAAAAATGGCTACTAAACATAGAATCCATAAAAACTGAAAAAGAATCAAATGTCAGTCTGTAGCCGGGTAGAATTGCTATTAAATTCTCCAAGATATCATGGCTTGGACAAAACCCAAAAAGCAAATAATAATCCTAAAATAGAGTACGAAAAGTTACCACTTCCAAAAAGAATAGAAAACTGAGGTCATATGATTTAGTGCACACAAGAGTATCTAGATAATGCGATTTTGTGTTTTTTTTTTCTCAAATAATCTGAAGTCGCAATTGTTCCAAATTTACATAGCTTACCGCTTGTGAAATTATATTAAATGACATAATAATGATGCACAGATTCTAATAGGTGGTATGTAGGTGCGGCAAAATATTCTGAAAGGATGGATTCTCAATTCAATACTGGCTACTGAAACTTGGAAAACAATGTTTTAATACTACTGTGAATTACTCATCCTTCTTAAAATTGTTCTGGAAACAGTCCGATCTGCCCGAAAATCTAGTCCGATGACAAAGAGGGTAAGCACTGCGTCAGAGCCACTTGCAAATAATAATTTTGCAATGAGTCAGAGTCGTTCTTTACAATGGAAAGAAAAAACAGATTTAAGTCAAGCATTACTGGGACCGAGTGGGAATTCCGATGTGGAAAGAATGCTCCTCTGAAGAGTGCAAAAAAGCTACTCTAACGAGCTAGCAATGAATTATAATTCACATGTGCAAAAGGACATATTACTGTCTTTCCACAACTCTTACACAACCAATTTCTCTGCTTTCTTCAATAAGGAAAAAAAAGAAGGAGAATGAGGGTAGAGTGTCATGCACGCATGAATGCTAGGCACACTATACTCAATAGAAAATGCAATTTTTTGTTATGTAGTTCTCAGCACTATCTCCTCAGTACGTAAAAGAGTACATTTAGGGCAGACAAGTACTTTTTCTAAAAAGTGAGGGCAACTATTTGGTACGTCATTTGCAGTTCCGTAATCAGTTCAAGATGACATCACCTTGTTGATTAGCAGCATGATGAAATTCGTCAAGTTTATACTAGGTCTGCTAGAGGAGAATCATTCCTTAGCTGATTATGGGAGCAACTAATCCTCTCCTCGAAAAAAACTTACTAATTCTTTATCAAATTGATCGATAATTGTTGGAAAAAAATTTCAAAAATCCGTAATTTCTCGGGTTTCGATGAATTCGCTTTTATCAATTAAGGTTTGAGAGAGGAAACAGCCTTCTATGTAGCAGTGCTTGAAGCATAATTCAATTAGAGAGTAACAAAATTTTTTTTTCAGATGCTAGTCGTTAAAAATGCTATAACATGTAATGCTTTTATCCAAATTAGCGAACCAGTAATCTAAAGTTGCTATTTCAAAGAGCGTTCGCTTCGGGATCCGCTGCTGTTTCACGCTATTCGAAGATTTTTGAATTGAGCTGACGATTTTTATATATTAGATTCGGTTTTACGACTACTCTTATTGACCAAGTAGAATTCGTGGTGATTGCATGTTTCTAAGAATAGCTATGATTTTCGCGTTTATTTGCTATACAGTTTCATTTGATGTCGAATGAAAGCTCTGTAAATACAGGGTGTCCCAAAAAAATGTATCCACTGTTTGATTGTTAATAACTCTCTTATTATGAGGTTTTTCGAGAAGCGGTAAGCGCCATTTTGTAGAGCTGGCTTCAAATTAGATCTACAGTATAGAACGAATCACCCATCCCTCTTCATTACTGTAGATTACGGTAGAAACCTGAAACAAGTGGTGTCAAGGTGGGAAAAGCTGCCGTTTCAAAATTTTTCAAAAAAATGTGAAAACTTGTGTATTGGGGTTTTTATGGACGCTGAGTTCAATACTAAACTATTTACAAGACTGCGAAGCTTTCTAAACGGTGTAAGCGCACTTTTTAGGAACATTGAAAAAATGGCCGCTACCTCTTACCTGGCATAACTCTGCAATGAAGCATCATAATAAGTAGGGAACTTTACAGTTAGAATCAGCAACTCTAATTAGCCTAGTGTAAAAGTTTTCAGGCTGCTTTGTTTCCTTTCTAAGGCAAAATATGGCCTTACATGGCTCAAAACCCTCTTTAAAGTTTCCACCGTAATCCCACAGTAATGAAGAGCGATCGCTCAATCGCTTCATACTATAAATCTAAGTTGAAGCCAGCTCTTTAAAATGGTGCCTGAAGCAAGGCAAAAGATTTCTTGGAAAAGAGATATTAACGATCAAACAATGGATACATTTTTGGGACACCCTGTATAAGCTCTATAGCCAGACAGAACAGTTGTAAACTGTTAGCAAAAAATTATGCATTGGATAAACGTAGATTAAAAGGTACAAGCATTTTCAAAACGAATTTTTCACTATTTTCAATGTGGAATAACACGTCAACCTAATAAGTGTGGCAGGTTGGGAAAAAGTTTCTCCACTTTGAAGACCATACTTACCATAAGCAATGTAATCGACCGCCATTCTCGGGGAGATTCTCTCTCGAATCCCATTTTTCAAACATGAAGAGATATGCGCCAGGTTGTGGTTGAAAATAATCAAAATGCAGCAATGGGACGTACTTCTAGCTAGTGATTGACAATACTTCATTGCGCCGCAGAATATATATTTATACTTATCGCTGCATTTTTTCGGATCAAAAGTTGTTGACAAAGTGTGCATTCCATTCCATCACAATGGCATCATTAAGATATTTCAAGGCAATATATTTGTGATAAGAAAAGAAAAAGCATTCACGTGCAAAAAGACTGAGTGGGTCTAATTTTAGGTATAGCTCCTGGAAGTCTTATCGCTTGCAAAATCGATGGGGGTTGTAAAAAAACTTCTGGTGGCATTCGCAATACGAATACTATTTTTTCGGGAGCATAATTGCAACATAAATTTTTTGAATGGTTTGGATTCTTACTTCTTTCACTTCCTGTGCGCTTTTCGCTTGCTGTTCCTTGCGGGCTTTCATTTCGACGAGACTCTTGCGCCGTCGTGTTGCCACATTAGTTGCAGCCTGTAAGGAAGTAGCTTCAGGACGGAGAAGAAGTACAGTAACCCTACCGTAACCTAGACTTACCTCAAACAAGTCGTAAGTATCCTCGTTGATGATATTTTCACTTTTTGGCAGCTTTGGCTTCTCCATAGCTGCCTGCACCTTGTGCTGAGCTACAGTAGCTCTGACCTGAGGAGGAGCAGCAGTGGGAGCTGATGAAGAAGCAGTCGGAGCACCTGGTGGAGGTGATTTCACCTTTGGAACAAAAGCGAATTTCATCACGGGGGCAGTAGGAGGTGTTGCTGCTGTCGTAGACATTTTTGCCGTTGGCGCCATTTTGGCTGGGGCTACCGGTGTGGGCGCTACCGTAGGTCCCGCCGCCGTCTTCGGTGGAGCCTGAAGAGGTTTCGGCACCATGGCGAAGCTTGGAACTTTGGCAGCTGCTGGTGCGGCGGTGGCTTGCTTATCTTTGACAATTTTTCGCACAGTTCGTTTTGGTTCGGCGGGTTTTTCTGGCTCCTACGAAAAGGTACATTACTCGTAGCAATCTATGGAGTTTCGTCCCGATTACTCACCTTTTTCGGTTGTTCAATCATGACCTTCTTCTTATGTGGTTTCTCGGCTTCGATTCTTGCCAGCTCACGTTCAGTTTCAGCATCTCGTCGTTCTTTCCAGCGTGCTTTCTCCTCGTCTGCTTTTCTAAAACCATCTATGGATTGATTAATCAAAAATAGTAAAAATTCTGTACTTACACAAACGCTCCAGTAACGGAATCGATGATCATCTTATGCTTCTCACTTTCTGCGCGTTTCTTCATGTCTTCGGCCGATATAGTAATACCCTTAGAGAGGTCCAACAACTGGCTCTGGAACTGATTTGACCCGGTCTTCATTTGTTTTCGAATCTCTTCCATCTAAAATACGTAATTGGAACAGATTTATTTCAAGAAATGCCCCGAAAATGGGATACCTGCTTATCAAAATCGTCATCAACTGGAGGTTTGACGATGTTGTACTTTTTCTTAGGTCGTTCAATTTCTTTCTGTTCCAAATAGGGCGAGCGTTTATATCTGAAATGGACGTACAATTTGCAATAAAATAAGGGCAGTCTGAAAAGAATTTAGACTTCTCAGAGTTCTCAAAGGGCTACAAAGGGTTGATTTAGCTTGTGACTACTCCTCAAAGGCGGCGGCTGGAATGCATTGTACTCAGACAATCCTTGGATTGCCCGGCTTTCTCATTGTTTACAAATCCCTCAATAAAAACTCCACCTTGACGTCGAGAAAGTTCTGACAAACGCATTGAACCGCGCACAAACTCAAACTCACGTTATCGGTTCTTCCTTGATTTCTGGTTCAGTAAATTTATTCAGAAGTGAGCTGACAGTTCCAAGACGACGTGCTTTTTGTTTAGCGGCTTCCTAGATATGACAATAGTAGAAATTGCACTTTGTTAACAGTTTTTCGGAAAAAACTCGCAGACGCCAAACCTCGTCGGCTGCGGCTTTCTTTTTCGCATCTTCGGCTGTCATGTTAAGCGCCGATTTTCGCACTCCACTCTTATCTTCGGTTGCCTGCAAGACAAACGCTTGAGCTAAGAAGTGTTTCACGTAAATTTCTCGTGAAAGCTATTTTTATGGGAAGGAATTTGTCTTAGTGAACAAAATTTTGTGCTCAGAAAAAAAAGGAGGTACGCATGCAAATAGAATATCTATAGAGCACATTACTTCTGAAAGATGTAATACAAACCCCGTGGGCAGCAAGCACTACATACCCAAAAATATAATTTACTACGATAGTAAGCTTCCCTAAAAAAGTTACTACTCATAATTGTCAATGGTTGAGAACTTTCGCTATGGATGTTATAACAGCTCCGTCTCCTAATTCCAACCACGCCTGCTTCGATAGTCTTCCATTCTAGCATTACTTCGCATTTTAGATTCCCTTCATTTTCTACCAATGTCATGTCACCGAAACAAAAAAATCAGAAGTATTGCGAGAGACCTAAACTAGACAATCAAGCTCAAATTCGTGTCCCAAAGCGGAAACAAAAGATCTAACGCAAATTCAAGAAGGTCTCTGCAAACAGCTCCAGTCATCTCACAATTATAATATTTGCTGAATATAAGTCTTGTTGACTGGCTGGTTTACGTTTTGAGTTTTTTGGGATGAGGATTCTCAACAATTCCTAGAATTTCTGGAAATGTTCTTTGACAACACAGATGATTGGAATGCATTGTCATGCCTTATCATTCGCGAGTTCTTCCTCTAATCGGAGACAACTCGAACACTTATTGCAGGAAGTGTATTATGTCATGTACTTTTCATACTGCGAATCTAATCGCGATTTGAACTTTGGAGCAGTTCATGATTGAAGGGAGCAAGATGTTTTTCTTAGAATTCAAAGCATTGATTGAATAAATTTCAGTGTTCATTAGAAAGTCAGAGTTAAGGTTTATTTGGTATCTGCGAAACTAGTCACGCTGCCTGAATCCAAATGCCGCGGTTCTGCGACGCGAGTGCTCCTTGAAGCAGTGAGGCTAGCAGCACAAGTTGCCGCGCAGTTCGGCGACGATTACGGTAGTCACAACGCGCTGCATTCGCGTGCAGACCTTTCCCGGCGCGTTGGCAGCCAAATAGCTATTTATAGAAGCGGCGCCTCATTATAGCTCCGTTAGCCTTCACTTTCTATATTCACTGTCGTGTTTTCACTTCGTGTTCATGCATGGCGTATGAGCTCCCGATTGGAAGCTTTGTACGTTAGCGGTCAAGCGAATCGCGATTGAGTTGAGATTAAATGAATTGAAGTCAACCTGAGCCTTTTCGGGACAATCGATTTTCGGAAGTAGTTAGATATAGACAACGTGGGAGATTATATGCTAGTATAGTTATCGTTTACAGTGTTTATTTGTTGGAATTGTATTGGAATCAGCTTTAATGAAAGTTTATGATCGCAGTTTGATTGTTTATACTGTTTGTTTGTTTATTTTATATTAATGGAATAGATAATAGATTAGCGCTTGCGCAGTCGCGCCAGGTTTACTGGTAGGCTAAATGCGTCGTATGCATAAGCGGGCGAGCACAAGGCACTTGAGTAAGGTCTAGGTGCTTGAGGCCCACCGGGAACCACACCAGAACCGAGTTACATTCCAGGGACACCCAATCTCCCAGAAGCTTCTCATATAACCTGACATTATTTACTATTACGGCTACAAGAGACTGATATGTTTCGCTGAAGTAATTTGTTCTATTTCATGAAATATTTTCTCAAGTTCTTTCAGAACGCTGTGCAGTTGATGATTAATGAGAAGAATTGAGAACAGCCATGAACTGCTCCGCACAGTTGACCAGACTGAGTGTCTATTACATAAGTCACAAGTGTGCACCGAATTGTACAAAATTTCATAAGTCCCTCTACGTCAAAGAATTTCTAATCAACATATGAGTGAATTGAATTCCTACTAACATATAATATAATTATGATAAGATTTTGTATGTACTACGTAACGAAAAAATATTAGACAAATTGGAAGGATTAGTCAAACAATTTCAATGATTTTTTCAGAATATCTTGTTATATCCAATTTTGGATGTTAGCATATCCAATTTTGGATGTTCCGACTGCATAGGTTTTGAACGCTTATTAGGTTAAATTCCAATGCGTTATGAAAAAATGTCTAAATTCTTCGTTTTCTGTTGATAGTAAGAAGTTTGCAAAAATGAATAATAGTGTAGTGTCCATACACTGTTGGTAGCAAAAACTATCTTCTAAAAAGGAAAAGAAAGGATGTACCCAATTTAACGGAAATCTCTTACCTTTGTCGTTTTCGCATCGCCGCTTAGTCTTTCCAACGATTGTTCGGCCTAAAAAAGTCCAGTCTTAGCAACGACAAGATCTTTTTTTCAATCTTATCACGCAATTGTTTTACGCATCGAAATTTAGACCGGACATTCTTCAACAGAGTACTCCCGTTATCAGTTGTAAACATCAATGCAACATGCTTTTATGCTAAATCTGACATTAATACCACGTGCTAGAATTTGTCATGTCCTCCATAACTATCACCGGCATGTAGATTTTTCACAATTCAAAGCTGGATGTAGATTTTTTTTATTACACGTTTTCTTCGAGACTTTCGTCAGGTTATAAAAATTGTTACGACCCATTTTGGATCAAATAGTCAGACAAAAAATCCTGTACTCACTAAATCTATGTTCAAAAATATTTTTTTGTGTAAATTATTCCAGAATGATCAGAAACTAACTCTAATACGATTGCTGATTGCAAATACTGCTTTGATTGTTCAAAATTATCAAGAAAACCATTGCGACATGTTTACGAAAAAAACACCCTAATTTTTATGTAAAAATCATAAGTTAATGAATAATCATTTGCTTGCAAGGATGGTGTCTTCACAAATACTAGTGTAAAAAGAATCAGATGGTCATTCGCGTTTAAGTGGACCTTTCTGATAACGGGTAGAGTGGTACTCAGGTTTCCTCATCTGATTCAAAAAAAAAACTTTGAAATGCGAACTGAGACGTTTGTGCTGTTATCTGATACTTTCAACCATTTGCGGATGATTACGCTAAAGCGGGATTGGAAGCCAAGAAAGTCAGGAATGTCATAGAGGGGGTTGTTCAAGAAATTGGCACGCAAGGACCTTGCGGTTTTGTTATACTTTGTTGTTTCCAAAGTTGTATTCGATTTACAGACTTCCTTAGTTTATGTAACTTTTTAGAAGGGATTTTGAACGTTCAGATTTTGCTTTGGAGTTTTTGTTCATAAAAAAACATTGTGATATGTGTAAAAGGCACATAACTTACTAACAAAGGACAATTGATGACCGTTACCTTGTTTAATCTTATATATAAAGCTGAGTGTCTGTCTGTCTGTATGTCTGTCTGTCTGTCTGTCTGTACGTATGATCCATTTCTGAACCGATCCGGACCAACTTAGCACACATAGTTCGGGACGGAGCGGGAGTCGCAAGCCATTTATCGATCGATATCGATATATCTATTTCTTGCGAAGTATGACCTACGGGGCTGCGTGCTGGCACAAAGAATAACTAAGCATGCTGATTTCGAAAAGTTGATCTCGAAACCGCGTTTTTTTCTGGAGAAAAAGTCTTGTTTAACAAGCAGACATTTTGCTTGCCATCGTTGAATAGCTTACATTCCAGAGATTATAATATGACCAATAAAATCCATGAATTCTTTGCTGCACGGAGTTTTTTGTGAGCACATGAAAAAAACCGCTATTTTGGCCCCCTATGCACTTGGAGACTTTTCGGTAGTAGATTTTTTTACGCGTCACAGCCAAAGCTAATTGGCTGATGGCCCTGCTTACTCCTGCCTTATCCTAGCATATGCAATATTGAATACATCACTCGTTGCTATGCGTAGATTGCTGTCGTTTGTAGAATGGCTGAGGGAACCTCCAATTTTTTAAGACGAGTCTGAAGACTGCTACAATTCGTATGGAGTAAAAATGTGCATATGATGACCATCACACCCTTACACACTATGAAATTTTGCACAAGATAAGTTCATGTTTAGTGCAGAGTTTTCGCGAGAATGTCTTGGGCACGACTGCAATCTAACAACTTGTGTTTTGAAGCTTGGCATTCCATACTTGATGTTCCAATGATTTAGTAAGCGTTCGAGATGACGAGAGGCAAAAAGGCGCTTTCATATGGTGTTAATAATACTGCTAGTGCAAAACTCTTAGAAAACCGTTGCGTTGAACGCTAATTGGAAATTGGACAGAACTTTTGAACAGCCTAGTACTAATCAAAATTATGATTAGATGATATGCGATACTAGAGCTCAGAAACTGCTTCTCTACAAAAAGTCTCGTTAAATAGAAGCTATCTGATTGCTATAGATTGAACACTTATATTTGAGACGGGATCACTTTTTAGCCAACCCAATAATCGTAGGAATGTTGTCTGATGATAAGAAAAGTGGCTCAAAACCCTATCAATGTTTACTCTTCGAATTTGAGTACAATTCTAGTAAACTCTTCATATTATCGTACTGGTCAACTAGCTAAACGGAATTTTTCAAGAACTGTTTGCAGAAATGACTGCAGGACTATGCACCGGGAGACCGATGAAAATAAATTGCCATTGTGGTAGATATCATTGGGTGGGCCATGTTGGTCATGTTCTGCATGTTCAATTGGAAGCATTCATTCTTCCACTAATGTAACACTGAGGGAGCTTACAAGGAAAGAAATGTTAGTTGAAGTGGCTTTTTGATATGAGATGGCTACTGACTTGAAGGGTACGCAACGCTGATTTCAAATATACTTCCTTATCTGCTGCCATCTCCTGGGTGAGGAGTTACGAAGGTTATGAGCTAAAATCCGTATGTGCAGCTAGGACAAAATCAGTCGTAACAGTTTTCTTAACGCCCGATTAATTTTCGGGTTACTCTTTCATATTCTTAATTCAAACATATCCATTCGACTCTGCCACTTCGGAACACTAGGAAAAGTCAAAGACTGATTTTTCACTAATCATGCACTGAATTTTTTGCCCACAAAACCTTCAAAATTCCTCGCGTAGAAGCCCGCATCAGATAAGAAAGATAGATTTAGAATCAGCTTTTTATACTCTTCAAGGCATTCTAAATGTTAGGATTCCTTCACACCGCACCGGCAGCTGCCGTTGGCAGCCCATAGCAGCCCGCTGGCTGCTTTTGTTCATAGGGGCAAAAAATCATAAGATTCTTACTAATTTGAGTACATCCGCCTGAGCTCCTCATCTCTCATCTTTTTCCTTCCTGCTGCCTCCAGTATGCAGTTCCATCTTATCTGTCATTTTTGTGTCAATTGGTGTTGTTGTCTTGTTGAGGTAGACTAGTTATCCTATTGGTGCTCAATTTTCCTCTTACTGTTAAGTGACAGTTCGCCAAAGTTTTCGCGATGTGATTTCTCTGACTTTGAATGCGTCCAGTTTATGTAGGTGTGCATTTGTTTATCCTTTGAGTATGGTTCTGCTTCAAACTATTTCTCGGCTATTGGTTTATCTTGAATATATTAGGTCATTTCAAAAGTTCGTTCGCCAGTTTTTCAAAGTGTCATAACTTCCTTCCTTCTTGGTGGAATGTCCCGTATTAATTTTTGTTTGAAAGAAGAAACTTTTCTTTTTACAATAATGTCTTTGATATGAAATGGCGTGAGAAAGTTCGAGAGTTAGAAGCAATTGAATAAATTTACTCAAGATTGGCATTTTTTTAGCTGGACCACGAAAAATTCCGAAAGTGTTATTATTTGATAGAGAAAATTATGCTCTTTACTATAGTACCTTTTTCACGAATTAAAACGAGAAAGATCGAAAGTTACAAGCAAATAAAAAGAATTACTTCAGTTTTGCAATTTTTGAACATGCCCAGAAAAGCCCAAAAACGTCACAAAAAAGGCGGGAAAGCCAAGAACAGGGGTTTCGTGACCTTCTCTTTCTAGCTAAGGGATTTTTGTGCTAAGCGAGAGCAGTTTTGATTTTCATGGAAACGTATAGCAAATTCCTATAAAATCATTACTTTTTATAAGAACAGTCGTTCAACAAGGACTTTGCCTAGCTAGAAAGACGAGAACATAAAACATATGTTTGTGTTTGTTTCGGTATTTTTTGTAACGTTCTAAGATTTTTGGTGAGCTTTTTTGAAATTACCAAAATTTGAGTGGTCTTCTTTTTGCATTTTTAATTCTGCGACTTGCGTTTGATAGAAAGAATGCGGTCAGCAGCGTCTACGGGCTGCTAGCGGCGACTACGGGTTGCTGATGGCTGCTACGGGCTGCTAGCGGCGGCTGCCGACGCGGTATAAAGGCACCCTCATACAAAACCACTTCGACTAATCTTTCTTCCCTTATTAGCAAAAAGCTTCATATCCTGAAACTGATATACGAATTTTACGCTGTCTACCTATTTGAGTATTCCTGTTTTCCTTCCACTATCATATTAAACAGGAGCGAGAAGCCGTACAAGCCTATTCAGCTTCTTGTATGATCCCCGATAATCTCCGGTAATCTCCGGCGGATGACCGTCTTTTTTTGTATTCTAGAAATCTATACCATTTCATGTTAATTTGGTATTATACCACGCTTCTTTAAGGCTAATGACTTTGATTGTGGTCATTCTTTCTAGTGATGGTTTTACATTTTTGTGTTGCGGTCCTTTATTCCTTTCTGATGGCTAGCTTCGACTACTTAGGCGCACTTTTTTGTGCTATAAATAAAACATGATAAATACAAGATGGGATGTGAAACAGAGATGGTCATAATTTTCGCGCCAAACAGGTCAAATGGCAAGCACTGTTCATCTGACAGACGAAAACATCCAGCATATGATCTTTGAAACCACTTCAAAATGTCCCGCTTGATGATAACTTTTGAGCTCTTAGGTTCCTTCATACTACGCCGCGCACGCCGCGTACGCCACGTACGCCGCGTACGCCGCTGCAGTGCAATGGAAATATGCTCACAGCAGCAGAGCTCCACTTTTTTGATGTATCTCTATATTTGCTGCACATTCGTGTCCCTCAATAGTGTTCCTTCACATTATGCATTTCTTCCTCTCTTTTGCTTTGTTTTTCCTGTCTATCCTTTGTCTATAACAATGATTGATGGAATGACTTAGGTTGTTGTGCTCCCTCTACTTTCGAGTTTCACATTTTGTATCGTAACTGACTGCACATTGCGTCATCTTTGTATATTGGTACAATATGGTTGTATGGTTGAATGTTGTATCTGCTGTATATTTGCGCTGTTAACATCTCTTTACAAACACATCACTGGATGAAAAGGATTTCTCTTCTTCATACTGTTAGCTGCAGTTGCAAATTTGATGCGCTGTTGTTGCCGCAGTTTGTTTTCTTCGCTCACAAAACACCATTCAAGTTTCGGCGCTGACTTCACAGTTGACAATGTTAACGTATCTGGGGGAAATAAATGATGAAATGACGCTCGTAATAATAAGCAATTATAGAGATACTTAAAAAAAGTGGAGCTCTGCTGCCGTGAGCATATTTCCATTGCGCTGCAGCGGCGTACGTGGCGTACGCGGCGTGCGCGGCGTAGTATGAAGGAACCCTTATGCAAAATTTAGAGGATGTGCGCAATTTTTCCCAGGTAGCGTTTTCAACAAATTTGCTAAATGGTTTTATAGATAGTAGTTAATAAAAAAATTTAAATTCTGCAGTATTCGAAATAACTTCCATAGAGTTTACTTCTGAAAATTTTGCCATAATGGAAGTGAGATGTACTAGACTGCCGCATAAGTCTCGACTCGCAGATTTTAATATCAAGGTAGTATAACTTCCTTGAAAAACAACTTTTTCTTGAACTCAAGTTTTTTAACGAATGACTTTAACAAGGTAATGCTGATGATGGAATGGAGTTGTGCTCAGTAAAAAACAAAAGATAATGAAAATTTGATGATTATTTTGTACCAAAGAGAGTCCAGAGGGTTTCCAAGGCCGAGATCTTTCCAAGGAAAAATTCGTTTTTTTATTTCGTCATAGTTCACTCAGATATACCCAATTCAAGTCATGATTTTTTTACAAATGCCGCAAGTGATGAAGAGTAAACGGTTAATAGAGTCTACTATCTACTGCTTTACTCTATCATCTAAAATGTCCGATTCATCGATTGCCATTATTCTCAGAATGTTGTTACCTTTAGAATATTTGTACGAAGCATTACTTTTCGATAACAAATTTTGCGAGCAGGACAACTTCTACATCAAATTAATTTGGTGCATATGCTAGCCAATTACACCCTCACTTCGATGAACACATGGGCTTGACCTGGAAGGCGCAATGTGGAGACTTTCTTACACATATTTTTTATTGTTGGGTGGGGCCGTCTTCAGCCACCTGGGATCTTATTGTTAGGCCTGCAATGTTGTTCTGATTATTTTACTAAAATTCTAGAAGTTTCAAAAAGTGCAAAAGAAACGTTTCCCAAAGATACAAATAATCTTGCATTGAAAGCGAAAATCACTTAGAACAGCCGCTCGGAATACAATGCAACAAAAAACGGACATTTCCTATGAAACAACCTAGTACGCAAGAGAGGAACAACTTCTCAAAACAAAGAGAACAAAAACGTGTTTAAAATATAATTTTATCCCCTCACACTTCATGTGAACCATTCTGTAGTCGATGAAATTTTTTGAGAAAGAGGATAAGCTCAATATTTTGAAACATAGCAAAAAATCTCTGTAACTCGGCACTGGCTTTTCGGCAAAACTTTCGTTGATCGTAAAACCAACCTGTCTTAAAAGATTATCCCACCATGTCCTTAATATACGAAAGTTGAGGCCATGTGAAGAGGAGAAATAGGACGCCATGGCGTTGCGTGGAAGTATAGCAGATAGCAATAGAGTACGGCAACTTTTTGTGAAGCTCATCGTCCATCCTTCTTTATGGCTACTGATGAAACGACTTGATAAACTAACAATGTGTTTTGAAGAAAATTGGAATTACAAATTAGGCTTTGAGCCAGTATTATCCACATTCATCAAATAAAAACGGCTTTACTGCAATAATGTAACGTGCGGCTGCAAAGATTCCTTGAGATGAAAGCAGTTTTTGGGTTGAGAGAGCGGCTTGACCCATTACAGGTCACAGTTCTGCGCAGGTGATAAAATAGCAAGATAAAGACAAGGCTTTTCACGGCTGGTGCAGATACTTACTGGGTATAATACCACTCTTAGAATGTGCAATCCAGGAATTCAGCAAAAGTCCGCGACATTCCCGGAATTGAAATTCCAGGAATTTTGCGAAATCAACGCGAATCACGCAAAATACGCAGCGCCATAACTTCCTTCGGAATGAATATAGTCTGAATCCAGAAGCAGCAGTGTATTCATTTCGTCAAGGCGAATCTTTCAGTATGCATCAGGTCCTCGATATTCCGTTTCCAGTTTTCATAAATTCTTCTGCGTATGTCCTCTCGCAAGAATGTAACGCAGCGCTAATTCGATAGTGCTCCTTCTGTAGATTACGGCGGGCGCTAAAGAATAGCCGCAGACTTCTTTCCAAAAGAGATAAAAGCGCTGGTGAATTCTGGAAAAATCATATCGTTCTGAATTTTACTCACCATAACTAACCCTACAATATGAAGCTCTCTTTCTGAGCGGGGTGTGATTTTCGTAATCAGCAGGTGGGACCCCTATGAGCAAGTTTTCCGAGATGTTCGGCTTATTTCATTTTTTCTCGTTTTACGCTCTCGCTCGCCGGTGGATTTTGGTCAAAATGTTGATGATCTTCGATTGTAAGGAAACTTCGCCTATAGAGGTTTTCGGACACGCTGTTTACGAAAATTATGATCTTTGGGAAATAAAGGGTTTTTTTGCAGAGATATGGTGAGGTAACTGTAAGTGAGTCACAAAAATTCATAAATTCACTTCTTGCGTATCTTTCAAAAAACCTGGGTCAGTAGTAATCTGGTCGAAACTCCGAGTTTGAAGCTCCGCGTTAACTCAGAGATAACTCTGAGTTCCGTTTTTGAAACTCCGAGTTACGCTTATTGAAACTCTGAGTTCCGCTTTCGTAATTCCGAATTACAACTCTCAAGCTCGGAGTTTTGCTTTGAGGAGCTGTTAAGCACTTTGCTGCAAAAGCGACGTTAAAGTAGGGACTCGAACCTGTATGGTCTAACGTAAAGATCCTATCACTAAACCGCTAGACCGTGACACACCCATGAGCCCTAAAATTGCTTTGCCATAATGTACTCACTCATTCCATTAACACGTAGCAGGTCAAAACAAATTATACCAAAGCCTCACTCATTTCCATTTCTATCGGGCAGTGATGGTTCATCACGAGGATTGGTCTTTTGCGCAGCTGAAAGCTTTAAACTATAGAGAAAGCGGATGGCATACGCAATGATAAGAATTGACAATTAGGATTTGCGCACAGAATAAATCCTCCGGGCAAAGTTTGCCCTTCCATGATTTCGTCTTACTTACCGTATACCTACCGTAACAGTTCCATATGTCACCAGTGTATGTAGCAGATAGATTGTCCGTAATCTGCATCCCGAATAACTCCAGTGTGCCAAGTTTCGATCAGATTCGTGATTTTCTCCCATCCACCGTAAACCTACCGTAACCTCGTCAGATGACACCACAATATAATCTGCATGTCATATTCGTTATCGGCGCCCCGAATAACCCCAGTTTACCAAGTTTCGATCAGTTTCGTGATTTTCTCCCATCTACCGTAAACCTACCGTAACACCTCTACATGACCCCATAGTGAAAATGGGTACCGTATGCGTGATTAGCGCACCGAATAACCCCCTGGGCCAAGTTTTTACAAAATTTCAAAATTTTGTAAATCACTGCGCATCACGATACCCCCATCATGCCTGCTTAAACTACGAGCAAAATGTACTCCGGAGGACTTTTTAGCTGCCCCTCTTCTTTTGCGCACTATTTCTCTTTCTCTGACCAAACTCAGAGTTATCTCTGAGTTCCACGATAGACTGGAACTCGCACCAGACTCAGAGTTATCGCAGACACTAGTTGCGCGTTTGGTGGCGCTGTTTCTTGTGCAGGACGATTTGGACAATGTTGCGCTACTAGGAATAAACTACGTGTTAAGGAGAATCCTGCCATATCATCGCTTTCCGGATTTGATCTGTTCAAACACCTATTAAGGGGGTCAAAAAGTTGCGCGTTAGCTCAGAGATAACTCCGAGTTAACTCTGAGTTATAACTCTGAGTTTCGATAGGTTTACTACCAACCCTGACTGCTTGCTTTTATGGGTGAAAGTAACTAGGAACCGTGCTTTTGAACGGTGCTTGTCTCAAGCTCCAGTCTATAAAAATCGCCGAGTTACGCGCCTACGAAAACGTCCTCATGAATTTTGCCCAGAATGTAAAGATAGCATACTTCGTCGAAATTCCATCGCGAGTGGTTGTATAACACGTTGATTAAATCTTTTCACGTCGCTTAATGGATCCTTCTGTATTGGATTTGATGGTTGTATAGATGTGAGTTCTGGCTATGAAACTGCTTTGATAGTCAGTTGAGCAGCTGAAGCACACGCAACCGCCATATTCAGTAAGCGGGATCTCTTGGGCGAAATGAACATAATGTTGATTACATGATGTTTGCAACCAGAATGTCGTAGAAAACTCTCGGTGGATTTCCGACGGAGTATGTGATCTTTATAATTCATGAGGACGTGTTTTCGTAGGCGCGTAACTCGGCGATTTCCATAAGAAAGAGCTTGAGACAAACACCGTTCAATAGCACGGTTTCTAGTAACTTTAACCCATAAAAGTAAGCAGTCAAGTTTTCTGAAAGATACGCGAGAAGTGCAGGCGAATTTACGAATTTTCCTGACTCAGTTACACTTACCTCACCATATCTCTGCAAAAAGACCCTTTATTCCCCAAAGATCATAATTTTCCTAAACAGCGTGTCCGAAAACCTCTATAGGCGAAGTTTCCTTACAATCGAAGATTATCAACATTTTGACCAAAATCCACCGGCGAGCTTCAGAGCGTAAAACGAGAAAAAATGAAATAAGCCGAACATTTTGGAAAACTTGCTCATAGAGGTCCGACCTGCTGATTACGAAAATCACACCCCGCTCAGAAAGAGAGCTTCATATTGTAGGGTTAGTTATGGTGAGTAAAATTCAGAACGATATGATTTTTCCAGAATTCACCAGCGCTTTTATCTCTTTTGGAAAGAAGTCTGCGGCTACTCTTTAGCGCCCCGTAATCTACAGGAGGAGCACTATCGAATTAGGCGCTGCGTTGTATCCTTGCAAAGCGACCTCCTTAAAAGAATTTGAGGAAACTGGAAACGGAATATCGAGGACATGCAGTACATCAAATTCGCCTTGACGAGCTGAACACAATGCTGCTTCCGTCAGAATATATTCATTCCGAAGGAAGTTATGACGCTGCGTAGTTTGCGTGATTCGACGTCGAAGCACTTCGTTGCCAGCATTTTCAGGTGCCAAGTCGTGCCGAGCTCTGCTCCAAAGATTACAGTAATCTAGAAACCTTTGTCAAGACTTTAAAAAATTGTGCGGGAAACTAAACTTACTGAATAGTCGGATCTTCATTAGGTTTAGTACAGAAAACCTGTATGCATGTTGAACTTTGTTTTTGGCGCAAAAAGCAAAGGGATAATGTAAAAACCGCCAAGCATCCATATCAGCGACCACTTACAAAGAAAGGATGCTTGTCGAAGTAGGGTTTCTGTTTGAAATGTATGCACACTTATAGCGCTCAATACGCTTATTCCCATTCTGCTTTCGTTATCTGCAAAGCGCTTCTAAAGGTTGTTTCAGACTGCCGCACTGATCGCAGCAGACTGCAGCACGCCGCAGCTGACTGCAGCTGGCCACACTGACCGCAGCTAACTGCATCAGACTGCAGCTGAACGCACTGATCGAAGGCTGCACAAATTGCTGCATCCTTTCATGAAGGTAGAGAGGATAAATAATTGTAGCCCAAACAGTCTCTTAACAATATATGCCCCAAAAGACAACGCGAGCGAGAATAAAATAGTTATATGCCATGACAGGAGAAATCAGAACAAATATGAGCATATCGAGAAAAACAGTCGCCAAAATTAGACTGAGAAGAGTAGGTTGGAACCTATGAACTTACTAGGCGTAAATCACGGTGTTTTAACGTATTCGCAGTTGTTTTCCTTTTTACGAAAGGATGCAGCGACTTTGCGGCCGTTGCGGTCAGTGCGGTCAGCTGCGTCAGCTGCAATCTGCTGCAATCTGCTGCAGGCAGTATTAAATAACCCTAAGAGGGGAATTATGGGAATTTTTGGAGCAAAAATTTGCACGCGCTGTCACAATAGAATCGTTAGAAACCTCAATCTCTGAGCTCATATGGGGGCTACGATTGCTGCCAAAGCGCTTTATAACCGAAATTTGTTAAGCTTATGCTAATCATTACTCCTTTCAAGCGGCGAAAAGACCGCAATAGCTGTATTCATCTTAGCCAAACCCTTGAATTTTTGGCCTCAAAAACTCCTATAAGTCTTCTCCCAAAAGCGTTTTGCTGATATCGAAAGAAGATTTGAAATCAGCATTCTATGCTTTATAAAAAAGAAGTACACATTTCGTATGAGGAACTCCACTTCGACCAAGTATCCTTCGCTTGTTAGACGAGCACAGGCTTCAGAAACAAATCTTTACGGGACAAGCATGCTCAAATGTGATTTTCACTAAACGCGCGCATTTTGAATACCAGGCTAAAATAAACAAATGGCTTGTTAAAGGCAGTGGCTCGCAAATCCTCGACTTGAAGTTTTGCTTACCTGGGGTATTTCGGCATACACTTCGAAGAGCACGAAAACGGCGAAAACTAGCATCCGAGGCTCATCATTTTGAATTTAGACGAGTGTAACGCTTTATGTCATGGCTAGAGACGTAGAGTCGTTGCGGGACCATCGTGTTTATAGCATTGCGACATGTCGCCTTTGAAGGTCGGAGAGAAATCTCACGCTCGTCCGAGCGCCTGTCAGAATGGCTTACGCGCACGCGTTTAGGGGCAGTTTTCTAGGCGGAGACGGCATGCTGTGCAATCGGACCTGCTCTGTGCTCATATTTGGGATGCGAGCAACCTTCCGTATCAAAATTCTGATATGTTTGGTTTTGCCGAGCCACTGCCTTTAACAGCGGAGAGACAAGCTATAACACCAAGCTGAAGTGTGTATGTAAAACATCATATACAAAAATCATTATCTAAAAGCGCTAAAAACTTATGTGAGTAATATCTTCTCTTATATTCTCCTCCAAGACACAGCAAAGCAACTTAGTCCGTCTGGAACAAACACTTTTGTAAGTTCACATAAATTTCAGATTCTTGTTATCATGGACACATCCTCCCGGTCAGAAATTTATTCTCGAGCAGGAAAACGAATCCTTGTTACCCCTTCTTCAGAGTGAACAAGAACCCGCCGCGAAAAACAAAAAATAATTGATATATTAGGTCATTCCGAAAGTATTTTCGCTTTTTTCAAACGGGCGCCACATTCGATGGAACAAACATTTTTAAGAGATCTTGGCAGCAGTCGATGCAGAATTTCATTCTCTTTCTAATGGTTATGAAATTGTTGCAAAACAATCAATGGGGCTTCAGAATATAACTAAAATCTGCGACACATGATTTTTGAGATGGTCAAGTTTCACAATTTTTCAAAACTTTCATATTAATCCTCAGAAAAAGTTCAAGTGAAGGTTCGATAGAGCAAACCTCATAGAACACAGCCCAACTTTTTCCTCTTTTCGATAGCTTGTCATATATTTTTAATAGAAATTTAACTGATGCTACCGATTTCCATATTTGTACAGCTAAATCCTCGTAGAGCATCAAAGGAAGAGCAGCTCGGGTGCTGTTTGATGCAGCATTTTCTCCTCTTTCCAATGGGTGTTTTTTGTTTCCGATTCGTTTAGTTTTCGGGGATAAAATTATCACAATTCAATTTTTTAAGGAGCCCCAGGCTGTACCCGAAAAACTCGAAACTTGATATTTTGAATCCGTAAACTCTCATTTGTTTTATAAAATCAATATTAAGTCATATATCGTCTTGAAACATTGAAATTCCGAGTAATTACTGATGTTTGATGCGATTATGGCTAAAGTGGGCCTGCCAAAATCCGATGGCTTTGAAAAAAAATTTTTTTAAAAATTATGGCGAGCTATGAGAAAGAGAAAAAAGTAGTACTGTATTCTATATGGTTCACTCTATCGAGTCTTTACTTGAAGCCCTTCTGAGGATTGATATGAAAGTTCAAAAAAATCGTGAAACTTGACCATCTCAAAAAGCATGGGTCGCAGATTTTGGTTATTTTCTGAAAGCTCATTGATTGTTTTGCAACAGTTTCATAACCGTTAGAAAGAGAATGAAATTCTGCATCGACTGCTGCCAAGATCTCTTAGAAATGTTTGTTCCATCGAATGTGGCGCCCGTTTGAAAAAAGCGAAATTACTTTCGGAATGACCTAATATTTTTGCAAATACCGCTTATCTTGAAGAGTTTATTCGCTGTATCAAAACTTGCCTTTTTGTTGTTTCTTCCTTTTTTTATTTTCATGTTTTTGCCTGTTTTTATCTATTTCGCTCATGCTTATCTCGAACAACATTGTAAGCAAGATTATTTGATCTCTAAATCGTGCATTTATATCGACCCTTTATTTTCTGCATGCGTTTCTATGTATCAAGTGGAAGTTCAACACACGAGGGACAAGGGGAACTTTTCTTTCGAGGAAAAGGTAGAACCGATTCATGCCCCTGAGCCCAACACGGAGTTTAAATTGTTGAGTCCCTGTGAATTAGATACATTCAAGAATTCTTACATGAATTTCTGCAGTTTAATTGAGAATATATCTTTCAAAACTAACTTAGTATAAGCGACTATAGCTAAAAAAAGCATTGGTCTGCTTACGATATTGATCAAAGAGGATCGCTAATGTCGATCAAGTTTAAAACACTTTTCAAGGTTTCTTTACTCTCAAGGACTAGACCTATAATTAAAAAGTCATGACCCCTGCTGTCGTCAATTTAAAAGTAATCGCACAGCTTCGACATATTGGTTGGTAGCAAGGCGATGCCTTTCTAGCTTTTCTCTTTTGAATGCGACACTCAGTTCCTGGCATGGCGTAGACTGATGAGGTGCGATGTGAGGAAAGTGTTTGAATTGTGGTAACAAGATGAAGAAATTTATGCACTTTGCCGAAGACTGGTGAGTGGAGAAAGATATTTCGAGCAAAAATAAACTTCTTCGCAATCTGAATCAAACTCTTCGAGACCAAAATATAGGAAGGGTTGCTGATGGAAGACTATTTTGAAAAAAGAATTATGAAGACAAATCGAAATCTGGGGCGCTTAAAGAGTTTAGCGAGCTGCTGTCGTTAACTTTGCTGCGGACATCCGTCAATGAATTAGGTTGTAATTTTGAATTTGGCGAGATTTTGTATAGTGGGATAAAATAACTGCTAATTACAAATCTCGGGTTCATTTTTTGTGATGTAAAACTCATGCCATAAATCTACCGTGACCTTACATAAAAGGATCTACCATGCAAAATGAGTTTATAACCTAACCTCCTCCCTAGAACAAACTTCCCAGATTTGTGACAGTCTGCAACCTTGCTTCCCCTATATGCAAATCGAAATCTTTACATGAGAGCAGAAACATCCAAATGGCTGTGCTTGTTCACAATATGATGCATATAGCAAAGAATGACTGCCCACCATTCAAAAAGAAAAAAGTCACGAAAAAAAATAGCAAAGCTTATTTGCCAAACAATACTGCTCGTAATTTCTGCAAGTAGGAAATGCGGCGGTCACTTGTCTCTTTGGTGACACCTTAGTGTGGCCATATTTCACTCAAATACATGCTGGACGAGGAGCAACTTTTATATACAGACGAGCCTCTCTGGAAACGGGGTGTGTACGATAAGCAGCCAAATTTCACCAATAAGTACAATTTTCGCCTACGACAGCTTACTTAGGCTGCGTTCATACTAATCCCGAAGTTCGGGAACAGTCCAGCTCAGCGCTCAGTTTGAGAAACTACGATCTGACTAAGGTGATCGTAGCATGGTCATATCTGTCTTTTTTAAAGTCTAAAGCAAAAATAATGAGCGGTATTGTACATAGTTCAGGAAAGCAAGTCTCACCTTGGTATCACCTGGCTTGGCTTTATCTGACTTAATCGCTGGTGTCTTTTCTGTTCTCTTCTCGTTTGCAGGCAGTTCCGGTAGCTTCCTGTAAAAATATGTCAGAAACAGACAACTTTCTTCATGTCGCTGTCACTTCATTGACAGTCACAGCCACTTAGTGTTGCTATGTCACATCACTCTGAAGTAACTCTTGGATTTTGGCATGTTGTCACACCTAGAATGTAGCACAGTTTGGAGTGGGGAGTGGAATTTTTTATTTTGTTGGACAGAGCGTGTCTTACGTTTGAGGATTCTCGTTAAATCACTGGAAAAGGTCGATATCTTAGGCTATTTCGTAATCGCGCACTCTAACTTGATTTATCGTTGATCGCCTGCTTAGTGCCCTCGCGCTATGAAATGGCAACCACCGGTACTCTGATGCTTTGTATGTCTCGTTGTTTTTATAAGATTTGCTGATTGCGTCTGCTTTGGCATTTTCTCCCTTCTCAAACATCTGGATTTTGTGGCAACTCCCAATTGCGCTCAACAACTATTTATAATTTACAAACAAGACCGTGATTTTCCTCTAAATAAATATCAAACCCATTTTTTGAGTGCAAAACTCTGCAGGTTATTTTACAATCACTAATGAATTGATCAACGATGAACAAAGTAAGTTGCGTCCAAGCCTCGTTTCAGTCCGACGCGAGTTTGCATTGAAGTCATCTTTATATACAGTACCATCAACGGCGCCGTCAAGAAAAGCGGATCAAACGCGGAAGTACTACGGAAGTGCCGCTTATCCAACTCGCTTCGAAGCTGCTCAAATGAAAAAAAGGGGGTACAATTTTGCAATAAGCGCGATTGTTTGTCTAAAAAATAATGTTTACCGCCTAAAATTTTTTTGTTTTCTTTTGACTCTATTGTTTTTTTCGTTTTTAAAATTGTTTACTAGATGTTTACAGCTGTGCTCCTCACACAATATCGAAGAAAATATAGATTAACGTTAGATGATGCTCATTCACAGTCACTCCACGAAAACCTTCAAACAATTTCCATTTTGGTGAAATGGTCATTTTCACATCTCAAAGGGGCAGGCAGCAAAAGGCTTGAGTATATCCACATATATAGAGAACAAAAGGGAACGACATCTTTGCCTGGGACTCTAGGAAAGGCAAGGAACAGTTGACAGAAGATTTCTGAAGAGAACCCTCTGCGAAACTGATACAGAAGGTATGCAGCTGGTGTATAATAAATTTTGGTAAGATTTGTGGAGAATAAAAAGAGTGCATCTCACGAAATCTTTCACACCTGCCAAACTGAGGTCTTTGAAAAAGCGGCTACAGCAAGATGGTAGAGATAATTTGGAAAGGTGAGTTGGCGTAGAATACGTTTGCTGCCCTTTTTGGAGGGTTTGACAATATGGTCTGGAGGAAACGTGAATAAGTTTGCGCTCGATTTTGCACAATAGAATTAGCCTTTCCTGTGAAAAACACTAAAACGAGATAGCAATCTGTGTGGGTTTCGTAAAGAAAGTAAGTTGAACACAGTCATCCAAATTCCGTTGCATGTTTTTGATGTAGCCTTTCCGCAGCGTATACACAAAAAACGCGTTAGATCATTTGAAAAGCTGGAAAGCAGCTTTGGATCTATTGGTAAAGACTGCATTGTTTGACCATTGTTTTCTCTCCATACATGCATCTACGTCAAAACGACACGTAAGCAGATAAAATGGGAAACAATGGATATCAACAGAAAATGAAAAGAACGGCGATAAACATTTTACAGAACATTCCAAGAAATATAAAAAAAGCTTCGAATTACACGCACATCCCCCTAATCTATGTGAGCCTTTTTTCGTTTTGGACCACTCCGAAGAAAGTTATGCTGAAAGGGCAATACCGGCGCGTTTTTACGTTTAGCACTGTGGCTTGTGAATGCGTGGACACGGAATTGGGGCCCATTCTGTGAAGATTCATGTGGTATATTTTTTTTGTTGTTCGGTAAAAAGAAATAGTATCACTAAAGAGCAAATAAGAAAAATCATGACTTCTTCTTTCGTAAAGTTTTTCAAAGCTTCCAGAAACTACTCTTACTTAGCCCTTACTGGATTGGTAGTTATTAGGGTGTCCCATAAGTCTTTTCATATCTGACATTTCACCGAATAAGTAGCAGTGGTGGTCCCAAAATTTCGGACCGGAGGGGGGGGGGGGGACAAAAATTTTCCTGAGTGAAGGTGCATGGCGTCAGCCTTCTTGGGGAACATCAATTTGAAGGTTCAAATATGAAAAGACTTATGGAACACCCAATAACTCTTGTATATAAGGTTGTTACATAAGTCTTGTTACACTTTCTCACGACAATAAGTAATGCACCTCATAATCTTTACAGGGCTCCAGGGTACCGTTCGATAGAGCAAAGCAAGCTCTACAAGATGATATGCAAGTTTGCACCACGAACCACTGGAAGTTTGCATCCGGAATGTGAGTCGCACTGAGAACCCAGAAAATTGGGAAAAATCATATCTTCTTACGAAAAAATCCTCCGCATCTCCAACTTGTTTACACAGATTGCATACCAAATCGGACACTCATATGTACCAATGCTGTATCTTTTCCTCGCCTAAAAATTGAGGAAACGAAAATTTTCTTGTTTTGACAAAAACGGAGCTATGCTGTTTCTATTCATGTGGCTGTATACCACAAGTCCTTAGAAGTACAACCGTAAATTTTCAGCTTTCCATAGGCCCTAGCTTTCGAGAAATACCTTTAGATTTTTTCGCTTGGGTGTTCAATGCTAAATTATTTAATTTTCGAAAACTAGGGCTTCTGGAAAGCTGAAAATTTACGTTATGCTTCTAACAAGGGGAGGATACTTGGTCGAAGTGGCGTTTCCATATAAAATGTAAATATCTTATGGAGCATAAAACGCTGATTCCAAATCTGCTTTCCATATCTGCAAAGCGCTTCTGCAAAGAGAGTTATGAGAATTTTTTCATGCAGAAATTTGAAAGGGCAGTTACAATAAAATCATTCGAAACTTTAGCCCGCGAGCTCATATGGGGCTATGATTACTACTAGGGGCTTTTATGCAATAGATACCTTCAATCCAATAAACTCATGCCGTCATTACTCTTTTCAAGCGCCGGAAAGATCTCAACACCTGCTTTTATCTTACAAGGGAAGGATACCAAATTAGTTTGGCCTTTTGAGATAGAACACATATATTTTTAATCATCTTGGAATGGTGACTCCAAATATGCTGTTCCTAGCTGCTTAGCGCCATTCCGAAGCGAGTTATGGGCTTGCTGTTGTGAATAAATAACAAACTTCTGAATGTCGTAAGACGGCGTATAGATAAGAATCTGCTCGAGAAAAGTGCTACTATATTGAACTAGCCTTAGATTAATTCTTTCGTTCTTGGAAGGGAGCATTATATACTTACAATAGTACCTAGACGTCGACACCGTAGCACCAGTAGGTCGAGAAGCACGCAAACTTTGCATAGAAAAGAGACCATAACTGGCTTCAGAAAAATGCTAAGCAGCTAAGAGTATTAAAACCAGCGTTCCAGCTGATTCCAAATATATGTGTCTCATCTTAAAAGGCAAATCTAAGTTAGTATCCTTTCCTTGATAGCCAAATCGTTGTATTTTTACCTCAAAAAATTCTAAGAACTCTCCTCCCAAAAGCGGTTTGCAGGTAAGGAAAGCGGATTTGGCAGCGTTTCATGTCTTATAAGTCGGTATACATTTCTTATGGAAAAGCCACTTCGACTAAGTATCCTTCCCTTGTAAGGGCTTGTATTAAGTTGTCCGGAAATTGATGTCCGTTTCTCTTGTCCGTTTTCGTTGATGTTTTGAAAATAATCTGGAGCTTTCGATCAACAAGCTATGAACCATTTTGAAGCTAAATAGTTGCCATTTCATCACATCTATTTCTTGGCAGACAACTATGGCACTTTTCCGAAGATTTAAGTCCTCGAATAAAGATGTCAAAGCAAGACTTCCGCCTGATTTACTACTACGAATTCTCCCTTGGTCGCATTGCAGCTGAGAAGGCTCGGAACATGTACACCGTGTGGGGCGACGGGAATGTTAGCGAACGGACTGTGCGAGGCTGGTTCAAAAAATTTAAGGATGGTGATAATAATCTTGAAGGCGAGGAAGGTCGATCGACCGTCTTTTCTCGATGACGATCAGCTGAAGGCTGTGGTAGAAGACGACCCCCATATGATTGTGCGAAAAATTGCGGAAGACTTAGGTGTTGGTCATAGCACGGTTGCAGAGCAATTGGGTAAAATCGGCGAAGTAAAAAAATGGACAAATGGGTACCCCACGAACTGAGTCCCAGCCAGGAGAACCGCCGATATGAGATCTGCTCTGCACTGCTTTTGGGCAACAAAAATGATCCGTTTCTTGAGCGAATCGTGACCTGCGACGAGAAGTGGATTTTATACGATAACTGAAGAAGATTTGCGCAGTGGCTGGACAAGGATGAGCCGCCCAGACCGTTTCCCAAACCTAAGCTGCATCCGAGAAAAATAATGGTCACTGTTTGGTGGTCTGTTGACGGCATCATCCACTATAACTTCTTGGATCCGGGTGAAACCATCACTGCAGAGAGGTACTGCAAGGAACTCGACGAGATGCATGAGGAACTTAAGAAAATACGTCCGGCTTTGGTGAATAGGAAAGGGCCTATATTTCTGCATGACAATGCCAGACCACACGTTGGAAGTTTGACCCTACAAAAACTAAATGAGTTAGGATATGAAACCCTGCCTCATCTTCCTTACTCACCAGACCTATCACCTACAGATTAACACTTTTTCAAGCATCTCGACAACTTCTTGCAGGAGAAAATCTTTAAGGAAAATGAGGATGCCGAAAATGCTTTTCTGCAATTTATCGCCTCCAAAACTCCAGATTTTTATGCTGCTGGAATAAGTAAATTGGTATCGCGGCAAACTGACATCGCGTTGGCAGAGATGCGTTGATTCTAATGGTTTTATTTTGATTAAAAGGCTTGTGTTTGGGCTGATTTATGAGGCTTTAAAGTTAGGGTAGCAAAACGGACATTAATTTCCGGACAACTTAATATAATAGTATACAGCTACATGAATATAAACAGCATAGCTTCGTTTTTGTAAAAACAAGAAAACTTTTCTTTTCTCGACTTCTAAATAAGGAAGAAATACAGAAATGGTACGTATGAGTGTCTGATATAGGGTGTAATTTCTTTGAGCAAGTTGGAATTGCGTAGGATTTTTTGAACAAAGATATGAATTTTTCGCCATTTTTTAAGCCTTTAGTACGACTCAGATTTTGCAAAGTTGCTGCAAGCTTTTGCATACTATCTTGTAGAGCTTGCTTTGCTCTATCGAACGTTACCCTGGAGCCCTGTAAAGATTATGCGGTGCATTACTTATTGCCATATGAAGTTAAAGTGTAACAGGACTTATGTAACAACCTAATACTTGTAACAGTTTCAACTCTATAGCAAATATTTTTATTCCATGATATTCTAAAGGCAAACAATTATGCACTATCTAGTAGTCCTTGCGCATTCTGAATGCTAAGTCCAAATATGCTTTTTTTCTATGAAACAGTTTCTGAAAGAAGTGCTGAAAGAAAAAGGCTTAGTTGAAAATTGTTAAGCCTCAAGTTCCAGAATCAGCGAAAAGCTGTACACTAACGTGTAAATAATTCTTTATGGTTCATATTGACCACAAGGAGAGGAAAAGCTACTAGAAATATGTGTAGGACAAGTTCTGGTGAAGCAATGTTAGAATAAGCGCCTGAACATCTACTTCTTAATTTGCGCGCAACATGGTCTTCACATCTCAGAGCAAATATCGTTGCTGTACGGCGGTGATACAAGGTGACAAAGAAAGCACTCAAACTGTACTTCCATGAGTGACGGTTATAAATGCTAAACCAGATGCACCTGTATTCATATCCGCTCTTGTTTTTACGATCTACCCCTTCTAAGAAGTAATAACTTTCAGGCGGCGTGATCGTACATCTCCACAAATGTTATGATTTCAAATTTTGTATCCAGCTGCTGCAAGTTGCTCGTGTCCTTTATCAGCGCCGTGCTAACGAAGATCTAAATTCGACAACTAGGACAAAGCGCGCCCAAGTGTTTCGGCACGGCGCTGACACACGCGAACGGACGCAGTCTTACGCGGTAGAAAATAAATTGCAATTCTAGTAGAAAGAGCGATTACGCAGAAGGCCAACTCCCAAAAATTTCTTTTGGATTGAACTGACATTTCCAACACTAAACGAAGAAATAAGACTTCTTACGTTAAAACCGAGAATTTAGATGTTAAGATCAATAAATAATTGAATTCGCTGTCTCACTTCAAAATGTGCTAACAAAGTTTGATGTGAAAGAGAAATTGGAACGACTAGCATTCTGACTGGAAAGAAACCAACTTACTCGGGTGCAATTTTCGTCTCAATTTTCTGCACGGCTGCCGTTTCAAGCTTTGGCGGTTGGATCACATGTTTGTATGCAAAATCAGTAGGCACCTTCTTGTCAGCAAGTCGATTTGCTGATTCCTAAAAACAAACCATTCAAAAGGTTTCTGCTTCTTTCCTACATGAAGAAAGTACTCACCTCCGGCACCTTTTCGGTAGTTGGCCTAACATACGTCGGCACAACATTCACTTCCGTTTTGCCAGTCTCGACCTCGTACGGACGCGCCTCAAGTTCGCAAATCTCCTCCTCTGGCAAAATTTCGCTTTCGTCCAGTTGCACCATCTCCTCGGCTGGCACGACGTGCTGAGGAATTCTGGTCGCTCCAGCCTGAGTAGAAGCGACTATGAGAAAACTAGCCTGGAGTCCAGTTAGAGAATATAGCTGTCGTAATTAGTGCGATGGATAGCTAGCTAATTTGGAATAAACGCCAACTTTTTCACTGTGTCCATCTTTGACGACTCGCTTCTTTATGGCTTTAGCTGCTTCTTCTTGCTCAAGTCGTAATTGTTCAGCTTTTTCCTCTTCTGTTTTCAGCTCGAGATCTTCGGTGTAGGTGACCTAAACCGAAGGCAGAAATGACCTGTTGATGTATGAACTACATTTTGTTTGGAAAGTATTAGGCTGTTACATAAGTCTTGTTACACTTAACTTCTAACGGCGATAAGTCATACACCTCATAGTCTTTGCAGGACTCCAAGGTACCATTCGATAGAGCAAAGCAAGCTCTACAAAATGGTCTGCAAAATTTCGCACCAGCTCCGACCCACCGTAAGTTTGCAGCCAAAATCTGAGTCGTACTGAAATTCAAAAAATCGCGAAAAATTCATATCTTTGTTCAAACAAATTCTATGGATCTCCAACTTGCTCACAAAAATTGCCCACTATATCAAACACTCATATGTACCGTTGCTATATTTTTTCCTTATCTAGAAATCGAGAAAAATAATTTTTTTTAGTTTTTACAAAAACGAAGCTATGCTGTTTCTATTCATGTAGCTGTATACTACAAGCTCTTAGAAGTATGACCGTAAATTTTCAGCTTCCCAGAAGCCCTAGTTTTCGAGAAATACCTAATTTAGCATTGAACACCCGAGTGATAAAAGCTAAATTTGGCATTTCTCGAAGACTAGGGCTTCTGGGAAGCTGAAAATTTACGGTCATACTTCTAAGAGCTTGTAGTATACAGCTACATGAATAGAAACAGCATAGCTTCGTTTTTGTAAAAACTAAAAAAAATTCTTTTTCTCGATTTCTAGATAAGGAAAAAATATAGCAACGGTACATATGAGTGTTTGATATAGTGGGCAATTTTTGTGAGCAAGTTGGAGATTCATAGAATTTGTCTGAACAAAGATATAAATTTTTCGCGATTTTTTGAATTTCAGTACGACTCAGATTTTGGCTGCAAACTTACGGTGGGTCGGAGCTGGTGCGAACTTTTGCAGACCATTTTGTAGAGCTTGCTTTGCTCTATCGGATGGTACCTTGGAGTCCTGCAAAGACTATGAGGTGTATGACTTATCGCCGTTAGAAGTTAAGTGTAACAAGACTTATGTAACAACCTAATATTTAGGCAAAAGTTGTACAATGTTGTACAATGCTCCAAGGAATGAAAGCAAAATACTGGGTTGAAATAAAACTTCGCAATTCTTTGCAAATAAGCAATAGACGTTAAAGTTAACCAACAAAGTATAGCCAAAATGCAGATGAACAACAAAATATTCGTTGGTCTTAGGTACTATGACTGTTTAGGTACTATGATTGTTACATAAATACGGTAACTATACGATAGGGGAGAAAAGTACAGATTTCAGAGATAACAAAAGAGGTCATCTGAAAAGCTCATGAAATTGGTGGTACGACTTTTTTTGTACCACTGCAGTAATATTACTTCATGATGTCGAAGTTAACCCGACACAGATACATTTAGTTATAGCGCTATAGCATGCACGATACCAGGTATGTGGCGTTGCAGAAAGTAGTTGTAAAGCTAAAAGATTTCATAGATTTATTATCTGATTATTTTCTACCTTTGACTTCTTATAAATGTACAGGGTGCGCCAGAATTATTTGCGCGTGTATTCTGCAACGCAAAACTCGTGCAAGACGAGATCAGCGATAGGCAAAAAGCTATTTTGTTTCAGTGAAGTTTTATCATTAAGAGCCTATAGCATGAGTTGGAGTTTCTAAGTGTGGCTTGAGAAAAATCAGAAAATATCTTACTGATTAGGTTGCGCGCAGCACGCAGGTAACTTTTCAGAGAATCTTCTGCTTCTTCATAGGAAAATGCTCCTGTGATGCAAGGAACACACCACATGAAAGAGCAAGATTTCGGCTGCAACATACTGTAAGCGCAAAATCTAGGATGGTCTGATAAGAAAATTATCGACGTTTAAACGAAGTCATGTGTTTGCTACATGCTCAAAAACTGCACATTTTAGGGGTGCGAATGAGCGGAAAAAAGCAGAAATTGACTCCAAATAAGGCTGGAGTTCAATTTCATCAGTGGAAAAGAAATGTAGAAGCTTTATGAAAGCACTATAGCATTGAATCCTGTGACAGGCACGTTTCTGTAGCTTACAAATGTGATTTGAAAACAAAACGGCCACTGATACGCGGGTGGCATTTGCATACTTTTTGTTGCCATTTTTGGAAGAATAATTGTTGGTGAACGCCAGTACCACGATTCGATAGCGCAAAACCTCCTCTACACTGTGGACATAAAATCCCTTGAAAATGTCTCAAGAATCTCCAGTTACGGAATGAATTATGACTACCAAAAAATTAGGTTTTTGCGCCTTCTAGAAATATAAGTACAACAATTTCATTATTTGCACAAAGGTATGTCAGTCCTCCTGGGCTCACAAAGCGTTGTTTTGTAGAGGATGATTGCAGCATTCTACCACATAAATTTTGAAATCAAAACTATGAGTAGTTTCTTTGAGCACTCATGCAAAGTTGACGCAAATATTTTTGGCGCACCCTGTAATGATGAACCAATAGAAACTAGTACAAGACTAATATTTCTCACCTCACGGTGCTTCTCAGGAATTTCATGCGGTTTTTCGATCAGTTTCGGTTCAGCTATCTCAAATGTCGCGTCCACCTAAATATTTTGAGATTTTGGTCACAACTATGCTGAGTTTGTTCATTTTTAAGGATACGGGGATACGTTTAGTCCGTGAGTGAAACCTCGTTGCTCAGTTTGTTACCTCAAACTCAGCATCAGCTTCTTCAAAACTCAGACACTCCACTTCGATATCTTCCGGTCTGGTGACAACTAATGGATAAGGGGACTGAAATTTCTATAATGCAGCTTGAAGAAGAAACCACTACTTGTGAATTTGTGAGAAAAATGTTCAGAGGTTTTTTAAGGAAACTTTTTTTGGAAGATCAGATTTTGAAATTGGCGAATAAAATAAGATAATTGCAAGATATGAAACAGGTTTTTTCGTTTAAACACAAGATGTATTTTGTTTTATTTGCGTGGTTTTTACTTGGTAATGCAAAGCTTTGTGAATGTAATTTTCGCATGGGGCTCAAATCTTACCTTTCTACTTTCGTCGCCGCTTTCCTCTAAGCTATGCATTTCATCTTCAACCTCCTCTTCTTCGTCCTCCTCATACTCTTCTTCCTCTTCATACTCCTCTTCCTCGTCGTATTCCTCCTCTTCCCAATATTCTTCGTCGGAGTACTAAAAGATTGTAATTACAATGTGGTTCAGATCCAAAAATCAGAAAACCTCTTCGTCATCGTAGTATTCTGAGTCTTCTTCGCTGTCACCCCGCATCGCTGCTTTGTCCACTAACCGAAGCGTACAGCCAACGTCCACTTCGTCATGATAGTGCTGACCGTCGAAGTCCTGAATTTGCATATTATTCCGATAAAAAGAATCAAGAATAGGGAAAGGCGTAAAGTTGATTGGTTTATCCACATTTCTAAGTCCTTAGCAACTTCGCAGAATGCTGATTTTTGAACTTCAAGACAGTTTAGTGAAAAATATATGGATAGTCAGTGCAGCCTTAGGCGATTATCCAGCATATCCAAAGTCAATTTTTCACATCTACTAAGTGTTAAATTGCTTTTTGACTTTTATGATAATTACTAGGTTGGCTCGAAAGTTCTTGCGTAATTCAAACAAAATTCAATAACCTTTCAATACCTAAACCTAAATTCACGATCTTGTTCTCTAAAAATATTAGAAGGCTTGCGCTCCATGGCGGAGGTTTAAGCGCAAGATTCCATGAGCTAGACATCGAGAACGAAGCTCTCAGGTATGGGGCTTCAAAATTTGCGATTTTGTGTTTGGTGCTAGAAAATCGCGGAGTGTCGCTAGGTAGCCGAAAAAAATCTGTAAAAATTACTTACACAGCAGAAGTCCATATGTTACTTTGGAAGGCTTTGATATTGTACGGTAAAGCAAAAACAAAAAATTTCTGAAATATGTCATTTTGCGAAAAAAATCCCCTCATTACCGCAGTTTTACGGCGAGCACTTTTATACACTCCAAAAAACGTCGCAAGGCTCTAAATAGGCACTATGTCTTATTTCTGGTTGCAAACTGTGTTTTTGTGGAAAAATTACAGCGATAAGGGGATTTATCCTGTAAAATGACAAATTTCAAAATTTTTTTGTTTTTGCATTTCCATGAGAGATCAAAGCCTGCCAAAATAACGCATGGACTTCTGCTGTGTAAGTAATTTTTACAGATGTTTTTCGGCTACCTAGCGACATTCTGCGATTTTCTGGCACCAAACTCAAAATCGCACATTTTGAAGCCCCGTATCTGAGAGCTTCGTTCTCGGGGGCTAGCTCATGAAATCTTGCGCTTAAACTTCCATCATGGAGAGCAGGCCTTCTTATATTTTTAGAGAATAAAACTGTGAATTTAGGTTTAGGTGAAAAGTTATTGAATTTTGTTTGAATTACGCAAGAACTTTCGAGCCAACCTAATATTAGGTTGGTGCAAAAGTAATGCGCGTTTTGCGAGTTCTCACTTTGACGTACTATAACTTTCTAAAAGATTCATATTTTTTAGTGCGGCAAAGTTCATCAGAGGCATCAAACCTTTCTCTATACAGCGCACATTGCCTTAGGTTAACTTCGCAAATTGGTGGAAAAATATGGATTGATAAGCAAAAAAATTTTTTTTGGAAACCTCGTTTTTAACTGATCGTAACTTCCTTCAAGATTTGTCAGTATGAATGATTAGTTGACTATCTTGTAGTCGCAAGCCAGTAGTACAAAAGAAGTACAAAAGGGCTCAAATGAAGAGTATCTGCGAAAAGGAAAAAAATAATATTCAAAATTTTCCGCTTTTTTCTACATTTTTTGTGGCCTTCAAAATCCCAAAATATGGAGAATTTTGATTTTCTGTGTACTGAACAGCTTCCACATTTCTGCAAAAACTATCAATAAGAGGTCCATCCTTACGCTTACAGAAATGAACAAAACCTTAGCGATTACCCTCTTCGAAGAAAATCTATGGGCCACAGAATGGCCAAAGCCATCACTCATGTTGAGGCACCGAGATCTCAGTCTAAGTAATTTCTAGAGAAACAGTAAAGCATGCATAACGTAGAAAATTTCTACTACATACAGTATTTAAATTTTCAAAAGAATGCCTTTACTCGCACTTGAATTCTGGCCGAAAAAGTAAGTGCAGTGAAATTCTGGTTTTGAGTGCGGTTGTATGAAGCTCTACAAATTTTCAACGAATGAGGCTAGAAGCTTCTTTCAACCACCATTGAATAGAGCATGAAAGAAGCTTTTTAATAATATGCTGGGTAAGTTTTATAGAAAAACTTTGATGGAGAAAAGCTATCTTGAAAGAAGGGCTAGAAAAACGCGCATTACTTTTGCACCAACCTAATATTTCGAAGTCACTATGGTCGTCCGAAAACTTATCACCATTTCCATTATTCCCAGTCATATCGCATTGGCAGTTTGAATAGAAAGAGTATACTAATATAAATAGTCTTAGTCGTCACTATACACGCAATGAAAATAAAACATAGATTTCTGTCCGAAACATTCTCGTGAAGATGTGTTTTATCGAACAACTCATCTCAAGGTAGATCTTCAAAGATAGAAGTTTTTCAAAGCAACTTTGTAGGTTACTCTGATTACCTTAAAACACATAGCGGGAAACGACATTGATGTTTGAGTCGAGGTGCAAAGATAGTCACATCCTCTATCAGCTCAGCTTGTATTCGCTTTGCAAACCGCGTCGGTTATTGTGGCATTGGTGTTTCTAATGTTTCATAGCTCGGTACAGAACTTTATGGCAAGGTAAACAGACGTGATGAGACATGTAGTCTGGAGCTTGACTCAGTGCTTCTGCCATCATTTGTCAAGTGAAAAATACTGAGATCAGATTCAAAAAAATTTCGGGTTTGCTTTTTATGTTCTGCTGAGAAAGGAAACAAGAAGCAAGCTGCAGCTTCTCGCAACGCGAAAACAACAAGAAACCACGGAACATGAAGGCCGGAAACGTCGTTTTAGGTAGAGGTATGTCACGAAAGGTGTGGCCTCAAACGGACATCTGTAAAAGACCACGCAGGCGTACACACTTACAAAAACTGCACACTTGTACCAGCTATCTGCGCGGAGAGGGGGAGGGGGGGGGGGGGAGGGGGGAGCCTATTGGCACACGTCTTTTCCTACATCAGTTTCACCGCTAATCAAAACGGTTACTGTAATAGATCGTAGGGAAGCGGGACCTCGCCTGGCTGGCTGTTGCCCGCCCTTGCAGCTATGAATAGCGGCAGCCTATTGGTTCGACAATTGGCATTTGTTCTTTTCTCTTCTTTTTTCTAGATTCAAAACAACTTTTAATTGCATGTATACGCTCCCACCTTCTATGACTGCTTTAGTATGACCGCCTAACAAAAGTTCTTTGGATTGGCGTTCAATTTGGTGGTTTGAGTTGCGTGGTTATAGAGGCGAACTGAAAATGGTTTCAGGGTGAAATTGGAATTAAGGCAGCGGAAGGACAGTCGTGCAGTCGCTTTATGCCCTAACACAAAGCGGATAATTTCTTTGATTCCATCCAAATCTACTTTTCGAAACTATTCGATACAAGTGCGCGGGCATAACCGAGACAGTCCCTCGTTCTGTGATGAGTTGCTTATGCAGTAGTTTTATTGGTGACTAGCTGGATTACCCGGCTCCGCCGTATGTTCTGAATAAAAAATTCCATTTCTTAACCGATCCGGACCAAACTTGGCACACAGACACTTCGGGCCCCGGCGGGTGTCACAGTCCACTTTTCGTTATCGATCGATGTCGATTTTATCGAATTTTTGCAAAATTTGAGCTAGGGGGCTGGAATTTGGCAGAGGGGTGTAATCGAGCATGCTGATGTGCCAACTCCCAGCCCCGTAGCTCAAATTTTGCAAAAAATCGATAAAATCGATATCGATCGATGACGAAAAGTAGCCTATGACACCCGCCGGGGCCCGTAGTGTATGTATGCCAAGTTTGGTCCGGATCGGTTCAGAAATGGAATTTTCTATTCGGAACATACGTACAGACAGACAGACAGACAGACAGACAGACATACAAACATTCAGCTTTATATATAAGATAGCGTTTTTTTTTGTTAACATCAGGAAAAAAATTAACATACTCAGGTAGAATGTTTATAGGGTCTGTAGTAGGTGTGGTTTATAACGGGCGAGCATCAGCACCGTCCAGCATATGTTTTTTCTTCGTAACAAGCATATTAAGAAAAGAGGCGTGAAAGCCATATTGATTGTGCTTTGATCTAATAAAAAATCAAAGAAACCACGAACCTTATCTTCACTGAAATAGGTTTGATGGGCATAATAAAACAAAAAACGCGCCAAAATTTGAGCTGGAAGCACTTTAGATAGTTACTTTGCAAACACCCTGTAGTAAGAATACTTTTGCCCCTTTTGGATATTTGAAAATGTTTAACAGTGTTTTTATGTACTACAGCTTTATGAAACAATGATGGCCCATTGCAGCTTACAAGCGTGATTGGCAAGATTCTATAAAATGATGATCGCATAATGGCGCACAGCCAGCACCAAATAAGCAAATCCCATGGCATTACTTGCTGTCGGAACAACCTCAAAAATCCTAGATTTCACCGGGTAAGTTCCAAGTTTCTGGTATAGGACGATAGAATCGCTTCGCAGATAAGGAAATGACTGCTCTTTTACTGATAATTCCTATATTTCATCGCGTTACTACTGCTACCAGCAAGCTATAAAGCTCTTCTTCCCATTTCCATCTGTCATTATTTAAATTGAAAAAATGAAGGATTCACGAGAGTGTAAAAATGTGTGTAGTCAATTAGAGCAGTTTTTCAGATCTAATCTCATCGTCTAAAGGTGATTTTTGATTGTTAAATATTATTGTGCTTTGCTTATGTCGCACAACCATTCACAAGGAGGTTTTGTTTTAACCCTCATCAAAGATAACAAATAAATAAAAATGATATTGGGTTAGAAAGAAAGTTCTAGGACATTGCCTTTAGACAAAGTTTTTGTTTTGATGTAAGCACTAATTAAAGCACTAATCTCTAAAAAATTATGGTAAGCGCAAGCCTTACCAATGTTTTCAGTGAAAATTCGAGCGAAAATTCTAAAGCATAGGTTTTTGCCCTAACCCAGATCTCCAAATTCTATGAAGGTTATGGAACCCCCACATGCTCCACTTTATAGTATACACATACTTACCCACTTACATACATAGCTCGGATGAAATTTGAGCTTAAACAACAAGAATAACGAGGTAATTCAAAAGTGGCAAACTCCGCCCCCATCAATCCCAGGCTCCTCCCACTTGTTTAAATTCCAGCTACAGGCAACTGAGAGTGCAGATGCAAAATTTTGCGCATGTACATACATTAGAATTCGAGATAACAGATTTGATCTAAAAATGTCCGAGAACTTCCTTACCAACCTAATAATTAGTCAAATGGTAACTGCATACGCAACGATAAGCGGATGCCACTTCCGTAACCAGTACGTAACATAACTCAAGCACATCTTCAGCTGTAGAATTTGGACCCCTTACTGCGTATTTACCTCAATTATGGAAGAAAGGCTACCACGCGGTACATGTACATAAGCTCCAGATACATGGGCAAAAGCTTGCCATTTTTAGGATGAGCATGGCACATTAGATTCAATAGTTCAGCAGACTGCACTGATTGGAAACGTGGTTGTGCAACTGTTTTAGGAATTCTCACAGCTATTAGTATCAAGCTCAAAAACGAAGCTGATTCCGTTGATCTCAAAAATTACCTGTACGATCGTAAAAGACACCGTATACGTAATGTTCATCTCTAGTCGCTGTTAGCGCCGTCGTAAAAAACGGCTACGGCTATGAAAAGTGGAGGAGGATGGTGAAGTGCATTGGCAGCAGAGCAGACAAGCTGCTGCAGAGCCGTCCGTCGACGTCGTGTGGACAGCCAGCACAGTCAGGTGTAAAGCTCGAAATCGAATAAAATACAGAAAAAAGTCTCTATGTGTAACGATGCGAACGAATCACTAGCATCGATTTGGGTGAAATGGCAAAGAGCTGAAGAGTACACAAGTGCTGAGTGAAACGATTCTGAAGAGATGAGATTGTGACTGCCGACCTCGACGTGATTGATTGTTGGAAATGAGCAATTGTCTGGCCGGTGAAATGGGTGCTTAGTGGTTTTTTTTGTAACAAAAAGGCAAGGGAGGTCGAAGCTTTCGCTTTTATGAAGTCTGTTGCGTCAAAAGTTATTCTGAGAGAATACTCAGCGATTGAGACAACGCTAAGATCACACTCTCTCTATATGGAAGCTTGGAGATTTCATGCTTTGAAAATACCGTACCCATCCTTGATGAGTCGTTGGGAATATTTTCCTTAAGCAATAATTTTTTGAAAGCCGCACAGCATAAGGTAAACGAAACACCTTTACGATCATTTCTTAGTTGCCTTGAATAAAAAGCAGCTGCACGTGTTCCAAACTATATTCAATGCTCAAGTAAATGAGCGAAAATGGACAAATGGTGAAAATCTACTCTTACACTAATAAGTAAGCAAAAAGTGCTAGCATTTTCACAAGATGATATGACGTGAGAGCGTGAACTAAAAAAAGGGAAGTGATTCTTTTATCACAGTTCAAAATGGCATGTCATGTTTTAGAAGATTACCGTATAACTTCAAAGGCAAAAAAGCATCATAAAGTCTTTTACAAATTTCTAAAGGCACAAAATTCAAACTCGCGCAAAATTAAAAAGATATTTAAGAACAGAATTCTAGGATTTCTAACATTGCATTGTAAATTTCCACTTTACTCAAAACGCTTATACAGTTCGAGACACCCTCGCTTGCTTTCATCCACTGAAAAAAAATTCATTCAATCTTTTTTCATGACAAAAATCTTTCGAATTCCTCGGATACTTTTTAGCTTATTTTCTTACATGATAATTCTAGTTAAGATATCAATACTCCTTATTCTCCATATATCAGACCTCAAATCTTCTACTTAATTATATTTTTAGAATAATAATGGTGAAACTATAGAATGTTAACCTCACAGGCAGCGCAAGTAGAATTGCTTTAAATTTTGCAACCGCTCCAAAGGAGCATTGTTCAGCAACTAATCCCAGAAAAACTTACAATGAATGGAACTCGAAGTTCTCTCTAGCTCACTCTAGCAGCTTTACGTCACCAGCCTTTTTCAAACTGGGCTCGAGAAAGCAATGAATGGAATAAGCTTTAGTTCATGAGCAGCTGCTTGAAAGCTAGCGCGTGATTTTTCCTATAGAATAAGAGTTTAAAAGGTTTTAGAAACTCACAAGTGAAATCTTGGCGATGCAGTGCTCAGAAGCACTAAATAAGCTCTATCTAGATGATGCAAGGTATAAAATTGGGCGGCAACGATTCGTTGTAAAATGACCTACGAAAAACGTGGAATGAGCCTTGAGCGACGTTTCATCGCTATCCGCTATATACATTACGACTATTTCACTTTTTCCTAATAGATAGCCCAGTCAGATGTGTTCGTTTTCAATTCCAAGACGTCGTTAACTCTATCGTTTTCGTTTCAGGTTTTACTTCTGCCAGCTGGAAGGCTATAATTTGGGAAATTGCCTCCTTGTACCAGTTCTCATCTAGCAATTACAACAGTTGGAATAAGAGTGCTTGTCCAGAGAACATATGTACAGCTAATAATAGATGGGTTTCACTGAGGTATCTCAAAAAAAATTAGCGATTTAAATGGAAGGTGATAAATACCTGACTAAAAATGATAATGTGAGGAAATCCAATCATGTTTGGATGGAAGAGAGGATTTGTAAGTATTTTGAATAATGCGAAGAAGGAGTATAGTCTACTCGAAATCAATAAATGAGCGCAATAACATGAAGGTTCTTTTTTGATGAAGTTTTAAAAGCTCGTGTAGCTTTTCAGATGGAAAAATTGGCAAACCTACTCGGCATAAAGCTGCTATGCGCTGGAATTCCTTCAGTAAAAAAAGAGGTTAAACATGAAACATTTTACAACATGCTGTAAAATGTCGATAACTATTTTGCATGATAGCGCACAGTGTTCTTGAACAGAAAGCGACTGCACAAATGCATTGGGGGAAAGGAAGGGGGAATTATCAATCGAGAAAGCGTAAAATCAGACAAGAAAGTTTGAAGAGTTTTTGAATTTTTAGCACATCATATCTAAAGCTCTAAAAGAGAAACTTTACGGATATGATTATTTTTGTGGGAAAGGCGTGAGGGTAATCCTAAGGTTCTCTAGCTGTAACGCAAGGAAGCGTACACGTGTACCTAGATCAAAGGGTAATGTTAACATTTCTCACAGTTGTTCCGTAGGTCACTCAATGGTATTATTCGAGTAGCCGTCAGATGTCAGAAAATGTTATAAAGTGCAATTCGTCTCTATTTCATAAAGATATGCGTGTTATTGATGTCTTCTTGAGTATCTTGTCAGAAATGAGTAACGCATCCCACTATGAGAAACTCTGGATGAAAATGAGGGCCACTTGCCGAATTAAAAAAACGATGCACCTGACGGAAGCAAAAGCTCATTCCATCGCGATTCTGACTGTCAGAAAAGTAACATTGATGCTGAAGGTGTTATAGGATTTGAAAAACCGTCCCGATTCTTTTAAATATCGTATGCAAAACAAATCAAAAAAACGTTCAATTTCGGACTTTGAGCGATTAAAAACTTTCGATAGATCTTTTACTTCCTCCCCGGACATATTTATATTGAGCAAACCTGTGCAAAAAATGCCGAAATGCTTTCTGTTGCTTTAAACCAGACGAAGGAGGATATAAAGAACGAGCAAAAAAATGCCATATTCGCATGAGGGGACACCTGGTCAAATAAGAAATATACCTCATCAGACGAATATGTTGTTGGACTGAGATATGCAGAAGATCCGGGGCGGCTGAATCGAGAATGTCGACCTAAATAAATTCCAGCATTCATTTCCTTCCTCGAACATTTGGGGCGATTGCCTTTTTCTTTAACATGTTATAGTTCAAGTGTTACACTCAGACTGCGATGATAATTGAGAATAAATAACTTTAGTTATTAGTTTTATGATGGCGGGAACGGCTAAATGCATGCAGTTTGTACGAAACATCTCACATTTACCATCACGATGCTTTTAAACTTTCCTTGGAACAAGTATTTTTTAGTTCCAGTAATTTCGAAATATCAGAACTGTGGATCGAAAAATTGATTTGTTGAAAGACAAACTTGTCGACTGTCAAAATCTCCTTTACGCGCAAATGCTGTAAAGTTTTGCAAAAATTGACATCTTCTCACCGGAAAACTCGTCGTCAAAATCGGTGCAAGAATGCAAACTTTCTTCATCCCAGCTCTCTTGTCCATCATAAGTGATTGAACACGTGAAAGATGGAGGTGGATTGGCCAATAGTCGATCAACTCGTCCACGAGATTCTTCAGCTCTGCAAAACAGATGGCACGAGTTGCAAATGGATGCAGGAAGCAAAACTGCGCACAAAAGTTAGTTCAAACGTCAGCAAAACGTTCAAATTTCACACAATTAGATCTGAAATGTCGAATCTGAAAATTGCAAAGAAAAAACACTGCTAGTGCTAGAAATTAATCAAAATGTAAGTAAAGAATAAAATTACTGTTGAGTAAAAGTTCCCGATGCTCTGCTATTCGTTTCTTCGCGATCATACCTCGATGGAAGTAAGAATAGTGGCATGCTGGAGTCGCTGTCGTAATCCGACGCGAAAGTAGAACATCGTGAAGATGAACGCGACAGCGGATACAGGTCCCCTGGAAAAAAAAGTTTCCCAATCCGGAAAAGGAAATGAGATTCTCTCCTTAAAACTTTAGAATAGTTCAACAAAGGATTGAAGACGAAAGAAGACCGCTCATCGAAGGCTGAGGTTAGTTCTTTTGTTATTATTTCCGATCCATACGATCTCTCACTACTGATGTTTTCCGGGAAGATCGTACTCTTATCCTTTTCCGTCTGGTGGAAGGAATGAAACGGAATTGGATATCTTTTGATTCTATTTTTATTTTGTTACTTTCTCATTTTTTATTTTCTTATTTATGTCTACGAAAGGATATGACAATTTGAAAAATGTCAAACAAGCGTAATAGTCCAAAAGGTAACTCTTGGTATGAGGCGAAGGTAATTGATATTCGGATTGTTCCGAATTTTTTTTATCTATCGCATCCACTCAAAATGTATTTCTTTCAGTTTAAATCTGATATCCAGACAAGAAGTATCTCGACTTTCAATGTGCAAAGTGATCGGAAAATTAACGTATTTCATAATAAATCATGTTTCTTTGCGTTCAAAAAACTCCTTGAGCTCTCGCCAGAATGGATCTTTTCCGAGCGGACAATTCAGCAATCTTGCGTACAACATTATGTGAAAGATTAGAGTGGGATTTTTTAGTCATAACTAAGTTTAGGTTTCCCAATTAGTCCACATAAGTGAAGGTAGGAATCTTTGGTGTGTGTGTGACACACTGACTTTGATGTAATGCAAGAAAAGTTGGCAACGTAAACCGAAAATATCAAAGATGTTGAAGGACGTTCTTCTTGTCGCCGGGAGATCTCGATACGGTAAGATGAAGCAAAGCGGCAAATCTCTAAGGTGGTCAGCTAACGGCACCAAAAGCTTTCTATTTTCCTCACAAATTCCTTGATAGCGTGTGATCTCTATTTTGCAACTGGATGTTGATTGACTGATTAGATGTTTATTCCAATGTTTCTATTTCTTGCTGTGTTTGTGATAATCGCTAGTGCTTAAATGGTACCTCGCGAGTTAACTGATCAGCAAGACAAGTGTAAGTCAAGGCGACTACCTTATAAATAGATCAGGGGCTTAGCTTTGAATTGACTGCGCAAGTTAATGTACCCGAGCTTGTGCTTGTCATTAAATCACTTAGTAATGGCGTGGCACATACAAGTCAACAAAAATCCATAGAGTCAAAATACCGCCTGATGAACAATGTCTGGCATTCTTTTGATAAGTATTCTGGCGTAAGGGATCTAACAAGTACCACGGCTCAGGAACCCCAAGTCTTTCAGCTCATAAAGTTCTGTAGAAACAATACAAAAGTAATGTAATACTTTGTTGGTTAAAAACTCTCGGGCACTAACATAGTATCTTATGTCTATTGATTGTTGCTTTTGTTTATTTAAAGGTTCATTGACCCAAGTTTTGGATTGACACCACGATGAAGTCTGTGGCAGCCATACCTAGAGCACAATAGCCCCACAATTTTTTTTTACATTGTTCCTCATTTTGAAAAGTACACCAAAGTATTGGAGATCCCCAAAGAGTCCAGCTTTTGGCAAGAATGGATGTTAGAAACGGTGGCGTGATTGCAGATTTTACGCTTTACGTCCTTCATAGATTATCTCCACCATGTGGTTTTTTTCCAGACATGCACAGATTTTAATTTATATTCAGGATTATCATGGAGAGACTGATACCCTTTTTAAGGTTGGATGCCAAATTTTGGTTACAAGGAGATGATGAGGAGAAGAATTCAACATGAAAAAAAAACTACGAGATACTTCCAAATTTCCTCTCAACAATTATATGTTGGGATTCTTGGTGTGCAAAAATGATGACTTTGAACGATGTAGTGTGCTCAATCATTCAACATCCTGTGCAATTTTGATGTTGCAAAAACGGTTCAAAATTTCACCTAAATCCTCTTTAATTCCAACCACCAACCACTCACAAAAAAAGATGGTGTATATAGAAAGATGAATATTTTCAAAAAGAAGGAACAAAGCAAAAAATTACCTATTGGCATGCAATCCCTGAGACTGAACGTCTGCGACACTGAGTATTCATAGTCGGATCCATCTGGAAGAAGCACTCACAAATATCAGATAAAACACATGTCACAGAAGAAATGAGCATAAAATGAGGGTTGGCTGATTTTAATGAATGTTAGGCATATATTTTCAGTGTCTTTTGATCTAAGATTTTTTTTGCAGTTTTGATGTGATTTTGATTTTAAAGAATGAGATTTCGTACCCTATTCTGGTTTATGCAACTCTCATCATAGACATATCTAGAACGCACTTAGAAACAGATTTCTTGTTTGATTCTACTCCAAATAAATGTAGGAGCGTTTGCAAAAATTCGCGGCCCATTTCTGACCCCTTACCCCTTGTCCACCTGTGCTTTTACACATGTGTCTTCGTCGGATGAAATCTGCCTTGCCCATGGCATGTGCCCATCAGATGGAAAGGCTTAATGGCTTGCTTGATAGTTTTGCTTGTAAAAAAAACCTAAGCTGCAACCATTGAACAAACGAACTTTGCAATGCAGATTGAGGGTGCAGCCAAGTGGTGATGTATAACGCTGAGTAAAGTACAAGAGAGACTCCTTCTAAGTGCAGCTAGCAGAAGAAAAAATTGCCCAGGACATTTTTAAGCACATTCTAAATCTCTCTTCACACAGTGACTTTTTCAGAAAAACACGTCCAGCTGCTCAGACCAACTTTTCTTTGCATTTTGCTTTCAAGGATTATTGCTTCAGAACGCGCATCAACCAATAGAGCAGCGCTCTTCCTCAACTCCCGCTCTATTGGCTGCTGCATGTGCCGGAGCGCGATTGAGGTAATGGGCTAGAGTTTCCCTAGGGATTTAAGTTTGGCGCAATTTTGCAGCAGTACTTTAGTATCGCGTTTGCAAAAAGCTGCTCTTACAAACAGGAGATTTTTGAATATCCGTGCTCAGACAATCCTTCAACAATGTTGATTTTAATCATGAAATGTAATGATGGGACAATCTTTGCTTACTAACGTAACCTTCGCGAAGGCCAACAAAGAAAGATATACGTGTGTCTCTATGTAAAGCATGCTACCACTTTTCATTTATGGGAATGTGACCTCTGTCAAGAGAATTTCTTATATGCAGCACAGACTGAAAGCCACGACTATACGTTACACTCTTTACAGGGAAAAACACTTATTAGACCTGTCAAGAAGAGACATACAAAGTTTGAATTTCTTTAAAACGCTATTTCTGAATATGTTGTTTCTAGCTGGGCGCTTCATTTTGAAGCGAGAAATAAAGTTACTTCTGTGCAGAACTTCCGCACGATTATTTGAGTGGAAAGACTGCCTGTTTGTACAATTTGTCCAAAAAAGGTTCCGGAGCACCAAACATCACAAATCCTTTGACACTAGCGGGTAACTCAACACAAGGTATTATTTTAGATGATGATACCCTGATGCCACTAAGTCAATGAACACACGAATTTCGCTCATAAAAAACTCAATACTCACTGCAGAATGATGCGCCGCAGCTAGAAACAGCATATTTGGAACCGCGTTTCTAGTCGATTTCACAAATGGTATTTATATATGTCTCTCTTCGAAGGCCAATCAAATTCAAGTACCCTGATTTCACACGTATAAGGCGCGGGGTTTTTTCTAAAATCGACCAGCCCAACAAGCCAAAGGACTTTAAACCAAAGGACCCTATAACATGCTGTATACTCCTTTAGAGAATCGTGCGATGTAAGTTCTTTTCCGGAATACAGTGAAGCGGCTGAGCTGCTCGCTTGGAAATTCGAAAAATGCGCCTTATACGCGTGAAATTAGGGTACCTTCCCTTGTCAACGGCATTCCGTAGTATTCCACCCTGGGCTCCTTGCTGCTCAAAAGCAAAAGATAAAACACTCGGTCAGGTAGTCTCAACAGGTCGCAGTATACAAACAATGCGCTACTGGATGGAACACCTTGGCCAGTACACAGTGCTAGGCAAGTGAATTTGCGCCCCGAATTTAAGCCAGAATCATCTGGCATTGGCAATCTCCAAAAAAATCAGATAATGTGGAGAATGATTAGAATGACTGCATAACACATATAAAGTTACACCTTTTCGTCCAGTGAAGTCGATCTAAAAATATGAAAAAATTCGAAAAACCTGTAGATGAGTCGGTCTTACAGTCAGCCTCATCCTCCGCCTCAGTCCATTCGCCTTCGGTCGATTCGTCCCACAGCTGTACAGTCGTGGTCATTGGAGTTGATGGCGCAGATGCGTCGGTGACCATCAGCAACGGAGGTTTTGGTTGATTCTTACGCTGCAAAACCGATACTGCATTTCTTTTTGCATTTGTTCGTAACTGGGCCAACGGACGAAACTAATTAGGGATTCCATGAATGCCGCACTATTTTCGGAGAGAAACCACAATTAGCAGCGGGAAGGCGCAAGTAAATCACGTGAAAATCACCTCGGTGGAATCCTCACTTGCTGGCGAGCCTTCACGATTGTGGTTTTCCGCTCCCGGCTTGATCTTTTCCTCTTCAAGTTTTTCTTTCAGATTTTCGAGAGTGCGGTTTGGATCGCGTCGCTTGCGATGTGCTGAAATGGGACATTTGAGGAAGCTTTTGAGCCCTAAATGGTAGAACCTTCCTGCTTTACTAACATTCCTCAAAATGATCGTTCACAGGATGTGCATTTTTTGTTTTGTTTTCGTTTGCATTTGTTTGCAAGGATTCGTTTTTGCTGCTTCATTTAATTCCGCGGCTATGGGAAAAGAATGGATGACGTGTGGATGGACATATGGCATGCACATATCAAAGTCATCCATGACAATTCAAGTTGTCCCCCCCTCACCTCAAAAAATGGAGCGAAATTTTCAAAGTAGCCTAATAGAAATGTGAAATTGCTTAAGTGGTTTATTTTCATGGGCACGTATGCAATAAAATTCTTGGAATTTTTGAAGAAAATTCAATTTAGTCTTATTTTTTTGGGGTGCTGGGCTGCTGCCACGCCCTTCAAAATTCAAGATTTTAAACAAGCTAAAATCTTGATGATAGGTTACTTGAGCATCAGCGTTGTTCAGAAGATTATTTTTCATGGTCGGGAGAAAGACAGAAGAGAATTTTTAGAAATACGGCAAAAATTGTTGAGATCAGGAGAGCTTTCAACGAAAAATAAAAGAAGAAGATGATGAATAATCCATGATGTGTAGGAATCTTTGCAATAAAATCACTGCAATAGTCCAACAAGTGCAGAAAAAAGAAACTATTTGGAAAAGCTGGCGTTTACACTTGACAAAAAGGAGTCCTAAAGAGGCTGATATAAAAATGAAGAAGGTCGGAATGCATGGTTTAAGCCTCTTATGAAGCTTCTATGATAGAATGTAATTTCATCCTTTGAGGGGTGTGACTTGGGGGAAAACTCAGATATTCTGCATGCAAACATGGTCGCATGAAGGGCGGTGTTGTCTTAAATTTATTCATTTCACATCTTCTTGACTCCTCAACCGTTTTGCCAGCTGTGGATGAATTTAGAAGAGGAAATCGTGCGCTTCTGTAACAACTAGCAACTTTTACTATATAGAAAATGCAGCTTAAAGCAGAAGAAGAATGATATCTGAGTTGCGATTTTTAGAACCAATGTAAGTCGCCAAAAACTAAAACTTCCAGCACATTGTGAATCTGAGTAATATGAGTTTTTATGACCTATTTCTTTTGAGTAAACAAAGTTTATGCCGGCCAAATATTCTCAGGGTAAAGTCGGAAATGTTGAGAAGAATGCTAAAAACTGGACAACGTAATAAATCATTAAATTTTTAGATATATTCCAAATCGTTAGATTATGAACAGTGCAGTGAACCATTATCTTCTAAAAATCACTCCGTAATAATCATAATATTTAGATGGTTTTCGTTATATTAGTTCGTTGCATAACTTTTTTGGGCTTTCTTCGTCCCCCCTAAAAAACCTCCGAAAAATTCGACAAAGCCTCTTATTTAGCATATTTGGGAAAGAAATAGACAGTTATCCCTCAGCATCATTTTCGCCTTCATGATATGAGTCACAAAAAATATAAAGGCAATAATAATGGCGCTGCAAGCTCCACATTTTTCTATGTTTATAAAAATTCTCTCAACCTACTTTTCGTTTCTGGATTTTTATGGAGTTTCGGGAGCTTTGATAGTAATAAGAAGGCAGTTTGAAGCTTTTTTTGAAAAACTTGTAACTTCAAACAAGGAAATCATCATTTGGAAATTTTTCAAGAACGATTTGGAAAAACTTCAAAAAAATTTTCGAATCTAGAAAAACAAATTCTTGGTTTGGAAGTATGCCAAAAATGATCCGAAAAACTTCGAGAAATTCAAAAATTGAATTTTCCATGTGTGACATGTATATAATAGGAAACCAAAAAGTGTTCCCATAATTTGGATACGAAGAAATTGTTTGAATGACTTTTGAGACTTTTGAGGATTTTTTTCGGTTGGTTGAGTGTAAAAGACTTATGTAAATACGCGGCGATGGAAAAATTCAAAGCACTCCGTTCTTTCCCAAGTGTTGCCTACAACCTATACAGACACCTGCCCAACGTAAAAATAGCAAGTACCGTACCTTTTTTAGCATCGTCGTCTTCATGCGCATTATCGTTTTGTGAATGATCGCTCAACGGACTTGCTGAACGCATTTTATGATGATGATGAGAGTCTGAAAATTATTAGGTTAATGTGTCTTGCACCAAAACCTGTAAAGCATTCGTTCTAAAAATATTCGGATATTTTTTCAGAGCATATAATTTACTTTAAACATACATCAAAAGTTGTATTTTATCATAATCTTAGAAACTTTTTCGATTTGAAACAATGTGTATGAAAATAAAAACCATTCATAATTCGTAGAAACGTCCAATCAGCAAGAACTTTTCTTAGATAGAAAAAGTACTTTATGAAACCAAGAACGAAACTAAAATGAAAATTCAATAATTCTCGTAATTTTAGACAGCAAAATCAAAAAAAGACTTTTTGAGTGCTTTTCCTTTTTATCTTATATTATTGCGTAATGGCAATAATGTATTAGAATGCAAAGTTCTCTTTATCTAGCATACACCAAGTCAAAAGATTTCTTCGAAGTCGGGAAAAGATTATGAATTTTGTAAATTTTTGGTGCTAGCTAATGTATCAAATTATTACAAAGTTACTGGACAAAACTCAAAAGTTCCCAAGCAGATGTTTTTAGTGCAGATGCGGCGGCAAGAGGAAGAAAAGAACGAAACGACGGGGGTCAGCCGGGGCTTTCAAAATGAGTGCCACATGCTGCAGAATAGCAATAGCTGCTTGCTAGTGCAGCCAGCAGCTCAGAGCAGCTCGAGGTGTGTGTGTTCGTCCGCATCGTCTCAGTTTTTTGCCCCTGCTTCGCTCAATGCACACTGTCAATGTTCGATGGCTAAGTTCTACGAAAACAACGTTGTTCCCGCTAGGAAAAACTACTCGAAAAGATGGCCGCGCTGCGATTTTTCGCCGAAAATAGCGGTTTTTAGAGCTATAGAGAAGAGATTCGCCTCAGTGGTCACTAGAAATTGATCACTCTCAGGATCAGAGTACAGAATGATGAGAAATGAAGAGCAGTGGCGGAAGGGGTGAAAGGTTATGATCAATTAAGGAAGTTTGATAATTTTTTTGAGAAGCTATTTACATAGCTTCCTCAGAAGAAAAATATCGGAACGCGATTCCGTTTCGATTTTTTATCAAAATTTCAGGACAATGCCCGGCACGGGGCCGTTTCAGGCTTTTTGAAAACGAAATCCCCCTGAATTTCGCAAAATTTTGGGAAGTCCCTTTGACCCAAAATCGGAAACGTCGACTGAAGATACATTTGTGTTTTTCGGACCCACAAAAACGATATCCCCTTTGCTGCCCCCAAACGAATTCCAGCTCGCTTCCAGACGATCTGTGCAAGGCCCTGTTTTAGGATCGTAGGCTTACAGATACGAATAACATCCACAATTTTTTGCAGATAATTTAAAAAATAAAAGAATTGAATTTTGTTGGTCATCCCGAATGAAAATATCAAATAAGCCCCTTAGTGAAGATTTACTGGGGCTTGAAGACTACAAAAAGCAAAATATACGTCTCCCAGTTCATGAACATTTGTATGAGAGATGGAAAAAAGAAAATTATTGTCTCAGATCAAACTTGGCTTTTACAGCCTTCTTTGGGCAGTTGGAACTGACTATAATCTTACGACGAATAATACTGATTATTGACAGATTTTTGTACTTCCGCAGCTAATCAAATTTTTCAATATTTTTACTACTTGTTGGCTTATTGAACATAGTATGTTGTTTCGTAATATATTTCGTAAGAACAATAATTAGGAGTTGCAATGTGTGAGTGAACAGTCAAAATTTTCATGCACGAGATAGTATTTTTGGTGACAAAAAGACAATTGTTTTCCGAAATTTCTTTTGCGATTATGTTTCCCTAGTGCACCTTGTGTGTACTTGTGAAATAAAAAAAAATAAAAAATTGTTGAGCGGGAAGCTAAAAACAGAAGAAATGACAAAATCTATTGCAAAAGTGGTAATTTATTTCCTATTAAACCAAAAATATAGTTCAATTCGTTTGTTTAGCAAATTTCCTTCAACTTTCTAAAAAAATGCAACTGCTCTGAACAAAGATATAATTTTAACAGCTATGACTTCAGTGTACCCTTTTTTCTAGCAAAAATTTTTCGTAAGGTAAAAACTTACCTAGTTTCCTTGGCTCTTTGCCTTCTACAGTAAGAAATTGTGGCGTACCCTCTCTGTGACGTTCTGGACTTGACGATCGGGTTCCTTCTCTCTGTAAGATAACCATTAGTTTGAGAAATCTAATAAGAGTCGGTGGTTGGATAGATTACTGGGTTGCGAAAGTGGGTAAATTCTAGATTTTAGTTTGAAGAAAAGCGCTAAGTATAATCTAATGTGCACGTTGTGACTGCCGACACAAAATTATTTTCCCAGGGTAACAAAAAGTTTAGTTTTTTACCCGTGGAAAGACGAGATGCAGTAACCGAGTGTTTCTGTTCCTCTTTATAGAAAATCGAACCCAATCGAACCTATGACCTCAAGTTTCAACGCTATGAGTGCAGCGTTTTGATGTCAAGAGCTCTAAAGAGCGTTTAGAGTACATATTTGAAAGTGGAACAACGTACTGACAAGAGGAAGAATTGAGGAAAATTTAGTAAGAGAACAAGATTTGGAAATATGAAAAAGAATGAGAAAATTGAGACTTTATGATGTATATGAGTTCCAAAAAATTCGTAAAATTCACGAATTCATAGTTAGGTCAGGGCAGAATAACATAAAATCATAAGAAACCTTACTAAAATCTCTTCGAATTTTGCGAAAAAAAAGTAAGAATTTTCATACCGTTACCTTTACTTTTTCTAAGGTTTCAATGCAACAGAGCTTGGAGCAAGTACTTTAGTAGATGGAAATCAAATAGAGGAAAATCACTCTACAAACAGCTAAAGTCAACATCGTAATATACTCGCGGGAATGTTGAAAGGCTCTTTTCTAAAGTCATTATTGTCAGACTCCCATTTACACACCATAAAAGCAAGGTTTATAGATTCTAGAACACTTTTCGGTTTATAAGCGGGTACAGCGAAACACCTCAAAGGTTTTGAGAGAAATAGAAAAACAAATTCAAGGGTTTTAGAGGAGGTCAAAGACCCTGAAAATAATATGCACTTTTCACCGATATTTGCAATTTTCTAACTGAAATTGTTAAATGTAAAAATTCTTATTGCAATGCTGTACGGCAATGCTTACAAACCAATGAATTCTGTGTAATTTTATAGGTTTCTAGACCAGTTTTGCACTTTTTCTCTGATGTTGGTAGAAGAAAAGTCTCCCAAATATTTTCACTTCTAGGGAAAAGGGAAAGATGTGCAGATATTGCTTCCTCAGTAACAAGTTACTAGTACAAGTCTTGCGCAAGATGATTTGCAGGTCATTTCGTTTAGGAGAATAAGAATATTGAAAAAACGATGCAGATTCCCAAAACACTTGAAAAACAGAAATTTGTACACTATCTCGTACAGCAGGACATATCGGCGCAATAATAGCACACAAGAACTCCGTCTGACCACTACGATGACATTCGAAACGAGTGATTCACAACAAATGTATCAAATGTCGACATTTATGAAAGTTCAAGTTGCGAACGAACGATAGGATTTTGCTACAGCACGTCCGGATGTAAGAAAATTTTTGCAAATTTTTGTATATGCATCAGTGACCCCCCCTCCTCCCAGGATTTTGTATCATTCGTTCTCTGACTAAGAGACACGAGTACGCTTTGGTTACGTCTGATTAACAAGTTTATGAGCGCGTTTTAACGCGTTTTGGTAAATTACTATTAGAAATTGTCAAAAACATGTTCAAACTCGCGATGGTTAACAAGATCGAACATCTTTTCTCAAGGAGCTTATATTAACCCACTGACGACGATGTGGACCACCGCTGGCCCACGCACTTTTTGCCTCGGGGGGGGGGGGTGGACCACCGGGTGCCTTCACCACTTGCAAAATCATATCCTTTCCAGGTCTAGTATTTTTTCCACAGTTCAGCATTTTTCTCCAATTTTTTGCAGTTTTGGAACCTGTAGACTTCATCGTACAAGAAGATGGCTGCAGGTGTTTACAAAACATCTTTACATTTCGTAAATAATTACAAAACTTCCCCGGGTCGGAAGTGTTGTGCAAAATCGCCTTGTCCCACGGTGACGCCACGCAAAATTAGGCGTACTCGTCTTTGGGTTAAACTTACCAAACCGCGTTAGGACTCGAACTTGTTAATCAAACGTACGCAAAGCGTGTTCGTGTCTCTTAGTCAGAGAATGAAATAGAAGTTCTAGTTTAGAACATAGATGTATAGAGAGCTACGATTATCCATGTCATCTGTTAATAATCTTATACATTCCGATAAAATAGCTAACGATTTATAAAAATTCGAAATTGGCCTTGTATGATATTTTATGGGGTCGACGAGCGGCCGATAAGCACCCTTTTTTTCGAGACTCAGGGTTTCCTTGCAAAAAATTTGGAAAGTTCTTCCTTGAAGGCGTCCAATTTCCTCCTTATCCCCTCCAATCCCCAAAAAAAGTTCTTGTGTCGCTATTGGTAAACCTTTGATTAACTGGCTTGGGGAAGGCGGGGCTTTGTGACCTAATGAAGGCCGCTCGCGCCCGCGACGCACCTGCGACTCTCTCGCGCGAGTGCTCTCCGATCATTAGGTAGCCTTAACTAGGTCACGAAGCCCCGCCTTCCCGAAGCCAAGCGAGTTGGATCAAATGGTAATATCTATTATAACTTCTTTTAATTTAGAACCAACGTTAATTCAGAACATTCAAATTCCTTGCTTGAGCTTTCCCCCACCGTGAGCGCATAGGAAGGATAGACAGATAAATAAACAAATAAAGAAGCAAATAAATAAGTAAACAAATAAACAATAATAACAATAAACAATAAGTAAACAAATAGATCTTACCTTCCTCACGCCATTCAGCGAAATTGTGAACTCAGCCGTAGGCTCTGACTGTTTTCGCTCTGTTGCATTTTCTACGGACGATGTTACTATAATGGGTAGTGGAGCTGCTTTTTCCTCGCTTTTTGCTTTCGCAGTCTCAGCAGGGGATTTGTTTTTTGGAGTAGGATCCATGGTAGAAACGGGTATTTTACTACTTGCAGCAGCTGGCGTGGTTTCTTTCTTGGTTGGGGTTGGTGTAAGACTTTTTGTCGTTGGTTGCGATGTCTGGGGAGCTTTGGCTGGAGTGGATTCCTTGCTGGCTGTGGGTAAGGGACTTTTGGTTACGGTAGCGGGTGAAGTTGGTTTGGTTTGGATAACTTCTTTACTGGTTGGCGTTGGTGTATCACTCTTCTTTTCAGCAGCACTGACAGCAGATGGAGCTTTGGTTGGTGCAAGCGATGGTGCTTTAGGTGAAGCCGAGACAGAACTTTGAATTGGTTTTGCTGAAGCTGCCGTTTCCTCCTTCGCTGTTGAATTACTTGCAGAAGTTTTCGTAGAAGATGAGCTCATCTTCTGCGCTGACACTGGCGCAACATTCGGGCTGACACTTCTGGATGGCGTTTGCTTGATGGTTTTTGAGTCAGCTGCTTTGTTGTTTTCGATTGCGGATGCTGTTGGTGCTGGTGATTTCTTTTTCTCAATTGCTTCTGTCAGTTTTGTGGTCGATGAGTCGCGACTAATGTTCTTGCCCTCGGTTGCAACTGGTTTCACTGTCGCTGCGGACACATCAGCTGAAATGGGGCAGATGTAAATTTAGCTTTGGAGCAGTTTAAGATTACAAATTCAACAAAAAAAATCCGGAAGGTTCTATTCGACTGCAGATCCTGTTTATACAATAAAAAAATAGCACGAAATTTTTTTTTTATTTTTAAACACGCTCCTAAATCAAGTCTTGTACTTCATTGCCCCACGGTGCTGTCGTCTTGATAGCCGACACAGAAAATCATTTTTAATACAAAGTTTAACCATTGATTTAACTGGTTTGGCGGATGGAAGGCGGGGATTGGTGACCTAATTAAGGTCAGGTAATGCTTTCTGGTCATTATCTAGCCTTACTTAGGTCACGAAGCTCCGTCTTCCAGTGGCCAGACCAATTGAATCAAAGGGTAATTTCTTATATTCTGATGAATTTTTACTACTATTGTTGAAAAATACAGGAAACATGAAAGTTCGAACTCTCCCTTGTGTTGACAGAGGACTAATGGTTGCATCTTCTTCTACGATCCTGATCACAAATGCCATCACCACATTTCGCTTGCAGTAACGTCTAGTTAGTATTGTCAAAAGAAAATTTCTTATTTGCATGAATTTTGTGAAACAGTCAAAATTGCTTTTTCTTCATTTGCGAGGATTTCTTGAGCACGATGTACATTTTTTAGTTAAAATCACGCTTGCTGCCATCTACAGTGTACCCTTTGATTCACCTGGCTTGGCGACTTGAAGGCGGGGCTTCGTGACCTAATTGTGGGTGGAAGGCGGAGCTTATGACCTCATTAAGGCTAGGTAATGAGAAAATCAGAGAGCACCAGCGCGACAGAGACCCAGACTGCCTCGTCGGCGCGAGAGGCCATAATTAGGTCACGAAGCTCCGCCTTCCAGTCGCCAAGCCAGTTGAATTAAAGGTTATTACAGTAGCTCTGAGAGGCTAATCAAAAGGATGAAGGTTATTGCTGGATTAAGCGCAGAAGATAACCCTCGGAGTGAGTTTTCTAAAAGATAATGATCTTTTAACGAAATTTAAGAATTGACACACCGTGTGTAAAGCCACCATCAATGTGCTAGTATATATAGTCTCTGCATTGCCAATTTTGGCTGACAACATTTGCGCGTGAACGAATTGCTGCATAGATGGACATAGAAATTTAACAGGCTAATGGAACTGACAACAGCTTTTAACTAATTAGCTAATTAGCTAACTTTGCACTGAGAGTAATCGTTAAAAACAAAGGAAGAAGCAATGCTTCAAAAGAAGCATTTGAAAAAAACCTTCAGGAGAAAATTTTTTATAGTAGCTCTAATGGAACTGTGCTAGGTATGTAGGCATCTGAAGTAAAACAGACTTCAGCTCCATTAACTAGAAAATACTTGTTGTGGTGAAAGCTTTAACAGTCAATTTTAATTGAGCACGAACCTCAGGGGTACCCCTGGTTAACTGATCGTAACATAAGTTTTGGTACACTTGAAGTTTAAATCTGCATAATTTTCCCAAAAAATTCCGTCACATTACACATAAAAAATTCGCCTTCCGAATTTATTGAATTATCGAACTATTTTTGGCATATTTCCAGCTTGCTTCAGTAAAGAGGCTTCTTTCAAACTGCCCTCATATTACTGTGTCACTGGGAATACGAACAAATATAGGTTCAAAAAATAAGCATGAGAGATTTTTTGAGAAAAAAAGAAAAAGTTGAAGTCCCATTACAAAACTGCTTTTGTGTACCGCACCCGTACATGGAAGGTGAAAAAGACAAAAGATACTCCTCTTTCCATTATTCAAATGTGCCAAATTTTAGGCTCTGCCAAATTTTCTATAGCTGTCTAGAGGAAAACAAAAAATGTAACAAAACTTGGGTTATCACCAATACAAGAAATTTGCAAGCACCAGGTCGCTTTCTGAAGATCTAATTAATTAGAGTTAATTTTATAACTTTGGAGCAATTATAAACACTTGCCAGGCTTAGGTTGAGCGCTAGAAATAGAAGCTTGAGCTTGTGCTGTTGGTGTCTTCATTGTAGAATTACTGTTAGACGTTTCTTTCTTCTCCGCCATCTGCTTCATACTTTCTAAAAATACCTCTAAAAAACCAATATCTGAGCCTGTTGAACGAAAACTTGTCTAAGACGAAGCAGTTCAAAAATAAAGTCTCTTTGTTCCCACGTGTATTATTGCCTGCTAGATCTTCTCGTTTCCGTGGCATCATAGGCGAACATTTCGGAGTCGCATCTGGTGAGTTTTTCCTGGAGCCACGGGGAGTGATGGATGTGTCCGCCTAATACATGGCGATTTTTATATACTCAAGAGACAATAAAAAACAAGATAGTTACTGATTGTGAGAAAGCAAGCAATGCAAAACTCCGAAAGATAGTCACCCTTTGTCGAATAGTACGAAGTTGCTCAGCAAATGACTCATCAAGTTCGTCAGGGCTTTGTTCTTCTTCTGACGACAGTCCACCATCTTCCGCTTCGCTATGTGAGATGAAGGGACGAATAGTTGCTAAAAAATGATTGTTAGTTATAAAGTGCCTGGGGATCTCAAATTAAAAACAGATGGTGTTGGGTATGCAGTTGGTAAAAAATCTTTCATCAAAAATGACCAGTATTTGACCGCCGACAAGCAAAGAATATTGAATTAGAAAGTTAAAATGGCTACAAAAAAAACACAACTACTGACCAGGAAAATTGCGCCCACAATTTCCTTTTCAAAATCAAAGAAAGCTTTCCTTTGAAAAAACCAAAAAAAACCCATTGGACAGCATTATACGTTTAAAGCCTCACTAATATCAAAAACGGACCACAAAAGTTCTAGTCATAAGGCTTTTTTACCCTATGTTTTTCATAATAAAAAATATTTGAAAATATTTGAAAAAATGACTAGGTTCTACATCCCTGTTCTTTCGAGAAATTCATTTCCTGTTTAGGTATGCCCCAATATGGAGAAGCCGAAGCCTTCAACAGCGGCTTCAATTTTCTTTTCCTGTTCGAAGTCTGGACAGCAAACATGGTGCTTCCAGGAGAGAAAACTCTCTTCTCTTTCCGCCGTCACCTGTTTTCTGCAGCCAGCAAAAAAAGTCTTTTGAACCTTGTAAGGACCATGTGAGAAGTTCGGCTTCTTCAATGTCAAAAATGCAGGTTCTGATGGAGTGGGAAAGTTTGGAGTTGGCAAACTTTGCAATGATGGTGTTTTTTAAAGGAGGGTCAATTTTGTCGCCACTACCATCGTGGGTTGCCGAATCCGAAAAATGCCCGAGACAAATTAAAAAAGCTTTTGCATGAATTTCAGTTTGGCAGGGAAGAATTCCAGATGCGATGCGGTGTTTTCTCAACAATTTGTTTTCGAATCTCAGTGATGTTTTATACAATTACGACGTGTGAATTATGTTTTATTGCGAATGAGTAAACTAGTCGTATTGCTTCCATGAATATAATGGCAGCACAATAATTGCCTCTTTACCTTTATTATTGCTTCCTCCACCACTTCTGTCACTCTCTCTGTCAGAATCATCCTCCTTTACGTACTTGTGGTAGAGTTTTTGAAACGTCTTCTCCACTTCATCGTCCTAAATGATGATGATGAGGGAAATTGTAATGACCGAAAAGACGGACAGCGCCGCCTTCTAGGTTTTCGCGACCATTATCAACTGAATCGTAATACTCTGCAGCTCAGAAATTCGATCACTTCCACATGCTTTTCAATTTCAATGCATACAACCAGATAGAGTCAAACACTTAGTCGAAGCTTATTATATTTCAAACTAGCTGGTGGCCCCGGTCTTATATCCGAGACTTCAAGATATGTAGTTAAGCCAAGGAGCTTGTAAACTTACGCCTCTAGATTTCTTCTAACATGCGCATAAAGCGCTTTCAGGCTAATTGCCGCACCCTACCAATTTTGAGACTGAAATGGACTTTACCGCCCCTGCTTACATGCTTATATGTAAAAATGATCGGTTGCCATGATGGCCCTTCATTTTCTTAGGTTTGAGTAAACAAATCAATCAATCGATAGAATGGCCCGGCGAATCGCCGCGGAAAGTAGCTCTAAACCACCGCCGGGATCGAAAATATACGTGTGTGAAGTTTCAGCCGGATCGGTTCAGTGGCGCGCGTTTCTATAACGAACGAACAATTAAACGAACATCCTCACAGACATTGAGTTTTATATATATAGATTACCATGGACCGAGCGCATAGCATTTGGAACGGGATGCAATGGAAAACGATGGAAGGCAAAAAATCTGTAAATTTTGACACACATAGTGCCCTTTTTTATTAGTACAAATTCAGTTCGTTTCGTGATGCGAAGTTAACCGAACTAAGCTGCAAAGTTCTTCACTTTGAAGCCAATTATCTGCCATAATCGCTGACCGCCGTCAAATGCAGAGGTAAAGTTAAAGGGGAGACGGTCAAGAGGCGCGATTTCTTCGGCTGTCACCAACTTAAAACTCTAATTTAGTGCTATGCGAGTCTTTACAAATTACCAGATAAAGTGCATTAGCTTACTATCTCTCTGAGGTCACCACTTGCTGAGTTTCACGGTTTTTGCTATGAATTGTACTAAAATATTTACGAATTTGTTCTGAAATGCATTTTCATGAGCTTTTTGACCTTCAAAATTGCTGTTTTGAATTTTTTCTAGAAATCAAGACTGAACAACTCATGCAACTAACTAATTTATCTCTTCTATATTTCGTATACTTCTAGAAAATTGCAGAACACTTATTATGTGCTATTTGGTGTCCAGCTGGCAACAAAGATCGCGCCTCTTGACATACACCCAAGTTAAAGCTTAGGATAAGAACCAAATGATGTATGAGTTTGATACTGTTAGCCGTTTAAGTAAAGCCAATTTTATTTGTTAAGTAAACTTCTTTGTAGTGCACAAAATAATCTGATCGGTAACACATTCTCAAAGAATATGGCAGCATCAAATATGTACTTTGTTAAGATGTTTTACGATTTAGGCCTCAGAATTATGAGGATCACGTTGAGGATGTCTGATAGCCATCTCACACAGCTTACTTTCCTCTACCGTACTTCAACCCGCCAAAACAAAAAAAAATAAGAGCAACTCGAATTCTAGAAATTGTGGCAATAAATCTGATACGGTGAATTTGATGGCCCGATAGGTAGTTATTGAGATATTGACGATCAGATCACCGAACAAAAGTCTGCTGTATGGAATTTTCGAGCTTTTATGAAAAGTGTTTACTTTTACTCCTATCGGCTACACTTATGTTTACAATTAATGTGATCTCCTATATGCAATTGCTGGAACCAGGAAGGCTACGGTTACTTCACATTCTTCGCGCTGTGATAGCTGTCAAAAGAACTTTCAATAACACCATTGATCTATGAAGCATCTGCTGTTTTAACTATTCTCCATCCAACCTCACATGATTAGCATGAAGAGTTGCTGTACTTTACGAAAGTGGCTGCTGTAAAGAGCTTTTATGGGCGGATTTATCAACAGCGCTACGCTACTATGGCAGCTATCCTTCCATCTCTTTTGATTTCACAAAAACATAGTATGCACGAATTCGGCGCAAACTATAAAACCTTTGAAAGAAAAGAAGCGCTCTTGAGAATACGGGTCTGCTTTGAAGCGACACATGGCGACTACAAGATACGAGGCTTTCAAATTCTTTGTGGATCTTCTCGATGTCTGATGTAAGCAGCTTCTACAATTAGCACTGCTTCGAGAGAAAGAGGGGTGGAATGCGCGCTTGCTCCCCTCTCCTCCCCTTCCCCCCCCCCTCTCAAAAGTGAATTGCGAAATTTTTGAAGGTAGCCTTTCATAGGTTATTCAATTATGCAAGTGACTTATTTTTACTTGTAGACATTTAAACATTTTTCAAATTTCATTCAAAACTGGAAGTGCTTCAAGAATAAATTACCTAGGGGGTGGCTGCCGCACCCAAACTTTCTTTGAATTCCTGGTATAGCCCGCAATAAATAATTCAAAGCATCCTAAAAGTTCCCTCAGAGGGCGTGGCTAACGGAACAGCGCTTCAGTATAAAAAGATTATTACTCCCCCCTCCCCACTCGAACGAGATTTTTCGTAGCATCTGCCAGTATATCGCCAGTATATTTATTGATTTTTTTGACTCAGTGGCCAGGATATGTGTCACGGAAGGAAGGAGGAGTGCCCTTTTTTCAAAAATTTTTTGAAGAATGGGACGGCCAATGGGACGGATGGAAGCTGGATCGGGAACTGTATGATCACTTATTTTTTACTTTCTAAAAGATTCTTACAAAAATGTGACCATTCATATTTCTATCATTCATTCACCACTTATTCGAACACAAATGCGAGCAGCTAGGACTCTCCACAAGGACTTGCCAACTCTAAATTCATTGTTTGAATCTAAGAGCTTATTGCCCAGATGTTTTGAGTTCCAGGTTATATCACCTACGATACTTTTTTCATGATCGATAGACAACGATAAATCTCTCAGAATGACTGCCAGGCAAAAAAAAGAGAATGTGCACAAGAAACGCAATAGCTGAAGCAATGGAACGGATTTTATCTACCATTCTAAAAGTAGCAAAAATTTTAGCACGTGTCCTTTAATTTCCAAAAACAATGCTTTGGTGCAATATCTTTTTCATCGAAATTATTCTAAAAACGAAGGCGTTTGAACTAGAGCAGAAACTGGGAGGAGATCAAATTATTTTTTACTTCCAAAAAACCTTTTTTTTCAAAATGTGACCGTTCATATCAGTCAGATCGATCCGGCAGCGGAAAATGTGTCTTAATTTTTCTCCGATTTTTTTGATTTTTCCCAAAAAAAGAAAGTACAAGGCGTTGCAACCCCGAGTATTGAAAGCAACCAAAAATCTTCTCGGAGGGCCTGGCTGACCACACTTCAGTGAAAAAATTTTTTTCTGTTGCACCCCCTCCCTCCACGTACTGTCTTGAATGATCCTTCCGGAGAGTTTCTGTCGTAGTTTACGGATTACTAAATTTAACTCAGATCATGTAAGCACCGTTAACGACTCCTTCCCCCTTTTTCTTTCAGCATGGTCCCTTGTCCAAAATTTTTTCGTGCCAGGACTTGCTAGCCACATTAAGCTAGAGCCCCAAATTAGCCACCGTCCCCGCATCTGCCGTGTTCAATCCACCTTTTCATTCTTCTCGAATGTTATGTTTTCGTCGGTCTCGATGCCCCACTTTACAGCGGTCAGCTGGCTGTGTGAGCGAGGCGAGTCTCGGCTCATTTATGCTGATTCATGGTCTTGTGCATCTGCCAGCTCGATAAATCGATAACATCAATCTATCGATCGAAAATCGATAAGTCGATTCTTACCTCATCAATCGGTGTTTTCTCACTTCTAGACATTGATCGACATTCACGTTCGAAAGCACTGACTCGTGTTGGGGTACTCCTGAAGAAATTACGTCAGATAGTATTCAGAAGAGGTGAGATTAGGTTACCTCTCATAACCCGGAGTTTTCGATCGATATTCGAAACTGTTCCTTGGCTGGTAGGAAGAGATTCCGGTAGAGGAGGAGTAAGAGGGACGATATCTGAAATCCGCAAAAAAAAGATATTGTAATCGATGAGGTGATACCCCGTGAGACCAAAGTCAGCTGATACCTTGCGTGCTGTACAGCATTCTCAAACGAGGTTTTTTTCTAAAGTTTAAGTAGGTGTAAAAGTTTATAAAAAATTTGTGGGAATAAAAGTGAAAAGAAGAGAAATAAAAATTGAATGCTTGAAGCAAAGAAAAGATAGTGAATAGAGCGATAAAGCTGATGGTTTTAGCAGAATGAAAGAACAATTCATTCATCTCACACCTTCTATTCATCTCCCTTTCAACAATTCAATACATCTCGTTTCATCTTGTCAGTCAAAATAATAAAAAACAAAGATGGAAATAGAAATTGAAATCTAGATAAATTTTCGGTTGTTTCATTTATTTTATGTTATTTATTGTTATTTTACGATTCAAAATCAATAGGTCTCCGGCTAAACTAACATCTGTATTATTTTGGATGGAGGGTTCGATAAAAAAAATGCCGATACAATGCGGGGCAATGATCAACAAGTTCAGAGACATCATTGTGGTTATATGAGGCAAAATCAGACGCTAAAATTCGGACTGCTTTTTTTATATTAGGTTGTTGCAGAAGTTCTGACGTTTCATTTTCAAAAATTTGTAACTCCGCGAAATTTCAACGGATTTGCTTGCTTGTAATTTTATTAAGAACAATAAGTCTTTCGCTTTCAAATGCTGTTCCGTGGAGCTTCTGTTTCATACTGGGTGCGGAGATAAAAATGGAAAATCAAGACCATATAAGCTTTGACCATTTTAAGTTAGGTCACCAAAAATCTGGAATGCTGCAGAAAAATCTGAAATCATCAGTACATATGTTTTTCGGCCTACCCTTTGCATCTGTAAAGAGTTTGTGCTGTCTGGACGTCTCTGTGAGAAGTTATGATTTTCGCGAAAATTGACAAATTAATTAATTTTGGCGTTTTCCATAGAAAACTCGATATTCATAACTTCTCACAGAGACGTCCAAACAGCGCAAACTTTTCATAGATGCAAAGGGTAGGCCAAAAAACATAACTGACGATTTCAGATTTTTCTGCAGCATTCCAGATTTTTGGTGACCTAACTTAAAATGGTCAAAGCTTATATGATCTTAGTTTTCCATTTTTATCTCCGCACCCAGTACGAAGTAGAAGCTCCATAGAACAGCATTTGAAAGCGAAAGACTTATTGTTCTTAATAAAATTACAAGCAAGCAAATCCGTTGAAATTTCGCGGAGTTACAAATTTTTGAAAATGAAACGTCAGAACTTCTGCAACAACCTAATATTTCAAGACTGAGGCCATTTTGTGACTTTTCCAACCAATTTAGAGTTTATACTTTGGCCGTTAGGAGAAGAGGAGAAATAAGCAGTTATTCTAACACATTTCTCAACTTTATTTTAATAAAGTGACACAGTCAGCAGTTTTGATTCTATGATTTTTTTGGATGAATCACAAAATCTCAGTGGTGTTGAATGTATTCAAATTTATATAAGGTTTTCTCCCCTCTTGCATTGTAGACCACAAACCAAATCATTGCTAACCTGAACAAACAAAGCATTTTTGACAGTTTGCAAGGTGTTTGCTTTCTATGATATCATAGGCACCGTAGAATTTGTAAATACAAACGACTGTATAATAGGGTCTGAAAACTGAAAAATGGACTCAGAGGGGACTATAAATAGAAAACGCATATGAATGGATGCATATGTACGGGCAATACAAATAAGAGAAAAAGGAGAACAAAATATCCATGGCTTTCATGGACATTGTTTTTTGGTCATTTTGGTTTTTTGACTGAGTCTATTTACAGATATAGTTTTCACTTGAAATTCTACCACAAATAAATGACCTGCATATTAAGTAACAAAACTGAGATTTGTGAAATCCATAATTATTTTGTAGTCGAACAATACAAGGGAAAATCGCAATCTCAAGGGTAAGGATTGTACTTCAGAAATATTTTTACGACGACAAAACCGAAATCAAGGAAATGAGAGGTCCAAATATGTTTAGGATGTAGGACATCGTGATCCAAACTTCGGCTTAGGTAGAGGCGAATTTGCAAAATTGTCTGCTTTTAGCAATAATTGGGAGAGCAATGGGGTGGAAAATCAATTTTTAAAAAAATTGAAGCTTCATATACTACTATAAGTTCCCCTTCATTTCCCTAAAATTCTCAAGCCAATCAGATTCGTCCCAAATGAAGGAGATGAGAGAGCTCACCTAGCCAGGCTACTGGAGCTGAAAGAAGAAGATGGATTGTAGTCTGATGCGGAAATACCTGAATCAATGTCTGCTGAAGTCAGTAGTCAGCTGGCGTTAACAAATACGAGCTTACCTCCTGTGCTTCCGGCTCGACTAGAGCGAAGTAGGGATGTGCTACCATAAGCAGAACTAGTTTTACTGTATGGTGATTTATAGTGAAGTTGTTCCGTGCTGCTGTATCTGAAGCGAAAAAAAATCAAAAGAATTGAAAATTAACAAAAAAATTATTTTGAAGAAAATCATAGCCCTCAGTTTATTGAATATAGTGAATTGATGTCTAATAGGAGCGCTACTTGAGGTTAGGGGTAAAGAAAGATTTCTAAAAAAAAGAGCGAAATTCAAATTCATTTAATAAAATGTATCAAAAGTGTAGATATGTTGATATTTTGTTTGATATTTGTCTATCAGTTTAGATACAGACACTGGATTCAGACAATTCAAATTTCTCATATCGATAAGAATTTTCGATTTCAAGTGAAAAATCAAACGAAGTCCATGCTTCAAGTTCCAAAACGGCCTTGGCAAAAGTGGACACTTATAGACAAAGTTCTTCTTCAATCCGCTCAATCGCACTTTAAAGGACCGTGAAGCGGATCTTGTCCTTGACGAAAGTTCTTTAGTTTTCAATCGAAGTCTTCTTCGTGTTTTCCACTTCAAGAATGTTTGCCTAGGCTATATGAGTCACCGCCATGCAGAAATAGTTTAACGAGTTTGAGGATTGACCTCATTGCAGAATGGATGCAATTACAACTTGCAAGAAAAGCAGCGCAGAGGCTACGTGGTTTGGACGATCTGTTATTCAAGACAAGAATGTATTTAAATGAGACAAAGCCGCTCTCAAAAAAGAATTAGGAAAATTACAAAAAAAGCATTTCTAGATGGAGTAAAGCGAAACATAAATATAATAAAATCTGCATACAAATGCATTGAGTTACTATGATTAAATCACTATGTGGGTAAATTAAATCATTCAAAATCCTGTCATGTATTCTAACAAATCTATAAGCACTCTTTCGGATACTTTGAATGATAGAGGATCACTTCTCAACCAAAAAATACGAAGTATGAGTTTACGTAAGCTCAGGAGGTTGAAAATATCAGTCAGATGCTTGCGAATGAGATCGAAAAAAAAAACAGAATAAAAAACGCTTGATCATTAGACAGAGGAACAAAGAAATTTTGTTCGTAAACGATGAAAGGATGGTATTTATCTTAAGTTTGTATCAGTATGTTAAGAAAAAAGGGCTACATGAAATCAAAAAATTAAATCAAGAACTCGGAAATGCTACACTCTATTTCAACTGAACCAAGAATGCCAGCGTTTGATGGAAAAGGGACATAATTTATGATCCAGAAAAAATATGGTTTTTTTTGAAAGACGATGAAGTTCAAGGAATATAGAAGGTTAAGAAAGGGTTCATTTGCAAAACATAACCGTACATAAGCGAATGACTGGAGAGAGTAAAAATGATGAAAAATCTGTTTGGGCTATCTTTTTGTCAAATCGCTCACCTGCCGGCGGTCCGTGTTGGCGTCGAGTAATCATGATGATAAGAATGGGACATTCCCGAATAGGTCGGTCTCGAGTACGACGTCGACGACGGCGTCGTCGACACTCGATCTGTCCAGTACGGTGTCGATGTCATTGGTTTTCTTGTACTGCTTCCACTTGTTGCATAGGGATCAACGGAACTGGCTCGATATGAGTGAGACGATAATGCCTTAAATAGCAATTTTTACGATGAAAGCAATGAAGGTGTTGTTTGGTAGATGTATAGCATCAAATTTGTAAGCCATGAAAATTGCTGCGAAAGAGGCAGCTGCTGATCGGGGAATGCTGTTGTGAACGGCGCGGCTCAACCGACCGACCGCTCATGGGCGGTCTGCCATGCGTTCCCACCAACGCTCAGAGATTTTTTTTTCACTTTAAGAACGTTCATTGTCTGACGCTAGAGCTTGAAAATGGATGGCTAAAGCACTCAAATCAAATTTCTTATTTCTATTCAAACTCGCAAAGATAGGAATTTTTTAATTTCATTGATGTACTGTGACCAAATATGTAGACATGACGAACTTTAATTTATTTCAAGAAAGTCTTGCCTGTCAACTCAATGTTCAGTTGCGAGTCGCAGCTTCGAAAGTTTAGAAATTATTGCCCATTTTTTAAAATTAAAACACAAAATATACAACAACAAAGTTTGCAAGCGGTGAGTCTAATGCCCTAGTTTTTCTAGCAGTTTATAGTGAAACAAAAAATGGTATTTGGTTGACATATCACAACAAACGATAAATAATTCTGGTAGAAGGCAACCAGATGTTCATAAGTTTCCGTTCGTTTCACAACAATAAAAAAATGCCATAGAAAATCGTCAAAAAAAACCATGGATTCGTCGCAAGATCATTATGACCCATTCCTGAAATTCGTTAAAAGTCAAATTTCTTCTACCAAATACTACTGTAACATTACCCATCACAACATTTTTCCTCTCTTTCCTTTTTCTACTTCATTCATACAACACACAATCAATGAAATTCTGCAAATTTTCGGTGGCATTCTGCCAAGATACACATGGTTTCGCCCATTCGCCTTGGTTTCTCCTCCTGATGTAAAGTGGTTTGAAATTCTGAAATGATTGGGTGAACATCTCATACAATTACACAATCAAATGGGATTTATAGCTAAATTAAGCGCCATATGGGTACCCAATCTATATTTCTCTTCTCCAACATGTATATTAAATATCCTTTTTTTGTCAGTTCTGCTTATCTCGTGCTTCAAAGTTTTCAGTTCGACGCATTTAAATGCAGTAAATGAAAATAATGGAAAAAACAAATTATTCACCAAAATTATATGGGAATTTTTCGAAACGCTTTATATAAAAGTGGCTTAGACATTGCCGCTAAGACTTCCGATGAGACATTCCTATCTTCGAACGTACTTTAAATTTTTTTTGCATTTTGATTGATTTTTTTTCAAAAGAGATTGTTCATAGCCATCCGCTAATTCAAAAGCAATGTACGACATTCTCAACTTCTTGGTTTCTTATTCTTGCCGACAAGATTCAGAAAAAAGTCTTTGAATATGAAAAATTCTTTGAACATAATCACATTAATATAAGAATGCGAACATCTGCCAGTATAATGACAGTATAAAAGCTATTCTCAAAGAACTAGTCTCACTCAGAGGTTGACAGCTCAAAATTGCCAGTGATTTACTTTTTGATCAATTATCTGTCACTTCTTGTAGGTATTAGGTCGTCCTAAAAATATACTACATTTTTTAATAAAATATGTTTTTGTTTTCCTAACCAACTCAGAGCACCATTCGATAGAGCGGAGCAAGCTCTACAAAACCTCCATAAATCCACTTAAGACGTACTCTTGGTAAAGTTTGGAGCCAAAAATCAAAGCTTTTCAGCTATCCTAAAAACCAGATCTCCTTCCAAAAATCCCTTTGGACTTCCAACTTGGTCTTTATATAGTAGACACAAAGTAGGTACCACGGAATATCTGGCTCTTTTTCCTGGCTCAAAATTGAGAAACAGAGATGCTGCGAAAATGCCAAAATGCCATTTTTTGGTTTTTTTCATGTAAAACTTGAGATTTCTCGATTATAAGAGCACATACAGGGGTAAAGTTTCGATATTATATTTCGTAAAGCTTGTAATATACAATGACATATGTGGTAGGGACTTGGGGACGGAGTTTCCCATTTTCAAACTTTTCGCTTTCTATGCGCGAAAAAAATGACTAAGTTGGAGGTCCTTAGAATTTTTCCTTGCAAAAATCCAATTTTCGGGTGGCCAAATTTTTTTCAACTTTGGCTTTAAACTTTAAATGGAATGCGAGATAGGCGGATCTTTGGTCATTTTGTAGAGCTAGATTTGCTTTATCAAGGGAAAGCTAAGTCTACTGGTAAAGCAAAAACAGCTTGAATTATTCAAAAAGAGTTTACTTTTGTGCGGCCTATTAAAATGAGTACTGTAAGAAGTTGAAAAGATGTTCAGCAAAATTGAACCTAAGACTCAACCTTTAGTAAGAACATTTTACTCATGCAAATGTATACTCTTTGATCTTTTACCGATGATGTGTAGCTTCTCAACGACAAAGAAGAGAAATCCAAGCATGCAAGGCTTCGGAGCAAGTTGTTATCAGGTTGTCTTATAAGTCTTTTCATGTCTGACTTTCCACCAGCATAAGTCAGTTTCTCGTATTTTCTAATAGAATTAGGGGTACCATTCGCAGATTTAAGCAAGCTCTACAAGATGGCATTCAAAAATTTGCACCGAGCTTGATCAGCATTGAGTTTCAAGCCAGAACAGAAAAAGTTCCGAATTCCGGAAAAAACGAAAACTATCATATTTCATTTCAAAACAACTCGGCAGATTTTTCACTTGCTCAAGCATGTCTCTCCTCACCATATATTTATACATGCACTTGCCGCATTCTTCTAATGGCGGGGAATCAAAAAAAGAACTATGACTAATTTTCAAACTTTGCCTGTAACCGCTCTGCGTTCCTCGCAAATATGTGATACAAATTCGCAGCCTTGTAGGTGCCCCAGTTCTTGAGAAATATCGATTTGAAGGTTCAGATATGAAAAGACTTATGGGACGATCTGATATACACGTTATAACGATGCGTCTCTGCTAAAAAGTATCTTAACGACTGTGTACTCTATGCGCTATAGAACATGAACTCAAAAATGTTTCATGAGGTTTTTTGAAAAACGGGTCAGAAAAATTGAAGTAGTAAGAACTGGTAATGTTTTACAGATATGATTTTGAATATGGAAGTCCTCAGGCTGCTAAAATATGGGGAGACAAAGCACATACATCGTCCGAATATTGATATTGTTGTAAATAATGATTTACTGAAGTCAGGGTGTTCCAAAATAATGTACACACTGTTCGATCGTTATTGACTCTCATATAACAATGTCTCAAGCCGTTGTTTAGGTACCATTCTGTAGTGCAAGATTCAACTTAGGTCTACAATTTGGAGCGAATGATTAAGTACATTCATTATTGTAGACTTCCAGCATATAGAACCATTGCAACACAGGTCGTCTAAAGACTTTTGTCGGGATTTTGAAAATTGTGCAGCAATGTCTTCAGGCTTGCTGATTTTACTCCAGAACCTTTTACCTCGAGCTTTTTTGCTGAGCAAATTTTTGCTGGCGTAATCACATTTCTGACGAATATTAGAAAAACCGTTGTTATCAATAACTTGAAATTTCTCATGAGTAAGCATTGTGAAGTGCAATATTCACATTTGGAATCAGCGATGTCGTTGCCCAGTACAAGAGGTTTTGATCTATTTGGTTTTTCTAAGGCAAAATATCGGTCTCAATGGCTTATCGTTCTTAAAGTTCTGCTGTAATTTTGCAGTAATGAAGAGCGACTGATAATTCGCTTCAAACTTTAAACCTAAGTTGTACGCCGTACCGATTAGTACCTCAAACTCGGCGAAAACATTGAACCAAAGGAGTTATGACGATCAAACCGTGTTGAGAACTTTTTTTTTGTTGTTTTTCGCCCACGATATTCTGAAAAAAAAAGTATCTACGATAGCAGCCACTCGGAATTCTCTTGAATTAAGGACAGTTGTGCTCCAATGTGGCAAATAAATTTCCAGCTCAGTTCTCTGAATTTCTAAGCTTTGTTTTCATGCTTTGATGGATGTAGAGATGCGCAAATTGATATCTGGAGAAATTCTCTATTTAGGAAATGACAAAAAGTGTGATCTATGATTTTTTGCAGTTCAAAAAAAACGAAATTTTCTCATATTTGCGCACTATGAAAACATTAGGGTATTCATTTTGCTACCTCTTTCTTAGGGAGATATATACTCAATGATTTACACTCCTAATTTCAATGCAGTAGTCTTTCTGAAGAGAATAAACTGGGCAAGGCTTTTTTGTAGCATTTAGGAGCCGCAAAAGCTACCGTATTCATGAGCCAACCAGATAGAAGGACCTTAAAAGTTTGTAACTCCGTTCTTAGGAGTAGTTGCATTGTGTAAGCATGGGGAAAAAATTGCCCTTTCCCCTAACATTAACCCGATATCAGAAATGCCATGTCAAGGAGATGCAAGCTGATCAATACAAATTACAGTGTTCAAGCATTTCTTGACCGAATAAAACAGGCTGATTGGCCGCAAAAGGTTAACAGATTTTGTTCCACTTTTTTTGGTAAAAAAATTTCCAACTGGATGATAAAAGTAATTGTCATAAAAGTCCAGAACCTGAGCTAGTGCTATATATATAGCAGTGCTGATTTTAAGAATGTTTACGAAAAACTGAACTACTACAACAAAATTTTATTTGTATTGATTTATGAGCTCATTTTAGAATCTACCCTTCTGTCCCAATACAGCAAATAACTGCGCACAATCTACTCAAAAAACAAGTGCTGCACTTTGCATACACCTAGGACTCCATCTGACTTCGTTAAAAAATACAGTTTCAGGTATTAAAAAGTTTGTGCAATTGATACCTAAAAAGAAAAGTATCAATAGTAGGTAGCAGGTATACGTAAGGAAAAGAAAAAAGAGAGAAGAATAAAATCATAAAAAAAGCTGGACTGCAGAAAAACAGCTTACTTTCATAGAAAAAACTGCTATAGAGAAAATTGGAGAAATCAAAATACAATACCGTATCCCGAGGTGTATAGGTCGACCGTGTCATACTCGAAGCAGGTGTTCGCTCTGCTCTCTCGACGCTACCACTTCTTGATCGTATAGAGGAATACATCCCTATAATTATCGTGTTCTTATGAGAAAATATTATTAGAACATTATGAAAATAACACGCTACGGTCAATCCTCCAATCTATCACCTGTTAAGGAGAGCACTAATAGGTTGAATTTACGTTTTGCTTGATTGTTTTTTAAGGAGTTCGGCGCATCAACCAGAAGATTCTAACAGCACCAACATTCATAGATAGTCAAACATGAATCCTCCAATATTGTAGGTTCTTCTTTTCTACAAATATGTCTCATGCGAATATTCAGCTCAGTATGATGCCTTCTAATTCTTGAGAAAACCTTTACTTTGAATGTCTCTAGAAATGCAAGCCTTTGAGGAAAGGTACATAAGCTTATACACCTAATTGTGCTAACTTCAATGAAGATCACAATATCGAATTATAAAAGTAGGTTCAATGACTTAAAGGCAGTGTCTCACCAAAGTTGGGGTCGCGCGGATCTTCACATATTCTATCATAGGGACCTCTAGATAGGCCATTGCAACAGGTCCCACTCAATTTGACCCCCTCCACGCTGAGAAAAATTCCCTTAAAGTGGTACGCGGAGAGCGACTTGGTACGCGCGGACGACTCCTTCAGTCTCCCCCCTTACGCGTTTGAACATGTCCCTCCACTTGGCATCCACCTCCACTCTGTTGCTGCCACTGTGGCTGAGGCTGAAGTTGGAAGGTACAACTCGTCCGCGGTGCTTCCTCGGGACCCCCAGAAAACGGGGTTTTTGGGAACTTCGTGCGATTTTAAGCCCATACAGTGCTGGACAGGGTCCGACAGGCTTGCAAAATGCAGAAATCTCAGCAAGTAAATTTTGGTGAGACACTGCCTTTAAGAAGCTGAAACTATCGATTGATTCAAAGCATAAATGAGCAAATATTTTGGGAGCACTTCAGCGCAAGGAGAGCTCTAGTTTTTATTGCTGAATCATCTTCCTACTCTGAGAAATTAGGTTGTGCATTGCAAAACACTGCTTTGAACATGAGGAGGGCATATTTATTGTGGCGTTAGGACTGACACATAAATGCATAGACAAAGGAGAATTTCAGATTTTTACAGCGGCATTTTTTGTCTTCAAAAGATTTGCAAAATGGTCAAAGATTTGAAAAAAAATTTTAGGACGCGCACACTGGCCATAAACATTCGTTGCGTAGTGGTAAATCACGACAGCTTTGTTTTGCGATTTATCATGTGCAGGAATAAAATACGGAGTCGGCTAATTTTTTGGCAGCTTCAGAAGTCATAATCCAACTCGAAAAAATCGGAAGCAGTTAGAATTTTTCTAATTGATACTTGCGCTGTCATTTTGACACAGTAAAGTGTGAAAAACTTACAGTGGCGGCTAGAAAAACTGCGGGATCGACGAAAGTAAAAAGGAAACATTTTTATATTTGGTGCTTTGACAGGGAATAAAGTACAGAAATACTCTGCTATAGCTAGGAAGCTGAAAGATGAGATCAGTGTGTAGCACTTTGAAATGGAGAAAGCTGCAAGGGAGCAGGCGAGCGATGTTTTTGGCTTTACTACTCATGTCAAAAGAAAGAAGGCAAAAATGCAACACAACTGCTCAAGATCACGTCCATTACCAGCGAAAAATGAATCGCATAAAATGCCAGAATACCAAAAGCCATTCTTCTCTGGTTAAGGCAAACTGTACTTCAAGAAAATTTATGAGTTCTCGTTCCAAACGATTTGTTCTCGGGCAACAGAGTGTTTTTGCAAGTATTGAGATTCAATGATCGATGGTGGTTTGAATTGCATATGCGATGGTCTCGTTGAGAAAGAGGTCAATTGACCCGCTTACGTCTTTGTTACACATAGATTTTGCACTTTAGTAAGGAAATCATTAATTATTGTGAACTCATCTCATTGTAGTGTCAAGTACGAATACCGTTTAATCCTTGTTGAAAAAAGCGATTTTTAGGCTTCAAAAATAAAAATTAGATGATAACACGAGAAAAAGATATTTTTTTCTAAAGTCTGTTACCTTCATTTCCTCCTATGTTTTCCTCATTCTCCGCTTATAACAAGCTTTAAGTCTTCCAGTAAATTTCTCAGTAATTAGAACTATAAGATAAAAACTTTTAGTTGAGTTCGTTCATGATGTTTTACAACAACTAAACTTTTCTTATTATTTGCTAGCAGGAATAAAATTAGATATTGTATTTTGCGATGCATTGGTCAACACACAACCAAACTTTCGTAGTAATATTAATGTATGCGTAAGTTAGCACAAATTTTCAAGTTTTTTTGAACAGATGATGAGATAATACTCATTTGGAAGCAGTATTGTTGACATTCCAGTAAATTTTTTGCCTAAATATTGACATGTTCTCTTTCTTTTTGAATTTTTACAGGTTTTGCGGAGCAGCTTATTAGCAATACCGGTGTTGCTTTGAATTAAGCGCAAAACTAAGTGGCATTTGAATTTCTGGTAGTCATATTATCAACATCAATCTACTCTACCCTATTCTATCGAATTGCTGCAAAAATAATGGCCGATTTTCCAAGCCTTTTTTTCAGGGCAACTTTTTTCCATCAATACTTCTTCTTTAAAAAAATGTATACCATCGAGAAGCTGTTTTCATGCTCTATCTAATGGTGTTTGAGGCTTCCATCCTCATCTGTTGTAAAGTTACTCAGCTTCAAATGATCGCACCCAAATTCAGAATTTCATTGCATTCACTGCCAGAATTCAAGCTCGTATCAATGACACTCCTTCAAAAATTTAGCTATTGTATGTAATAGAAATTGTCTACGTTACGCATACTCAACTGTATTCTTTAAAGTTACCAGACTGAGATACCGGCGCCTAAACATGGATTGCTGTTGCGGTAATTTCATGAAACACAATTTTCTTCTGAAGAAGTCATTCGCCAAAGCTTTGCTCAATGGTAAGCGTAGGGCTAGACCATCCTGTTAGCAGTTTTTGCAAAAACATCCAGCTGTTCAGAAAGTAGAAAATCAGGAAATTCTATATTCGAGACTTTGAAGCACATTGAAAAAATGTTGAAAAAAGTGAGAAATTTTGAATTTTGATTTTTCTCTTGCAAACTTTTTTTTGTCCGAATTCTTTCTATTGTGTTTTGTACTACTGGCTTGCGGCTACAAGATAGGCTACTCATCATTCATACCAACAAACTTTGAAGGAAGTTATGAATTTTCAAAAACAAGATTCTAGCAAAGGAACCTTTTTTTAATCCATATTTTTTCTGCCCGTTCGTGATGTGAGTATAAGTAAATGTGCGCTGTATTTAAAAAGGTTTGCTGCTTCTGATGATCGTCACCGCATACGGAAACGTGGATCTTTCAAAAAGTTATGGCAGGTCAAAGGGAGAATTCACAAAACGGCCGTTATTTTTGCACCAACCTAATAAAACCTCTCACTTTACAATACGCACGCTGAAATAACACCTATAGTAATTGTAATGGAATGAAATTCAAGAGTAATACACTTTCTAACAGACTTTATCAGACTTAAGCGTGACACATTGGCGTAGAAACAAAAGGAATAATCCTACAACACTTTCCCAAATCGCAACTTCAATATGAGTACAAAGTAAATTTGTGACAATAATAAAACACCGCATGATATTTGCAGTAGATGAAATCTCTGAACCAAGCACTTGAGCATGCGACTGATGCGAGATACATAAGTCTTCGAGCTTGTGAAGTGCAAGGTGAAAGTCAGATTTATACTAGTTGAAGTAAATTGTCAACGGCTGACTGAGCAGAATAATGTCTGAATATGTATGCTATGCTCCTGAAAGGACAACGGACTTTTTTATTTTGCCATAAACTCAAAATTAGCTCAATCCTTCACCACTGACATTATTTGGTTGACTCTCTGCTTGGCAGGCTCAATGTATCAATGCGTTTTGACAGAGAACAATTCTCGTCAATAATTCTTTCATATAGGCCAACTAATTTGCGATATTTTTTATCCAACAAGGGAAGGAAGGTTGGTCGAATTGGCCTTTTAAAATAAGGTCTACACTGCCTGGTAGAGCTTGGAACGCTGATTCCAAATCTACCTTTGCTATCTGCTGCGGGCTTCTGGGCAAGGAGTTATGAAGGTTTTTGTGAGTAAGAATCTGAATGCAAAAATAGGGTAAAATCAGTCGTAACCTTTTCCCAATGTTCAAATGAGGCAGCAGCGAATTGGTATATCTGAATCAAGAATATTTGTTGCACCGAGTGATCCGACTACCAATTAAGCGTTACAAAAAAAAATGTTACGACTGATTTTAGCCTACTCTTGCATTCAGATTTTTACTCACAAAAACCATAACTCCCCGCTTAGAAGCCCGCAGCAGATAGCAAAGGTAGATTTGGAATCAGCGTTCCAAGCTCTACAGGGCAGTATACATCTCATTTCAAAAGGCCACTTCGACCAACCTTCCTTTCCTTGTGAGATAATGATGAGCGAAGTTACTCCTTTGTAGCAGATTAATAACAAAAATTGATGGGAAATTTTTCACGCTGTTTATGGTCCCTAAGCTTACTCTAGAATAACGGGTAATTTAAGAATAAACTAATGTGAGCCAACTTAATCAAATCACGATCTCAACGGAACGCAGGAATGCTATATGAGTTGAGCGGTCTGAAGGTATAATAGAAAAAAGAAGCGAAGAAATGATGGTTATCAAGCTTATAAGCATATAAAATTGTCATCTGTATCCTTTTTTAACTTTTGGATTAGTACAGTAAAAATTTCTTCATTATGGCTGTATCGAACAAAAGATTTGTAACTGTTCGAACAACCTTGCTTAATTTCACGTAGTCACTCTTACGACAATTTAAAAAGCGAATTTCGTTCAGAGTTTTTAGACCTAATAAATCATTATACCGTGAGATACCCAGTAGGGGAAATGCCGAACCAATTTGCTCTTTCGTAACAAACTTTTTTTTGGAAAAAAAACGTTTTTTTGCGCAGAAATGAGAGGTACAATAGAAGATTTACGAAGGAGATTAAGAAAAAAACCGAAAAATTGCGCAATTTCCAAGGGTGTAAATCCGATCAAAGAAATTTATGGAAGAGCACAACAAGCAGTGTGAAGTGCCAACAATAAGTGTTGTAGCGTAGTGTTGTGATGGTGTCAGCTGTGATGTGCCCTCTAGTGAAAAACATCACTCATAGGAGCCCTTTCCACGAGATTCGCGGCTTCTTTTCAAGATTTAGTGGTCCCGTGTTTATTCCTACTACAAAATGTTTGAATAGGCTCAAGAAACAAGGACATCGCGATTTTACACAGCAATGCAGAAGTGAAAATGCGGCAAAAAATGTCCGCAGCGATACGAAAGATCTGAGAGTGTAATATGTAGAGGAAACATGTGCGATGATGAAGAAGAAGCTATCATATAGCGACGATGAGAATGTATAGCGACGAGGAAAAAACATAGATCAAGAGCTGAGATCACAAGATCTACCGACCAGCCACAAATAAATCAAATAAAGTGCATTCTGATTGTGAGGCAAATTCGCTATTGCGGTAACATTACAAGACAAATCCGAGCTACCAACAAAAGAATTTCTGCACTTTTGTTTCCCTGCTTCATTTTTCATTTCAGAACCGGCTCCATTCAGATGTCACAGCGCCTTCGTTCCTTTGGTAGGATGCTTCTTGAAGTCTCTGGATGTCATAAGTCCCTTCCGTTTTGATCTCAACCTCAAATAAGCCATTCTTTTTCTCTGAGTAAAATACATGGTACTTTCAGATGGAGCAAAGCCTTCTCTAGAAGTGGCGTTTATGTCTTTGTACCAGCTTCAATCCACCTGTTTGAAATCGAAATCCAAAGAGTTCTGGGGTTTAAAAAGCGGAAAAAATCACTTGCTAGAAAATTTCCTACGGATTTTCCTATCTTTCACGCATATACACTTCACATCAGTTCATATATAACGTTGCCGTATTTATTTTTCTTGGCTATAATTTGAGAAAACAAAAATTTTCGTGCTTTTGCCAATTGTGATGCTATGTTGTTCCACATGAGCGGTTGTATACTGCAAGGTAGAAGTACAAACGTTGATTCTTAAATCTCCACATTCTCTACTTTTCGAGGAATACGTATCTTAGCGTGATACACCCAGAAAGGGTAGAACATAATTCGGTATTTCTCGAGACTAATGTTTGTAGTAAGCGCGAAAATCTACTGTTGTACTTACAGAGGGTTGTAGTATAAAATGACTTATACGGGAGCAGCACAGCTTCATTTCGTTAAAAACATGAGAATTTTTTGTTTTCTCGCCAAGACAAAAATAAGCATCGTTATCTGATGTCGAACTGTATATGCGTGAGCAAGTGGAACATCCGTAGATTTTATTAAACAGGTATTTTCTTCAATCTTTCAAACAACCCAAATTTTTTGATTTTGGCGTCGAATTCGATGTGGATCAAAGCTGGTGGAGAATCAAGGACGATTTCTTGTAGAGCTTGCTTTGCTCTGTCGAATAATTTACTGAAAGCTATTTAGAAATATGAAATGTATGACTTATTGCGGTTCAAATACAAAGCGCACGGAACTTGTGGGACAGCCTGATATAAGTAAAGTAATTATATTGGCGTGATACAAAAGTAATGAGACATCTTGATTTTTCATTTTCACAAATCTCTTTCTGTTTGACTGTGAACAACCAGCAATTTGAACGTTTCTTCTAAAGAGACCTTCGTAGATTGTCATGACAGCACCTTGCAGCTCCTCAACCACAATCCTTCGAGCGGCTCTTCGAAGAACACACAGAATTTTTTCGAACGTTATCTGAAATTATGCTGCTGTACCCCAAAATTTTAGACATATGACATGTCAGTCGAAGGAACTTTTCAAGCTCTTTCTAAAAATAAAAGAAAAATTCTCCATCATTACGTCAGAGGCACTTTACTCGAAAAATTGCGATGTTTGACGCAGATTTCCAATAAAAATCATGTTTTGGCCCACATTTTTTGGAAAATGAGAAAAGTCGAGGTATATTGGAAAGAGCGTAAAAAGCTCCATCAGCTAACAATTATCAATGGTAAGCTCATTTGATTACCTTGGTGAGAGAATAAATAATATGTGTCCCCTAATATTCAATGCTATATCTTCTGTTCTAAGGCGCTGGAACCATCAAGCTATCGTACACTTGGTGACAATGTCCTCACCCATCCTTGCTCAGATATCTGCGGTAAGCTTACCTGTTTTAGTGCGGCCGTGCTGCTCAACAAAATTACTTGAAGTGATGAGCTTTGTCTTTACGCGCTTATGAAAATAACGCCATGTGACAGTGCCCATCCATAGCTCGATGAGAAGGATTTGTCATTTACTGACAAGTGCCGAAACCTTGGCTCCCATTTAGGTTTTCTGTTTGAGAAAACTGTATTTAATCTTTAGGTGTCCCACTACCTTTGGACCACCCTAATAAAATTGATTTCCACAGCGCTGTAAATTCATATGCATACGACATATAACAAAAAACGCTTGTTGAGCACTTCTGTAGGTTATTTCCCTTTCTTGTTGAAAATGACCGACATGAATAACATGTAGGAGGTCCAAAAGGCTTTTTCTTTTGCAGAACATATTTTAGAAGCAATATCTCATCAGCTTGTGAATAAATAGTTCTAATTTACTCCAAACATACACTCTATTCTCATTTTCAAAAATAAATATATGGAGAGAAGAAGGCAGCTAATCGATCGATCATGAATATTTGTTGAAATAGTGTAAATAAGTTGTTGAAAGAAATTCGATACTGTTTGCTGAATGACAGTAAAGATCTTAGTGCCTGCAAGATGATAGCGCTTTACACGTCAAAAACAGAATAGTTTGTTGAGTTGGAAAAAATGTTGTTTTCATGGTACAAAGATAGGATGAACGTCAAAAAGCGCAAGAGGACCTTTAAGTGATCCAAGTTCTGAAATTATCATCAAATAGTTATTCACTGAGTATTTGAAACGAAGATCGAGGTTTTTCAAATATTGCAATCACTTTTATTTGCAATGCTTTCAGGACTTCTCCTCATTTGTGCCATCGTTGTGATTTGCTCGATTGGGGAGCGCTTTCGCTTTCGAGTCTTGACGGCAACGTTGCTATTTCGGCTTGTAACAACGAGGGTTTTGACCCCAAGCTGCTACAATATAAAAGTATTTTTGTTGACATAAATTCCTGTAAGATTTGTGGAAAGCTCATGTAAACTGAAAATTTCGCCACCCTCGAAGTGGCAAAATGGCGAAAGGAAATCCCATCTTGGAACTGGAAACGCTATCATTGTATTAGGTTGGCGGATAGTTTCTGTTGAAGATTTATTTTTCTTGAAAATCTAACAAGGGAAGGACCCTCGGTCGAAGAGGGGTTCCCACACGTGGTGCATATCATTGTGCTGGTCTTGGAGCATTAATAACAAATCCCCTAGCTGCTCAATGATCTTCTGGGAAAAGTTACTAGCGATGGTTTCCCCAGGATAGATCGCTTAAGTTAGCGGGGCTGAGAAATGCCAGTATGGAGGGATGGCCGAGTGGATAATGTGGAGGCTACGGAGGAAGTGGTAAAAAGTTGGGAATACTTGTGTTCCAAACATCCTTCCAATTTGTAGATTGTATTGTTTGATATGTATCCTTAGAGGGCCCTAAGGCAGGAAACACCGGGCACCCGTTGAACAAAATTGCAAAAAATGCAAGAATGTTTGGAACATAAGTATTCCGAACTTTTTTACCGCTTCCTCCATAGTCTCCACATTATCCATTCGGCCATCTCTCCACAACTGACATTTCTCAACGTCGCTGACTTAAGCGATCCGGGTTATCCGGGGAAACCATCGCTCGTAACTTGTCTCCAAAGATCAATGAGCAGTCGAGGAACACGGATTTGGTATTAGTGCCCCAAGTCCAGCACAACGATGTGCATTGAGTGTGATAATCCCACTTCGACGAGAGTCCTTCCCTTGTAAGAAACTTTCGAAAACTATTATGTTTGAGGAGTGTTAACGGGGTCCAAAGGTCTACCCACCGGTACTGTCGGATCCGCGGTCCATAAGCAAAAGACGCACTTTACCGGTGGAAGACGTTTTGTGGACATTTTTGTCAGGGGCTGGCACTTTTCCAGGTGATCGGGAAAATACCGGGCGATGTAGTATTCAAGCAGGTCAAGTCGCATAGTTTTTAGCGAATATAGCAGAATGGCACAATCTTGTCCGCATAAGATCACATGAGGTACATGTTGCGCCATGTCAGCGCACGTTCGTATTTCAACGTGAAGAACAATTTTTGAAAATTTACGAAAACTGCTTTTTTGAAAATTTACGAAAACTGTTTTCAGTCTCTCCGTATCAAATCCTACACGACGCATAGAGAAAAAGAAAATTTCGAAAATTTTTGATTTTTTAAATTGTTTTTCACCCCTTGTTTTTGGCGTGCTAGCGGCATCAGAGTGGTGCTATAAATGAGACTGCAAAAATGCAAAAATATGTTCCAAAAAAGTTATGTGAAAGAAAAAACACGATCAAACGCATAGATAAAAAACTGAAGAAGAAATGACAGTTTTGATTGTGCTTATAATGTTGTCGTAAACTTGCTAGCTATTTGTGCATTTGCGGCATCAGTCTTACTGTTGTGCACGCCCTCTGTGGCCTACATATAGAGCAACTTCAAATTCTAGAGGAGCCCCAAAATTCTTCAGAATTTGACGAAAAAAGTGTAACAGAAATAATCCGCCAACCTAATAATTCCATACTTTGTTTTTATTGCCTACTACGCAAACACACCGAGCCCACCATATCCTTACCTGTGCGTTGCAAAGACATTTTTCCGAACAAAGTTCAAATTTTCTCAGTCGAAAGCCTGCCACATCCTTCAAACACACAAAATTCTAGGATTGCTCCTTCTAGTCCTCATTCGTTCAAATACCAAACACGATGTCATATCGTTGTCTGTGCGCAATGAACAAAAAGTCTTTTATTACACTGTGCAAAGCAACCCAAATTTCGAGAAGAGTGCCTCAAGACCGTGTTTGAACGCGCCAAACGCATAGTGACTTCTCTGTTACGAGGTTGGTCATGTTTCGGGAAATCAGTGCATGTGAACGTGTACACCATTTGCTATTGCGACTTCCAGCTTGCATTTGCCATCCTCGCGCCGGAGCGGAACTTCGCAAATTCTTTAATTTATTCTTTACATCCGTTTTTTAAATTGGTGATGCTTCCATAGGGAAAGCATTAGCACCTCAGACAGTCGATGGGATACCTCCGGAGCAGAAGTGGCAGGGTCGGGCTTTCCCCAGCGAAGGATTGCCACTTCGCGCTCCGGAGCCCTGTCATTTCACGCATTTTTGTGCTCCGGGGCTCTCCCAAAAGTGGCGCACCTCCGGAGCAGAGATTTGCGCGTCGCAGAGAGAGGTCCCATTCGTCCTGTTTGTGACGTCACCGTGACGTCACGAATGAATGGGACCCCTCTCCGCGACGCGCAAATCTCTGCTCCGGGGGTGCGCCACTTTTGGGAGAGCCTTGGAGCACAAAAATGCGTGAAATGGCAGGGCTCCGGAGCGCGAAGTGGCAGACTCCCGCCATATGCCCGCCTGAGGTATCCCTTCGACTGTCTGAGACAAGTTTCAAGACTTAGGGCTGAGCGAAAATATTTTTTTACGTATAACGGTTCCTATCCTGCTTGCTATTGGCAGTGTTGAACAGAGCACTTGTTGCTGTGCTTAGATTCTTGTAGACTGTAAAATAGCTGAAGAACGCTTCAGTCTCTGGAGACAAATTTGAGAGTTATTTTGATTTCTATACGGGAGTAGGAGCGTAGACATATAGACGTATTCGGTTTGCACAACATCTATTTCAATACTTTCACCACAGGTCGTAGCTTTCGCCTTAGAGCGCGGCAGACATTTCGAACACGCTATGGCTTGAAACATACTGGCGCCGGGTGTCTATGCGTAACAGTAGCAACAACGTACTTATGCTAGCGATTGCAGCAAAGCGTGCTGCTCAGCTGCTTAAAACTGCAATTAGCTGTTTTTGCTTGAATTTACCGATTCCTACCAAGTTTTAAGCAGGGAGCTAACGCTTAGGACATAGACCTCGTTCTGTTATAGTCACCAGAAATCAGTACACACAAAAAAATTTCTTTATTACGACTGTATTATTCGGCCACTTCTGTTAGAAAGTCAGTGATCGAAATGAGCTAAAAATAGAACGTTTCATATGCAGGATATGATTTTCAGTTTTGACTTAAGTCATTTGAGCTAAAATTTTCCTTTTGACAAATCGAAACTTGACATTAGATATAGTGGTGCTTCTTTATTTCCATTATCAAAAGAAACCACACACCGAGCAAGGAAAAACCAGGTACTGACCACACGACAAAAACACGAGATCAGCGAGTGTCTGACAATTCCAATTGATGACATAATCTGTGACTATTACTCCGCTGTCATGCCCGATCGGGGAATGTGAAAGAAAAAGAAGTACGAATACTTGCTTAGCGAAACAGACGTGACAAAGCTAGTCCAGCATTTGTCATAGATAGTGAGATAAATCGTGTTTTGGATTCCTTACTAGAAGTAGAATATCTTTGAAAAAGGAGACACACATGGTAACGAGGTTTAGTCTGAGCCACTAAACAACAACCTGGTAGCTACATCAGGGTGATATCAAAATTATTACAAATCAAGGAAAAAAGAATCAAATCATCAACAACACAATGAAGGTGCCTATGACTGAAAAAATATCCCGGCATATCGTAGCAGGTCATAACTTGAATGCGTAGTTGCGAGCAATTTTCGACGTCTAAAAAAGAAGAGAACAGCAATGTTATAAACTGCTCAAACTTTTTACTTAGAAGATGTTGTTTTCGACTGGGACCATTTGTTCTTACGAAATCACTATGAACTCGCCACCACATGTTTGAATGATTTGAAGGTAAGTTAATGGGGTGTGGCTCTGAAGATGGAATTTGGCAGTCTTCTAATTCCATAGCTTGGAGGTTTCTTGAAGTGGGGTTTCTATGATAAGGTAAGAATGGGTAGTGCTTTGTATTGCGTGCAAAAAGAGGTAAGCTATTCATCTTTGAAATAAAGTTGATCATGTTTGAAATTACTATCCCATACAAGCTTATTCACTACTAGCTGGCTTACCCGGCTCCGCCGTATCCGGACCAAACTTGGCACACATACACTTCGGGCCCCGGCGGGTGTCACAGTCCACTTTTCGTTATCGATCGATGTCGATTTTACCGATTTTTATCGATTTTTTTGCAGAGTTCATCTACAGGGCTAGAAGTTGGCACAGGGGGGGGGGGGGAAGTGAGCATGGGGATTCCGAATACAATATTAGTTTTCAAAATTATCGATTACTTTTATTGATTTTATCGATTTTTTGTAAATTTTGACATGCGAGGCTGGGATTTTGCACAGGGGGGTAATCGAGCATGCTGATTACGAACACAATATTAGTTTTCAGGATCGTCCATTACTTTTATCGATTTTATCGATTTTTTTGTAAAGTTTGACCTGCGGGGCTGGGAGTTTGCACAGGGGGGTAATCGAGCATGCAGATTACGAATACAATATTAGTTTTCAGGATCGTCCATTACTTTTATCGATTTTATCGATTTTTTGAAAATTTGAGCTAGAAGGCTGGAATTTGGCACAGGGGTGTAATCGAGCATGCTGATCATCCCCTTGGGGATGATCAGCATGCTCGATTACCCCCCTGTGCCAACTCCCAGCCCCTTAGCTCAAACTTTGCAAAAAATCGATAAAATCGATAAAAGTTATCGATAATCCCGAAAACCAATATTGTATTCGGAATTCCCATGCTCGATTACACCCCTGTGCCAACTCCCAGCCCCGTAGCTCAAACTTTGCAAAAAATTCGATAAAATCGATAAAAGTAATCGATAATCCTGAAAACCAATATTGTATTCGGAATCCCCATGCTCGATTACACCCCTGTGCCAACTCCCAGCCCCGTAGGTGAACTCAGCAAAAAATCGATAAAATCGATAAAAGTTATCGATAATCCCGAAAACCAATATTGTATTCGGAATTCCCATGCTCGATTACCCCCCCCCCCCCCCTGTGCGAACTCCCAGCCCCGTAGCTCAAACTTTGCAAAAAAATCGATAAAATCGCTAAAAGTAATCGATAATCCTGAAAACCAATATTGTATTCGGAATCCCCATGCTCGATTACACCCTGTGCCAACTCCCAGCCCCGTAGCTCAAACTTTGCAAAAAATTCGATAAAATCGATAAAAGTAATCGATAATCCTGAAAACCAATATTGTATTCGGAATCCCCATGCTCGATTACACCCCTGTGCCAACTCCCAGCCCCGTAGGTGAACTCAGCAAAAAATCGATAAAAATCGATATCGATCGATGACGAAAAGTAGCCTATGACACCCGCCGGGGCCCGTAGCGTATGTGTGCCAAGTTTGGTCCGGATCGGTTCAGAAATGGAATTTTCTATTCGGAACATACGTACACACATACAGACATACAGACATACAGACATACAGACAGACAAACAGACATTCAGCTTTATATATAAGATTCGGAAACCTCGAAGCCCGCTGAAACTTAGTGCAAGGAGGTTATTGAACTTGCTAATTACGAAAATGAGACTTGTTTTGCGTGATAGAGCCTCCTTGTTAGACTTACGGTAGGTGTACGGTATCTCGATAAGTCGCTGTCAGCGAATGTTTCGATTTTGTCTACTTTCAGTTCAATATACTCAAGGAAATCTTTTTTACCTTGCGTCGGTACGACCCCCCCCTTGACCGAACTCCCCAGTACGACCCTCTGGTGTGGCGTGCCACACCCCGCTTTACCCTGGTCATAACTTGGTAGGAGTATCAACCTTCTGCCACCTGTCAAAAGAATTGACATTTCATCTACGTGTTTAACAGGTTTCAGCAAGAGCTTGCTTAGCCTACGTACCAAAGTAAGCTCATGCCGTTTTTTTATTTGACTATAACCCCAAATGATGACTAATATTCAAGAATGAGATTCTGTTTGATGAACAAATTAGAATTGTCCAAAACAGAGAACTGGGGTATTTTCCGTTATCTAAGCGACAAAACAAGCGAGCCATGGTTTCAAGCCATCTTTTATATCCTTTCACATTTGTGAGCTAAATTATTAGGTTGATGCATAATTCCTGCACCAAAATAGGTACAGACCGCAATAACTGGAGTAATCCTATATCCCAAGTAGGATTCGATATATCATTTGATAGCGCAAACCTAGCTCTACAAGATAGTGCTCAAATTTCTATACCAGCTTTGATCCACGCGAAGTTTTGAGCCAAAAACTGAAAAAAACCATGCGTCCGAAAACCTTAAGACAGATCTTAAAAAATTGTAACTTTGTTCAAAAAGCTCATACAAATTTTCTTTCTTGCTCACGCGTAGACGTTCCACGTAAGACATTTATCTATGCGGTTGCTGTATTTTTTTCTCAACAAGGCGATGAAAGAACGAAGTTTTTTGAAGTTTTTCATGTTTTTGCCAAATTAGTGCTGAGATGTTCTAGTATTAACAGTTGTATAGTACATGCCGTTAGCAGTGAAACTTTACATTTTCAGCCTTCTAGAACAGCTAGTTCACGAGAAATAACGAATCTAGCTCTCCTTATCCAAATTTTTCTTGCCTAGTTGCTAATTGCTAAAAATTCGATATTTCTCGTAAACCAGCTGCTCTAAAGAGCTGAAAATTCACATTCACGCTTCTAAGGTTCTATACTATACAACTGTCAGTGCTAGAATATCTCAGCATTGTTTTGGAAAAAACATGAAAAACTTCGTTTTCTCATCGTCTAGTTGAGAAAAAAATACAGCAACCGCATAGATAAATGTCTTATGTGGAACGTCTACGCGTGAGCAAGAAAGAAAATTTTTATGAGCTTTTTGAACGAAGTTACAATTTTTTGAGATCTGTCTTTATCTTTATCTTTATCTGATACGCTCGAGGCGTGCTGACAAAACAACAGAACAAACAACCATGAACACATGTGTCAGGCTACTCAAGAACGAAAAGAGGTAGAGAAAAAAGAAAGAAAAGAAAAAAAGAAACGCAGTAAAACAATGACATGACTGTACGGCAGCCGGTCCAGTAATTTATCAATAAAGCAACGCAACGAAACACTAAAAACGAGCCTGAATGGCATGTTAACTCTCAAAACCTGGATGTTGGCTAACTCTAAAACCAGCAATATCAAACTATCCTTTCAAGACAGCAGGGAGCCCCTTCCTCAAGCAGCGGGAGCAGAGCGGAGGCCCGACGAAACGGGATAACCGGCAGCCCCCGCCAGTACACCCATACGGATGCACTGGCTGGGGGCAGCCAGTACACCCGCTCGTCGAAACAACCGCACCGCCAACACCACCGGGCCACGGACGACCAGCGTGTCCAGAAAGGTAGAAAGATAAGCAGGAAAAGAAGTTGAAGAATCTGCGCTATGAGAATACAATCACACCCAAAATCTTCTTTCGGCTCGCTATTCAAGCTCGTTAGTGCACGAAAGATAGCTTAACAAACAATAACTAGAAGTGAACAAAGTACACTTCACGCAGGAGAAAGATCGAGCTAACTAATGGGCATTGGGAAGAACAAAGGGAGTGTATCAGCACAATCAGGAAAAATGAGGTTGATGTTACTTGACATCATGAATATGCAAAAGATGAAGAACATCAGTTTTTGAAAGAGCCTTTTTGAACTGATAGGAATTTTTGAGACAAAGCAAAGGCGGCGGTAGGCTTTCGAGCCACTTGCTTGTTCTGCAGATAAAGGTACTAAGACGGCGCACACGATTTGTGCTTGGCAACTTGGACAAGCGGAAAGCGAAGGAACCATGACGACCATAGACAGGACGGAAGGTCCAGAACTTGGAGGGTTTCAAACGCATTTCACCTCTAAGTATCTTGAAGGCTAAAATCAAATCGGCTTCAACTCTTCTGTAATACAAGCTTTTGAGGTTCAACTCTTTCAAGCGAATATGATATGGAGGCAAAGCCTGCGGGTAATTTGAATCTGGGAAAGCACGATAGTATAACACTCTGGTGAATATTTTCTGGACATTTTCAATTTTATCAATTTCTTTTAATTGAAAAGGGCTCCAGATGGGACTGCAATACTCGACCAAGGGGAGAATGAACATTTTATAAAGCTTAATCCAAAGAAAGACATCCGAACTGTGTATGTTTCTGAAGAGGCAGTACAAAACTCTCAGAGCCTTCGTTACCACGAGCTCTATATGACAACTAAACTTTAGCCCACTCGAAATCAAAACTCCAAGGTCACGCACTTGATTAGCTACCACCATAGACCCTAAGTCTTCATTTTCAATCTTCAAGGAATCGGGTCCTATAGGAAATAAGTGACTTTTACCAAAGTTTACTTTGAGTTTCCAAAGTTTAGTCCATCCAAACATTCTTTCGACTGATTTATTCAAGGCCGCTTGGACTTCTTCTTTCTCATTTTTATTATAGATCGCTGTAACCTTAATATCGTCAGCGTAAGCGTGGACAAAAATTCTCGTATCTGTTTTCAGGTGGGCAGGAAAGTCATAAGTATAAATCAAAAATAGTATAGGCGAGAGTATGCCTCCCTGAGGCACACCCGAGGGGCATTCTCTGGGGAACGAAAAGTCCTGAGAGAAGCGTACCACCATTTTTCTATCGTAAAGATAGGAACGAAACCAGTTTAACAAGTTACCGTCTATACCTATGCTACGTAGTCGCAGTAGAAGGCTCTCATGACAGACGCTATCAAATGCTTTGCTGAGGTCAAAGTAAACCACATCCACTGCTTTCCCTTGACTTAACGCTTCATTCCAGAGATTTGTACTGTCTATCAACTGCGAGCAAGTTGATGAGCCAGAGAGAAAACCAAACTGTTCAGTAGGAATGATCTTAAGACTGTCAATCCATTCAAGTAAATATTTTTTTAAAACTTTTTCCAAGATCTTCAAAGGAGCAGGGAGAATACTGATAGGACGATGATTAGAGATCCGTCCGGTATCCTTCCCTTTTGGAATCGGTGTTATGACTGAAGCTTTCCAGGCTAATGGGATTTCACCAGTCATCAATGAAATGTTAAAAATGTGTGTAAGGGGTAATGCCAGTTGCTTAGCAAACAGTTTATAAAAAGTTTGGGGAATACCATCCGATGTGATTGATTGGGACCATTTCAAAGTTTTCATAAACTTATAGACAACATCAGACGTAACAGGGGGTAATGCAAGTATTTCGTCAGTGACTTTAGGTAAACTGACCAACGGTTCACTCTTTTCTGTGAAAGTGCTCTCGAAGAAACTTGCAAAAGCTTCTGCTTTTTCATGGCCAGTAATATACTTTGACCCATCATCTCCAACGAGCACCGGCAAAGCAGAGGACCCCTTGGCTCTATACTTGATGTATGATATAATGCCTTTCATATACTTGCTGCTTGCAAGTTTCTTGACTCTATAAGACATAAACTTTTTCAAATGATTATTCAGTTTTTTGCTTATTTCTGCATACTGTGCACAATGAAACGGATCAGCAATATCTCTGAATAATCTTTGACGTTGCTCAAAAAGATTGCGAATGTGAAGGGGATATGTGCCAAAGTCTATGTGGTTCATGGTCTTGACGGGTACGAACTTGCTCATGATATCATGTAAAATATAGAGCAAACGATTATAGACATCGTTGATATCCCTGAAGTTACTAAAAATCTCAAACCAGTTTAATGATGACAGCAAAGCCTTGATCTCATCAATTTTAGCGCGCTTAAAATCGAAAGAGGGGAAACCATGGACCACTTGGCTAGGCACGGTAATGGAAAATCTGACGATATTATGATCAGAATTATTCAGCGGAGGAGAAGATGAAAACTCGCTAACAATTCTTGCGTTTGATAGCACTAGGTCCAATGTATGTTCACCACGAGTTGGAAAGTCAACCCACTGAGTCATGGATAGTGCCTCGAAAACAGAAAGAAATCTTTTTTCTACACAGCTAGATGCGGTTCCATTTACCCAATCAATGGCTAGGTTAAAATCTCCAGCCACTACCGCCTTGATTTTGCGAGAAGATACAAGATCAGAAATCAGAGCCAAAAGAAGGTCATCCCGCCTGGAATCGCTCTGTGGAGGTCGATAGACCAAAATAAATCTATATCTCTCAGCACTGGATGAGGTTTGTACGATACAGTCAAAGCAGATAACATCCGCCATGAGATTCTTTAATTTGAAATCGACTTCTTCAAAAAGAATGCTATGATGAATCAAGGCGCAGACTCCCCCACCCCTTTTAGCAGCACGGTCTTTCCTGAGCACACTATAGGGTAGATCAGCACAAATTTCACCATCGTTTATGTTTGAATTCAACCAGGATTCGGTAATCAAAGCAAGAGCCGGTTTGCAAGTAGATAAAAATTGGTGAAGGTGCGTGAGCTTGTTTTTCAGACTTCTAGCATTTATTAGAAAACAACTTCTAGGAAAAAGATCTGATTTTTTCAGTTTTTTGAAACCTTGTTTTTGTGGGAAATGTCAGTTGCTTTGATTACCTCTCCTCTATAGACTACATAAATTTTCTTACCTTCCTTTTCATTTAGCTCACGTGCAGTCATGCGTAGATCTTTCTCATGCATCCGTTCTTCCAAGGTCATCGATTTCCGGATATAGACGTTTTGATACATCGGGCTGTTTTTGAGTCGACGAGATTTGGCGAGCATTTCTATTGAAAAAAACTTGCTGGAAAAAATGCATTTTACTAATCTGGGTTTGCCCTCCCTTACCCTCCCCATTCGGAAAATTTCCGTTGGGCGCGATTCTATATCCAGATGGTTTAACATGCCGAAGACGAAACTTTCAGTATGCTCTTGTCGAGCGAGTGCTGGTAAGGTGGGATCAGCTTCGGGCACGCCATATAAAACTAACGACCGCTCCCTTTTCTCGGCCTCCACCAGCTTGGAAGACAATGTAGGCAACTTACTTATCAGTTCCTCGAGAAGGGGAATGGCCTCCGGGGCTTTTTCGCTCATTATCGAGTGAATGCGGTCGATCAGATTGACGGTGTTGTCGTCCATGAGAGGAATCGCTTTAGATGCGACTGGGGATGATGGCTTTCTTTTTTTTGGAAGTTGGGAGAGGGGGGTCGCCATGGATGGAATCGATGAAACACGGCCGCTCACGGTGATCGCAGGCTGGGGGATGTCTTAAGGTTTTCGGACGCATGGTTTTTTCAGTTTTTGGCTCAAAACTTCGCGTGGATCAAAGCTGGTGTAGATATTTGAGCACTATCTTGTAGAGCTAGGTTTGCGCTATCAAATGATATATCGAATCCTACTTGGGATATAGGATTATTCCGAGTTATTGCGGTCTGTACCTATTTTGGTGCAGGAATTATGCATCAACCTAATAATTTGGAGCCTCGGTGAGGCCGGGGCCATCAGCTAGTAAGGAATAAAGGATGTTTAAAAAATGCCCCTAATATTGATTAGGAACATCTCCCTCGCACGAATGGTAGGAGTTTCAACATCATAGCGTAATTGCGAACTATCTGCAGTTTTGACTTCCAAGAGACCTGAAATTTTTGTGGTGAGGTTTTCAAAGGCAACGATCTCAGCAATACTTTATATAATTTTCTAAAGCAGTCTAGATGAGGTGAAATTGCTGTAATTTTCGAGTATTGTAATTCTCCAAACTTTCAAACAAATGTGCAGTATATAAGTGCGATGCTCAAATGTATCGGCGACTCAAGTTTGCTTACAAGGGAAGAACTCGAGATCTGACCAAGCCTTTCCAATCAGAGTCAAAACTCTACAAAGTATTGAACGTTGATTTTAGATATTCTCCCGATATCTGCCAAGAGCCTCAATACGTTGAATTATGAGTAATTTTTGAAGCGAAAATTGAACGCAGTTTAGGTAGATAGATGCTGTTTTACGGTGTTTCCCAGCTAAACAGAGCAGTGTTGACTATGAGTCTACTAGCCAGAAGGAATTTTTTTGCTTAAAGCGCTCTAATATCCAGCACTGTGCTATTTTAGCAATCTTGAACGATTTTGTTCTACTCGTGTGTTTGGTTTTTCGGTACTTTTCCATTTTCGGACCCATTTTTTAAGAATATTTCTGATGAGCTATGTTTTTCAGCCCAACCATTGTTTTTCATAAATTCTATTATGTCTGTTTCCCTGCCACATGACAGGATGAAAATTAACAAGTTTGGCTAAGTTTGAGAAGTTTTTCTGCCAGAAACATTTTCTTTGAGGTACGAGAGCATTTGTAATTATTCAGAAGCTCTTCAGCGGTTCTCATAGGAACAAAACAAACTAAAACGTCTATTAAAACACCTTGTTCGCCTTCAGCAATGATTCAAAGAGCATCTTCCCCTTGCGTTTCTCTGTTGTTTCAGCCAAGAAAGGATAGAAATGATGGCTTTAAGCCATGGCTCGCTTGTTTTGTCGCTTAGATAACGAAAAATAGCCCAGTTCTCTGTTTGGACAATTCTAATTTGTTCAAGCAACAGAATTTTATTCTTAAATATTAGTCATCATTTGGGGTTATAGTCAAATGAAAAAACAGCATGAGCTTACATTGTTACGTAGGCTAAACAAGCTCTTGCTGAAACCTGTTAAACACGCAGATGAAATGTCATCTTTTGACAGGTGGCAGAAGGTTGACACCAGGGCCCGGCACCGATGGTTTGGGGTCAAATTGGACTTCGTTTTTGGAGTTAGAAGCAACGGGGACATCGTTTTTATGAGGTCCTGGAGGAAGCGCCAAAAAAAAAACACGACGAACATGTCAGGTTTCACGAGTTGAACTTTTCTTTCGCAAGCGCGCGAATTTCAGATGCAAGACTCAAACAAACAAATGGCTTGTTTACAGCGCACAAACAATCACATGGCTTCGAATTTCGGCTATGAGTATACAATATTACTCCAAACTATGTTATGTTAAAAGTTCCCAAAACTTATGTGTCCTAATATCCGTTCTCAAATTTGTTGGTTTCTAGACCAACTACCAAACCAACTGGGTTGGTTCGGAGCATAAATATCGGAGAGTTCACATAAGTTTTGAACCTTTTTGATTTGGACGATTAGAACGGTCAAAAATCTATCATATAGTGAAGAGAGCGGATCAAACCATTGCCTCTCCTCTTTTTTTGAGTCAAAAGTAGTATAATTCTACGCGTTGATAGATATCGCGCTCCCATCGCTTGCAATGTCCTTTGAAATATGTGGCGAAAAATGCATCGCAGGATTGTTGAGGCTACAGATTTGGTTGGCCTAGGAGATTCTTGACATTCCCAGCATCAAAATGGTACTATACCCAATGGCAGAGCCTTTAATCGACCGTTTTCTTTTTGCTTTTTTGTTATATTACATACCTCAAAATGCGTTTTTTCGCTTTTTTGTTGCTATTTCAATTGAATAGATGTTTCCCTACTGATTTTCACGAGAGGGACTTCGTAAATTTTCGCGAAGTCATGGGGAACTTCGTTTCCTAAAAACCTCCAAACCATCGCGTGCCGGGCCCTGGTTGACACTCCTCCCAAGTTATGACCAGGGTAAAGCGGGGTGTGGCACGCCACACCAGGGGGTCGTACTGGGGAGTTCGGTCAAGGGGGGGGGGGTCGTACCGACGCAAGGTAAAAATGATTTCCTTGAGTATATTGAACTGAAAGCAGACAAAATCAAAACCTCCTTGCACTAAGTTTCAGCGGGCTTCGAGGTTTCCGAATAGTAAATAAGCTTGTATGGGATAGTAATTAACTTTATTTCAAAGATGAATAACTTACCTCTTTTTGCACGCAGTATAAAGCACTACCCATTCTTACCCACTTCAAGAAACCTCCAAGCTATGGAATTAGAGGACTGCCAAATTCCACCTTCAGATATCAATGGTTGCGCTTTTATCAACCGTTTACGCCAAAGAAGGACAATCAGTCTCAAATTTCTCCGTGTAGTATGAGGTCTTAGCGTTCAAACCATCTATAAAAAGTTCGCCAAAAATCCCTTTGAAGGTAAGCTGTGGCCATCACAGCTTTGCAGAGGGGGTGCTACACCCCATTAACTTACCTTCAAAACATTTAAACAGCTGCCTTTCTCATATCATCCTTATAATTCATCCTTCCTCTCGCCAAAGTAGCAGCTTCCCTCTGGACCCTTTCTTTCAAAAGGAGATACATATGGTTTTTGTAAACCATATTTCGGGAGTGTGGTCTGCAAATATTGGGTTACGGTAGTGCTCAAAAAATTGCGAAAGCACGACGGCGCGAAATGTGCGTTTTTGAAGCATCCCAAAATCTCCTTTTGTGGTATGACGTCCTCTATTTTCCTCTCCCTCTTTCGTTTCTCTCTTCTTCTTTCACCTTTAAGCTTTCACTCTATATTTTCACGACATGGAAGCAGCGTAGGTACGCTTACACGTCGTCTAGCATCAAATAAATTTCGTTTGTGCCTTCCTCAAGCAGTAATTCAACGATGAGTTTGCATCAACTTAGTTTTATTAAGTTTTATTCTCATTTTTTGCAAGTTAAAGTGTTTTTATGCATGTGTGATTTCTGCTGAAAGCGAATAAGCAGCACTTTTGTGCTTCGAGAATTTCTCCAGACCATCATGGTCTCTTCATGTTCAAACGATGTACTTTTGTCAAAATGTGAGTCAAGTTTCGCTTATTTTGCTCCAACGCTTGTGCATCTTGGCTCTTTTCTACCTTTATCTTTTTATTTTTATTTTATTTATATTATTTTTTTTATTTATATTTATTTATTCAATTTTCAAACCCTTGGCAAACTAGACTGCCTCCGTAAGCTACAGCAGAAGAACATCTCTTGTCCAAACATGTATGAACCAGGTATATCCCTGATAGATTCTTTTAAACAAAGATCGGATTGTGGGCAGCATGTAAAGAGACAATTATAATACATGCAGCGATTGTGTATAACAGAAACAAATGTTGTACAAACCTATTCTATTGCATACATTGATCTCGCATGCATTTTGCAAGTATGGTCATACAACTGGTAGCTGAAAGAGACTCAGTATTTTTTTCTTTTTTGAACCACGAAGACGTGCTAAATGCCAAAACTTTTTTAGTTGAGTGCAAACTTTATTAGCAAACTAAAAAGTAACTAAAAGACAAGCACAAAATTATTTCCATCAATCCCTTAGTGAATAGTTAGAAGCAAAGCAGACTAAATATGAAAAAGTAACGGTTGCTTAACAATTAGTGTGCAGAAAATGTCAGCATGTCACGCTCAGTCTGAAAACAAATATGAGTTCTGACTAATCTAACATTAGATGAGACTCCGCGAAGTGTTAGTAAATTCAACATAGCAACTCCCCGTCAACAGATATAGAAAAACAGTAGTTTGTTGAAAGCACTCTAGACATTTTTAGGACAGATCATAGTGCATTAACAAACGACCTGTATGCCATATCTAATTATACAAAATAGCTGGCTTATCCGGCTCCGTCCGGCCCTGTCAAAACACTATATTAATATTCCACTCTCTTCACTGTATAACCTTTCCCTGTGCCCACTTCTACATGCAGTTCCCTATTCTCGCTGTGTTGGTAATCAGCATGCTCACTAACCCCCCCCCTGTGGCCTTCAATACCGTAGCTTAAACTTTGCAAAAAATCAGTAAAAGCGAAAGAAGTAATGGATAATATCAAAAACTAATATTGTATTCGTAATCAGCATGCTCACTTACCCCCTGTGCCAACTTGCCAACTCCCAGCCCTGCAGCTCAAACTTTGCAAAAAATCGATAAAATCTATAAAAGTAATCTATAATCCTGAAAAATAATATTGTATTCGGAATCCCCATGCTCACTTACTCCCTTCACATTATTGTGGGTATCCCGGTATCTCGAAGGATTGACCACATCAATTTTGACGATGGCTTAATACCCTGCGTGTTTCTTGTAAGTACGAGTAAGAAGTGTTCAAAAGCTAGAACTTGTGAAGTTTTGTCTTCAACTTTTCGTAGCCGAAAGTATAGCATAAAACCTTTCAGGCACGTGTAGAGAGCATCGAATAGTAGTTATCGTTCATTCGTTGACCGTACGGACTGCCGACCGCGTGGCGACTGCGACGCGTGCCTTCTAAACTTGCGAAAAAGTTACAAGTTGGACCGTGGCTTAAGATGAGAAGAATTCCTTGTTTCTTTTCTACATTATAAAGATGAGAAGAATCCTCTGTTTTCTTTCTATTCATCTTTTCTACGAAAACATCATGCACGCGCAGCGGTCGCCGCGCGGTCAGCAGTCGTTACGGTCAACGAATAAACGATACTTCCTAGTCTCTAGCTCTTCGACAAACTTGAATATCTTTAGCTGATTTGGGCTCAAAAAGCTCTATGCCACATGCTACCTTATTGTTAGCTCCACTACAATCTTCGTATCTCGGATTAAGTGTGACACTAAATGCTTTAATGCACTCCAGCTTTTTCTGTCCGTGCCATAGTACCTTTCTCACCCCTCTTTTCCCACCCGACCTTCGTCCCTTCCCTCCCCCCCCCCCCGTCCCTTCCCAGCCACCGCACCTACTGGTACAGAGCACAGACCCCAACCCTTTCAGGCACGCAAAATTTTTTTTAGAAAGCACTGAAGAGTGGTAAGTTAGTTCTAGCTCTTTGGCTCATAAGAAACTCCGACAGTCCAACAAAGAATTTGTTGACTAAGGTGCAGGCTTTCCCATTCTACAAAAAGCGCCATCTGCGGTAGTTCCCCATGATAAGAATTTGGATTTCCCTTTTCTTCCCTATCTCAAATCACCTTCTGCTCAAAACATCCCCTATCAAGTTTTCGAATAAAATTCGAACTTCTCACTGTTGGTAGATTTTACATTTAACCTCACAATCAGAAAGTAGAATTCCATCCTACTCCGCTTCCTTTCCTCAGACCCTTCATGAATGTGCTTACAATTTAGCTTACATTCACAAAACTTTATCTGCCATATTTCAATTCCCCCAATTTTCCTTTCTTGAAGGCCTTTCCTGCCTGTCAAACTCCCTTTAGTTACAATGCGGCCAGAATCCCACTATTTTGCTCAGACTATGAAATGTTGAACAGATAATAAAAATATGGCTGTTAGTGTATCAAAATTGAACTTCATGAGGAAAATCACATCTGGAGTTTCTGCTGCACCACTTACAACTTTGTAAAGCAATGCTTTTGTACAATTAAGTTGTAGAAATTATTAACTAAAACTGATACCAAAGTTGACCCATCCTAATGCGCTATAAACTGAAGCGAGCTATTACTCGGTGACAATGTTGCTAATCAATGTTACTTTTTATGGAGTCGAGCACGAAAGGGCGTTCCAGTCAACATCTCGGAAGGCAGACATCCTGGGTGCAATGGGTGCATTCGAGACATAGCGACAAACGCATGAGTCACATGGCCCCCCCTGCGCTTTATTATAGAGTATGATAGCGAAATGACTTCGTTATTCGATCTAAAACACTTCAAATTGTCTTGCTTTTGCACCAACGCATTGAAACAAGTATCTGCATTTGAGTTACGTGATTATGTGCACACAGAAAAGGAAAACTGTTCATTCATGAAAGCTGTGTTTAAGCAAAACTTTTGGCATTTAGCACTTTTATGCGAAAAAAAGAAAAAACTAAGTTTTTCCTTGAGTACTATTTAAACATGACCCCACGCTTACAAAGATGTGTATGTGAGTTTCTCCAGTAGGACAGAATTATTTAGAGTTTGTTTTGTCAAGCACAATTATCAAAAGTGTTCGTCTTTCTACACCTAGGGCCTGCAATCCATTCTGATAGATTGTATCGTACGTTGATTGTTTTTATAAAAATCGTTTGGGCCGACACTAGGTGGCACATTAAAGTTCAAAAACGAAAGTCATTTTAACTTTCCAAAATTACAACGTCCTACTTTCATAGAAAGCTGCAAATAGATCTACTCAAGCGATGAGGATAGACTGAATGACAGGGATTTTTCGAAGTCGTTGTCTAAAGCCGTGACCATGACAAATACCCAGCAGCCTAGAGAAGTACACTATAGTACACAGAGTTTTTCTAGACAAGAACCAATTTGACCAATTTGACCAGTAGAGATACATAAATTCTAGTCCATACATGTATGTACGGGCAACAGACATCCAGCAGCATACAAACCACTTGGGACACTTTAGCTGTGTGCACTTTAGCTTGCAGTGTGAAATTGCAGTTAGGCAAGGCTTTCCCCTTTCAGCGCAAGTCTTGCTACTTCCCAAGCGATTTTCTCGCTTCTGGTCAGCTAGCTCGCACTTGCGCGAGAGCATCCACTTTTTCGTGGAGACTAAATCCTACACATCACACCTTGTGCGGGCATCAACTTTGAATGTTTATGATATCCGCATAGAACAACAGTATATGATTTCTCTTAGCAGACAGCTTATGCCTGTCCTGCAGTGACACCACGTTTTGTGAAACATCTCAGCTGTTTCTCATCTTAAGGCTCTACGAAGACGGACAAGTTGGAATGTCAGACCAAAAAACATATAATAGCAATCTCACAATCAGACTTACCTATAGCAATCTTCTAACAAACCTAGATCAATCGACAACACACCAGACACCTAGACAACAATTCTAGCAAAGCTTCTAACAAATCGAGATCAATTGAAAGTTGATTATGAGCAAGAAAAGAAGATAAAATCATTGTTCGAAAAGACAGCAAATCTGTCTTTATCTCTAGTTGAGTCCAAATGTTTATCTTTGCTGGTTTCCTTCTGTTTAGTTCTACTGATATTCCATTATGATGATTTTGTTTGCTTTGCATTCACGCAACTATGTGGCAGAATAATCTACTTTCACAAAAAGCAGAAAGGAAGTGAGTTTCTACCTTCTTTTGAGGAATATGCGGATTCAGGTTAGACCAGCACTTTATCACGTAGAAATGATTCTAGTGCTTGTGCTAACTTCTGCCTTCTTGATAATTCTACTCAAAGTTCGCAACTTCTAGCGTTTTTCGGTCTGCCTTGTCAATAATCATAGAAAATACTCGATGCCTAGAACGTTGACATAGCTAACTATATAAGAGGTTGAACCGAAAATTCGCAGAATTTTCATGAGTCGTGACTTCTTTTTATGCCAACGATTCTGCTTGAACTGAATTTTGTCAGAAAGCGTAAAACATGCACCTTCTAAATTTTTAATAGTGGCTTTTCTATTATGTCCAATTTGCAGAGATAAAAATGGAGGAAGGAAATCTTTCGAACTCCGGCAATGCAAGCCCGTCAAAAATCCTAAAACTGCGCAGCGGAATCCAAAACAACCACGATTTTTAGTTTTCTAACCTTCCCTTTCTAACTGAGCAAGCACTCTCATAATTGTGCTAATCGAGCTCTTCTACGAAAATTCATGATTTTAGAGAAAAATGCTAAAAAATCAATTCTTAGGAAAGGTGAGTCTTTATGATAATTTGAAAAACCAAAAAGAATTCTCAAGAACGAGTTCAGGACCTTATTCTAAACTTCTAAAACACAAATTCTCTCATATTATAAAACCTCCCATATCTATGGCTTCGAGATCTTTTTAAAAATAGACGCCAGTCGCAGAACAGTTTGTTATCGTTGAGAGACGCGACAGTGCAATAATGAGGGCGAGAAGACGCGGAGATACTGGCTTGAGCAAGGGATCACTACAGGATGTGTAGGATGCGCCCTGCTGCTGCAATAGTTGTTTTGAAATACGCAAGCGCGTGCCAAATGTGTTGAAATATGCGAGATGGTGATCGTTGCGAAAGTCAGGCATGAAAGCATGGTGATCGTTGCGAAAGTCAGGCATGAAGGCATACCATTCATTTATCCGCTCAAACACCCCATCTCTATTTTGATTATGCTCTCGTTCGTTTTCAGGTTTTTCCCATGCATGTCAGCCAAGTATATTTTTGGAACTACTAGGATTTCTGAACGTTGTGTCCAATTTTTAGTTGCCGTAATCTAAGGCAGCTATCTAGAGCTTTGCACTTACCGGAGTACTAATATCATCAGAAGCATCTTTCTTGCTCTTTCCAATGCTTACTAACTTTTGACGAAATATCTTCCCAGCTGTTGAAATTTCAAGCCCCGAACCCAAGTTGCCAAAATGCAGTTGTGCTCAAAAAGTTTTTATAAAGAGAATTTTCGCAGTGTTTGTAGAATCACCTGTGTAATATTTTCTAATGATGAGTAAGGGTGTAATGGACCAACTAGGACCTGGCAGCTGCGCTTTCACAAGATGGATATCGTTTTTGGCCCATGAAATCAGAAGGGAAGTTATTTTGGGTCCGGGGCGGGATACCGGCGAAAACTGTCAGCTGCACTTTTAGATTTGACCATATCTTATAAATTGAACTTATATTGAGTAAAATGTTATATTGGAATTGCATTATGAATTGCTATCAAATTCTGTTCTGTCAAATTTCTATGCCGAATAGCTATAAAGTTCTATTTCAACGTTGTTATTCAATTCTTAGGCGTCTTATCACGGGAACTTCCCAATTTTTTGGAACTTCCAAACTTCCCCAAGTCCTTCGAAACTTCAACAATTTTTGCATGTTTGTTAGAACTTTCCGGCGTTTGTCTGAGCAGCTCTGATAGGAGGACGAATAGGGACGGCTATGCCGTTCCTGAGATAAACTCGAGAAATCCTTTCCTGAAAGAAATCAAAAGTAGGGAAATAAACATTGCTGATGCGAAATGAACAAAGATTAAATGTGGGATTTAACAAACTAATCGTTCTTATACTCGTCGTTCATTCCAAGTTCTACCAGAAGTTCGAAATTTCTCGTCGGCCGTAGAAGGGCATGAGTAAGACGTGGAAACATTAGCCATACTTGTTCGATGGTCAAAACTACGGAGGTGTTTCGTCTATGGAAAAGAGTCTAGCAGAATCCAGAGGGCTTGCGGCAGTGGCGGTCCCAGGATTTCGGAGGGGGGATGACAAAAATTTTCGAGTGAAGTTGGCGTTAGTCATGCACTCCGAAGAAATTTTTGGGATGCTTCCCAAAATTTTTCTGGGCCCGTGACCCCAAAATATTAGAAAAAGGAGGCGTAGCAGCCACGCTCCCGAAATTTTTTTTGCAAGACCAATTTAAATTTTAAAAAGTTTGAAAATCATTTTGATTATTTACAAGTATAAACAAGTTACTTGCACATTTTGCAAGTAACTTGTTCATTTTTTTCACATTCCGCCGGCACGGCAAGAATATTCGGTGTATTAAATAATAACGTTGTTAGTTCTGACTTTTTTGTTGTGTCTTTAGTGCAGCAATGTTTGTACAAGTGTTACTGAATTGTGATCACCAGAATCGACAAAATCTGAAAATCAACTTGGTGACAAGCAGTCAGAAGTTTCAGCCCTGCCGTCAGGTTCTGTACACATATCGCGGCAGATTCAAAGCAATACAATACCACGATCATCGCAAGGCTCATCGTCGCATCAGAAGACCAACGTGTCATGGGATCGAATCCTCCAGTCGTCGCATTCAGGTACGGTGTTTTTGATAAATGATGAAAACATCTATGCATGGCTTGGGACTAAGACCATTTCTGGCAAACTTATATCTCACACTTGCAACATACCGCCCTTTTTCGGTTCATTCGAAAGAGATGATGTCATACAGCAAGGCTTTGTCATATGTTTCGATCGCATGCTACGCGATAGTGAGGGCGCCAGTCAGAGGTGCGATAGTCGGAGCCGATTCTCCGCCTACCTTCACTTTTGAGCTGGTACGGGGTGACCACCTTCACTTTTCGGTTTGAAAAATTTTTTTTGCTGAAGCTTAAAAGAAGGAAAATAAGCAAAAGGGATGTAAAAGAAAGTATTAAGAGCATATATCTATGTAGTAGGTCGATCCAGGCAGTAACCGCCGAGAACCAGAATTTCGAATGATAAAATAATGAAAAATCGTGAAAAATCATTCCACTGTTACAAATCAGCTGGCTGAAGACCTCCGCAGTTGCGACTTCATAGGTTTTGAAGGGTAAGTGTTGTTCTATCAGACAGCGAAAGAATCAGTTTGATTTGAGGAGTGGCCGCCGAGAACGAGAATTCTGAAAACCCTTAAAAATCTCCTCAATTTTAGGTTGTTCAATGACAACTGACATTTAAACTCTTATAAATCCTGACTTTGAAGGTGTGTGATGTTGCGACTTCATAGGTTTTGTAAAGTGAGGTTTGCCTTATTAGAACATATCTTAGCTGTACCGATCCATTGAAACGTCGCCGAGATCCAGGCTCCTAAAGAAGCGGGTAAAAAACCGTTTTTCAGCTCATAACTTCTTCAGAATTGCATGAATCATGTTGCGACTTCATAGGTTGGATTCTCCTCATCAAGAGCTTTCAGATGATATATAATATGTGGGGGGTTCACGCCTTCCACGGCATATGCCCGGGGGTGGAGTACTCCTCTTCACTAATTCTCCACCCCGCCCATTTCAATGTATTGGCGGGAGGCCGCCAGTGGAGAATTAGTGAAGAGAGGTACTCCACCCCCGGGCATATGCCGTGGAAGGCGTGAACCCCCCACATATTATATATCATCTGAAAGCTCTTGATGAGGAGAATCCAACTTATGAAGTCGCAACATGATTCATGCAATTCTGAAGAAGTTATGAGCTGAAAAACGGTTTTTTACCCGCTTCTTTAGGAGCCTGGATCTCGGCGACGTTTCAATGGATCGGTACAGCTAAGATATGTTCTGATAGAGCAAACCTCACCCTACAAAACCTATAAAGTCGCAACATCACACACCTTCAAAGTCCGGATTTGTGAGAGTTTAAATGTCAGTTGTCATCAAACAGCCCGAAATTGAGCAGATTTTTAAGGTTTTTCAAAATTCTCGTTCTCGGCGGCCACTGCTCAGATCGACCTGATTCTTTCACTATCTGGTAGAAAAACACTTACCCGTTAAAATCTATGAAGTCGCAATTGCTGCCATCCTCAACCACCAGATTTATAACAGTGGAATGTTCGCATGATTTTTTCGCTATCTTATCATTCGAAATTCTGGTTCTCGGCGGTTACTGCCTGGATCGACCTACTTCCTTCGCAGTGCGTTATAACAAAATTTACTTGATAAAATATGTGAAGTTTCGCTGACTCTCACTTCAAAACACACCATTTACTAAACACGTTTGTTTTAAATATACATATATGCCGCCGTATACATAAAAATATACTTTCAATGATCTTTTTTGCGTTTGTTTTGCTTATTTTCCGCGTACTGTCGGCAACGACCTGGAAGGACAGGCTCAGTCGACGTTACCCCCCCCCCCCCCCCCCCGCGGTCGACGTTTTTGGGAGGTGAGTGTTCGGCACTACCACCTTCACTTTTGGCTGACCAGTGGTACTGGAACCACCTTCACTTTTGGGGGGCCCGGCTCCACCTATCGCACCTCTGGCGCCAGTGCGACTGAAGAGACTCTGAAAAATGCGCGATCATTGTTGATCGGAGAGATTATCACGCCTGTTGGAACTCCTGTCAGACTTGCCGCAAGATTAGGCGATAGCCGAGTACATCAATGCCTTGACACGTAAAGGTTAGAAACCAATATAACATATATCAGCCAGGCTAATTGAGAGGGGTATGTTGTGTGGGGCGGACTAATAGAGGAATGGAGTGAACAGCCACTGACTCTTGCCACGGCTCGAAAGATTATGCAGTACATTTCGACATGTCGGCTAACACAGTCGCCACCTAATCCAGTGGCTATGCTGACGCTAGCCTTTGTTTCTATGTTTAAAAGAGGCACTGTGTCAGATGAATTTTGCACGAAAATAATGCAGGACATTAAGCAAGATGTCGGTGCAACGATTACTATAACGCCTGACGTCATTCAGTCGGTGCAACGATTACTATAACGCCTGACGTCATTCACTTATTGTGGACGTACTACAGTGGATGATATCGCAGCCGATAATAACTTTGCCCATTGGAAAACTGAGTTGCAGCCTAACGCATTGAGATTGAGAATTATACTAGAGCAGGCCCTCAATACTGGGTTGACAACACTCACTGTCACTGTGAGAGGCCTGACTGATCATCCGTTGTTTCTTTGGTCGCGCTTATGCAGTTGCCACCTTATGGTTCTGAAATGGCAGCCTTAAAGCTTGCAATTGAAACAGTCGGAGACAATCAATACTATGGTCACAGGAATGATCTTGGACCCGCCAAAGGCACATTATACAAGAACCTTATCGTACGTGGCTAAAGAACTTCTGATCAAGGTCAATGGTGAAACTGCTTTAATGCGTTATGCTGGGTTTCCCAAAAGTCCGGCTTAGAGACCGATTGTTCTTGGCATGATTGACGCATACATGAATCATCTTCAATAATTCAGCATAGATGCTGAACGCAATCCGTTGCCGCTTCCGTGTGACAATCCACTTTATCACTTTATTGTTGACCTACGCCAGAAACACGCAGCATTGTACCAATCTCCTCCGGCAATCATCAACACCTGGCGACACAGCCATAATACTCACATTTTTATAACCCATATAAGTGACTTTCAAAAATTCCCTCCTCCTCGGACTCTACTGGCTCTCGGATATTTGAGCACCCTCCTATGTTGAGGTGCTGCTCATGCGAAGTATGCTGAGGATGACAAAGTTTATTAGACCATGTGAAGCGAAAAGCGCTGGTTGCCTGTAGGCGGATGCAGAACTCACTATATCTCATAATATAACCTCCAGAGGAGCCATTGGATGCACCCGTCGCAACTCCGAAATGGGCGCATACTACCTAGAGAGGGATCACAGTCATGTTTGCTCTATCGGCCCTTCGCTCAAAGTCTCCAATAAAGCTGTAAGTTTGTACATGGCAGTAGACAGACGCATCGCTTTCATTCGCGGCAGAATCCCAATTTTTTCGGTGTTCTTAGACCCGTTGCTCGGATCTTTTTCGCGGTGGTGCTGGCAGATCTTCAGTAAGCGTTCGAAGAATGATTAGAAGGATTTCGAACTCTTCCATGCTGATTCAACGGCGAAGATCTGACGACTTATGCGGTAGACCTATGGCCTTGAATGCTGTTCCAACTCCTTCCATAATCTCTTATCCAAACTTTGACTTAGCCATGTGAATAGTCGAAAACAGATGTTGTTCCAGCTCTGACAATAATCTTTTGAACCATTTTGACTCAAAAAGTTGATTATGAAGTAAGTGAAGGTGCTGTTCAAGTTTCGCTGTTAGTCTCTTAAACCAAGTTTCCAGCCAAAAAATGTGACTAGGGAGTGACTAAAGGTAGATGAATGCTGTTTCACCTCAATGATCTCTCCAACAAAGATTTAGAAACTACGTGAGCAGTTGCAGATGGATACGATTTGGCGGAACCCTGTAGAAGGTTCACTGGTGTGGGGAGAATGTGTTACTGACTTGAAAATAGCAGACCTACCAAACTTTACTCTAAAACTTCAGTTTGATTTCAGACTAGCATATTAACAGGATATCTGTTTAGTTACATGTTTCAAAAAGATCATCGATCAGTCACAACAGAAACTGAGAATTTTGGACCACGAAGCATATTTTGCTAGGCTGTCAAAAAAAGGCTTTGCCAGTTCAGTGAAAGTCGGTGACCTCAGGTGTTTTTTTTGATGATAAGTTATCTTAGTATATCAAGATAGCTGTCTAAATGTTTTCAAAAAACTCGTATGTATCATTTAAAAACCTCAACATGTAAATCTAGAGCATCACGAAACTTTACGAAGAACCGGATGTTTTCCGAGAAATTCCTGGGATGGCATGCGAAATAAAACGGTGCTTACTATTATAATCCTACAATATTGAAGCGGTTAATGACTAAGCTGCAAATCTAAGCGGAAGGCTGTGATGATACCTAGATACAAAATCCATTAGACACATTTTTTAACGAAAGTACAGTCAGTTTGGATACCTATAGATGAGATTTCTCGGTACGTTTCCGTTATCCGGACCTTTTTTCCAAAAGTTCATGTATCTACTAAAGTCTTCTGATAGTAGACGGAAAGCGAGCGGTGGCAGACATGAAAAACAGGGCGCGCGCCGCGGGACCACCTCTCGCTTTCCCGCTTTTTGCCGCATTTTCAAAATGCGGTTATGGTTCTATATATTATGATTTTTGACAGCTTTTGCCTATAACATGGAGAGGTCTGAAGCGTTCAAGCCCAGAAAGCGATGCGCAGTGGGTAAACTCGCGAAAGGACAAATCGGAACAAGCAGCAAGGGATGTCATACAGGGATGTTCAAATTGCTGACCTATTTGGACCAAGCAGATGTAGATCGTACGCCTCTCAAACGCCCTGATTTCGAAAACGAATTTTGCCTGCATTTCTCGCCGCGCCTTTCAAATCTAAATGTGGGGGATATGAAGGAGTGCACGACGGAAACGGTAAGGTCACATGCTGTTCTTACATAGTAAATAACTAATAATAAATAATAAAATAAATAACATTAATAATAGACTTTTATTATTCATCAAACAATAAACCTTACTACGAGCCAGTGTCTTGGGAAACTTCTTGAAGAAAAAGAGATTGTGCCATTACTTGGACAGAAATTATTTGAGACGAAAAAGGCTTAGACTCCGAAAAGATCCAGGGGGTTGATATAAGTCGTGAAGATAAGAAACTTTCTCATGCATTCTTCAGTTGATCTGCTCGGTTTGAGATCGAAGTACTCTAAGGGAGGCAATAAAGGCTATCAAGAAAAACGCGGTCGGAAGAAATGACAAGTATACTACATTCGGGAGTTTTTAGGTAAAAATTCTGGACCGAACTAATTGTTGTTTTCAGGCATATTTGGCCCAAAACCTTTGAAACATGAGTGAAGACCGAGCCAACGAGAAGATGTATGTCATAATGAGACTTTGTTCACGGATGTCAAACATGTCACTACACCAATGGAACTACATAGTCTTATCCCCTCGCCATTGGAAGCGACCGTTGAAGCGCAGTAATCAAGCTTGAAAAAGAGCTTAAGGCAGATATTATCATGGAAATTTTTGCTGGGATCTGCTTCATTCAGAGCGCGGTTTTTCAAGCTTGTGTGGAGCGAAGCGATGAAACTTTGCGCAAATTTTGCGCGGACTGAGAGTTATGACCCGCTCCCGTCTGCTTAGCGTTTATATTGCAATAATAAAGTCTACTAACGGACATAGGCACTCTACCATTCGAGGGCAACAAGGGGCAGGGTACACGACGATGTAGTTGCCGGTTCGCTGCGTTCGCGTCCGATTCCTTATGTTTCAAACGCTATTCGAATTTTATGGACGTGCACCTTACCAATGATTTTGCTATTGAGCTTTTCATCCGCGCACGCCAGTACACCATTGCTGGTCAAACCAACTCAAATGTGAGTTTGGCAAAGTCAAGTCTCAGACAAAGGCGAGACGTGCGTGCGAGCGTTGCTCTTTCGTCGATGACGGTCGCTTGGCTATTGCCTCGCGCACAAGGCGCATGCCAAACATAAGTAGTTTTAACAGCTAGATCTACCTCCAGTCATTGAAAGAACGTGCGACTCCGGAGATGCGACAGTGACGATGACGTGGAGAGCGGCTTTTCATGTTGCCGCCACCGTAGCCATGTCGTTGAAAAACAAGAGGTGAGACGATTCAAGCACTAGTTTTGCCTTGGGGATAAACCGCAGCAAATTCGCTTGATGGGTGCTACTATACACCTAAAAACATGGTAAATGAACTCATTCTTTTTTTGAATAGTGAATGTTATGAAATTGTTGAAAAGTTTATAATGTTTTCTTATTTATTGCTGTACATTATGAAGTTTCATACCTACTGTGGATTGATAAATATGCAGTATACTATAATATAATGACGCGCTAAGTCCGTCTATCTTTTTGTTTGTATGTATTTGCTTCTCACGAAATTCAGAGGGTCAAAAAGGAGTCAAAGGAAAGCTGTAAAAGATCTGGGCTTCAGAGGGATACCAAAATCCTAGAATGCAACTTCCTGCTGCCCCTGGGGCCAGCCTACCCACACTTCTCCTCCCACATAGAAAATGTCTTACTCTTTAATTTTATCAAAGATTGGGGACAGATTCAGTTATTTAACTAGCAACAACAGCTACAATCATTGTATTCAATGTTGCATATGTTAGAATAAAGCAAAAGCAAGCAGACCACAAGTCGTTTGGCTCTTTTTCGTTTCAAAAGCAAAAAAAAGATTTGCTCATCAGAATTTCTATGCAGCTAGGACAACTCAAATTCTCTTCAACCATTAACTAATCTATGAAGTATAAGGTAGTTCTATAGTAGCTACATAATGATGACAGCCAAATATGCCTGCCTAAATTTGAATGGGAGCATTAGTAGTCAAAGTGAATGTTCAAGGAAATCTTGCGCATTTCGTACTGTATGCATGATAATTTTGATCTCGCTTAATCCAACAAAATCTAACTTGTTTAAAAATGATAATTTTGAGGAGAGTTATTACATTTTGAACGAGAAAGTCAGCACATTGGACAGAAGCTTTACAGCTCAGTATTTTTCACTTTCCGTCGATTTTTGAAGAATTCTCCGAGAATTTTGCTTTTGAGAGCAACTGCTCTGCTTAAGTCCAATTTCTCTCTCTAAAAAGTGAGCGTGAGTGCAAGAATGACATACATTGAAAGGAAGATGTACACTGCTTCCAAGAGCAAAACACTGTTAAAAATATTATAATTCACTTTCCGCTCAAACTTTGAGAATATCCCGAAGATCTTGCTTTGAGCGACTGCAGCAATACAAATGCTAATAGACTGGAAATTTATTTGGGAGAATTATACGATTGAAAGCATTTATCTATGGTTTGCCCCAACCCGCTTCCTAGCAACAGTAGTATCTCTAACCTTATATATAAAGCTGAGCGTGGGTTTTTGGGTATCGGTGACGGTCCCAAAGTTTCTATCCGGGAGGGGGGGGGGGGGGGAGGGTTGGTGTGTACCAAGTGAATAGGATAGACGAAGTGGAATATAGGTTTATTCGCACAGGTGACGTGGATTCCAACAGAGAGAGCGACTATCGAGGTGTCCCGGTGTGGACCGGGGAGCAACCTCTAATATTGTGGTTGTTTATGTAAGCCGCACTCGAGATTGGTAACAATTATTTATTGGGTGGCTGACGTTTCGGCAGATCGCCTTTTTCAGAGCCTGGAATGAGCAAAACGATCTGCAACCTATCCGATCAAACGTCTCTGCAGCTCCACAAGCAAAGTTCTAGGACTCTGCCTTTTCACTGACTAGACTGCCAAACCAAACACTTACCTTTTTGAAAATGCCGATAGCATACAAGTGCCTGAGCGAGCGCTAATGAATGGCCATGTATGCCACGCTATTTATATGCCTACAGTGAGTCAAAAGAGGTGACCCAGGTAAGGTGCGAGTTCACGAGTAATAGAGAGGCATTCCTCCTTGCGATTCATTTGTGGACTTTTTGCGTGAATCCAAAAGGCTTCCAAACATTTGCGAGCTGATGTTTGGGATTCATGCGCTAAGATCTTCACTGAAACTTCAAAGTTTTCTCCAGCGTGCTTCAACCTCTAATACATTCGGAGGCTTCTTATATAAGAAGGAAGGCGGAGCTGAACCGAGTACAGGTTACAGTGTACATGAGTTGGTGCTTGAAAGGAGATGGCGCCGATTGGCTATACTCCTGGCGCACGGGTATCACTCACTCTTGAGTGATTTAGATACTTAAGAGTAAGTACCTCACCATTTAGCCCAGATTCCGTAGGCTATACAGAATATAGAGTTCATCAATGGTTGCTGATACAGAAATTGTCAACGGGGGTGGGAGGCTGCGAAAACTTTTTCAAAAAGGGTACGTGGCGTTAGCCATGCACTCCGAGGAGTTTTTTGGATAAATTTTTGTGCTTCTCAAAATGCTTGTGGCCCATAACCCTTAAAATGTAGATAAAGGAGCGTGGCTGCTCGAAAAAATTTTCAGAAGGCTAATTCGAGAACTTTTAATTATTTACAAAAAAAAACCAATTTTCATCGTTTGCATAGATTGATCTAGGAATTTGGAGTTGGCATAAGGGGTGAACATGCTAACTACAAATGCAAAATTACGGTCATTGATTGCTTTCAATAATTTTATCGATTTTCCACTAAATTTGACCTATGCGGCTAGTTGGTACAAAGGAATAAGTAAGCGTGCTAATTACGAAAGCATGATAGAGAGTGGGGTCGTGGGCAAGAAAAGTGTAAAAAAGCGGAAATGGCAATTATCATAGTGTATCGACAGGGCCTTGCGAAGCTGGGTAATCCAGCTAGTCGAACTATATGAATAACCTAAGGCTGTTCCTCATGCTCGTACTATTTTGCTACCTTTACGGTGAGATTTCTAGCCTCTTGCGCATAAAGTGCAGTGGGTATACATCAAAGGCTGAAAATATTTTTGTCATGAGGCCAAGAAGCTGAGTATAAAATCTCCCACACTACTAAAATGCAAATTAACTTTTTCTATCATTGCAAAACTCTAAAGAGTTAGGGTTTGAATGCTTCGTGACGTTGGTACGTATGGCAAAAACAAGTCGCACAGCAGCTACAAATCTTCTGAAGCTCCGACGGCTGTGGTTGCCTCATCAACCCCATTCAACCACACACAGTGATTAGGAGCTAGGCACCTTCAAACGCAAAGATCTCCGCAACATATTGTGAAGGTTGGTGAGTCTTCAAAGTAGTACATTAGGCAATGACTAAGCGCCGAAATGCGCTTCAATTCCGCTTTAGCACTGAGTCGAACTGACTGTAAACGGTCTACAGCAACCCAATACCGCCTTCGAACACCCGAGCTAGGTGCGATAGGGTGAGCAGGGTCTCCTCCAGGTGAAGGGGTTTTGGCTATTTCTGACCTAGAAAAGTGAAGGGGGTAATTGGGCCTAAGATGAATGCTGACGCAAGTTTACATATCTAACGGAAGCGGGAGTGAAAGAACGATAATAAGTAGTACAGAGGTGTGTTAATAAGATTCTCTCAATGCTTAGTCAAAAAAGCCTCTTTTGGAAGGTTATCCAAAAGAGGCTTTTTTGACTCAGAAAAGCTTTATGTTCCATCATTCGACATACCATTTGAAAGCTTGGAACATACAGAATCGACGTAGCCGTCACTTTTTTTAGAGCTTTCCTGTGAATTCAGATATAAAAAATCGTATCTAGCTCCAGCATCAGTTGATTTTATGCAATCACTTTGAGCTCCATTTCTGAAAGGAAGAGGAAAGCTAGAAGAAAGTAGACGGTTTACGTTTACTGGCGAAGTCTTGCACTATGATGCGGTGAAAAAACTGGGCATCTTCATTCACTCTTCGCATAAAAATTTCCTCACAAAAACACATGTTTTTAGCCAAAATGCCATGTATCTCTAGGTAGAGGGGAGCTAGAGAAAAAGAGACGGTCTACATCGAATCCCTTTTTCGTGGACGTTCTAATGGTATAGGTTGTTGTGTGAAAAAACTTGTGGCTTTTCAAAAATGAGGTGGAGATATTCAATACTAACTTGCTCCACCCCGCTCCGGCTTTCTATGGGTCGCCGGAGCAAGACTTTTTTGGACTCGGAAAGCTTTGTGCACCAACATTTTGTATACCATTCGATAGCTAAGAACACGAGAAATTGACTTAGACCGTCTCTTTTTCCTAGCTTTTTTTGAAGCGAAATACAAGCAGCTTTATCTAGCTGCAAAATCAGCCAATCCTGGGTAATTATCTTTTCAAACCAAGAAGGTCTTTTTCAAGCTTTTATATATGTTTCCAAAGCTTAAGAAAGGAGTGATCTAAATGCTTTTCTGCTAGTTGTTATTCACTCTAGTGAAAGGAGATATGGTACGATTATTGTCAGTAAACATGTATCCATCACTAGCTAATTCAAATTTTGTGCTCTTACTTAACTCTTTCTTAAAACAGTGTGTATTCATTGATACAATGTTGATTATTCAAAGAATTAGACATCCATTAATTTTTGATTATGTTCCGTTAGCAACGCCACTTTGAGTGCGGAAAGCTCTCAAACATGCGTTTTTTTTCAACAAAACGGTGTTGATTCCATAATCTCTTGCAGTCTCGATGTTCGAGAAAAAGAGCAGCTCGCACTTCCTTTCCAAACAAAAAGTGTCATTGTAACAGCTATTTAATTCTGCCGTTGTGCCTTGATTCTAGTCTTAACCTCAGGTGAAAGAGGTCAGCCAGATGCCGGGAGGTGAAGGGGGTCAGAGAAATTTCTCCACCTATCGCGTCTATGCACCCGAGTACTGGAGAATGACCTTGACATACCTGCCTTCATAGTTGCTCGCTGTTTGATCATAAATGCTAAGCTTGAATAGTGTTTCAACACCTCACCTATCTTGGCTAGTCCTAACTGATACCAGTTAACCGCTTGCACAAAAAAGGTTTTCATTCCTTCAAAAACTTGTGACACGTAGACAGAGCACCACTGAAAGCCATCGGATCTAAATATGATTCAAATAGTTGCAAGCAGTCTGATACGATAGTGCTCTAGTAGTGCAACAGAAGGTTTCTGTGCAAAACATCGCCCGCACTTCGTTGTAAGACCAAATGATTTTTGATTGCAGATATTAGGTCGTTCCGGAAGTAATGTCGCTTCCAAATGAACGCCACATTTCGTGGAATCAAGATTTTTAAGAGACTTCGAAAGAATTCGATGCAGCATTTTATCCTCTTTCTAATTGTTGTAATTTCATTGTATACTGTTGAATGAACTCTCGAAAAATTACCAAAATCTGCGACTCATGCTTCTTGCCATGGTCAAGTTCGGCTATTTTTCTGAATTTTTGCACATATTTTCAAGAGGAGAACAAGTGACAGGTAAATAGAGCAAACCCTATAGGACACGAGTAATTTTTTCTTTTCCTTAGCTTGCTTCTTAGGGTTTCTAGAATCAATTTTTCAAAGCCAACCGGCAGCATCTCGGATGTCAATCGATGCAGCTTTTTCCCTTTTTCTACCGGTTGTTTGTTGTTTCCGATTCGCCACTTTTTCCGGGATAAAATCGTCATAATTCAAGTTCTTTTCCAGGACGTCCAGGCTGTACCCGGGATTTTCAAAAGTTGCTAATCTGAAGCGGTGAATGCTCATTTAATTTGTAAAATTAGTGTCAAACCATAATCCATCTCTGTAATCAAAATCCAAAGACGCATTGGTGTTTGATGCATTTGTGTTTGAGACGTGCCTGCTAAAATTCGGTGGTTCCATCAAAAAATCTATACAAAAATTATGACGAGCCTTGAAAGGAAGAAAAAAGTTATGTCGTTTCTTGTAGGGCTTGCTCTATCCATTCATTACTTGGACTCCTTCCGAGGTTTGTTGTAAAAACTTAAAAAAATTGTAAAACATGGCCCTTTCACAAAGCATGGGTCGCAAATTTTGAGTTATTAAATTTTGTGCAGTGGCTATATAACCATTAGAAAGAGAATGAAATGCTGCATCAAAGGGTACCAAAATCTCTTACACATCTTTGTTCCACGAGATGTGGCGTACGTTTGAAAAAAGCGACATTACTTTCGAAACGACCTAATATTTGCAATATAAAATGAAATGTATATAGTTTCAATTAACACGTTGACGACCGTGTGCATATGTCCGTATGCTCTGACTCCCATTTAGCATTTTCGTGCTACGCGCGTATGCACGCTAATTTTTTTAGGTGTAAACGAAACTTTAAGGTAACTTTTATGCAGTAAAACTACTGGTGACCTGATTGTCTTACAGAATACAGGGCATAGCGACAGCATTCAGAAGTTTTGGCAGCAAAATGGGTCCGTCTTCCATATGGTAAATACATACTAATCACGTTTTTCCGTGAAGGTGAAAACTGTCTTGAAAACAAACAAGGATAAATCAGGCATAAAACACCTGGGGCGGTATGTATCATCGCCCGTCCGGGTAAGGGTTCCCATTCAGGTAGTACCTTTTTTTAGCTCGGTGGTTTGGGGATCAGTGTTCTTCGTTGTGTGGCCATTTTTTGGAAGCCTTAGGAACCAAATATTGTAGCATTATGAATAGCAGCACTTTGCTGTATAAGCTGAAATTTTCGGTATATTGTATGATCTCATATGGGATCTTCAAGGGATCACGGCTTATTTTGAATGTGGTTTATCTTTGCAAAAACTCAATAAAAACCTCGTAAGATTGTGCTAAAGACTTATTACGACAGTGCTAAGCATGCTTCCAGTAGCACGGATGAAATGTGGAGCTTTGAGTTTTCGATAAATCCCAACTCGACAGCAAAGGTTCATCAAAGATTTCCTCAAATTGAGCTTTCACTTCTTTCTCGAAAAATGCTCAGCACTGTCATAATTAGATCAACAGCATAACTTTACGAAGTTTCATTGAGTTTTTGCAAAAATAAATGACATGAAAAAAGCAGTGATTTCTTGAGGATCCCGATTGGAATCATTCAAAATGCCAGAAATCTCAGCTTATAAAGCAAAGTGCTGCTATTCGTTAAGCTACAATATTAGGGTAGTAATGCCTCCAAGAGATGGACAAACAAGGAGGAACACAGATTCCCAAACCACTGAGCTAGCGGATACCATCTCAATGGAAACTCTTACCCGGAAGGGCGAATGATATATACCGCCCATGGTATTATAACGCTTTTCTCGAAAAGCGATTCTTCAAATATTGCCATTGCATGATTTATTGGAGGGAAAATCGACGCAAAAACCTTGATCTGTGTAAGTCCTGGTAAGACTTTGTGAAATACATGTATCTCTAAACAAAGTTCGCATGTTCCATAAATAAGCGTCAAAAGATTCCCACGTAGTGTTTTTCGTGCATACGCGCATATGCACAGGCCAAATGCGCGAAAAACGTTAGTAGGAGTTTCGCCTAAACTCGGTCGTCAACGTGTTAAGAACGACAAATGCAGACTAGTTCCTCTGTTTTAAAGTCCCTTGATCGTGGCAATCAGATGAACGAACATTCATGCAAAACCGTGATCAGGGTGTGCTTTCATCGTCACACGTCCAATGAGGGAAATCAAAATCAAATTTGTTCTCGATATTTGAAAAAATAAGCTAAGATCATAAGACTGTGGGCAGACAAATAATCTCCTACGATGAAATATAAAAAAACATCCATAAGATGCTTTCCATAAGTTATCTTTCAAAAAGTTCACAGGACGTGTCACCAGATCAAAGTCATTACTTGCAATATTTTACGAAGCAATCGTACTTTCTGAATGCTTAGATAGTCGTAATTGAATTCCACTACTAGAGTGGAGTGGTGCTCCAATTAACAGATTAATGTGGATTCTTTAGATTCAACTTGGAAGGTTGAAGCTTTGGAGATTAATGAACGTCATGCACTAATAGTGCTGCAGTCCTAAACAAAATCATTGCAATTTACTTTCAAATTGCAAGCACAGCAATAGAACCTTCAATATGATGCTTTCTTTCTCTTGATGCTTGATTAGTCAAAGCAGTGGCTATATAGAGGACACTTGTCAAGGGGCTGCTTATTTCGACCACCTCATTGTCATTTTCAGCAAACTCGCTGATTTCTTCTACCACAATCACCTTTGATACTAGTCAGAAAAGCAATAGTCACCAGTAGTTTGGAGGTCAACACAGATTTGACTGCTTTTCCATTTTTGAAACCTTAAAATTCCCTCACTCTTATGCAATTAGTGGGTTGGAACAATCTTGTATGAAAGAAACTCCAAATCGCAATACTTCATATTTTTCTCCATCTTACATAAGTTGTAATACATTATAGCTAGCTAGCAATAGTTAGCTCAACGATAATATTCGAATGCCTACATCATCTTCGATCAATGTGAAGTTCGGAGCAAAAATAAACCAAAAAAAATAAAAAAACTGACCCGAAAACCTCAAGCAAAGTCTTAAAAATTACACTCCGTTCAGAAAAAATTCTATAGAAATCCTTACTTGCATGCGTATACATTCCATATCAGAAATGTATATAGTTGCGGCATGTTTTCTTTGCTAGAAATCTAGAAGACGAAGATTTTCATGTTGTCATCAGTGCTGAGTTGCTTTTACCCAAGCAGTTGCCTGCATACTACTAGCCTTTGAGAGCACAACCATGGATTTTCAGCCATTTATGCCTGCTAATTCACTTATTATATTTTTGGTAGGCATGAAAAATGCAGATAAGATGGGCAAAATCCAATATGTCCCAACTAGCCGCAGTGAATGGCTAGAAATTTGGACTGTGTTTCTAAAGATGAAGAAAGCTAATATAAGACACCTCAGCATTTCAACGGGAACACGAGAGTCTTCGTCCTTTAGAGTGGCAAAGAAAAAATACCGCAACTGCATAAATAAGTGCCTATATGGATTGCATATGAGTGAGTAAATAAAAATTTCGTAGATTTTTTCTGAACGAGGTTGCTATTTTTTCTCAAGGTTTTAGGAGCATGCAAAGATTTGAGTTGTTGGCTGCGAGCTTTACGTGGATCAAAGTTGTGGTATCATTGGATAATATGTAGAGCTAGCTTTGCTTTTCTTATGATGTAACAACCTTCGTAAGATAGAGCATATACGAATACTGCGATTGGATTTTTTTGGTGAGCGACTCATTTCTGAACCTAATACTCTGAAATTTTTAGTTTCAGCTACTTGTAAACTACGGTAACCAGGTTCTCGAATTTTTCCCGAATACTGATATATGCTTCATTTATTCCAGTGCTCCACTTGTGGATGTAACACTATGCGGTTCCACTATCTGCTTCTTTGCGTAGTTGTACCCGGTAAAATTTTTTGGTTTTTACAGGTGAAAGTGTTGCAACTTTTTACACTGTTGACAATCAATTATGAAATATATGTGAACTTTTTTGAGTTTTAAAGCTTTAGTATGAGCCAAAAACACATAAATCACGGCCTGGGTTAAGTATCTAGGAGGCAATACAAGCAATCGGTTGCTTCCTAATGAGTTTTTCTTATTGGTATTTTCAGTAATATCAGCTAATCGCCAAAATGGCCAAAGAACGATTCACAAGAAACCACCTTCGTGGCGTCGGCCAGTTCATCGGCCACCATCATGTAAGATTGATATGAGGTGAAGAAGCGTTTGTTGTTTGTTCTAATTTGCTGCAATGAGCAGTATTTTTAGCAAACCATGCCCATTCAACTGTAAGTTTAATGGAGGTAGTTTTCCAAAATGCATGAGAAAATGTAAGGAGAAGAAATGTGGAAAAAGATGCAAGAAGATATGCATTGAATGCAACAAAGTATGCAGAAAGGAAATTCCTATCCCGCGACCGAGACCGACAGAGAGACCAAAAACAGAGAAAACAAAAACACCTATTCCTACAACTGTGATAGCAACAACACCTACTTCCACTGCAACCACAACAACAGTGATGGAAAAGAAATCTACAACTACACCTGCGACAACAACATCTAGTCCTACAACGATGGCAACAAATGCAACAACTGTGCAGCCAGCGAGTACTAGAAGACCTAGACCATCACGGACAGCAAAAACAACCTTGAGAGCAACAACGCCTGGATCCACTACAACAAGAACAAGAAGACCTAGACCTAGGACAACTCCAGCAACAACGACAACATTAGGTAAAGTGATAACAGATACTCCTGCGACGACAACATTGAATACAACTGTGAAAGCAACAACACCAATGACAGCAACAACAACACCTATAGGTTAGTTGGCTGGTCGAATCCAAAATGATTCTCAAAAGGCTAGGGTTTTTTAAAGTGCACCTGAACTTAGCATTGGGAAAAACTTAAGTACCTCAGTTACATTTTATACAGGTGCAAATTCTGTTTATATCATAATTATGCGGTAGCCGAACATTTTGCAGTTTATCAACAACAACACAAAGCTTAGTATTTTATATCCAACTTCTATAGCAAATGTTAACGCTATCATTATTATTCAAAGATAAGTTTTCAGCTCCCGCACCATCGCTATGGTTCTGCCAGATGGCACGGTACGTTTTTCATTATTTTTACCACTATCAGATGATATTTGAGTAACGAAAATTAGTGCTTTATTAACCTAATGTGGCCAAGTCCTTTTCACCTTTCCTTCCATTGATACAGACGGATACGAGTTCGATTCTCCGAAATCTTGGTGCAGTATACAAGAAATTGAAGCAATGTCCTAGTTTAGAAGTAGTATTATTTATGTAGAAGATTTTTTTATGTAGCGCAGCCGAATGAAAGAAAGTGGAAAAGGAACAGCAATTACAATTGGACATGTGATAGTGCATCATTAACCAATGTTTTTAGGTTCACCTTCGAATTTTCGTGCCTCTATACGCACAGAAAAACCGCGCTTTGTTCGCACTATGCAGACGTCTTGCATGTGTGCTACAGACTCTACAGCACTCAAACGCAGATAAAGAAAGAGAAAAAAGCAAAGAAGAAGAAGAATATGAAGGAGAGGAACAGCAAGAACGGAAAAAGGAGAAGTTATTCGCGACAAGAATGAGAAATCAAATAATTCTTTCGATCAAATGTCATGCAAGCAACTAGACACAAGACAGTCCTACAATTTTGAACTTGCAGAATTCAAGATTCAAACATTTTCTTTTAAATATCCTTTGAGCCGGCTAAGACCGCTGCATCACAAAGGAGTTCTTGTAGTATGTGCCCTGCACCACTTTCTAAAGATACTACCGCTATTTATGCCATTCTCTCTTTGCGCCCTCTTTTTGTGCGTCTTTTTTCAGTCCGTTTGCTTCTGATTCAAGCTCTAATGGCAACGAACGAACAACGTTTCATGAAGAAATGACGAAAGTCGTAGAGAAATGTGGGGCATAAGAAGAGGATACTCACAATCACTTTGATGGAAACAATGAAAAATCGTAACATAAATCCATTTCCCCAAACTGATTATAAACACTATTGTTTCTCACAGGGAAATCCCAAGTCGAGGTGCGAACTGGAATGAAGCGCATACCATCAGATGCGTCTTGATGCGCTGATTCCAAACCTGCTTTCGATGTCTGCAATGCGGTTTTTAAAAAGTTATGAGCGGTTTGTAGTGTAAAGTCACTGATGTTAAATGCATATTGTGCTTTAAAGTCCAAATTGGGATCTTACCGGCATGGTATTGAGTGCACGGATCTCAAGAAATGCTTGCATTCACCGAAACACAAGTGTTTTTGAACAACTGGTTCTTGAAAGCCTGGCGCTGAATGCTTGCCAATTTTGAGACTAAGCGCTCATATCTTTTTCCAAGTCGCTCTGCGATATGGAAGGTAGATTTGCAAAACAGTTTCAGTAATATACGTTACATTCCAATTCCTTATCTCGGTTTGAGATCTTTCCATTGTCAGGTAATAGTCGGGCCAGAGCAGCAAACTTTACATCAATCTTGCTAAATAATCCCTCTACAAGTTAAAGAGCAAAAATTCACTAGATCTTGAGCAAATTGAAGTCTGAAGATAAATATGAAAATACAGGATTAGAAAAAAATCGGGCATAGAGTTTCGAAATGTTGTAACCCGCAAATGCATATTGTAAGAATAATACAGGAATGAAGGCAGCGTCCCGGCAAAATTACGAGTACCGGGATTTTGGAAGTTGCACTGGCAGGTCCCCAAATACTTCATCAGTGAAGGCTGGATATCCTGTACACAATCCTTCAATTTTTTGGAAGCTATTTTTCTACCAATTGGCCTATCACACAATGACGTTGTATGCTGAAAGTTGGAGCAAAAAACTGCTTCTAAAGAACCTGAAATTTACTTTGGAAGTCTTACGGGGCCTGCCCTTCGTCCCGAACCCTCCCAATTTGCAGCGACTGCTGAAATGGAAAGTTTCGAAAAAGCTCATTTTTGTCATTTTCGCGCGCTGCAAGGCTCGGATATGGGTTCAGCATAGCGAGGCGATCGAAGATGAAAAAATTGGAAGACAAGGTTTTGCCGGGCACTTCCATTTAAGTTATTTTCGATTATATTTCTATCTTGATTTCTTCGAAGAATCACGGAAGCGTATACAGATTGTCCAAAAAATGCGCGCACTGTCAGTCTAGTTGCTGGTAACTCCTTTGCTTCAATTTATGATTGCTGGTATTTCCTTTGCTTTGGTGTCTTTGGCCGATCTTTATTTACCATCTTGTAGAGCTGGCTTCAGTTCAAGCTCACAGTGTGGAGCGAACCTCCGATCTTTCTTTGTCACTGTGAAATGCGGTTAGAACTTCTGAGAGATCCTAGACTGTCAAAGGTCAATTTGCCTCACGAAACCAAACAGGTCTAGCCGAAAATTGCTATATCAAGCTAATAAAAGTCGCTGATTCCAAATATAAAATTAACACGTAAACAGTAACAATTATGTTTCCAATAGAATAAATTTGAATACCACTAAAAAGCTAAAAAGAACTCGTAAAAAGCTTAATAAAATCAGCATGCGTGGATATCCTGTACACAATCCTTCAATTTTTTGGAAGCTAATTCTCTACCAATTGGCCTATCACACAATGACGCTGTATGCTGAAAGTTCATAGTAACCCTGCAGAAAAGGATAGGAGATCGCTCTTTACATGGATCTAAGCTAAAGAAAGCCCTACAAATTGGTACCTAAAGATCGGCGAAAGACATCGAAGCAAGAATGTTATTTAGGTCAAACCGTGTTCACTTTTTTGGGACGCTCCGTTTATGACTATGTGATATTTTTGGTATGTGCGCGAATAAATGAATGTCTCTGTCAGTCAATAGTAAAACTAAGGTAGAAAAATTGAAGGATTTGTAGGAAGGCGGAAATTCGGGGATAACCCAATGAAAGTCAACTACCTAATAAGTAAACTCAAATGCAAATTTTAATAATTTTCACACTGAGAACTTTGATTAAATGGAGAAAAAACTTTTTCCACTGCAGAGCTTGAGCTACTCTTGGTAAATGGCGGCATAGGAGGAGAATCTAAAGTGAGACATAACAGACTAACTTCAAGTAAATGAGCTGATGATATGACGTTTTGACTCGAGCCACTTAGATTTGAAATAGTCGCGGAGAAAGCAGAATCTCATGCCGATGTTTCCACTGTTAGGGCGAAAGTAATAAGAATTCTTGAAAGTTCTGCCCGTTTCTACACCTCTTTTAAACTGCAAATTTTTGAGCAAAAAACCATTTTCTATAGGCAAAGCGCTTAGGTTTTTCGGAAGCTATTTTTCCTAATTTCTCTTGAAAGCTTTTTCATGAAGCTTTGTTCATTTTGTGGTATAATCTCAAAGGAAAAACAAAAAGAATGCGAAAAGCTTCCTTTTTGTCCTACTGGGGTGGAATCAACAGACAAAAAAGCGCTTTTTTTTGAACATATGCGCTCGTTGGAAACTTTTGTTGTAAAATGCTTATCAAGATAATCAAGATATGTTCAAAAATGTATTTGGTCTTACAAATTTTAGGCATAAACTTAAGTGTCGTTGTGTTTCTTACAAGTCGTATAGAAATGTAGCGTAATGCAAACACACAACTTTACCCTATAATGAGGTCAGGTAGAACATTTGAAGGCAGCGTCTCATCAGATTGAAGGGTACCTGGCTCTGGTATTAATGTAATAGTAGACCCCCAACTAAGCGAAGACAGAAGTTTGCAACGCGAAAGGGGTCTATGAAGTCTACAAATCGCTCCCCAAGTGGCCCAAACCTTACGGTAGGCCCGAACGGCGCCCACAGACAAATTTCGAACCGCAAGGCCAGAGCACGCACAGCGCACACAATCATGAGTGCAGGGTCCCGCAACGAGTCTGCGTCTCCACCTCGCATGCATCTCGTACTCGCCCGAGCCTACCATAAGATCCTGGCCACTTGGGGGAGGGGGGATTTATAGACTTCGTAGACCCCCTTTCACACTGCAAAATTCTGTCGCCGCTTAGTTAGGGGTCTGCTATTACGCTAATACCAGAGCCAGGTACCCCCTCCCCCCTCCCCCAGTCTGGTGGGACGCTGCCTTTAATAGGAGAGAAACGAACAAATTTTCCTCGATTGCCGGGCAAACAAGATCAAAAACACAAAAAAAAATTTTTGCCATCTCAACATTGCATTGTGGAATTTTCAAAGGTTTGATGAAGTGTTTATTAGTTCTCGGATCAGTCTTTCCCAAGATCAGTAAGAGAATGGGTTGTCGTGGGACATTTTTGTTGCAAGTTCACATTTTTGTTGTAGATTCTTTTCGTTAGAGTAAGAAACGATAAAGTGGACCCTCTTTTCGTATGGGCTCCAAGTAGAAATCTTCCGATAGATACGCCACAAAATATCAGCAGCTTTTGAATATGAAGAGTTGTAACTAACTCATCTGTTGGCAATCATCTAAGGCTGTTTTCCACGTACGACAGTAATGATTTGTTTATCTGAGAGGATTTGATCATGCATAAAAAGCGATTCCCGCGATTCTGGGTGTCAGTCGCTACGCGAAATTTGGTCAGTCATGTGAGTGAACTTTTGAATAGGTGGTACTGACGTATTGGATATCACCTAAACTACATGTAAGTGAGCATGTGACGAATAAGAATTCGTCATTCTTGTCTGTATGGAGCTTCCATATTGGACAAAGCTTGGTTGACAATGTTGATTTTGCAAGAGTGCTGGCTGTCATTAGAAATCAAACAAGCTATCATGGAAATTTTATTTTAGGGCATTGAAAACTGTACCGTTTGCGTCGATGTTTTACCATATTCTGCTTCTTTGCATGGTGTCAGGTAAAATAATATTTAATGACGAGAGGACCGATTTGCAGTGTTGCAAATAGTTGATTTTAAAAATTCAATGTGGATGGAACGAGCAAAGCATTTTATTTAAGATTTTGCAAGCATCTCCAAAGGTTATAAGTTCAAGTGTACGCGTCCTTCCGCCAACCAAGCAGTATGTAAGATTAGCAAATCAAGGTGAGTTTGAAAAAAATTATGCGCTCCTTTTGATAAATCAGAGCATTGTGTGCATTTAGAACAATAGCGTACTTACATGGAAATATGAAGAAATGTACAGTAGCTTGCAATAAAAAGCACAAAAGAGCTGTTAATTGCAAGAATACATGCAAGGAATGCTTCAAGATATGCAAAAAGATTAGATTCATTCCACCACCAACACCACCACCACCACCAACAACAACAACAACAACAACAACAACCACTACAACCACTACAACTACAACGACAACAACGCCAACGACGACGTCAATGACTTCAACAACGACAACAATGACACCAGGCCAGTTATCCACTTTTCGAGATAATTAGGAATTTGTTTCATGATGTTGTCAATTTTAACTTCAATAATTTGGTGATAAATTCAGCTATTCAATACGTAAGTACCTCATAGTAATATCCATTGAATGCGATAGCGTACATCCAAAGACACAAATAGGGCAAAAAGGCAGTGTCTGAGAAAAATCGGTTTATCTCGGTGTTCTCGGTGTTGGAACAATTGAGTAGGTCACCTTCAACTGCTACAAATCGTCAGCTATGCTCGAAAAATGAATCTTCTAAAGCTTCATACCTTAAGCTGCTCCCTTAATCCCTCTGCTTTCCACATTTGCGCGAACATCACAGGTGAGGCGTGCCACTTTCACGTGACAACTGCTGACCGTGTATCTGTCTGTGATACATGCTGTCAAGTGGCTACCTATTGATTAACGCTAAAATTCTGCTCTAGTTGAAGTATGGTCCTTAGAACGGGGTTTCGGGGTTCTCACGCCATTTGCACTTCATATTTTTTAATAATGACAAAAACATGGAAGTCGAGTATCTGAGCGGATGCTGCTTCAAAAAAAGCGTATGCCCTTCTAACCGCGCCGTCCTAGCGCTAATTACTCTGCCCGGGCAACGCTAATTACTTCGCTTTTCTTATAATCTAGCAGAGTTTTCAAATATTTCTGAGCATTCCAAAGCAAGTGAGGCACATTATAATGATAGTGAGGATGTTTGACTTATGAAGACAAAAAGTTAGAAAGATTACATGTTTCTAAGGCCATTTCGTAATTTCTTCGCCCTTCCCAGTTTTCAAAACACCATGAAGTCTGCACGTGTAAGCTAATGAATTTACCTAAGCCGCCCCAAATAAAACATTTTCGAGTTTCATGGGAATCGAATTTTGTTTGATTCTTCTCATCGTAAGAATGCCTTTGCAGTCCAATTCAGACGTCTCTAACGACAGCATAGCTCTCACCCAAGCGGCGGCAGCACCGACCAATCAGAGGCGCGCAGTGATCAGGCTGCTAATGTTAGCGGTTCAAAAGGGCCGTCTCCCCTTCAAAAGGGAATGCCATTGAAAGCAGTGGGTCTAAGGCGTTTAATTTTATTTTAGATTAGACGGTTGCCTTTGCAGTAACAGCAGAAGCTGGATAAGTTATATCGCCCATCTGACAGCAGTAGTAATAGGTAGTTTCATAAGTCCGTAGAGTTTTTATTTTTGTAGCCATTTCTCGATGAGTCGGTTGTTTTACGTCGATGTACCTGTACTGTTTGGAAAAGCTAACCCTGCTCTACAAGAGTCGTTTTTCGTTTTTGGAGCGAATCTCAATCCCTTTGATTTATAACCTCTCAAAGCAAAGTTTTTTGAGAGGCAAAAATCTTGGCAATCAAAAATCGATTTCGGCAACTGCATTTTCCGCATTTGGTCCGTATCCTGCAAGATGTTATTGTCATACGTAGGCGGAATGGATAGTAGCAATCAAGACTGGAATACTGACAAATTTGCAGCATGCCGGTATGCTTAGAACCGTTTGAACAAGGTCTCAATAGTTGTTATCTTTGACTGCTGCCGCTTCAGTTTTGCGCGTTGTTCAGCGACAAAATGTGCCAGTCCTCCTACCGGGCCTTGAGGAATGGATGCGTTCTTCTAAGTTGTGTAGATGTATGAGTACAAGCTCTGGCCAACATCTAACGCTTTCTCAAAAATTTTTCGAAGTGGGAAATTCTCTAAATTGTACCAAACGCAAAAAACATCTACACACATGCTAAAAGTGAACTTAATCTTCCTTTATAGCGTCTCTTTGGATATGGAGACCACTTTTATATGCACCGTAAAAGTTCAGATAAAAAAACCCCACTTGTGACTTCATATATGGATCGAAAGTTGCAGGTGCCGAGATCGCCAATTTTTGCCTCTCAAACAATTTTGTTTTTGAGAAGTCGTCAAAGAAGGGGATTTAGGTTTGCTCCAAATTGAACAACAGTTCTTGTAAAGCAAGATTTTCTCTTTTCAATGGTACAAATACTTTGCCGTAAACCAACCGCTTCATCGAAAAAGGCGACAAAAATAAAAACTCTATGAACTCATAAACCGACCTAATACTTCCACCTAAGAATGGTAACGAAGAGCAAAATGAAACTTTGCGTTTTATATTCTTCATTTGCAAACGCTGACAACGAATCGTTTTTTTTAGCAATCCTATCTAGTAAACTAGATAGAATTTGGTTCTCGTGTCTAAGGACTTGAACATGCAAAACCCAAACTTTTAGTTTGTGTATGAGAGGTTGTGTTGGGCACTGGTGGAAACCTCATAAAAATGACTGCTTGTTATCTGTAAACTAACAATAAGTAAACTGTTTACATTTCAGATCCCAACGCCCCATATCCAAGTGAATGTGTGCAAATAAAGTACGTTGCCTTCGTTTCATCTAAATACAAACTCTATTATCATGACTTATAATAAGCGGCTAAGAATGTTTACGTCTTTTTGTGTGTGTGTATTCCGTGTGTGTGTGTCTGTCCGTTATGAAATTCGTGGAGCGTGTTCCAGCCAACGTCCTGAGCCCAAATTTTGCATAGCGCTCGCTACCAGCATGAAAGCTCACTATACAAAAATATGAGCGGATCTGTTGAGTTAATCCGTTGAAAATTGAACTCAAACGGATCCACTTGGCTTCTGGCCAGCAAATTTGGGTCCGTAGTACTACTTTTTGTAAAGTTATGGATATATTTGGCAAGTTAATGTGCAAGCCATGGACGTTAGCCTAAAAAAGTGATGAAAAGTCTACTACTTTACAAAAACAGCGCCAAAAAGCATTGGCTGTGTAAACGGTCAATTTTTCAAGATTTTACCTGATCGTTTATGAAGTTTGCACAGAGATGTAGCCCACGATGTTTACTGTCCTTATGGCGAATACGAAACCTTAAAAATTAAAAAACCTATTCAAATTTGCTTATTCTTCTGGGGAAGGTTTCATCTACGCGAAAATACCGATCTCACACGAAAAACCTCTAGGAATGAGTAGTTGTTTACGAATCATTCGTCATAGCCTATACAGCGCAGTGAGTTTCAATGCAATTATTATCCGGGAATTAAGGCATAGAGAAAGTAGGGCCAGTGCGAGCCTCTGCGAAGAGAGGTGACGCATTGGTATAACTAAAGTCGAAAAGTAGGTCTATCATAAATCTATTGATTTTTTAAGGTTGGAAATTTTTGTGTATGAATGTTGAAGAGCTACATTGCTACAATCTCTTCTTTACGGGAAAGCCTGTTACAGTCAAAACGAGCATCTTCTAGTGCTCGCAAAGTTTTCTAAATTTGTGAACAATTTTAAGGTGCATATGCTCCTGTTACCTTCAAACATCCACAAAACAACTTGCGAATGTTAATGCACAAATTGAAACTTGAACGATATTTCAGAGCTTTGAAGTTTTTGTTGCGTTAACATTATCGTGCTCGACTAGAGTTCGAAATAGCAAAGCGCTATTTTAATTGTAAGTAAAGAAAGGTTGGAAGCGCTTAAACAGCGTTTTGAGCAGAAAAAAGACGAATAAGAGGCACATGATGAAATCCAAAAAATGTTGAAAAGTGAAAAATACTAAGGTCTCCGATTACTTATGCCAAAGCTGCGCTCTTACTTACTAATTTTTTCGTCCACTCTTCAACATTTGTTAAAAATCGTACTTGACGTGCCTGTCGCTTGCTCCTTACAGAAACTGCTTCGCAAATGTTGAGATTAAGATTTCAGCATTTTACTCTATTTGATGCTATGAAGTTGGATCCAGTTTTCAATTACTTTTTTGTCTTTTTCTAATAGAAATTCTGTAACAAAACATAAAAGGCAGATGGACTTGAATGGCGATTTTCGTAAGTACTTATCACACTCTGTGATAATAAAAAATAGTAAAAAGTCAGAAGCAACGCGACATTCGAATGGGATATAGTTTCGTTTTCAGGTTGAAAATTGACAATATTTGCATATTTGACCCGGATCATCAAAGCTGTTCTGAGCTTTTCGACCAGATGGATTTATGCCAGACTCATTGTAGCGGTTTGCAGTATAACACGAACGAAATTGACGTCAGGCAGTTTTTCTGTTTTCCATAAGCAACTTGAGTTGTTTAGCGTTTCGAAGTTTGCTTCCTCAGCTTACAAGTGCTGGAAAGCAAGCAAAGCTCATTTTAATATTTTAATACCTTTTAAGCTCGATGTGTCATAGCCTATAATCTTATATTATGTTTGTTTGTTTGTTTATATGTTCCAAATACAAAATTTAATTTGTGAATCAGTAGGATAGATTTTGCACACACAGCTTCGGGGTGTGTGGGGGGGGGGGGGTTGTAAGCTATCTAGCTGATACCAATACCATCAATCTTTTTGCAAACTTTGATCTTGGGCGCCTTAAGTGATGCAGGAGGAGGGGCGCATGAGTGTGCCTGTTAAGCAGAGTAGATCTAAGATCTAGTAAATCGAGGAAATTTGAACTGCATTCATTTATTTTATTTATTTTGTTCATTTATTTTATCGAGTCTGCAGATGCTTTGACATGAGGAGCTGAGAGTAGGTGCAGAAATAAGTGTGCATACTGATATGAAAACATACTGGATGGAATATAGAAGTAAAACAGGAGGGTTAGTGTAGTACAGGGGTAGGGTATAAAAGAAATCATTCGGCAAAAGAGATATTATTAAACACTGCTAACTCGAGCTGCCGATCGGATCAACGCTACACTGAGTAAGACCTTCTTATATCGAACACGAGAGAAGAGATTTTGAGGTATAGATATCCAAAGTGATCGATCGAGGCCATTCAATGGGCTACAGAACTTTTAGCGTTGACATTGCCGTCAGCGATTACTCAAGATGGGGCCTTGAAGCCCTCACTATCAATGAGTTAAAAAGATTCAAAATTTCGGAGATTACTGCTTTCCAAAAAAGGTGAAAAAACCAAAAATTTTAATACCGCAAGTTTTTTGCTTTGCAAAACAATCCTAGAAAGTGTGTGCGTAGCTACTCGAGTAGCATGCATATCGTAAAAAGATCTAAGAATTTCTTTCTGGACGCTTTTCTCTAGATAAAGGTTTGCCAAAAAGAACGGTGTTTTGAAAAACTTTTCTATTTTTCGGTTTACACTAAATTGACTGTTTGGACTGCTAGCACAGTAAATAAGCGTTACATGGATAAACGTTTAACCAAAGTGACTTTTGACTTATCTAAAAATACGGTGTATCGGAATTATGAAACCTTGAACGAAAAGCTTGCAAAATGTGCATTTATTTCCAGACGACCCGGTACCGTATCTCTAAGCAACGGAAGAAGGACAGCGGCGCACTTGGTAGTTTGTTATAAAAAGCCAATGTCGGCCAAGGTGACAATTGTAGAGCGGCTTTACCTCTTTATCTCATCTCGCAACGGATTTTAGATGCGTCCTCAATGTTCGTTATGTGGCGTCACGAAGTTAGTCACTCTCTGACCAGTCGCATTATGAACTTCCTTCAAAGAAGTGAGTCTTATCCATTCAGGCATCAAACAACGTCTACTTTTATCAATCTTAGATCCTTGTGCGGTTGTAATTTATGCAGAGAAACTGGAACGAATCATTTCAAACCGCTAGAATAAGAAGAATCTATGCACAACATTCACACTTAAACGACTGTTAGGAGACGCTCTTTGAAACAGCCTTACCGAAAATCTTTGGAAGACGGAACGAAGATTTTCACCAACCTCCTCTCAAGCGTACTGTGGGTAGTTCATGAAGCTTTCGACATGGCGGTTCATGTTTCAGCCTAACGCCGGGAGAACGGTTGAGCTGAACAGATAGGCTCAAAAATCCGGATCCGTCAGTTGGTTGGTGGCTTTCTTCAAAGGCTCAGGCGGCCATTGCTGCTCCTCCTTTCCTTCAAGTTCTTCCCCGAAATCCTCCTCCATGTACATTGAGTGTCAAAGTACACGCAAAAAGACGTCTCGGAGATGGGGGAGGGAGAGTAGTTTCCTCTCATCTCCGTCATTTTTACAAAGGGTATTCTTCGTGAACAGCCTTCTTTCAATTTATGCGCAATCCAGTCTTCGTTACTTCGTTGAGTTCCTTCGCATCGTCTCCATTAGAACAATACTGCTCGGCAAAAAGTGTGTCGTCCGCAAAAGAAAATTTGAGAGGAAACTGCTATCATTTCGTAATGGTAATCATTAACTTTATTCAACACATATAACACTAACAACAACAATGAAAGTTTCCGTCAAGTCATAACATGCTACGCTTCCCTAGACTTGAGTTAAAAGTTTTCAAAATGTTCATTCTGGACGATTTCGAAAGTATTTGTGGTTGTAACAGTACTTGTTCTCCATTTGGACAGCGACATATTTGCAGTATCTGGTGGTTGCTTTCATGCGACAAAACCAGTCAAACTCTAACCTGAAAACAAATTCGTCTAAAGGGCCGGCAAACATTGAGCAATTTCATCGCCTCCCAATTTTCCCTACAAGACAGATGCTACTCCTTAACCGTTTGTCTTGCATTTTGGTTGTGATATAAGCCGCGATTAGCCGCGTCGGAAGTATCACAGCCAAATGCAAGATGAGTGGCTTGCAGGACTCGTATAGTCTTGAAAAAACCGCGAGGAGATGAACTTGATGTATGCCCGGCCCTGAGAGCGTCGAACATATAGCTTGTCATCACGCATCAGTCTTTTCTACTGTATACCAGAATTTGCGCGTCCGCTCTGCAACCTCGCGGCGTCATGCCCGACGTATTGATCTGACGGAATAAGATATAAGCGATTCATCGCACGCAAAGGCTGCGAACATATCGGCGCCTCTTTCTCTAATCAAGCGCCCTTTCTTTTCTCTTACCATCTGCTGTCTCTCCCATGCACTAGCTATCTTGCTCGGACGCTATGGCGCCCTAGTCTTTCCGTTTGAATCGCCGATACGTACACGGCTTATCAAACGCAGTGTCGCTTGCGTCAGCATCTCCACTCCCGCGCTGGACTCTGCCGCGCACATGCTCTCTGATCACTTTCCCAGGGCGAACGTGGAAAGGCGGAACCTCAATCGATTGGTTAGAGAGCATGTTTGCGGAAGAGACGCAGAGTCCAGCGCGGGGGTGGAGACGCTGATGCAAGTGACATGACAGTGACAGTGCTTTGATAAGCCCTGTATGCATTCGTGGCGTTGGCCTTGCAGAGCTGAAGAGCACACTGCAAGGGCAGAAAAACCAATACACATTGACACATACTGTATTTCACTCGATCTCAATCGCCACGCAATACGGCAATTTGCCAGATGTCTCAAACTCCAACGCTGACAGACATGTGCATGGAATTCATACATCATTGGTGTATGAAGAAGGGCATTGATGCGTTAACGATGAGTCACAAATGATTAAATTGCTAACAAGGTAAAGGTTAGAAGTTGGAATGGCCAATCCAAGCGAGCAGCTCATCATTAAAAGCAGCATTCAGCGCTGATTTAGATTCTGTATGGATCCCTTCATACTACGCTGCAAGACGCGACGTGTTGCGGCGCACGCCGCAGGGTGCAGCAGCCTGCAACAGCACGCCGCTGCAGTCGCAGTCAAAATATGAGCTCACTCGCTGTGAAGGAACACTCTACGGAAACATGAACTTGCAACAAATATAGAGATAAATCCATAACCGGCGAAGCTGTGCTGCCGTGAGCGTATATTTTCACTGCGACTGCAGCGGCACACGCCGCAGGACGAGGAGTGAGTGCTGCAGCAGGCTGCTGCATCCTGCGGCGTAGTATGAAGGAACCCTAATCCATATCTGCTGAGCGCCTTTGTGGACAAAGTTCTGAGCAGCTTTATTGCGAAAAATTATACATAAAAAGCAAAGTTGAGCACATTGCACTTTTAGTTCACCATTAGGCTCATGTTTTGCTCCAGCATCAAACCGAACATTGCTGTGTACCGCCAAGACGCTTCGCATGCACGATTTCTTAGCAAAATAACGGCCTTTAACTTCTCATTACTTCGCTTATATAGGCGCTAAGCAGATACGGAATACAGATTCAAACTCATTGTTTTATGCTGCATCTAATGGTACGCAGCATGTTTGAAACCGCTTTGATTTCTGACCCTTCTCTTGTAAATAGCGTTCGCAACCCAATGGCTTGAAGGTTCTAATTTTTCTCGTTTTATTTAGTGCAAGGACAACGTGCTAACAACTTACCATAACTTCGGGCATTCCTTTGCAGGCCATGGTCCTGGAAAGCAAAAAACTCGCTTAGATATACGTCATTCGATGGGCTGTAAATCTACTTGGACAAATTTTTTGTTAATATTAATAAAGTGATATCGTTCTAAGACAACCATTCTGCACCTAACCTATGAGAGCTAAAAGAAGCGGTGCCGTTGCGAGATCGTTTTCCGTTGCATATAGAATTTTCCCCTAATGAATATTGCTCTTCTCAAACAGTCTGCTTACAGCCCTTCAAGCATTTCGGTAATCTGTCTGCATAATGTCTTTGGCTTGTGTCAAAGACAATGGTCGTACAATCTTCTACAATTATTGCCTCGTTCTCGACAGCGCACTAAAAGCTACTTTTCAATAACGCAGCAGAAGGGCTCAAGTACGGCAGAGTGCTGATAGAAACATTTTTTACGATTTTCAAGGAAAAAAAGGACTGCACATTATACTACATCGCTCCATGCCCACAAAAAAAGGATATTTCGGTTCTATCATGCAAAAAAAACGCTTTAAAAATACGTAACAGGGTAGTGTCTAGTAGTATAGAGTGTTTCTACGTTATGAAGGCGTACCTATCTATCTATGAACTGTTATCATAACGCTGAAAACTCTCCTCGGTTTTCCTGCTTTTTTGATCACTTTCCCTTTCTATTTGCGAGGGTTTCACGTAGACAATCGATTTGGGTTTACATATTCCGTCAAGATTGTACACGATTCTTGTTGGAAGATAACGCGGGCAACTACTGTAATATGTTCTCCTTCCCTAAGCCTTTTTTCACTTGATTTTAATTCTATGATACATCCTCCCTTTTCAGGTTTGCGAACCATACTATAATCCACACACGACAAGTTTACAGTTTTTCAATTTCCCAACCCAGTCCCTCTTTCTGAAGTGCTTCTGCAGTCTCACATCAGGTGTTAATGACGCGACTGTTCCCTTCTTTTTCAACCCTCGCCCTTTTTCTAAGCGTTTCATCTCGACTTTCATTGCCTTCTGTGTTCATCGCAGATTACTCTGGAATCACTTTTGTGTGGGCCCTTTTCCATGTAGTCTTTTCCTTCATTGCTCTTGCGCTTCTCTTGGCCGGGTTACATTTTATTTGTCATTTACCATAATACGACTATACGCTGGGGTCCTTTACTGAATGCGTAACACTTTCCGGTACTTTTCCGTTATCCGGACCCATTTTTTCAAAAGACTCTCATATTATACGTTCTTTAGTTAAAAATAATTTTTCATAAATGGTACGAAGACTGCATCCTTACCACGTGTCATGAAAAAATTAACACGTTTTAGTCGATTTTGACAGGTTTTTTTTCGAAATCATTTTCGGTGAGATAAAAGAGATTTTGTGATCATTCTAAAGCTGCTCAACTGTTTTACACAAGCACAAAACAATCATGAACTTGTTCTAAAACATCTTGCTTGCTTTTAACACTGATTCAAAAGCGTATTTCTCTTCAATTCCTTTTCTCCATGCGAATTTAGCTGAAAAAACTATAAATGATAGCCTGAATTGCCTGGCTGCTGCTTATTCGCTTCTTAAATAACGGAATCCTAGCGCACTTCTCTATCCTGAGCAAGTCTAAATCTGTTCATCGATGATGGTATGTTGTTATTATTATGACAATGTTCACTTTAAAACTGTTTGATCGAAATGAGGTCAAAATTTACTAAAAAACAGAATGAACTTACATCGCTAGCCAGGGTAACACAAACTCTTGGTAAAACCTGCTAAACATGTAGATGACATGTTAAATTTTTTTGACACGTGGCAGAAGGTTGACACTCCTTTCTTTGAAGCTGGGACAGAATATGGTACAAGGATAGAAGCAATATCCTTCTTTGAAAAAATGGGTCCGGATAACGGAAAAGTACCCACTTTCCTTTTTCCCAACGATTGCAAATGTGTTTTTCTCCCCTTTGACTGTAGCACGTGTAGATCTGCTCAAAAACCTGATGATTTATCTTGAATCCTCACATTTATCGGATTTGCTCTTGCCTTCAAGGAAGCGGACAATCTTCCCTTCACTCTTACTTTCATCGTTTGCTCTTTGAGGCCTCATCCTGTTGAAAGCAGTGTCCAAGCAAAGACTCGATTTCGAAATTATGTGCTTACCTGGGCCTATTCGCTATGCTGAATCCGAAAATCACCACTGGAGAGCGCGAAAACGGCGAAAAAGGGCTCTAACGGAGGAGGGAAATGGCAGGTGAGCGGGGCTGTTCACATAGTGGCGTCACTTTCTTAGCTTCAGGAGCGATCTTCTCGCTTACCTAGTCTTCCTAACATCACCACCAGCCAACTGCGAACGCATGACATAAAATCGGAACCGAGAAGATCGCTTCTAAAGCCCGGGAGAGTGACGTCGCGGTGTGAATGGCCCCGCCCACCTGCAATTTCCCTCCTGTGTTAGGGCCTTTTTTTGGCGTTTTCGCGCTCTCCATTGTGGTTTATCGGATTCAGCATGCGAATAGGCCCAGTTAAGCACAAAATCTCAAAATCGACTTTTTGCTTGGACACTGCCTTTAAGTCTCTCGCCGCGTTATTTCCTATGAGAAGCTCTTTTCTATGATTCTTGGACAAATGAAATGCTTTTCTATAGCTTTTAGCTTTGTTTATCTTGTCTGAATTAGAACTTTCAAATATGTTTTTGCTTATGTCTTCTTGCAGTCTTTCATCAACTTATCTCTTCCACCGCTCCGTAGCATCTCTTTCTTGTTTGCGATAGAACGAAGCAAGAGAGTGATTTTTTACCGACGAATTCCGTTTTCATCCTCTCTTCTTCGCGCTTCCTCTTTCTATGTCTATATATCTGTGCTTTGTTAAAGGCAGCGTCCACCCAGAATTTAACCCCCCATGTTTTCGTCATTCTGGGGTCTTTCCGTGGCCCTGATTACAGTTCCAAACTTCAAACTCTCTAAAATTCACAAAAAACCCGATTCTTGGGGACCCAGTCTTGAGGGTGCGGACGAGTTTCGAATTGCTCGTCCCCGTCGGCAGGCCAGCGGGAAGGAGCTGCAGAGCTGCAACTGTATGGGTGCAGTTGCATTGCAGTGTGCAGTGTGCAGCTTCTGCTCACTACCTTGTCAATACCTGTCGGGAGGCATATATTGACAAGGTAGTGAGCAGTCCCTGGTGGGCGGAGTCTGATATCAGACTCCGCCCAGCCAGGGACTTTCAGGCCCCTTATCTTCATTCAAAGACAACGTTAGAAGACCTGACCAACGCAGATGCCCCTTTTCTCGGGCCTACGTTCAGGACCGACACTAATCGGAGGGGGTTAGGTTTAGCCTGGACACTGCCTTTAAGCAATATGTAGGGTTTTCGTAGCTGTTGCCGTCGCCGGTCATTCTGCACCTCTTCTCTCTCAAATGCAAAGCTTGACTGCTCAACTTCAATAGCTAGCTCCGCGATCCTATCCATCCGATTCACCTGTGGCCGTATTCATCAACGCTACCCAGTGGGTTAGTCCTCCCCACTGGGTAGGCTAACCCACTGGGTAGCGCTGATGGAAACGGCCACTGATGTAGTTCCTACGATTTGCACGTACTCTGCCATGTCATCAGATTCTGGAAGAGTGACGCGCGTAAGCTAGGCCTTCAGTGCCACACAGAACTCGCATATTCCCAAATCGGCCTTAGTTGCAAATTTCTCAAGTCTGTAAGCGCCTTCAGCCTTGCTGCCGCTATGTCGCATGCTGAAAGCGAACTCTAATCTTCTACCCTCTCAAAACTTTGCTGCCTCACCGCTCCAAGTATGCTCAGGTCCAAGGACTTTGCACTTCCGTCTAGGTGTTCATCTTCTTATAGTTCCACCTGCTGTTGTTCCCTCAATTAACAGCGCCATACTTTCGTTTGCACATTCGAATAAATCTACTGAAGTCCTCGTCCTTATTATCCCATAGCCTACCCAGTGGGTTCGCCTACCCAGTGGGTAGACCAACCCATGGTCTGTATTTACGAACGCCTTTGCCACTTTGCCACAACCCATGGTCTGTATTTACGAACGCGGGTTAACTTACCCAGCAACTTACCCAACGGGTAGAGTAATCCACGGTCGGTTTAACGAACGCCTTCGCCGCTGAGTTAGCTCAACCAGCAGCGCTGACGTCAGCAACGTGAACATTGACGTTCATTAAAATCAGGCTTTGGCGTCCTTACCGTGCGCATTCCTTACATTTTTGTATTTTCACGACTATATATGTACAACATCTCCACTGCGTGATTACGGGCATCTCCGCTGAGTTAGCTAACTCAAAGAGTAAGTTTGCATTGTTACTATGCAAGCTAATAGGTATCAGACATATTTACTTGCAGTCGCGAAATTATCTTGATACGTTTTGAGTGCTCCACCTCTTTTCTTTTGTTGTAAATCACTTTCACTAAAAACGTGCATGAACTTTGTAATTGCGCTATCTAAGAATGAAGCCCCGAGCCTCTCAAAATCATAAACTCTCATTTTCGCTCAACATCTATTTTCTTCGCAACGTCTGTTTAAATCCTCTTAGATTTTTGGAAAAAATCTTGTATTTTTTGGAAAATATATGACGCCGGTATTTCCGTTTCCTTTTTTGGTGAGATAGTAAATTGGCCCGACAAAAAAGGCTTTGATGTCTAGATAGAATTTAGTGGTTTTCTAATATGACGTACTACTACCCATAGCCATTGCAGCTTCCTAAAACTTTTTTAACATTCAAAAAATGGTCACATTCATTTGTTGCCCATTGCGATTCTCGTTGTGTGCTTGGGTAAGGCGAATCCACGACAAGTGGGTACTGGAAGAACCCACAACTTTTGAGTAAATTGTTTCGTGAATATCGGTATTGCGTAGGCTAACTAATTGAAGCTCATTCGTGAATACCGGATTTCGGCATTTTGTGGGTTAGTTTACCCAGCGGTAGATTAACCCACTGGGTTCGCTAACCCAGCAGCTTCTTGAATACCGATTTCGCGCGTTGAGCCTACCCACTGTGTAGACTAACCCACTGGGTAGCGTTAATAAATACGGCTACTGGTTCTCCTCTGGCCGGCTCCTCGCTCGCGCCTCTCTTTTTTCCACCTCTTTTATATTGTGCTGTGAGGTCGAATCGGTCTATGCTTTTCACTCTACTAAAGCTTGATAGATCAGTGATCCTTTTCATCCAACAAATTACCATAGTGATCACAAATGCTCACTAGCAAGAGTAGTGCTATTACATTATCAGCTCAACGTAAGAAAGCATCTATCTACAGAAAGTGTAATGTACAATACAAGTTGCAAGTAACCAACCTTCAAATCTCTTTCTTGTTGTTGATACCGTCGTCGTTGTTGGTAGCGTTCTCCGCTCATACTTGCGGCAACGCTTCAGCTCTTCATGGCACTTCTTACAGAATCGAGTTGGTTTTTTCGATCTGTGGTTACACCCCGAACAAGCCATTCTGCAAGAAATTATTGATTTTTTCGAAGCCAGCTTAAACAATCTAAATGGCCCCTCTTCTTTGGACACTTATTGCTTGTTATGTCACCAAAAGAAGTTGAGCAAGTAAAGTACGAAATGGGATGCAAAAGACTTGCAAATGAAACAATTACTCTACGTACCTTATATCTAAACAAGTCAATACTGAAGGCGTGGTGGCTGAAAACAAATGCATTAGAATAATGCTACTGATGTCGTGATTATCTTAGAATAAGCATGAGTGGACCTTTCGCAGCCATGTGCTGTCATTTGAAAGTCATATATGAGGGAGATCTGCTTTTTTGTTGTTTAAGCGCATTTGAGCAACTTTTCTCTCTAAAATTTGATTATCTTCCAAAGCATTGTATACTTGCTAATTATAATGTTCTAAGCGCACCCTGATTTGCTAAAACGAGAATGTTCTGATTTTGAGTACGTTCTGTATATGACAGGCAGTCGAGGAGGGGAGGGGACCTCTTTTCATGGGTATAAGCCGCAGAATATTTGAAAGCGAATTACATAAACTACGAAACAGCGCTAATTTGTTTTCAATTAAAATCAGAAAAAAACTTTTACAAATAAAGGTTCCAATTAGCTTTGTAGAAGATCGGCTATGTGATGGCAGTCGCGCCCTGTTCTAGCAGTTTTGTGGTTATAGGACCGCAGTCGGAAAGCATCCCAAGAACTTTTCAAAATCACTCTTCCCTTTATTCAAAAAATTCATTGCGCACCCTTTCTCTCCCTTTATCGAACCAACTTTTTCGAACCAACACTGATACTGATGGCCGTTAAATAGTCTCTCCCTTCTCATTTTTGAAAAAAGTCAAATAGGAGGGGAAGAGTGGACACCGCATCTAAGGCGGAAATCAAGGCTAAAAGGTGTATGCTCAACACAGTTTTAGATAATTCTATCTTGTAATCACTTAAAGATGCGCAAGTTTCTTGCTTGTAAAAAATGTAATCACTTAAAGATGCGCAGGTTTCTTGCTTGTAAAAAATTCTGCGTTGCAAAAATCGACGCTTCTAGGAAAAGCGGGGCTTTGTAAGGCCCATTGGTCCAAGTCCTATAAGTTGACTTGTGAACAGCTGAATTTGTCAGCATTTTTTAATGAATCAAGACCTGATAAAAAATTTAGAAAGTCGGAAGGTCATTGACAAAGACACTAAAGAACGCGGGCTCTCGTGGCTACACTGGTTTACGCAAAAACGGGGCAATTAAAAGTATCGAAAACCGCTTACCATGCAAGGAAATTTCAAATTCACGACCATTATCTGCTAAGGGATTGTGTAAAAGAAGCTACTCACGGTTGTAAGTGAGAAGTCATTGAGGCCGTAAATGCATAATGTGCGCTAAAAGACACCTTGGGATAGCATACGTTGCATGATGTTTGTGCTGACTGCAAGAAATGCATAAATTCGCCGAAAACATAGCTAAGTATTTTGAACTTGTAATGTTCAAAAGTGTGGTAGTGATTGCTTGCCATTTTGATTTTTAAATGCTCTGGATCATAGAAAGCCGCTCGCAGATGAGGAAGTTAGGTTTGAAATCAGCTGAGCAGGCGCATTTATGATAGCATTTCATTCCAGATTGCCTCTGCGACTTGGATTATCTCCTAGTCAATGCTTCACCTTTTCGCATGTGTGGATATGCACACTACAGTATATACGTGCACGTTTCATCTTTGTTAGGTCGTAAAGAAAGTTCCAGAGCACATCTAAATTTCATTTTCTGACGTTTTCCTCGCACTCGGGTCTTGACAACAAGTTTCTTTTCTACGATTTTTGTAGAAGTGATCTTGAGCTTTTCAATATGCTGAAACACTGATAAAATAAGTCTATGTTGTAGACAACATTGCCTTTGCAATGAAATCTGTTGCTCCTAAATGAGTCGATCTAGGAAATTATAGCAGTATGAAAAAAGTTTTCGCACAATCCGCAAAGTTTCTTTACAACCGAACATGCCTTCAAATGTTAAGGACTAAAGATTGTCTTAGTAAGTCAGCGAAACTGTTCACAAATTTTCCTGCCAGCCTAATAAAAAGTTGTGGTTGAATCTTACAAAACAATAACGCAACACCAGTAAGTAATCACTCAGACAATTGGTGCCGTAGCTCCGGAGGACAGTCAAAATCTGGCAAAGCTGCGGAGGACCCAACTGACCATTGAGAGCGGGGCGAGGGGGTGGTCCCTTTCTGTGACGTCACGGTGAGGTCACAAGAAGGCAGATGGGACCCCTCCAGCGGGCTTGTAAATCTCTGCTCCGGAGGTACGCCGGATTTGGGAGACCACTGGAGCACAAAATGGGAGGGCTCCGAGGTGACAAATGGGAGGTCTCCGGAGCACAAAACGGGAGGTACCCGGAGCGCAAAACGGGAGGTCTTTGGGACACAGAATGGAAGGGCTCCGGAGCATAGATTTGCGCTGCGAAGGTACGCCAGATTTAGGACACCGCCGGAACACAAAATGAGAAGGGCTCTGGAGCACAAATAGGAGGTCTCTGGAGCACAAAATGGGAGGTCTCCGGAGCAGAAAATGGGAGGTCTCCGGAGCACAAACCGGAGGGCTCCGGAGCACGAGTGGCAAACCCCCGCTGGGCAAACCCCGCGGCTCTGCCATTTCTGCTCCGGAGGTAGGCCGACGACTGTCCGAGAGTCGAAGTTGCTACATTCAAAGCCTAAAAGCTTTCCAAAGCTTTTACTATGCAATCGATACCGATAATGTTAGGTTGGAACGAAAGTTCTTCGCAATGCAAACAAAAATCAGTGATTTCTTAGATACTAGACCCAAATTCACAGTTTGATATCTTAAAAATGATAGAACGCTTGCGTCTCATAACTGATGTTTAAACATAGAATTCTATGGGTTGGCCACCGGTGAAAAAACTTCCAGAAATGGCGTTTTAATTACGCTCTTGAGTTTTGATGCTAGAAAATCGCGGAGGGCCGCCGAACTAGCTTAGAAAAGGTAAAATCTCTTCAACAAAAGTCCATACCTTACCAACAGGCTTCAATATTGTACGGTAACGTGAAAACAAGAATTTTATGAAATCGTCGTTATACGCAAAAATTATTCCAGTAATGCACTTTTTCAGCAAAAACGCTGTTTGCTGCAAAAGGCCTCACAGTATTTCAAATAGACACCAGATTTATTCCACCAGGTTTGGTTCCAAACTGTGTATCTTTGGAAAAGCAGTAACGATAGGATCTTTCCTGTAAAATGGCACCTCCTTCAATTTTTTTTTTGTTTTTGCATTTCTATGCAAGATTGAAGCCTACTCAAGTAAGTATGGATTTTTGCTGTGTAATAACTTTTTGCACATTTTTTGGGCTAGCTATCGGCTCTCTACAATTTTCTAGCACCAATCTCTCAAAATGCCAAATTTAAAAGACGTTTTGAAAGCTTTATTCCCGTTGGCTAATCCACAGAATGCCATGCTTGAGCATCTATTCTAAAGCGCAACCCTTCTATTACGCAAAAACGCGCGCCAGCTCAAAATCATACTCCGAAGAATGCACAACTTACTTGGAGTTGTCGTAGTAGTGGTAGTAGTAGTTGTTGTTGTTGTAGTTGTAGTTGATGGTGTAGTTGTTGAAATTGTTGTCGTTGACGTTGTTGTTGTTGAAGATGTTGTTGAACTCGTCGTGAGAGTGGGTGATTCTGTTGTCGTCAGTGAAGTTGTTGTCACTGTTGTCGGTGTTGTTTCCGCAGTGGTAACTGTTGGAGTCGTCGTCAAAAAGCTCGTCAATGATGAACTTCTTCCGGCAGGCGTCACAGGTCTTATCGGCGACTGTGCGCATTTTTTCTTACACTTTCTGCACACTTTTCTGCACGCCTTTTTAGTACCTCGAACTTCCTTGGTCTTGCACACTTTCACACAGTTTGACAAACTTCCCGTGTAAGATATTTTCCTCAAAAAAAATCACAATTTAGTCGCGTATAATAGACAATGGATAATCTCTTACTTTGAACGAGTGTAGCACAACGCACGCCTTCCCGAATGTTTGCAAGTCAGACCGTCTACTGGGATTGCTGTAAAAGAATAAATTTAATATAAATTTAGCGCAGTTATCTTCCTTATTCGTCCGAACCAAATGATCTGATCTTTCACTGTAATGAACATTCGGTCATATACAATTACTCGAAAAGCAAGAAGGCAGAGTCTTTGTTGCTGTCAATTACAAGACCTTGCAGCAGTGCATTTTTGAAAGCATTGCGGTATCTAGTTTAAAAAGCGCTATTTGCTATGTACGCGCACAAATGACTGGACGTCAGTATGTGCTTTGTGTTCAAGTATCTGCAGGCACAAAAAATTCCTCACCTGATAATACAATACAGAGAAGTAAGATTGTGTAAAGCATTGATGTAACTTCGGTAACAAGCAATGTTCTGAAATTTGCTTTTCTCTTCTACAGCATCGAATAATGCATACAATACCGCTCACAGAATGTGCAAAATTTCCGTGAATGTCGCAGAATTTCGGATTTTCCGCGAAGGTGCAAAATTCCGGGAATTCCGCGACATTCCCGGAATTTCGCGAAATTCATGTAAATCACGCAAATTACGCAGGGCCATAACTTCTTTCCGAATGAGTGTTATCAAAATCCGAAAGCAGCATTGTGTTCAGCTCGTCAAGGCAAATCTTCAGATATCCAGCATGTCCTTGAAATTCTGTTTCCAATTTTTTCAAAGTTTTCTGCGCGCGTATATTCGCAAGGTCGCAACGCAGCGCACATCAAACATAATAGACTCCAATAAGCACTGTTGGATTGTGCTGCTTCCCCGGATTATCGAGCGCTAAAAAGCAACCGGAGAACCTTCTTGAAAAAAGATAGAAGAGCTGGTGAATTCTAGAAAATTCGTGCTGTCTCAAATTTTGCCCACTGTAACCCTAAAATGGGAAGCTCTCCTGCTAAGCAAATGTGATTTTCGTAATCAGCAGGTCAGATAACCTCTTTGAGCGAAGTTTCCTTATAATCCAAGATCATCGACATTTTGACCAAACCCATCGGCGAGCTTCAGGGCGAGAACGAAAAAAATCAAATCACCCGAATTTCTTTGAAAACTTGCTCATAGAGGTTATCTGACCTGCTGATTACGAAAATCGCATCTGCTTAGCAGAAGAGCTTCCCATTTTAGGGTTACAGTGGGCAAAATTTGAGACAGCACAATTTTTCTAGAATTCACCAGCTCTTCTATCTTTTCTGAAAAAGATTCCTCGGTTCGTTTTTAGCGCTCGGTAATCTGCGAAAGCAGCACAATCCAATAGTGCTTATTGGAGTCTTTTATGTTTGATGTGCGCTGCGTTGCGACCTTGCGAATATACGCGCGCAGAAAATTTTGAAAAAATTGGAAACAGAATTTAAGGACATGCTGGATATCTGAAGATTTGCCTTGACGAGCTGAACACAATGCTGCTTTCGGATTTCGAAAATGTTCATTTTGAAGAAAATTACGGCTGGTAGAACTTGGAACAGCTTAATTTTTCCAAAGTTTATCAGCTCTTCTCCTTTAAAAGAGAGTCTTCGGCTGCTGTTTAGCGAAGAATAATCTACTGAAAGAGTACTATCGAATGGTGCCACGGCAGTCTCCTATGTATGATGCTCGTTGCGTTACACCCATGCGAAGAGGAGTCCGCATGCAAATTCAAGATCATTGAAAACAGGATATTGGAGACACCTTGTATAGCAGAAGATTCGACTTGACGAGCTGAATACAATGCTGTTTTCGGTTTACATGAATTTCGCGAAATTTCGGGAATGTTGCGGAATTCCCGGAATTTCGCGAACCTTCGCGGAATTTCCGGAATTCCGCGACATTCACCGAAATTTTTCACATTCTGTGAGCGGTATTGTAATGACTAGACGTTTTTCTAAACTCTGTTCACAAAGGATACGTGTTTGTCAGCATGAAAGATTTAGTAAACGCGATAATGTGCCATATCGATGTAATGTTATAGACCACAAGTTTTTTTCTGTAAGAGAAAGCGGTATTTGACGTTGCGCAGAAATTTGTCTTGGACGTTCCATAGATAGGTCAGAACAAACGGTTGTAGAAAATCCATAGGTCTTCTATTGTTGAGTTGCGCTGATGCTGTATCTCAACAAATTTCACGTTGGATTTTCTCTGCGCATTTAAAATTGCAGCATTGTTCTTGAAAATATATGGGAATTAAAAAAGATTGATTGATACATTATGACTAGAATGGTCATGGTTCCTACGTAATACTGCATTATGAATGGAAATACTCATGCACTTAAACCTAGTAAAGAGTAAATCTGCGCCAACTTGTTGAAAAAAGTAATAAAAGTGAGCAAAAGTTTGTCTATGCCTTTTTTATATATCATCTGTTATGGAAAGGGCGTCTGTATCTTCCACGTGATACGAATGCGAGAGGCTCACCAGACTTATGCTACTTGCTGTTTTCTGCTGTTTTCTTCCTTGCTCCTTTTGTTACATCTTAAGGCGATGGGGACAAGAACCATAAAAAAGCGTTCCGAACTCTTCTTTTTCCACCATATTCAGGGTCCCGAAGAAATCTGCTCACTGTTTGAATGTTTCTTGTTTTGACGCCAAGCACATGGTAAATTCTGTGGAGCTGGCTTTGATCCAAATTTTCAAGCCTAAAGTGCACCAATCACTTCATTACTGTGGGATTACGGTAAGAGCTCGAGAGAAGTTTAAAACACAGGTAGTCACATTTTGCCTCAGGAAGAAAATGGTACGTTCCAAAACTCTCACATTAAGCTAAAGTCTTTAATTTCGTCAGTGAAGTTTGCACTTCACTAATGCTTTTTTCCAAAATACTTCAGTTATACTGTAACTGGGGTGGCGAGAAAGTGCAACGATTGCTGGTGTCAACAATTTGCGCATCTTTTTCCGTGATTTTTATTCATCAGCATGCAAAAAAATAAGAGCATTTGCTTTTTTCATGCTTTCGTCCAAACAGGAGAATTAGATAGTTTACTGATGAAGACACGAAAATAAGTCAGAAATATCGAAAAGAATTTCAAAATGCACTGATTAACGGGCTCTAGGCAAAAGTTATTGAGTAAAACATTTCAAATCCATTCATTTTCACGACTCTGGAGTTCGCACATTGTGAGGCAAATAGTGCATTGGCAGCAGCCGCTGGCAATTGCTACATATTGTTTCTCTTGCACATCCCTGTAACTGTTCTTCCATGTTGTAATATGATTCCACCATTTTGAATTTCAAAAAACTGCATGTGTAAAAACCTTCGTTTGTTTTCCAGATTTTCGGAAAAAAATTTTTATGAGAGCTTATCGTACAATGCTGCTTACCGAAAGTCCCACTTAATTATAGTCCTACAGTATCGAAGAGCAATTGGTTTAGTTTCATACAAATCTAACAAGGAAAGCGTTCTCAGTCCAGCGGCATTTCTATCTGTATAGCATTGAAAAGCTTTAAACGCTGAATTCCAACCTTGTCTTTGGTGCCTGCTGTGCGCCTTTACGCCGAGTTATGAGCGTTTTTGTGTCGAAAAAAAATAAAAAGCTTAGCTAGAGTAAAATAATACAAAACCGCTCGGGTAGGCTAGTGTTGTGTGTTACCGTACTTTATGCAGTGAGAACTTTTTGTCTAGTATACTCCACTCGCACTGCTTTATTTGGGCGCTGGAGGAACCGTAATGATTAATTTTATCCAAGATATGCGTAAATTTTTCCAAAAAAAACACTCACAATTCCTCGTCTAGAAGCACGCAGCAGTTACCAAGAACGGATGCAATCGTCTAATTCTCTACAAAGCGTCCTTTTAAGTTGAAGCCAGCTTTACAGAATATTAAATAGAGGTCGACAAGAGATATTAAAGCAAAGAGGTGATTAATAGGCAGAGTGCAATTTTCAAGGACACCCTGTATATTGGACACAGTTACGCAAACTGTCAACTTTTGAGTTTCAGCGTATGTATTTGTGAATGAACACTTAGTATAGCACAATTTGAAAAAGTGAAGATTTACTCTAACCAACTATTTCGTTCACTGGTAACAGATTGTGTGCTAGGCTATTTGATGCGCTTTCGTGTATTCACGTTGGAAGTAGGTTGCTGCATGGGTGTAAAAGAAAACGCAGCTTTTTGGACTGAATGTTAATGTTTGGTCACTGTGTAAATGGGTGAAACCATTCGAAAAGTCATTAGAAAACCTGCCTTCAGTGTTCAAATATAATCGATAAATGTTTATCTTCGAAATTCTTGATTTTTGAATGCGATACATGCGTTTGATGAAGATTTCCCGAAGTTACAGGATGTCTCAAAAGTATGTAGACACTGCTTGATCGTCAATATCTTTCTTCTCAAGAAGTGTTTTGCTTACACTCAGGTATCTTTGTAGAGCTGGCAGCCTTGATTTGCAGTTTAGAGAGAATCGTTGATCGCTTCCCCTCACTGTAAATTGCGGTAGAAACTTTGAAAAGGATTTTAGGCCATTGAAAGCTTTATTTATTAGGTTGGTGCAAAAGTTTTGTCAGTTTCTTCAATCCATCGGTAAACACTCTAGAATAAAGATAAACAAACAATTCAAAATGTATCAGATGCAGAATTTCTTCCTCTATTCAGCCTCCAAACTCCCATTGTGTTCCGTTGCGGGAGTGACGAGATATTTGCTGTAAATTAAAACCACTCGTTTTTACTATGTCCAACTTCCGCTAATTTTCAAAATTTTTATATGAGACTTTCGGAGGAGCCGTGATAACCTGCAGATAGGGCAAACTTTTTGCCAACAGATGCAATTTTTTGTAACTCTAAGGCTTGTCTTCCAGAATGTCTACGATTTATTTTTTAAAGTGACCAAATTTTACATTCAGCCTATTTTAACCTCGTAGAACATAAAATGTTAAACACTTTAGTCACCATTCGATGCAACTTTTTTCCTCCTTCTAACACTTGTCTCTTTTTGCCGAGGCAGGTGAAATTTGTGAGGAAAATAGCAGTATTTCTCAATTTCAGGAGGCACACTGACGTAACCTACGTTTCAAAGTTTTTCATATGAAGCGAAAATCGCTCATTAACTTTGTAATGGCAGCGGTAGTAATAATCAAGTGTTGAAACTTCGGTATTCTGTAGCTTGTGCAGTGTTCGGTGCAATAACAAGTTGTACGATTTTCCAAAAACAAGACTTTTACAAAATTATATAGCAAAACTGTGAAAAAGCAGCTGAAAAAATAAAAAAATTGCGTAAGTTGGCAAAAGTTTTGCCCTATCTGCTGATTGTTAGGGCTCCTCCAAAAGTCCCATACAAAAATTTTAAGAATTAGTGAAAGTTGGACGTGGTAAAAACGAGTGATTTTAGTTTTCAGCAAATATCTCGTCACTCTCGCAATGGAACACAATGGGAGTTCGGCAGCTGGAAAGAGGAAGAAATTCTGCACCGGATACATTCTGAATTGTTTGTTTATCTTTATTCTAGCGTGTTTACCGATGGATTGAAAAAACTGACAAAACTTTTACACCGACCTAATATACAGGGTCCCAAAAAAATGTATCGAACGTTTGATCGTTAATATCTCTCTTCCCAAGAAGTCCTTTGCTTTGCTTCAGGTACCGTTTTGTAGAGCTGGCTTCAACTTAGATTTGCATTATAGAACGAATCACCCATCTCTCTTCATTACTGTAGGATTACGGTAGAAACTTGAAACATATGGTGTCAATGTGGAAAAAGCTGCCGGTTCAAAATTTTTCAAAAAAATGTGAAAACTTGTGTAATAGGGTTTTTATGGACGCTGAGTTCAATACTCAACTATTCATAAGATTGCGAAGCTTTCTAAACGATGTAATCGCACTTTTTAGGAACATCGAAAAAATGGCCGCTACCTCTCACCCGGCGTAAATCTTCAATGAAGCATCATAAAAAGTTGGGAACTTTACAGTTAGAATCAACAACTCTAATTAGCCTAGTGTAAAAGTTTTCAGGCTGTTTTGTTTCCTTTCTGGGGCATATGGCCTTTCATTGCTTAAAACCCTCTTTGGAGTTTCTACCGTAATCCTACAGTAATGAAGAGTGATAAGTGATTCGTTCTATAATCTAAGTTGAAGCCAACTCTACAGATTGGTACCCGAAGCAAGGGAAAAGACTTCTTTAGAAGAGAAATATTAACGATCAAACGTTCGATACATTTTTTTGGGACACCCTGTATTAGGATAATTAAAGCCGGTGATTTTAAAAATGAAGTGTGCACTTTGCTATAAGGCCTTTTTCATCAAGTATTCCTGGAACATCGTAAAAGCTTTCTCCAGTATTCGTCAGATAAGCGATTACATCACTATAAAGCTTAAAAAACCGTAAAAAGTTGTGTAGTAACATCAGCATATGTGAAAACCTTGCTACACAGTCTTTTAGATTTTTGAAAAAATTCTATCAGACGACCTATTTCACAATGGTTCCGTACACCGAAAATTCCTACCGTAATCCTACAACAATAAAAAGCGAACGGTGATTCGATTCATACTGCAAACGTAAGCTGAAACCAGCTTTACAGATGGTGCATGAAGTTAGGGAAGGGCTTTTTGGGAAGAAAAATAACATTAAACAATGTATGCATGCTTTTGGGACACTCTGCACTATATTACCTAGCAACTTCAAATTTCTAGTACGCACGGACGTGTGTCGCGTTTTCGAAGACTTCTGCGGTTTTTAGAATAACTTTCAAAGACGACTGCATAAAATTTACTGGAAATTGGATTCTTTATTAACGCATAAAACCTACCCATGCAGATGGAGAGTGAGAAGAAAGCTATAGCTTGTCATCGCAATTCTTTTGTAAACTGCCCGAAAATTCAGCGTGTGGGATTGAGAGGCCTTTGCCGCTAATCATGAGCAGAGCGATCATTTCAGCAGCGTTTATACGCGTAATACTTCTTACTTGTGAAAACAGTAATTTGCTTTATAAGTATTTCATTTCAGGCATTTAAACAGTACCCGCTCCGAAAACGGCACTGCAAGAGTTTCTCTTTCATTCACTGGTACAGCAGAGCAATATTTGACTCTTAGGTTTGTACCAAATATCCAAAACATTAGGTTCTTTTTTCCAATTTCATTGCAGATGGTTTCATTGTCAATCCCACGTCATAGCGTCACAAAAAGGTTGCAAATTTCCCCAGATCCAATACCATCATATATTTTATAGTTTCAGGCTGTCACTATTCGGTTCCATTGTTCATTGATTCACACAGAGATACATTTTTGTTGGTTCACATACTTTAGAATTTTTGCCATTGAATCCTTGCCATGAATTTATGTAAGCTCCGCTTATTAGGTCGGTCTAAAAGTTTGTGCCATTTTTAGACCTATAGTAATCCACTTAAAGATAAGCAAGTTCAATCGAAGTCCTTCCAACATGAGGTGTATACTGCCTTGAAGATGAAACATTGATTGTGAATCTACCCTTCTTATCTGCTGCACATTTTCATGCAAGGAGTTATGAAGGTTTATATGGGCGAAAACCTCAATGTATGGTTAATGCAAAATCAGTCGATGACTTTTTTTAGCATTCAACTAAGGCAGCGTCAAGTACCATCGATATCAATTCGCTTTGGGCTGAAACTGATATTCTAACGACTTTTGGGAAAGCAACAATGGATAAAGAAACAATGTTTGCGATACAATACATCTCTCTTGGCATCTATAGCTGGCTTCTCAATTTTTGTAGAATTATTTTTCGTTCCATAGTCGGGCATCCCAAAGCTCATAGAACAAAACAATTTGAATATTTGTAAAAGCAGCTTTTCTCCTCTTTCTTTCTCACTCTAGCTGCAATCTCCTCTTGTAGGTCACCTTCCGCTAAGATGCGACTGCTAACATACCTGTACGACGTTGTTTTCTTCACCATCGATGCATATGGTTCCTGGTCCTGTTTCCCAGCTTCCATATATTCCGTCTTTTCGTGTGGAGCTTCAGTCCATACAACTCTAGTCTGTTTTTCCATCTTTGCATTCTATCTTCCAATTCCTATCTGCTGCTTGCTATTTAAATCACATTATCTGCTACAGAGTGTCCAAGTTGGTTCGCGGCTGAGGGATTGTGTCACTATGTTCATTGAATGAGATGTGATGTGATGAAGAGCAGAGAAGAGAACCAAACCTTGATGCACATCAGTTTTGATATGGAATTCTTTGGATTGTCTTGCAGCCTTTTGTACATGACTTGTAGCGTGGTCGCACATCATCCTGACCTACTGGACGTATTCCTCTGGCACCATGTGTTTTCGTTGTGCTCAGCATATGACTTCATGGAGCACCTTATCGAAGGCCTTTTCAAGTTCCCCAGGAAGGCTGCAAGCAACTCCTTCGGCTTTTCTCTATAATTCTCCATTACAATCCTAACGGAGTGGATGGCATCTATGATTCTTCCTTTCACGAATCCGCACTGATTCGATAACAACTCTAAGAAACTTCGAAACCGCGTTTCAATTAATCGCTCGAAGATTCTTAGGGCCGCATGCATTAACATCCCTGCTGGGGAGGATCGCAGCTTACAAAGAAAGTTTCACCTCTTAAGCTCTAGATATCTGGATTTCACGATGTCTACCCATCCGTAAGTACTCCCACCATCCTTCACTATGAACATCTTGAACAAAAGCGAGAAGTTGTACAAGCCGCATTTTCCAGCTTTATGTATGATTCCCTGATGATCCCCTGCGGCCGATCGTCTTTTCTTCAAAGTAACTTTTCTTTCTTCAAAGATAATATAAACCTTCCAAATTTGTACTGAACATCTAACACAAGAGTGCTAGACATGTTGCTGATAAGAACAGATGAGTTTTTGAAAATCGAATTTTTCGACAAACCTCAACATTCGACTTGTGGATGATTGCAAATTCCATGACTCCAATACTTCATTTGTTTTTATCGACAAATGATGTATTGTTGTAAAGTTACAGCCATATTGCACAGCAGGTGCTGCCATTTACATGTAACATGTCAGCAGAGTAAATCTCGCTCAGCGTCGAACATTGGCTTGCTGTACTCCGACTGGCACCGTAGCTGCTGGAGGGTTTGCCCGAAAGGGAGAGGCATATTTATCACCTAAATATTAGTTGATCAATAGACTGGTTAAAATTGAGTATATCCATTATATTTTCTAGATATGGTATCGTGATTCTTATGTCGTCTTTCGGCTTCTCAGTGTTCTTTCTACCCCAAAAGGGTGTTGCCGCCAGAGGGTTTATCTTGTATTTATGTTCAAAGGACAAATCTGCAAACTCCGGGGCATACCTTCGATACATAGAGCCATGTACTCTGGTAACCTTCACTTTGAGCGTCATGATAGAACACAACCTTCACCTGGGGAGAAGTACAGAAGTCATCCGGGGCGAAGCCCCGGAAATTATGACATAACTAATGACATAACCGTATAGGGATGAATTTAAATGAAGCGAATATAGCAGTAACATTCAAAAGAAGCCCAAAAAAACCGAAGGATTGCGTTTTTATGGCCTTTTTTGATGAGAAGAAGGTTTTTATTTAAAAATTCAATCAAAAACTAGGGCAAAAGTTCTTAATTAACCTTTCTTTGAACTGCGGTTGAATGTTGGAAGTTCATTAAAGCCGCTAGAGTTCAATAAAAACGAAAAACTGCGCTCAAATCTTGCGCAAAGAGTCGCCATATGAATGCCGGTCTATCTCGTTATGGAGTGATTTTCAAGACACGCGACATTGTCAGTGCTCCTGGCCGTCTCATGAGGATCACAACGATATATAATGTTGCAGGGTTTCATTGAGACCTTGCGAAGATCCACGACCAGAGCCAAATGCCCCGTCGGCTTTGGTCTGTCTCCGCTGCTCGTCTGCGTCTCCGCGCGCTGCGCGCTACCTCGCTACCTCAAATGCGGGGCGCGGGGCATTTGGCTCTGGTACCCTTTTCTTCGTTGTTCGGAGCCCAATTTCGATAATCTATACATCATATTGAAGCTCTTGATCTCTATTTTCACGCTGACAACGTCGCGGAACTTCTTTTTAGGATTTAAACGAGAAATCCTCGAAAAACGGCGTTTTCGAAAACCTCTTGTTTTTTCTTCAGTTTAACTTTTTTCACTCGGTTTTTTTGTGTATTCGATAGGTCTTGTTTCTGTCTATGATGTAGACAACGTCGCCGAGCTTACTTCTTTGCTTATGTCGGTTTTTTTGTGAAAAATACAAAAAATGCCTTTTTCTTTACCTTGTTCTCTTTCTGTGCTTTTGCAGCGAATTTTTTCCAGCTTGGACGATACTTGCTCAGAATGATGAGCGGAAGAATCCAGAGAACGTCGCAGCGTACGAAATGACTATGCGGGGGTGAAAATTTAGAGGACGCATCAAAAATCAGATTGGCGTCGATGTGCAACACAACTTTACAAACATGTTTAACATGTTCAATTCAGTTGTTGACAAGTTCTTCTTCTTTCGGTCTCCCAACTAACGCCACGGCTAAACAGCGCTTTTTTTGACTGGAAGAGAACTTTGTTGTTGTTGCCACCCAATTTAACCGGCAATCTTGGAGACGAAACTCTGCGTAGGAAACCACCATGTTAAGGTTTCAGATTTGGTGATGTGCTAACCTCTGCTTTATATGAATTTTCTAAGTTTTCTAATTTGATTTGTATCTCTAAATTTTCGTCTATTTTTCTGGAACAACCTTCACTTTTTACAGGGGGCAAGAACTCAAACAACTATCACTTTCTAGCCTCTGTCTCTTGACTATCGAAGGTATGCTCCGGGGTGAATGTAAAGTTGAATAATGTAGTGATGTCTTCCTTATTGAGTGTTCTGAAATAAGTACATGGCAAATTAACTTGTAATTGATTGATGTTCGTTACAACTTCATTTGTTTTGTCAAAACATATGCCCCTTTTCTTTGATCTTCTTTCATTACCTTTCTTCCTTAACCTTTTCACCTTACAATCTGAAGTAAGGATGGTCTTTCTGTTCTAAAGTATTATGTCCAAGATGTTTCCAAAGCCTCAAATCTGATCATTGAACCCAAAGGGATAAGCGGTGGCCATGTATTGGATCCATTTCAATTCCTTTTCGCTCAAAACTTTCTTGATATTGTCCTCTCCAGTTGCGTGGTCCAATATTTCAACATTAATGTGCTCAGGATCATGTCCTGTATCATTGATACGTTATGCTTTTTGAACCTACTTTGATGTTGATTTATTTTGGCTCTCAGTGTTTGCGTTGTTTCTCCGACATACAGAAGTTTCCATGCAAGACAAGTTATCATGTAAGTAACGTTTCTTTCAATCACAACTGGACATGTTAGGTTTGTTTGTTCTAAACGAGAAATGCGTGTTAAGTTTCGCGAATGAGCGGTGAACAGCATTTTGTCACATATGTGGCACTTTTTTCTTTTGGACCTGATTCCCGTTCTATCGTTAGATCTGGGGTCGTCACCATTCTCAACCGGTTGTTTCTGTTATGGTTATCTGATACGAAGAACACTAAACATTCATTGAGCTGTATGAGATTGTTTTCAGGTCTTCGATCCATTGAGTCAGAGGCGGTCTTTCCTGGACTCTTATGCAGTTTTCTTATCGGAGGGTATTTCCTCCTAGGTTAGGGCAAACCTCTTCATCGCTAGGGAGCGTTACCCGTGGTGCAGACTGCATTGGAAAATTTATGCCCAACACCACGCCAGGATTCTAAGGAACAATATAATGCTGTGTCATTCAACTTTGTATCTTTGAGCACAGCGGTTGACTAATTGCTACTATGTAACAGTGGCGTACCCAAGATTTCGGCTTGGGGGGGGGGGGGACAAAAAAATTTTCCGATGAAGGTGCGTGGCGTCAGCCACGCACTCCGAAAATTTTTTTGGTATGCTCCCTAAAATTTTTGCGGGCTCAGAAATCCGAAACTTCAGAAAAAGGGGTTATCAGTCTACTCAAGTTGGACAGTGTAAAGCCTATTTTGTTTTCAGGTCTTCGATCCATTGAGTCAGAGGCGGTCTTTCCTGGACTCTTATGCAGTTTTCTTATCGGAGGGTATTTCCTCCTAGGTTAGGGCAAACCTCTTCATCGCTAGGGAGCGTTACCCGTGGTGCAGACTGCATTGGAAAATTTATGCCCAACACCACGCCAGGATTCTAAGGAACAATATAATGCTGTGTCATTCAACTTTGTATCTTTGAGCACAGCGGTTGACTAATTGCTACTATGTAACAGTGGCGTACCCAAGATTTCGGCTTGGGGGGGGGGGGGGACAAAAAAATTTTCCGATGAAGGTGCGTGGCGTCAGCCACGCACTCCGAAAATTTTTTTGGTATGCTCCCTAAAATTTTTGCGGGCTCAGAAATCCGAAACTTCAGAAAAAGGGGTTATCAGTCTACTCAAGTTGGACAGTGTAAAGCCTATTTTTTTTTCAGGTCTTCGATCCATTGAGTCAGAGGCGGTCTTTCCTGGACTCTTATGCAGTTTTCTTATCGGAGGGTATTTCCTCCTAGGTTAGGGCAAACCTCTTCATCGCTAGGGAGCGTTACCCGTGGTGCAGACTGCATTGGAAAATTTATGCCCAACACCACGCCAGGATTCTAAGGAACAATATAATGCTGTGTCATTCAACTTTGTATCTTTGAGCACAGCGGTTGACTAATTGCTACTATGTAACAGTGGCGTACCCAAGATTTCGGCTTGGGGGGGGGGGGACAAAAAAATTTTCCGATGAAGGTGCGTGGCGTCAGCCACGCACTCCGAAAATTTTTTTGGTATGCTCCCTAAAATTTTTGCGGGCTCAGAAATCCGAAACTTCAGAAAAAGGGGTTATCAGTCTACTCAAGTTGGACAGTGTAAAGCCGTTATGTTATGTTATGTTTCTATATTCTAAGTAGATATGTTACAGCCACTTTTTGTTGAGTACTTTCAGGCTTCTTTATTGTAAAAGGTGTATCAATATGAAGCCGATTATCTACTGGAACAAGGGACCTCGCTGTGTATATGAGCTTTAATGTTGCCGGTCTTTCGTGTTCATGTTTTATGGATGAGCTTTTCTAATCATATTCATATTAGTCACTGGAATATATATAGTAGCAATAATGGTGGGAAGTGGTGTAACAGAAGTGTGAAATGCGAATTTGGAACCTTGCAAAGATGTGTATCACAATGTGTTTAGGAAATGTTCGGTTTTTAATTTTCCCAAAGCAAATGTATCTTCTGTTAAATAAATTTAGAATTGAATCAATAAACAAGTGCATATTTATTGGATAAATATGCGTAACTAACAAAATGAATCAGATAGCAAAAGAATCAATTATAACCTCCGTAGCACACAGACTAGCGACAGCGACCTAGATAGATCAAAATCTCTTTAGCGCATTAATTTAGGCGGGACATGCTCAAAGATGATGAGGTAAAATTCAGAGAGTCCTGTAACGTATTTCTACAAGGAAATCAAACATAAGATGTTACCCATCAGAAAGTCTTATGCTTTTACTCTAATTGCAGGGGGATGGTATTAGGTTGTCCGGAAATTAATGCAGGTTTTGAATTCCAAAAGGAATAAGTCGTACACTTTTCATTTCTAAGTAGGTTGCAAAACAATATTCATAGAACAAAGCAAGCTCTACAAGATGGCCGTCTTGCTTCAGTAACAGCTCTGATCCACCCCGAGTTTCGAGCCAAAGACTAAAAAGATTCAATTGCTTGAAAAATAGAGAGAAATCGTAACTTAGTTCATAAAAATCTTACAAAAATTCTAGCCTGCTCACTTGAATACCATCCACATAAGACATCTATATACGCCGTTGCCGCACTTTTTTCTCTGTTAGAAATCAAGGAAATGGAAATTTTCGCGCATTTGTCAAAGTGGTGCTGTGCCGTTCCCACATAAGTAGTTGTATGCTACAAACATGTAGAAGTATGAACGTAAATTCTCAGCTCTCTACAAGCTTTAGTTCTCGAGAAGTTTGAATTTTAGCTCGGACCACCTAATTAGGGAAAGCTATTAGGTCGTTCCGAAAGTAATGTCGCATTTTTCAAATGAACGCCACATTTCGTGGAACCAAGATTTTCAAGAGCTCTTGGGATCAGTCGATGCAGAATTTTGTCCTCTTTCTAGTGGTTGTAATCAAATTGCATAATATTCAATGAGCTCTCAAAAAATTACCAAAAGCTGCGACTCATGCTTTTTGTCATGGTCAAGTTCGGCTATTTTTCTATATTTTTGTACTGGTTCCCCGAAGATGTACAAGTAACGGATAAATAGAGCAAACCCTATAGGCCACAAAACAGTTTTTTTCTTTTCCTTAGCTTGCTTCTTAGAGGTTCTGGAATCAGTTTTTCAGTGCTATCAAATTTCAGATTTGGTCAACTCAAACCTCACAGAACAACAACCGGCAAGCAACTCGGGTGTCATTCGACGCAGCTTTTTCTCCTCTTTTTACCAATTGTTTTTGGTTTCCGATTCATATAGTTTGCCGGGATAAAATCATCATAATTCAGGTTTTCCATTTCGCCCCAGGCTGTACCCAAAATTTCCGAAAGTTGCTAATCTGAAGCGGTAAATGCTCATATGCTTTGTAAAATTAGTGTTAAACCATAATCCATCTTTGTAAGTTTCAGAATCCGAAAGTTTATTGGTGTTTGATGCATATGTATTTGAGACAAGCCGGCAAAAATTCGATGACTTCATTGAAAAATCTCTACAAAAATTATGACGAGATACGGAAAGCAGAAAAAAATGGTACCGTTTCCTATAGGGTTTGCTCTATCCATCCATTACTTGAACTCCTTCCGCGAATTATTACAAAAATTTTGAAAAATTGTGAAACTTGACCTTCCCAAAAAGCATGGGTTGGAGATTTTGGTAATTTTTCAAAAGCTCATTGAGTATTCTGCAGTGAAATTATAGCCATTAGAAAGAGGATGAAATGATGCATCGAATGATACCAAGAACTCCTAGAAACCTTGCTTCCACGAAATGTAGCGTTCACTTGAAAAAAGCGACATTAGTTTCGGAACGACCTAATATATTCGGTATTTCTCGAGAACTGAAGCTTGTAGAGAGCTGAGAATTTACGTTCATACTTCTACATGTTTGTAGTATACAACTACCTATGTGCAGACGGCGCAGCATCACTTTGGCAAATGCACGAAAATTTCCGTTTTCTTGATTTCTAGCAGAGGGAAAAAATACGGCAAAGGCGTATATAGATGTCTTATGTGGATAGTGTTTATGTGAGCAAGTAAGAATTTTTGTAGGATTTTTATGAACTGAATTACAATTTTTTTGATTTTTCGGGCTGCTGAGTCTTTTTAGTTTTTGGCTCGAAACTCGAGGTGGATGAGAGCTGTTGCAAAAGCAAAACGGCCATCTTGTAGAGCTTGCTTTGCTCTATGTAATATTGTTTTGCAACCTACTTGTAAATGAAAAGTGTACAACTTATTGCGGTTGAAATTCAAAACCTGCATCAATTTCCGGACAACCTAATACATCGAAGCTAACAAAATGAGACTTCTCTGTAATGATGAAGTTAAATAGCTCAATGTCTGCCTCGCACCGGAGTTTAGGCGGGAAGCATTACCATAATAGCATTACTATGAAAGCAGGTTGAGTTCATACTCAGCAAATGTCTGAAATTCCCAGTACTGTATATTCCGCTCTAAGTTTTATATTATCACCGGAAGCCGATGTTGGTGCACCTTTGTCTACCGCCCTCTTGGCTTTAAGGATTGCTATAGACCAACTGAACAAGAAGCAAGATTTGCTGGAAAGAAATGGAACGTATGAGCCGTATCAAATGGCCCATGGTAAGTAAAAAATTTTAACCTCTCTGTTGATCAAGTATTTAGGTGATAATTATGCCTCTTTCGGGCAGACCCTCCAACAGCTACCAGTGCCAGTCGGACTACAGCAAGCCAATGTTCGACGCTAAGCGAGATTTACTCTGCTGACATATTACATGTAAATGGCAGCACCTGCTGTGCAATATGGCTGTAACTTTATGTTCTAACTAGCTTGCTTACCCGGCTTCGCTCGACCCTGTCAAAACACTGTAATAAAGGCCCTATCCCTGTACAGCCTTTCCCTGTGTCCACTTCTACACTTCATTTCCCGTTCACTGTGTTGTTTACGAAATCAGCATGCCCACTTATCCCCCTGTGCCAGCTCCCAGCACTTCAACTCAAATTTTGAAAAAATCGATAAAATCGATAAAAGTATTACTTTTTTTAATAGGTAATGCCAAAAACTGATATTGTATTCGTAATCACCATGTGCCAACTCCCAACGTAGGTCGAACCTTGCAAAAAATTGATAAAATCGATCAAATCGATGTCGATCGATAACGAAAAGTCCCTATGACTACCCGCCCGGCCCCGAAGTGTATGTGTACCAAGTTTGGTCCGAATCAGTTCAGAAATAAAAATTTTTATTCCACACATGCATAAACACAGACAGATATTCAGCTTCATATATAAGATATGAGTTTCACAGTTACAGATATTGTGGCTTGCAGTTCTTTGTATGTAAACGTCACTATGACTACTTAATGTCGGCCCTCTTACAAAAGAATGTTGTTGCATTCAATCAAAAACTGCCGAAAGGTTAGTACAGCAGTTAATAGAATTGACATTATGTTTCTTATAGAAACAAGAAGGAGTAATTTTATATGTTAGAAAAAATAATGACTAACTTATGCAGAGAAATGGATTTCAATTAGTCGTGTACTGACCCAAAGTGAACGTAACGATTACGGCCTCGCTTGTGCTCTAAAGAGGTTGATTATAGCCGAAATGAACCAGCGCCGTAGAGTTGATCCAAAATATCCAGTGATGTTCGTTCTGGTATGTAAAAGAGCTATGCGTTTGAAGGTAGAAAAACAGTTATGCCTATTATGTCTACGTTAGAATAAATCCAATACTTTTGCAGTATTATACACTCGAAGAGGGCGTTGCTAAGTATTCCATATCGCGGAGGAGATAATAGAAGAGACGTAGAAATTGCAATAGACAGTTCCGTCGTAGTACGAGGTGCAAGCAAGCGTCCTGCCCCTACCTCTACTACTAACGATGGTACCAACGCAAAAAACTGCTAAACTTGAACGTATTATTATGCCAAGCTTGGAGAAAATTTTGATTGAGATTTGGAGTTGGTTATCGAAATACAGTACACATTTGTGGTAGTATGTATATTGAAAGCTGCACAGTACTTTTCTATATGCAGTGGGCTGCATGTAGATTCCGGTACGGTGTTTAAACCGTTGTTTTGCGGCTACGGCGCCTGTTCAGAAAAAGCAAAAATGCTTTACTTCAAGACGACCCAATGTCGATAATATGAAAACCCGAAAAGGCAATAATTTCCATTTCTGGCCTGTTTTTATTTTCAATTTCTAGTAACGAAGAAAATACGGCAAGCGTACATATGAATTTTCTCTACGTACAGTATATGCTTGATTAAATTGGGAGTGCGCAGGATCTGCATGGGCGAATTGGATTTTTTCAGCAAACTTTACGTTGATTGAATCTTTTGCGATTGTTGAATTACGGTCTTGTAGAGCTTTGCTCGATAAGAAACATGCGTTAATGCATTAATCTATTATCCTCCAACCAATCATTTTCCCATAATCATGTGAGCACTAGAGGAAAGTCCATGTAAATCTCAAGGTCAAAAGCTGCGTCTCGAAGCGCTTCTCGCACATATCACAAAGAGTTTTAGAAACGTAAGTGCACACGTTTTGTTAGTGTTAGTCAATTAAAGTCTTGGTAGAGAGGGGGAATGACAGCTAGTATAAGACAAACTTGTATCTTCTTTCCATTTAGGGACGAGTGGGGTAGTGGTGGCACCGCTGTGACCGGTCGGATAAATTTCTACCTTGCCCTGGGCGGAGAGACGGTAAATTGGTACTGCAGTACTCTGGGAGGATAAGAATGATTTGGTAACCGGCTGGCAGCCGCAAGTCATTGCAATAGCCTCATGCAAATTCAAAAGCCTTTTCGACTGTGTTAGAGTGCGTTTGGTGCGTGCTGCAATAGGTGTTAAAGACGGAGAACCTTTTATCCTTTATAATTATTTTTACACATCAAGATACTTTACTAGGATTCGTTTCGCTATAAGTGTAAACTCGAGTTTGAGATTTTAATGAGAGGGTTATGGAAAAAAGTTCATGCACGCGCATTGACAAAGAGCTTATAAAAACTAGTGGTTATTATATTTGATACAAAAGTGACCACCTACTTTCAAATAACTTTGCCCAGCTTTTCGCTGATTTTATGCCCCTTTAGGCTTGACAAATTTGGGCTTTCAAGCGTTCATACTTCTTCCGGAGTGTTCTGCATAAAAGCGAAATGGACTAAGAATTAGAGTCTAATGGTATACATCTCTTTTCAATGTGCGACAAGTGCTATCTTTCCCTTATAAGTGAGGTGGGCAAGCCTCTCCACTTTTCCCATACACACCACACTGACAGACCGTTTGAAAGCGATCACTTACATATTTGCCTACTTGGCAACGGCAAGCTGCAAAAAATATTTTTTGTGGCATGCTTATTTCTTTTACCAAAAACTGACTGAAATACCCCCTCCGCACAGCCCTGTCAAAACCTTATAGTAAAGCTCATTGTTCTCTTTTCTAAGCAACATTTCTCTGTCTCTGTTCCACTTCTATGTATATGCCAGTTCCCTGCTCCCATTTTTTTTCCCTACCATGCCACCCTTGTGCCAACTTGCGGTCTCGTAGCTCAAAGCTTATACAAATCAATAGTGCCGATGAATATAACAAATCATCCAGATAGCTAAAACAGTCGTGGTCAGCATGCTCACTTATCCCCTGTGTCAAGTCCCAACCCAGTAGCGAAACTTGCCAAGAATCGATAAAATCGATAAAAGCAATGCGTATCTTCACAGGCGAAATCAAATGCACTACCCTCCCCCCCCCGTGCCAGCTCCTATCCTCATGGCTCAAGCTTTGCAAAAAATCGACAAAATTGGTACCGATCGTCGGAAAGTAATCTCCATGACACCCATCTCGCCCCGAATTGTGCGAAGCTTGGTTTGGATTGGTTGCCCACTAATAAGCAAAGTTTTTGTTGTTGCCTTTGCGCGTAGTGAATGGTAAATGCACGCTTCAAGGAAGTGTCCCGGCAAATTTTGAATTTCCGTCTTTTGCATGTTTTAGGGCCATTTCGACATGTAAAAACCGAACTTGAGCTTTGAAGAGGGTGAAAAGACCGTTTTTGGGGATTTACGCAATTTTCAGAAGGCAGCTCGGACGAGGGTTATATATGAAAGTTGAGAGGCCCTGGCCTGAAGACCGTTATATGTAATTTTTGCTTTGGATTGCGTGTATAATACGGAAGCGGTCGTGGGATCCCGCGCCGAACAGATAAGCGAAGCCATCCGAGCGCACGCCGATTTGAGGGCTATCTTCTCGACGCGGGGGACAACAACCAGCCGGACTGGGCCTAAAAGTTAATGGGGTGATTAGGAACCTCTACCACAGCTATATTCCCCAAACGCGAATGTGCCGGGACACTGCCTTTATAGACAGTGTCCACTTAAATCATGCTTCCTAGTACTATGTGGCCTATAACCAGGCCTTAGAAGTAAAGCGTTTGCTTAGAGAGCACAGCCAAGTTGCACGCTGTCTAACTGCGTCGTGTTGTATACGACGACAATTTGGTTGTGTACAAAGAAAAGCGGTGAAATACTTGCCCACTCTTATTCAATTAAAGTTCCCAAAAGGGTTTTTTTTTCAACGTAAATTGCACCTTATATTCGAAATCGGAACCAAGTCCAAGAATGATGAAAGCCTAGTAAACGAAAGCACAGGTAGACGCCTTCAGAGTCAGTGTTCGAGCGAAAATTCAGTAACAAGCTTTCTCGCTTGACGTTTACTCGCTACTCTGAAGATGTGCTTTCCTAAGAAGCATCAACAAAAAAAAGGCTTTCTCCATTGTCTTAAGCTTCATATTTGGACGAGTGAAACAGTTCGCGCCAAGAATGAGACGAAAAGTTGCCGTGAGATCAACGATTTTAACTGTGGCGGTATGCCACTTTGCTGCAGAGCTGGAAATCTGCAGATGGACGAGATTTTCCCGCTGGGGGTGTAAGTCATCCTGTCAAGCAAGTTTTCGCTTCTGTTTCAACGTCTATGCTTTCGCACCTGTGCAAGGGTGTGTCCGAGGGTTCACTTTCACATGGAGCTAAAGTCGCAGATATCCCCATTGTACGGATACTGCGTTCAAAAAGCTGGCGTCTTTGTGGAAGTTCATTGGTTCAGAGTTCTACTATTGTTATCTCAAAGTTTACACAATATGCACGACATTCTCCGAATATGCACTTAGAAACTTGGCTTGATATTCTTAACATCGAACACTCATGCACTACTCTTGAAGTTTGAATTCCAAACAATCACAAATTATGAAGTTTTATTATATTTTCTTTATCTCTGCTCTCAGAACAGAACACAACTTTTTTGTTTTCTTCCGGAAATCGGATTTACGCCTTGCCGAAGCACCTTTCTAGCATACCAGAGATTTTTTCGCAATAGCTAGTTCGAGACATTCTTGACTGATTCCGACACGTGAATCGAAAGGGACTGAAAATACGGCTACGTTTTTTCTCGTAAAAGTGCAGCTATGCGAAAAGATTGTTGTTGCTTTATTTGCCCCTAATTTTTCAAAGCAGCTCTGCTTTGGAAAGCCATCTAGTACAGTACAGTGCGTTACGCCTTCGTCATGCTGAAACTTAGAAGAATTTCGCTTTGAAATCGAGGAAAACAGGCTATTCGATGAGACTGCTGAGTAAATTATTCTTCAAATTGAGCTGAAGCAAACGCCTTTTTCATTTTATAAGAAATGACGAAGGGTACGACACTTCATGTCAAGATTTTGCTTCATGCCAACTGACACATTCGGATTCTGGTTTGGTTGCAAAACGTTGCATCTTTTGGATACTCACGCAATTTGTCACAAGAACAAGACTGAGTTTAAAACAGCAATGTATAGAAGCTGTACTACCATACTGGGTCTGCTCTTTTCAAATGCTATCAAAAGCCACTGCGTTTGAAAGCGAGGCTGAGACAACGAAACTATTGAAAACTTACAATAGCGGCAGGCAATCCTTTGGAGGACGTCGAGGTCTTTCTGAAACATTAAATTTTGGAAATTAAGTCAATTTATTCGCATAGTGAAAACACTTCAAAAACTGTTTCTCTATCTATATTTATCCAATCACGTGCCAATCAGACCAACACTCTGCTATGCATAGTTCACGAAGCTACAGAAAATTTGACTGCCTTATGTAGAGTAGATTTGAGGAAATTCAAATCTTTTTCGAACTCTTTTATCGGAATAGATACGAATAATATTCGACTTCCAAGTAATAATCGACTTCCGATTATTATTGAATATTGAATGTCTACCGGATCGCTGTCTATGAGAAACTAAAAACATAACAATAACTAGACACAACTAGACATAACATAACACAACTTTCATAGGGATGATCAGGGCGCAAAACGAGGTGGGCAAATGTCAAGTTGGAAATTGTTTTGAATGGAAAGCAAAAAAAACATAGATATACGTTTGCATGTACATACACTCTCGACAAGTTGTTACACGACCGACAGCAAAAAAAACGATCTTGCTTGCGCCAAATCCAAGTTCGCCTCGCGCTCAATCCAAATTGTTTTCATTGAGTTGTAATTAAAGGCAGTAGCTCACCAAAATCTAGTTTTTGGAATTTTTGCGATTACAAGCCTTTCCAATCCCATGAAACTCTGGACGATTTAGATTCGCATGGAATTTCAAAAACCTCGTTTTTTCAAAGGCTCCGTATCAACTGCGCGGACGAGCTAATTCTCAAAGTTAGGCTTTGGCCGCAGGTTCAAACACGTCAAGAAGGAGGAAGACGCTTGGTGGGACACGCTATGACGCGAAGTGCGAATCGGCAAGTCGTCCAGGCACATACAGGATCGCCCTATGCGCATGAATTTGAATGCAGTTTTTTCAACGTAAAAGGAACCTTATTGACTGGGACTTGAGCAATGGCTTAATAAGCAGGCCCTTTAGCCAAATCCCAAAAAAATTAGTCTAACTCAAATTTGCCGAGCCACTGCCTCTGAGTGTCTCGGTTACAAGGCACACATAACGATACGACAAAACGATGCACACAAAACGATATATAAGAATTTGATATATAAACAGACATGGACTAGGAGGAGCATAATGTAATGTATAAATTGTGTATAATTAGAGTATTGTAGGAAAATTATGTGACCGAAGGTTGTGGCTAGCTTTATTCTGGAAATTTCCCATGACCTAATACGATAAAACGGCTCGTCTGCAACGCTCAATAACGATATGGCAAAAATTTTGTTGCACGCGTCGGAATAAAGAAGAAGTATAAAAAATTATGACGAATTATTTGAATAAAGGGCGTGCTTAACTTTTTTTCCAAATTAGGTGGGCAGTTGCCCACGCGATGCTCACCTGAGGTTTCAAAAAACTTATCGTGGATTCGTTGCCGCACGGACTGCTCAAACGCTGCGGACCATACGCGGAGCGGCTGAATTGCCGCGAGAGCACGACTTGTACAATTGTTAATTTGTACGGGGGAAGCGTTTCACCTCGCAGCGCGTGCACCGCAGTGATGTCCAGTACGTGCGGTCAACGAATCAGCTATATCTGAAATGGCCATTTGAGGCGGTATGTATCAACGCTCGTCCGGGTAAAGGTTTCCCTTCAGATAGTGTTCACTTCATAGCTCGCTGCTTTGGAGATCTGAGCAAATCAAGGCTCATTTTAAAAGATTTAATCTTTGCAAAAACTCAGTGCAAACTTTCGTAAAGTTATGCTCTAATCTACTATGACAGTGCTGTGCATTTTTGTGGAAGTAATAAGTGAAAACTCAAGTTGGCCAAATCTTTGATGGACCTCTGCTCAAGAGTCGGGATTTATGAAGAATCAAAACCTCCACGATTCATTTGGGCTACTAATAACATGCTCAGCACTGTCATAATAAATCTTCAGCACAACTTTACGACGTTTTTATTCAGTTTTTGCAAAAATAAATGACTTTGAAAGTGAGCCATGATCCCCTGAGGACTCCGTTCGGGTTCATACAAAATACCGAAAATCTCAGCTCATACAGCACAGTGCTGCTATCCATTATGCTACAATATTAGTGTAGTAAGGCCTCCAAAAAGTGGTCAAACAAGAAAAACACAGATCCCCAGAGAGCAGCGAGCTATGAAGGGGATACTACCTGAATAATTTTCCGTATTCCGTATTCTTCGATTGATTAGTCGAAAGAATCATCAAATTAATGGCAGTCAAATACTCAACTATTGACTAATGCTCGAAAATCGAAAAGTCCGAATATTCGTTGGAATAGGATTCAAAAATGAAATTTCCCAAGTATTCAACATGTATTCAACAAGTAAGCTCTTGACTCATTGAAAATCATGGAAGTGAGCGTTCTGATTCTCATATCGTTGCTTTGAGTGCCATATCAGAATGATCAAATGATCATTGAATTCGGTCTAGAGTATAATGTAGGATGTCAAGAATTACGCACGCACTGTTTGGCCGTTACCATATTTCTTCTCACAAGCCCTTGCTAATTTTTATCAGGGTGCTTCATAATTTACCGTTTTTACTACAACCGCTGTCTTTTTATAGCTTTTGCACAACTGCACTTCAGTTGTGCAAAGCAAGGCTCTACAAGATGGTTGTCAAAACTCTGCACAATTTGTATTCCATGAGAAGTTTCAAGCTGAAATCTGATAGTAGTTGGAAACGAACTTTACTGTCAAAAATCACACCTCAGCCCCCAAAAATATGAAAAATACCCCATTGATTCTAGCATAGCTTGACACATCGCACATTCAAAGTACCGTTTCCGAATTTTTTTTCATGGCTAGAAATAAAGAAAAAATAGATGGGGTAAAATGGCAAACTCGGCACCTATAGGCTGTATCAGCCGGCATCGGTCCCGCGCAAGCATGCCTTGCGACGACGCGCCGTTGCATGCGACGTACTTTAACGAGTGGCAGAGTTCGCGCGCGTCACATCGCATCGTCGCAAATGCCGCAGGCGCGATGTCGCAAGACCAATGCTGGTTGGTACGGGAGACGGTCGAAAGGCGCGTATTGATCGATTTCTACTAACTGGGAGAAGCAAAAAATAAGTTCAAATTTATTTCAATGCTTTCGGATTTCAACTCGTTATCCTTCCTTATACTTTTTGATGTACTGACAAAAATCTCGCAATCTGGAAACCTTGCTTCTGCAGAGAACTGACCCAGTCTGGAAATGAAGGCTTAGGGAACGCACGCCTTTCGACATACACCCGGTTGGTACAGCCTATAGATTCTTAGCTCCACCCATGCACGTGGTCATATAGCTCATACATACGGAAGCACGATCGTGTATACTTGTACCCTTCGCAGGTGCTCCAATTCTCAAGAAATGCTGTTATTTAGGGTAAAAATGGTTGCAAATTATGAGCACCCTGATAGGTTACCACTATCTGTAGGTGGCTTCAATACTAGGGAAGCACTTTCAATGGAAAAGAAATTCAGGGCCGCATGCAGTAACATCCCCGCGGGAAGGGGATCGCAGCTTAAAAGAAAGCTTCATATCCTGAAGCTTTAGATATCCAGATTTCACGCTGTCTACCTGTCCGCAAGTATTCCTACTATCCTTTACTATGAACATATTGAACAGGAGCGAGAAGCTGTACAAGCCGCAGTTTCCAGCATTTGTATGATCCCTGATGATCACCGGCGCTTTCCTTTAAAGTCATCTTTCTTTCTCCAAAGTTAACGAAAAGTTTCCAAAGTTGTGCAGATTATCTAACCCAACACGCTTAGCAAGTTGCTGATAAGAACATGTGATGTATCGGAGTCATGAAATTTGCGATGAACCACAAGTCGAAAGTTGTGGTTTATCGAAAAAATCGATTTTTCAAAAACTCATTTGTTCTTATCAGTAACATGCTTAGCACTGTTGTGTTAGATGATTGGTACAACTTTGGAAGGTTTTCGTTAACTTCAAAGAAAGAAAAATGACTTTGAAGAGAAGCGCCGGGGTCGTCAGGGATCATACAGAAGCTGGAAAATGCGGCTTGTACAGCTTCTCGCTCCTGTTCAATATGTTCATAGTGAAGGATAGTAGGAATACTTGCGGACAGGTAGACAGCGTGAAATCTAGATATCTAGAGCTTCAGAATATGAAGTTTTTTTCTGAGCTGCGATCCCCTCTCCAGCGGGGTTGTTAGTGCATGCGGCCCTTAATGTAAGATCCATATGGTCTGGGGTGCTTTTAAACGATGATTCCAAATCTGCATTCCGCATCTGCGCAGCGTTTCTCTGAAAAGAGTTTGAAGTCTCTCAATTTTGGGCCTTCACATGAACGGGGAAACTGCATGTACACGAATGCTGCACTAATGTAGTAATTGGCTTGTTGAGTTATACGCGAAGGTACATTGTAGAAGGCGTGTCTTTTTGCATTCTATGTGTGAAGTTCGATACGCACTCGAAATTATCTGTAGACACCGTAATGTCTTTGTCATATTTAACTTCTAAAAAGAAATTTCTGGCAGAGCTAGTAACAAGCACTTCACTCTGTTGGACTTCTCTTTTTCTAATGAAAGGTCCAAAATAAAACTTTAGGCTCGCATATCCCCGGAGAAGCGTTCCGCAGATATGGAATGCAGGTTTGAAATCAGCGCTTAAAGGCAGTGTCCAGGCAAATATGGGCATATGGTTTTCTTGCTGGAAACTATCGAGGGGTCCTAGTCAAAGGCAGCGGCTCAACAAAATAACAACTTTGAGTTCATGTCCTCGGCTACTCTGGATGAGCTAAGTCCAAGGCTGTGCTTTGCAGTTCCAGGCATGAAAAGTGCTGTTTGAGCGGATCGCGAAAGTGGCTGCTGGAGCCAATAATCCAATTGCCGCCGAGATGGGTACGGTGTCTCCACTCACGAGCCAATCCTCTGTAGAGGGTAGACATACGCGATCCGCCCAAATAGCACTTTTGAAGTCTGGAAAAGCAGTTACCGATATCTTTTATCGCTGCAAAGCACAGTCTAAAACTTAGCTCATCCAAAGGAGTCGCGAACGATGATTCCAAAGTTGTCATTCTGCCGAGCCGCTGCCTTCAAACATTGCTCAAACGACAGCGCAAATCAGATATAGAGTGAATGTGAATTACCAATTGCTTTTCATTGTGTTTTGGACCACTCCAAAAAAATCCAAAAAAGCCTGAAAAAGATATAAAGTGATGTTTTCGCGCATGCTGTTTTCACTAGCTAACTTTTCAGAGTTTTCTTGCTCAATAAATAGAGTATTGATAATCATAATAATAGTACGATATTCAAATGATGTAATCAAATTTTTGGAAAAAAAGTCTAAATAAGCTGCTGCATTGTTATATCTGGCATAACTTATAAACGAAGCACTGCAGTGAAGTACAAGTTCCATATCTAGCAATAAGGAGAGCGGCCCTCACGTCTGATAAAAACGCTTTTAGGATGTGTTTGGTCTCCTTTCTAAAGCATAATATGATTAATGGCTCAACCTTTCTTGAAGATTTTACCGTAATCTTACAGTAGTGAATGGAACCGATGAGTCGCACATATGTAAACCTAGGGTGAAACTACCTTTACAGAATTGTACAGCTGGCAAAAGGCTCTGTGAAGATAGACATATCAACTTTCAAACACACATACTTTTGGAACACACTGTAATTTTGCCCATCCTAATATTTCAAGCGCTGTCGCAATCTTTTTCGTGTCTCGGTAACGTACTGAAGAGCAATACTAAAATCGTATGAGTTGGTAGGAATGCCAACGCACATGACTTGACGGTATTGCTCTTCAAAATCATCAATGAATTGAGTTAGATTAGTATTGCCACAACAGTTGCTGTTAATGTGGTATCAACAAAACACCATACCTGGAAAACTTTTTTGTTGAGTGCTCGGTCTTATAGCAATACCAAACACTGCTGCTTTTCTCCAGCAAATTGAGCTTTTCGCTCAAATTTCGAAAAACTAGCCTGGAGCTTTTGTTGTTGTGTTTGGTGCCGGTGATGTTCTTTTTCTTCTTCTCTTTTCCATTAATTTAAGGCAGAAATCCATTTTTGCTTTTATCTCCTTGCAATATAGATTGTTCTCATCGGCATCTTTGCACTGCCAATTATAAAACCTGAAGCATGCAAATTAAAGTCCTGTCAGAAATAGGAATAAGCCTGAATTGTGGCACCTCGCATTTGAAGCGTCGTGATTGAGTAAGGAAAAGAGGAGGGTGGGGAGGGGGGGGGGGGAGTCGTGGTGAAAGTGGAGAAATAAAAGTTGTTAAAAGAAAATGACCAGATTGATCAGTGATTTTAGGCATCGAACAGCAATGGTCCGTGATGGGTTTGACTGAATGGACACGTAACGAATACATATGATGTCTGGGTCAACGTGCGGGATAACCACCATGCAAAGTTATGCACATTCTGAACGTTCTGGATATTGACCACCGCATGCCCACGGTAACAATGATAAAAAGTTCTACCAATCAATTTTTGTTTTTGATAACCCGTGTGCGAAGGGTCAACGGATGCTGAGGCTGGAAATGTCGAATCATTTAAGTGAATCAAACATATCTTGCTTTGAAAAAGAGCTAAGTCTCACCCAGAACAAAGTATTACTCTTCGATTCCTCCCCAGAACGTAGTATTACTTTTTGGTTCCTCTTTAGTCCAAATCCCCGAGCTGAAGTAGTCGTAAAAACCAGTGTATCGCAGAATCGCGATTTGAATTCTGATCGCAAGTCATCAGAAGACATGAAAAGAAATCGCAGCTGCGCAACTCGCGGCTGCGCGAAGACACAGCTGCAAAGTTAACACGTGTGCGGTTCGAGGGCCGGCTTTGTTAACTTCACTTACATCCAGACAGCGTCCGCGACTCGTTCGTCAGAAGATCGTCTTCCCTTAACGCCAATTAACCTCGACCTCATATATTTTCGCCTCATTATTTGTTCTGTGTTATTCGACGACGCAATAAACCGTAAAGAAATTCGTGGTCAAGAACAACAGCAAGTGGTCAATCGTATACAAGAACGAACACACAGTGAAAGGTAATATTAGGTTGTCAAGAAAATATTGTCGTTTTTTATTTGCTTGCTTAAACAAGGCAACCAGACTCAACCCAATAAAAGATAATGGGTATTGTTCGATAGAGCAAAGCAAGCTCTACAAGATGGCGCTTATGATTTTGCACCAAGCTCGATCCACGGATAGTTCGAACTCAAAATCTGAAGATTTCCAAATGCCCAAAAATCGAAAAAAATCAAATCTTCGTCCAAATAATTTCTACGGACCTCCCACTCGCACACGTCAATACTTTTGGTATTTGATATCCATATGTGCAGCTGCTGCACTTTTTGCTTGACTAGAAACTGAGAGAACGAAAATTTTCTTGTTTTTCTAAAAGCAATGCTGAGCCGTTCTTGCATATGTGATTCTATACTAAAGCTTAGTTAAGTATATCTATAGATTTTCAGCCCATTCCGAGCAGTAGTTTTCGAGAAATGTCGAAATCAGCTTTTTTCTTTTCAGTTTTAGTGCTAAAAGTGATTTACGATTTACGATTTATTTGCCTTTCATATTATTACAATACGCGGCGCCCAAACAAACTGATTTATTCTTTTAACGTGAGTGATCTTACTCTTTGCCAGTTGCAAGTGCCAAGCTTCTTCTGAAATTCGCCTCTCTATCTCGTTAGGGCCAGTATGTCGAGTCGTGTTCTCTCCAGGGCTTCTTGCAGTTCATGTAGTTGGACTTCGTTTGGCAGGCGTCTCACGTTGGATGTTCTGATGTGTTAACAGTCGTTGTTGGGGTGGAACATACTTGATCCTGCTGTTCCGGGGCTTCCTGGATCAAGGGGTTCGACGTCCGGTGGGGTGGGGAAGAACGGTCAAAATGACCGACCAGTCGAGGGACGTGTAGAAGATGAACTCCGCTAAAAGTGATATTCCTCAAAAACTACCGCTCGGAATAGGCTGAGAATCTATAGTTATGCTTACCTAGGCTTGCAATATAGAATCACATATGCAAGAACGGCTCAGCATTGCTTTTAAAAAAACACGAAAATTTTCGTTTTCTCAGTTTCTAGTCAAGGAAAAAGTACAGCAGCTGCACATATGGATATCAGATATCGAAAGTATTGACGTGTGCGAGTGGGAGGTCCGTAGAAATTATTTGGACGAAGATCTGATCTTTTCGATCTTTTGGGCATTTAAATCTTCAGATTTTGAGTTCGAACTATCAACTATCCGTGGATCGAGCTTGACGCAAAATCATGGACGCCATCTTGTAGAGCTTGCTTTGCTCTATCGAACAATACCCATTACCTTTAATTGGGTTGAGTCTGGTTGCTTTGTTAAAGCAAGCAAATAAAAAACGACATTATTTTCTTGACAACCTAATAGTTCAAATCACGTATTAGTGGATGACTTCTATAATTCATTAGCTGGCTTACCCCCTGTGCCGACTCCAGCCCTTCAGCTCAAACTTTGTAAAGAATCCAATCGATATAATTAGTCGATATTTCCAGAAACTAATATTGTATTCGTAATCAGCATGCTCGATTACCTCCTGTGCCAACTCCCAGCCCCGTAGCTCAAACTTTGCAGAAAAATCGATAAATGGTAAAAGTAATGGACAGCTTCACAAACTAATATTGTATTCGTAATTAGCATGATCGATTACCTCCCGTGCCAACTCCCAGCCACGCAGGTCAAACTTCAAAAAATCAATAAAATTGATATCGATCAATGACGAAAAGCAGCTTACGACACCCGCCCCGCCCCGACATGTATGTGTGCCAAGTTTGGGCCGGATCGGTTTAGAAATAAAAAATTCTATCCGGAACATACGTACATACGTCCATACAGACATACAGACAGACATACAAACAGACATTCAGCTTTATAAGACTAGCGGCCCTACGGGCCGCTGTAAGTGGGTCGGGGCAGATACATTAGTATTTGCTTAGTTGGGACTGCATCTAGCTATAAACGGTGTTCACATTTCCTCTCTAGAAAAACTAAATAAGTGCAAAATCAAACTTTGCAGGTAGACACAAAAAAAATATCTAATCCTTCCTTCCAAATACCACCACCCAGCAGAATCCAGTTATATAATACAACTTGATTCTTTTTTTTTTGCCTAGTTAAAAACAACATAATGGCTTTCCTAAAAGACTCACCAATGCAGATGCATGCTGGGTCTTCTTTACGGGAGCAAGGGCAAGATATAGGACTCAAAAATGATTGGCCGTTGAAAATTGAACAATAGCGGAAAAGTCCCAGGGTTTGAAAGCAAAAGCTGAGGTGGTTGGAGGTCCTGGACAATGTGGCGCAAACTCCGTGGAAATCGAGGTTTCTACCGTTTTTCGTGGGAATTGTTGGGGAAAACAATATTTTTCAATCCAAAAACTGCTCAGCCAGAGAAGCGTGCCGGAGCTCAACCAACGAGACCACAGTTCCATTCTGGGTCTTCATTCCGGGAGCAAAAGCATTTTCTGTGGCGAAAATTGCTAAGATTTTCAAACTATTATGCAAAATGGCAAGAAGGGGGGGGGGCAAGGGAATCTTTAGAATGAAGATGGAACGTAGGTAAGGACATGAAAAGAAGAGGAAACGTGTATGTAAACAGTAGAGATTGCTACAGCTGTGAAAGTTGTAATCAAACCGAGCAACGGTATTTCATCACAATTCGTCATCGCAGGCAAAGTCAAAACACGTGCCGTCATCGCATTCCGGTGTAGGGTGCGATCAATAGTCAAATGTCGAGACAACCCTCTCCTGGGTGGGGGACATTAGGTCGCCGAAAAAGGGCGGTCCCCGCGGTCATTTGCGACAAATACGCACCCTTGTACATGCGCGGACATGCGTTCCTGCAGGGAATCCGCGCGGGACTCTTCCAAATTCGGCGACCTAATGTCCTCCACCCCCCTCTCCTCTCGGGCCTGTCTGCGGATAAAAGTAAACCGCTCCTCTAGATTTCTCATCGTCTGCAACTTCTGCGAGAGGCTGTGATGTCTCGCGCGCTCACACAGTCAACAACTCCCCCTCCGCAACGCTGAAGGGGGGCGTCGGAGTGGGTGAACCATGTGTAGTTTTCGCTGTCTCGTCGGATGTTTCCAGTTTATATATAAGAAGGATAATCAACTCGGATCTCGTAGTTTTCACAGAAGCGATTGATAACCTTTTGGGTTATACTTGCTGAAGCACAGCCACGAGCGTGAAAACACAACAAACGAAGTTTTGACCGAGCTTTTGATCAATCTTTAGCTTTTTAAATGGGACAAAACTGCGCAGTTCTTGTATCGAGTGAAGAAAGTCGGCTTAGTTCATTTTCAAAGCATAGGAGATTATTTTTGAAAATGACTATTTCGTTTGAATTGCCTGATATTTAGAAAAGCCTCATATATCTCTGAAAAATGATGATCAGTCACCATTTGACAGGCAACTTAAAAAACGAAACTCCACCTGCGAGATGAGTACTCCCGTTATGCCTACGATAGCTAATTAGTGACGGGTGCAAAGTCACGTCTTTAGTCGTATTCTCTACGTATTGCTCGACACTGATCAGAGAACTAAGTGTACAAAATCCTTTGTCTAGCCATTCATTTGAGAGTTTAGCAACAGAGAACAGAATAAAATGGTAACGTACACGATGTAACTGCTGCAATCCAATGATGAAGGAGTGGTAGTGGCTGAAATTGAAAATCTTACAGAATAAAAATTTACTTTGTCCTTTTTTACAAAATCCTTTTCAGCATTTTTGGCTAACTTTGATTGTATGGAGCTTTACAGTTTTGCACTCGAATTTGTTGATTTGCTTCAAGCTAAAATCTTCGTTTTGGCTCTGATCAACTTTGCGATGGAAAGTGAACTCAATCTATATAATAAAACTCAAAGTCTGTGAGGCTCGTCGTTCCCAAATTCAAAATCCCAAATTTGAGACATTTTTGGAAGTTTTGTTCTCGTTGGCTAAAGAATACTATGCCTGAGCATCTGTTATTAGGTCGTAAAGAAAGTTCCCAGGCACTTGAAAAAAAATTTCTTTCAAATCGCTGTAACATCAAGCAGATTGATTCTTTTTTGAAGCTACAGACTTCATTGCAAAGACAATTTTGTCCACAACATATACTTGTCTTGCAGGCTTTTCAGCGCCTCACTGCGGTCCACCGGCATGCACAGAAGATAAAAAGGTCGTCGTGAAGAGTGGCCTATTTGCGCAGGATTATCTCAGGCACGATGAAAGCTGGAGAATTCAGATGCTGTAATTATACAAGTCTGCTGGGGCTGTTATGGAGACTACTTAAAAGCACCGTTTAGCTTAAGTTGAGGGTGTTGAGCTTTTCGTATCGCTTCGGAATAGCGAAGATGCACGAGGACCCCGTCCATGCCCGCCATTTGTGCGCACCCATCCAATCACTTTTCCGGAAAGCCGGCCTGTGGGTCCTCCGGAACGGGGATTGTCTGGGTTTTCGCGGATTCTCGACATCATATTTGCTCAGACAGTCGATGGGATACCCCCGGAGCAGAAGTGGCAGGGTCGGGCTTTCCCCAGCAGAGGATTGCCACTTCGCGCTTCGGAGCCCTGCCATTTCACGCATTTTTGTGCTCCGGGGCTCTCCCAAAAGTGGTGCACCTCCGGAGCAGAGATTTGCGCGTCGCAGAGAGAGGTCCCATTCGTCCTGTTTGTGACGTCACCGTGACGTCACGGTGAATGAATGGGGCCCCTCTCGCGAAGCGCAAATCTCTGTTCCTGAGGTGCGCCACTTTTGGGAGAGCCCCGGAGCACAAAAATGCGTGAAATGGCAGAGCTCTGGAGCGCGAAGTGGCAGACTCGCGCTTTATGCCCGCCGGAGATATCCCTTCGACTGTCTGGGTGGAGTCAGGGACATGAGAAGGCCCTGAAACGAAAAAAACGCGGAAGTAGAAAATCTGAGTGGACGGTGCCTTCAAGCTTTTGAGGGACCACCTCCAAAAAAATAAAACCAGGAAGTTTGCTTTTTAAAATGCACCATTTTTCGAGTAATTGACTTTGAAGTTTTGTCGTTCTGCATAGGATGGACCAAATCTTTGATTACTGCAAACATTGTTGAGGTAATTACTTACACATCTTTTGGACCCGTTATCCAGGTGTGGCGATCCCCGCAGAAGCGACGTCAGCTGCGAAAAGAGTTGCAGTCAAAGGCAATTTCGACAGCTTGTAATTTCTGAGCGCAAATCGCAAAATTCAAGTGCAGCTGCGGATCAGATTAACAGGCTTCTCAATCAGATAACCCATGATTTGGACGAAATTCTTTAAATTGCACAAAAAAAGATAACTGCACAAATCAGGTAAAGATGCGCAGGAAACGGTTTTTTGTGTGTAAAAATTTGTTGCTAAATTGGCGCTTATACGAATCGTGGCATTGTTGAGTCGTTACATCCAACCTCTATAAGTTGATTTGCGAACGGGTATAGTTTGTCGTCGTTAGTTAGTGATTATCAAAAGCTAATAAAAAAAATTCTACGAAATTCGAAAGGTCATCGACAAAGATACTGAAGAACACGGGCTTTCCTGCCACATTGGTCTACGCAAAACGTAGTAACTAAAAGTCCCGAAATCCCTGACAATATAAGGAAAGATTTTAAGTCGCAGTGGCGAGTTGGAATGAGACACGTACATCTAGATGCATTTTTGTGAGCTGATTTCAAGCCCACTACCATTATCTGCTAATCGATTCGGTAAAAGAAGCTACGCGCGGTTGAAAGTGAGAAGTCATTGAGGCATAATGTGGTTTGAAGGACACTTTGAAGCATACGTTCGTGATGTTTACGCTGACTGCAAGAAATGCATACAATCACCGGAAACATGGAAGTACCTCGAATTCGTAATTTTTCTAAGGTGTGGTACTGATTGCATGCCATTTTGATTTTGATTATGAAAAGTCGCTCGCAGATACGGAAGTTGGGTTTGGAATTACTGAACAGGCGCATCTATGATAGCATTTCGTTCCAGATTCCAGACCTCTGCGACTTGGACTACCTAGCCAAACTGCTTTCATCTTTTCACATGTACGGGTATACGCACTAAAGTACGTGCACGTTTTCATCTTTGTTTTGAGGTTGTAAAGAAGTCCCAAACACATCTAACAACTTGATTTTCTGACGTTTTTTTTTCGCATTCGGTCGTGTCTTGGTAACAGTTCTTATGATGATGTTTTGTGGAAGTGATTTTAAGCCTTCCGTCACGCTGAAACACTATTGAACTAAGTCTATGTTGTAGACAACATTGTCTTTGCAATGAAATCTACTGCTTTCAAACGGGTCAACTCACTTGAAGTTGTAGCAATTTGAAGAAGAATCTTTACAATCTCTCGGGAACTTTCTTTACAACCTAACATGCATCAAATTTTGAAGGCGGTGGCTCGGCAAATCGCAACCTACAGTCTGCTCCAATCCCAACCAGGCCAAAATTGGCATGGCGGGAGACCGCGTCGCTAGGGTTTCGCGGTCACGCCCACGGCCTGCTTCTCTGCCCTCTCTTCAATCTTTTTGCTCTCTCCAACAGCGCGCACATGCAGCGCAGACCGCTAGCGTTGCGAGCGCGCAAATTTACGCCGACGGTTCGGCCTGATCCCGATTGGAGCAGACTGTAGTCAAATTTTTGCTTGCCTGGGGTTATTCAATACGCTGATCCCGAAAATCCACTGTAGAGAGCTTGAAAAGGCGAAAACATGCGTTTTTGAATGCCCTTCCTTTTGAAGTTGGACGAGTGGAGCAAGGCTGACGCTGAATCGTTGCAGGACCCAATGGTTATAGCATTGGCGGGCAGCTTCCAATGGTGAAGAGAAATTGCCAACTCGTCCGGACTCGTGTAAGATTGGCTTGCGCGTGCAACTTTGAGAGCAGTTTTCTCGGCAGGGAAGGCATGCTGTGCAACTGGGATTGCATTGTTTTCATACATGGGCGATAAGGAACCTACTGCGTTGAAATCATGCGTTGTTAAGTTTTGCCGATCCATTGCCTTTAAGGAACAAAGACTGTCTTTGTAGATTAGCGAAAGTGTCCACAAATTTTCTTGCCAGCCTTATATTATGGTAATCTTCCAAAACAATAACGCGACACTTGTGTGTAAAGAGTCGAAGACTGCATTGAAGGCCTAAAGGCTTTCCAGAGATTTGATTATGTAATCGGTACTATTCTATTAGGGTGGTGCAAAATGCGCGTTTTCCGAGTTTTCAATTTGACGTGCTATAACTTCTTAGCAAATCTATATTTCCCAAAGCGATAAAGACTGTCAGAGGCAGCAAACTTTTCGCAATACATACACATCGCCCTATACTATTATCTCCAACGGGCAGAAAAATATGGATGATAAGCAAAAAGAGTTCAAGTCTGAAACCTCGTTTTGTCAATGATATGTAACCCACCTTGTAGCCATAAGTCTATGTACAAACAAAGCTGGTAAGGGCTTGGGCGAAAAAGATTTACAGGAAGAAAAATTCAAAAAGCAAAGTTGTCACTTTTCTTTTAAGATTTTTCTATAGTCCCCAAAGTCCCAAATTATGGAATTTTTTGAATTTCGGCGTATTGAAGTGCTAAACATTTTTGCAAAAAACTGCCAAAAGGAAGTCCTTACCCTTACGCTTACAGAAATGAGCGAAGTTTGGCAATTCCTTTTTTCATTACAAATCGGACCGCGGAATGAATGCTACGACTACCCATGTTGAGGTAAAGATATCTCAGCTTTGCGATCTCAGAAAATATGGCTAAGCTTACATAATGTAGACAATTTCCATTAGATTCAGAAGCTGCTTTTCAATAGAATGCCCTTATTTGCGCTTTGAAGTTCTGGTTTTAATAGCGGTTGTTTGAAGTCTGCAGATTTTCAACAAAAGATAACAGAAGCCCATTTTATCTATTATTGAATAAAGCATGAAGAGGGCTTCTTGATAGTTTGCTAAGTTTCTTCTAAAAAAGAAAGTTTGATGGAATAAAATTGTCTTGAAAAGAGCTAGAAAAGCGCGCATTACTTTTTGCACCAATGTAATATATTGGATTTGGCGTGGAAGTTCTCGCACATTTCAAACGAAAATCAATGTTTTTCAAGTACTAGATCAAGTTTACAGTACGATTTCCTAGAATTAGTAGAGGGTTTGCGTTCCATAATAGATGTTTAGCATAGCTATCTATGGGTTAGCCACCGAGAACAACCCTTTTAGAAATGGCGTTTTAAACTTACGATTTTGAGTTTGGTATCCGCTAGCTGACCCAAAAATTTCCTACACAGCAAAAGTTTATGCGCCACTTGAGCAAGCTTAAATTCTGTATATTACATTACAAACTTTTTTGAAAATTGTCTTCCTACACAGAAAATTACGTCATTGCTGCACTTTCTAAGCAAAAACGCTGTTTTCGCTGCCAAAAGCGTCATTGTGTTCTAAATAGACACAAGACTTGACTCTTTGTTCCAAACAGTGGGAAAACCGCAGCTATAAGGGAAACTTTCCTGTAAAATGACACTTTCTTCAATTTTATTTTGCTTTTACACTTCTATGCAAGATTGAAGCCTGCCCAAGTAAGTATGGATTTTTGCCGTGTAAGAACTTTTTACACATTTTTTGGGCTAGCTATCGGTTCTCTACAATTTTCTAGCACCAATCTGAAAATGCCAAATTTATAAGGACGTTTTTGAAAGCTTTATTCTCGTTGGCTAATCCACAGAATGCCATGCTTGAGCATCTACTATAAAGCGCAATCCTTCTATTACGTAACTTGCGCGCCAACTCATAATCACACTCCGAAGAATGCACAACTTACTTGGAGTTGTCGTAGTAGTGGTGGTAGTAGTAGTAGTTGTTGTTGTTATTGTAGTTGATGGTGTAGTTGTTGAAGTTGTTGTTGTTGACGTTGTTGTTGTTGAAGATGTTGTTGAAGTCGTCGTGGGCGTGGGTGATTCTGTTGTGGTTAGTGAAGTTGTTGTTTTCGCGGTTGTCGGTGTTGTTTCCGCAGTGATAACTGTTGGAGTCGTCGTCAAAATGCTCGTCAACGTCGAACTTCTTTCGGCAGGCCTCTCAGGTCTTATCGGCGTCTGTGCGCATTTTTTCTGACACTTTCTGCACACTTTTTTGCACGCCTTTCTAGTACCTCGAACTTTCTTGGTCTTGCACACTTTTACACAGTTTGATAAACTTCCAGTGTAAGATATTTTCCTCAAAAAATCACTCTTCAGTTTGGCATATGTTAAACGATGAGTAATTTATTACTTTGAACGAGTGTAACAAACCGCACGTTTAGACGAACGCCTGCAGATAAGACCGTCTACTGGGATTGCTGTAAATGAATAAATTTACTGTAATGAATCGGTCATATACAATTACATGAAAAGCAAAAAGGCAGAGTTTGCGTTGCTGTTAACTAAAAGACCTTGCAGCAGTACATTTTTGAAAACATTGCAGTAGCTTGTTCAAAAAGTGCTTTTTGGTATGTACGTGCACAAATGGCTGGAGAAGTCGGATTCGTGTGTGCGTCAACATGTGCTTCGTTTAAGTTTATGCAGGCACAAAAATCCTCACCTGATAATACAATACAGAGAAGTAAGATTGTGTAGGGCAATGATGTCATTTTGGTAATCAGCAATGTGCTAAAAAAAATTGATTTGTATAATGAGTGACCGTTTTATAAACTCAGTTCATTAATGAATAGGCGTTTGTCAGCTGAAAAAGTTAGTAAATGCGATAATGTGACATGTTGATGTAATCTTAAGAAACAGAAATATTTTTATTCTGTAAGAGAAAACGGTACTTGAGCAAGAAGTTGTCTTGGAAGTCTCATATTAAAAATAGGTTCAAAAACGGTTGTAGAAGGTCCATGAACTTCTACTAATAAGTTGCGATGATGCTGTATCTTAACAAGCTTTACTTTGAATTTTCTCTACGCATTAAGATTGCACTTAGGTATATGGGAAGAAAATATATGGCAAGTAAAAAAGATTGAGTGAGACATCATGACTAGAATCGTCATGATTCCTACGTAATACTGCATTGTGAATGGAAATACTCATGCACTTAAACCGAGTAAAGAGTAAAGCTGTGCCAACTTGTTGAAAAAAGTAATAAAAGTGAAGCAAAAGCTTGCCTATGCCTTTTTTATATATCAGCTGTTATGGAAAGGGCGTTTGTATCTTCCACGTGATACGAATGCGAGAGGCTCAACAGACTTATATGCTACTCATAACAGCTGTCTCCATTCCATTTGCTAATGTTTTCTGCTGCTTTCTTCTTTGCTCCCGTTTTGTTACATTTTAAGACGATGGAGACAAAAACTATAAAAAAACCTTCAGAACGTTTTTTCTTCTGCCATGTACAGGGTTTCAAATAAATCTGCTCGCTATATGTTTGTAATCCTCTTGTTTTGACGCCTTTCGCCAGGCAAATGATATTTGTGGAGCTGGCTTTGATTCAAATTTTGAGCCTGGAGTACACTAATCACTCCACTACTGTGGAATTACAGAAATAGCTCGAGAGGAGTTCTAAAACACAGATAGCCACATTTTGCGTCAGGGAGAAAATCATACGTTCCAAAACTTTCACATTAAGCTAAAGTCGCGAATTTCGTCTATGTTTTCTGCACTTTACTGATGCTTAATCCAAATTACTTCAGTTATACTGTAGCTAGAGTGGCGAGCAAGAGGAACGATAGCTGGTTTCCGTCAATAGCTTGCGCATCTTTTACCGTCATTTTTATCCATCAGAGGCAAAAAACGAGAGCATTTTCTTTTAGACTTCGGTCCATACAAGAGGATTAGATATGTTTTGACTGTTGATGAAGACAAAAATGAGTCACAATCAGGAAGCAAACTGCACTGTTTACCGGGCTCTGGGCAGAAGCTATTGAGTAAGACATCTATTTCAAATCCATTCATTTTCACGATTCTGGTCGCACATTGTGAGGCAAAATAGTGCATTAACAACAGCTGCTGGTAATTGATAATATTCCTCTTGCACCACACCCTTGTAACTGTTCTTCCATGTTTGTTGTAATGTGACACCATTGTGTAATCTCGAAAAACTTGTAAAATATACGTAGTGAAATCGCATGTGTGAAAACCTTAGTTTGTTTTCCAGTTTTTGGAAAAAATTCAGAGCCTATTCTACAATGGTTTTGTATACCGAAAGTTCCTACCTACATAATTTCAGTCCTACAGTATCAAGAAACGATTGGTATTTTGTTCCATACTACAAAATCTAACAAGGAAAGCGTTCTCAGCCGAGTCAGCCTCTCTATCTATATAACATTGAAAAGCGTTAAACGCTGATCCCAACCCTGCCTTTGATTCCTGCTTTGCGCCTTTGGATGTCGAGTTATGGACGTTTTTGTGTCAAAAAAAGCTCAACTAGAGCAAAGTTATTCGAAACCGCTCAGATAGGCCAGTGTAGTTTATTAAAATACTGTGCATTCGCACTCTTTTTAGAAAATCGTAACTTCTTTCTCTTAAAATAGTCTTGCAGCAAAAGTAATATTAGCAAGAGCAAAGGGCGTACTGTGTAGGGGCATTTGCTTGCCCTTTACTAACAAGGGAACCGTGTTGAGTCGAAGTGGCCTTTCCAGATGAGACCCATACTGCTTTGAAGAATATTAAGCGGTGATTCCAAATCTGCCTTCCAAATCTGCCAAGCGCCTCTGGACGCCGAGTTATGACCGTTCTTCGGAACGAAAAATGAATGCAGAATTTATGTAAAACTAGCTGGCTTACCCGGCTCCGCCGTATCCGGACCAAACTTGGCACACATACACTTCGGGCCCCGGCGGGTGTCACAGTCCACTTTTCGTTATCGATCGATGTCGATTTTACCGATTTTCATCGATTTTTTTGCAGAGTTCACCTACAGGGCTAGGAGTTGGCACAGGGGGGGGGGGGGGGGAAGTGAGCATGGGGATTCCGAATACAATATTAGTTTTCAGGATCGTCCATTACTTTTATCGATTTTATCGATTTTTTTTTGTAAAGTTTGACCTGCGGGGCTGGGAGTTTGCACAGGGGGTAATCGAGCATGCTGATTACGAACACAATATTAGTTTTCAGTATCGTCCATTACTTTTATCAATTTTATCGATTTTTTGTAAAGTTTGACCTGCGGGGCTGGGAGTTTGCACAGGGGGGTAATCGAGCATGCAGATTACGAACACAATATTAGTTTTCAGGATCGTCCATTACTTTTATCGATTTTATCGATTTTTTGAAAATTTGAGCTAGGGGGCTGGAATTTGGCAAGGGGTGTAATCGAGCATGCTGATCACCCCCCTTGGGGGTGATCAGCATGCTCGATTACCCCCCTGTGCCAACTCCCAGCCCCCTAGCTCAAACTTTGCAAAAAATCGATAAAATCGATAATAGTAATCGATAATCCCGAAAACCAATATCGTATTCGGAATCCCCATGCTCGATTACCCCCCTGTGCGAACTCCCAGCCCCGTAGCTCAAACTTTGCAAAAAAATCGATAAAATCGATAAAAGTAATCGATAATCCTGAAAACCAATATTGTATTCGGAATCGCCATGCTCGATTACCCCCCTGTGCGAACTCCCAGCCCCGTAGCTCAAACTTTGCAAAAAAATCGATAAAATCGATAAAAGTAATCGATAATCCTGAAAACCAATATTGTATTCGGAATCCCCATGCTCGATTACCCCCCTATGCCAACTCCCAGCCCCGTAGGTGAACTCAGCAAAAAAATCGATAAAAATCGATAAAATCGATATCGATCGATGACGAAAAGTAGCCTATGACACCCGCCGGGGCCCGTAGTGTATGTGTGCCAAGTTTGGTCCGGATCGGTTCAGAAATGGAATTTTCTATTCGGAACATACGTACATACAGACAGACAGACATACAGACAGACAAACAGACATTCAGCTTTATATATAAGATTGATTGTTACAATCTTTCCAGCGCTCAGATAAAGCAATGTTAAGTATTAGCATAATAAATAAAATGCATCCATTGCATAAACAGCTCTGATACTCGACATTAGTTCATTTGAGCAAATTTGGGCGATTTTGCTTCAGTTTTGCGTTCAATTTTTTGACCTGAAAAACGAGCATAACTCGGCGTCCAGAGGCGCTTGGCAGATTTGGAAAGCAGATTTGCAATCACCGATTAATGCTCTTCAAAGCAGTATGGGTCCCATCTGGAAAGGCCACTTCGACTCGACACGGTTCCCTTGTAAGCTTTGCATGCAGAGATAAAATTGGAGAAAGAAAATCACTTGCGTTTTGGAATTTCGAGGCAAGCCCGTTAAAAAAATTCAAAATTTTGCCCTAAAATCATTAGGCAGTATCCCAGTTTTTTGATCCCCTCGTTCTAGGTGAGCAAAATATTTGCAGATCGAGCTGTTCTTTGAAAGTAGTTATTTCAGAAAAAAGGTCAGAAAGTCAATTTTTTAAAGCAAAAGACTTTTGGCATCTTTCAAAAATCATAAAATAAAAAGGTTTGATCAGCTGCTTGTTTGATTTTTATGGCACAGTTTTGAATTTTTTAACGAGCTGCTTTCCCAATTTCATCTCTCCAACCAACCTTGATAAACAGCACGTGAGTGCACTTAGAAAGTACAAGTTTTGCTCTTTCTAACATTATTTTTGTTGTGCAAGATTATTGTAAGAAAGAGAAGTTACGATAATTTGAAATGGTAAGAAAGAACTTCCGCAACATTCATAGAATCAAACTCGAAAACTCGAGTATTCAATAAATTGGGTTTCGTTTAAAACTCGAAAAGTCGATCAAAAAACGAGGTCTCGATTTGTACGAATGAAACTCGTATTCGAAATATTCAAGTTTGGTGCAGAGCCAACTGCTGAGTTGTCAAGATCGCAATAGTTCAGGTGGCAAATATCTGAGGCATTTTTTTTAAATTCTGTTGAAAATGCGAAGTCTACTCAATGCACATGTAATCTTACTATCTTATGTTTTATCTGAGGCTAGAAGAAGAAAACGTAATGATTCACCTGCGGTAAACTATCCAAATAATCTAGTAGACATTGGCGTCTGAAGGAAAAAGTGACACATTACAATCAAGGCACCTTTTTCGTCCGATAAAGATTCCTTATTAGCGGTCCGCTAAAAAGTTCTTCGATTTCTAATGCCTTCCATCGTCCAAGTAGTAAGTGCTGATTATGTTTAAAAAATCGCCTTTGTTAAATCATTTTTTTGCAAACTTTGAGCTGAAGGGCTGGGATTCGGCAAGGAGGGTAAATTAGAGCTCTGCTTATGAGTAAAAAATCGGTTTCATCGACTTTAATTTTTCGCGAATTTCGAATCGAGTCGGGGCGCTGAGAGTTGATGCAGGGAGGTAAGTGAAGATGCTGATCATGAAGAATTGGCCGCTTTCATCGAGTTTTTCGAATACAAAGTGGAGACTATGAGTATTGATAAAAGAGAGGAAAGTAAGCGAGCATCTATTTACGAAAAGGAGATTGGCTTAGGACAACTTTATGTAATTAAATTCCATTCAATCAACTCCATTTAATTCTTCAAATAATATCCTGCACTCTTTGGTCTGAAGGGCTGCAAATTGTAATAGTGAGTGACCACAATTATTACAAAGACACAGTAGACACAGGGAATTTAATACGAAAGTGAGACAGGATACAGAATAATGTTGCTTATAAATGAGACGAAATGATGAGTTCTATCAGGATTTGTCAACAATGATAAGTTCTATCAGAATATGACACCGGCCAAGCCGGTTATGTCAGCAGTTTCAGACATGTTGCTAGATATTTGAGAAAATCATTCAAATATTTATTAGAAAATCCACAACGTTCCATTCGATATTCGTTCATTCAAATTGGTTTTCGTATATTATCCGATGCTTTTTTCGAAATCTCTAATTTTTGAAATCAATCGATATGCATTCACTAGCGGCCCTACGGGCCGCTGTAAGTGGGTCGGGGCAGATACATTAGTATTTGCTTACTTGGGACTGCATCTAACTATAAACGGTATTCACATCTCCTCTCTGGAGAAGCTAAATAAATCAAAAATCAGACTTTGCAGGTAGACACAAAAAAATACCTGATCTTTCCCTCCAAATGCCACCACCAGATTTCACTTACTTGATACACTTGCTTCTTTCGTTGCTCACTTAAAATCAACATAATCGCTTTCCCAAAATGCTGACCAATGCAGATACATGGTGGGTCTTTCCTCCGGGAGCAAAGGAAGGCTGGTGTTTTCCATTTCGACAGAATTTTTGCGGCTGAAGTTTTGTCGAAATCGAGGTTTTTGTGGAACTTGTGAGAAAAACAAAAATTTTCGCTCTAAAAACAGGTCAGCCACAAAAGGGCTTGCCGGAGCTCAACCAGCGAGACCACAGCTTCCATGCTGGTCTTCACTCGGGAGCAAAGGCATTTTCTGGCTGAAATTTTGTCGAAATCGAGGTTTTTACCGTCTTTGGTGGAAATTGTGGGAAAAAACAAAAATTTTCGCTCTAAAAACAGGTCAGCCACAAAAGGGCTTGCCGGAGCTCAACCAGCGAGACCACAGCTTCCATGTTGGGTCTTCACTCCGGGAGCAAATGCATTTTCTGTGGCTGAAATTTTGTAGAAATCGAGGTTTTTACCGTTTTTGGTGGAAATTATGGGAAAAAACAAAAATTTCCGCTCTAAAAACTGGTCAGCAGCAGAGAAAGTTTGCCGGAGCTCAACCAGCGAGACCACAGCTTCCATGTTGGGTCTTCACTCCGGGAGCAAATGCATTTTCTGTGGCTGAAATTTTGTAGAAATCGAGGTTTTTACCGTTTTTGGTGGAAATTATGGGAAAAAACAAAAATTTTCGCTCTAAAAACTGGTCAGCAGCAGAGAAAGAACGTGCCAAAAACCCACTTTTTGCTGTTCAATTGCTCTTCGGATTGGGATTTTCGTCAACAATTCACAAAATGTTGAGCTCTGACGACTATTCTATGAAGAATTACAATGCTCAGATTTCCTACCAAACTGTTATGCAAAATGGGAGAGGGGGGGGGCAAGGGGTCTTTAGAATGAAGGAGGAATGTAGCTAAGGACGTGAAAAGAAGTGGAACTGTGTATGTAAGCAGTAGGTATGCTACAGCTGTGAGGGCCGTGATCAAACCGAATATATGGTATTTCATCACAATTCGTCATCGCAAGCAAAGTCAAAACACCTGCCGTCATCGCATGCCTATAGGGTGCGATCAGTTGACAAATGTCGAGACAACTCTCTCCTCTCTAGCTTGCCTGCGGATGGGAGTACACCGTTTCTCTAGAATTCTCGTCGTCCTTAACCCCTGCGAGAGAGCGTGATTTCTCGCGTGCTCACACAGTCAACAACTCTCCCTCCGCAACGCTGAAGGTGGGCGTCAGGGTGGAAGAACAATGTATGGTTTTCGTAGTCTCGCCGGATGTTTCCAGTTTATATATAAGAAAGATATCGAAAAACAGTTCATGCCCTAAGTGCCGCTTGAAGACCATTTAAATATTACAAGAATGCCCCAAGCTTATGAAAATCTGTTCCCCTGCACGATCGAGTTGGCCTACGTGCAGCTTACAGACCGATAGTAACTATTTAAAATGAAAGTTCATGCCCTAAGTGTCGCTTGAAGACCGTTTAAAATTTACAAGAATGCCCCAAGCTTATGAAAATCTGTTTCCCTGCACGATCGAGTTGTCCTACGTGCCGCTTACAGACCGATAGTAATTATTTAAAATGAAAATTTATGCCCTAAGTGCCGCTTGAAGACCGTTTGAAAGTTATAAGAACTGCCCCAAGCGTATAGAAATCTGTTTCCCTGCACGATCGAGTTGCCTTACGTGCTGCTTACAAACCAATATTATCTGTATCTAGAAGACAGTTCATGCCCTAAGTGCCGCTTGAAGATCGTTTAAAAGTTATAAGAACTGCCCCAAGCGTATAGAAATCTGTTTCCCTGCCCGATCGAGTTGCCCTACGTGCCGCTTACAGACCGATAGTAATTATTTAAAATGAAAATTTATGCCCTAAGTGCCGCTTGAAGACCGTTTGAAAGTTATAAGAACTGCCCCAAGCGTATAGAAATCTGTTTCCCTGCACGATCGAGTTGCCTTACGTGCTGCTTACAAACCAATATTATCTGTATCTAGAAGACAGTTCATGCCCTAAGTGCCGCTTGAAGAACGTTTAAAAAATATAAGAACTGCCCCAAGCGTACAAAAATCTGTTTCCCTGCCCGATCGAGTTGCCCTACGTGCTGCTTACAAACCAATATTATCTGTATCTAGAAGACAGTTCATGCCCTAAGTGCCGCTTGAAGACCGTTTAAAAGTTATAAGAACTGCCCCAAGCGTATAAAATGTTTCCCTGCACGATCGAGTTGCCCTACGTGCTGCTTACAAACCAATAATATCTATATCTAGAAGACAGTTCATGCCCTAAGTGCCGCTTGAAGAACGTTTAAAAATTATAAGAACTGCCCCAAGCGTATAAAAATCTACCGATAGTAACTATTTAAAATGAAAGTTCATGCCCTAAGTGCCGCTTGAAGAACGTTTGAAAGTTATAAGAACTGCCCCAAGCGTATAAAATCTGTTTCCCTGCACGATCGAGTTGCCCTACGTGCCGCTTACAGACCGCTAGTAACTATTTAAAGTGAAAGTTTATGCCCTAAGTGCCGCTTGAATACCGTTTGAAAATCATAAGAACTGCCCCAAGCGTATAGAAATCTGTTTCCCTGCACGATCGAGTTGCCCTACGTGCCGCTTACAGACCGCTAGTAACTATTTAAAGTGAAAGTTTATGCCCTAAGTGCCGCTTGAAGACCGTTCAAAAATTATAAGAACTGCCCCAAGCGTATAAAATCTGTTTCCGCCGCTTACAGACCGCTAGTAACTATTTAAAGTGAAAGTTTATGCCCTAAGTGCCGCTTGAAGACCGTTCAAAAATTACAAGAATGTCCCAAGCTTATGAAAATGTTTCCCTGCACGATCGAGTTGCCCTACGTGCCGCTTACAGACCGATAGTAATTATTTAAAATGAAAATTTATGCCCTAAGTGCCGCTTGAAGACCGTTTGAAAGTTGTAAGTACTGCCCAAAGCGTATAGAAATCTGTTTCCCTGCACGATCGAGTTGCCCTACGTGCCGCTTACAAACCAATAATACCTATATCTAGAAGACAGTTCATGCCCTAAGTGCCGCTTGAAGAACGTTTAAAAATTATAAGAACTGCCCCAAGCGTAAAAAAATCTGTTTCCGTACACGATCGAGTTGGCCTACGTGCCGCTTACAAACCAATAATATCTATATCTAGAAGACAGTTCATGCCCTAAGTGCCGCTTGAAGAACGTTTAAAAATTATAAGAACTGCCCCAAGCGTAAAAAAATCTGTTTCCCTACACGATCGAGTTGCCCTACGTGCCGCTTACAGACCGCTAGTAACTATTTAAAGTGAAAGTTTATGCCCTAAGTGCCGCTTGAAGACCGTTCAAAAATTACAAGAATGTCCCAAGCTTATGAAAATGTTTCCCTACACGATCGAGTTGCCCTACGTGCCGCTTACAGACCGATAGTAACTATTTAAAATGAAAGTTCATGCCCTAAGTGCCGCTTGAAGAACGTTTGAAAGTTATAAGAACTGCCCCAAGCGTATAAAATCTGTTTCCGCCGCTTACAGACCGCTAGTAACTATTTAAAGTGAAAGTTTATGCCCTAAGTGCCGCTTGAAGACCGTTCAAAAATTACAAGAATGTCCCAAGCTTATGAAAATGTTTCCCTGCACGATCGAGTTGCCCTACGTGCCGCTTACAGACCGATAGTAATTATTTAAAATGAAAATTTATGCCCTAAGTGCAGCTTGAAGACCGTTTGAAAGTTGTAAGAACTGCCCAAAGCGTATAGAAATCTGTTTCCCTGCACGATCGAGTTGCCCTACGTGCCGCTTACAAACCAATAATACCTATATCTAGAAGACAGTTCATGCCCTAAGTGCCGCTTGAAGACCGTTTAAAAAATATAAGAACTGCCCCAAGCGTACAAAAATCTGTTTCCCTGCCCGATCGAGTTGCCCTACGTGCTGCTTACAAACCAAATTATCTGTATCTAGAAGACAGTTCATGCCCTAAGTGCCGCTTGAAGAACGTTTAAAAATTATAAGAACTGCCCCAAGCGTAAAAAAATCTGTTCCCCTACACGATCGAGTTGCCCTACGTGCCGCTTACAGACCGCTAGTAACTATTTAAAGTGAAAGTTTATGCCCTAAGTGCCGCTTGAAGACCGTTCAAAAATTACAAGAATGTCCCAAGCTTATGAAAATGTTTCCCTACACGATCGAGTTGCCCTACGTGCCGCTTACAGACCGATAGTAACTATTTAAAATGAAAGTTCATGCCCTAAGTGCCGCTTGAAGAACGTTTGAAAGTTATAAGAACTGCCTCAAGCGTACAAAAATCTGTTTCCCTGCCCGATCGAGTTGCCCTACGTGCTGCTTACAAACCAAATTTTCATGCCCTAAGTGCCGCTTGAAGAACGTTTAAAAATTATAAGAACTGCCCCAAGCGTAAAAAAATTTGTTTCCCTACACGATCGAGTTGCCCTACGTGCCGCTTACAGACCGATAGTAACTATTTAAAATGAAAGTTCATGCCCTAAGTGCCGCTTGAAGACCGTTTGAAAGTTGTAAGAACTGCCCAAAGCGTATAGAAATCTGTTTCCCTGCACGATCGAGTTGCCCTACGTGCCGCTTACAGACCGATAGTAACTATTTAAAATGAAAGTTCATGCCCTAAGTGCTGCTTGAAGAACGTTTAAAAAATATAAGAACTGCCCCAAGCGTACAAAAATCTGTTTCCCTGCCCGATCGAGTTGCCCTACGTGCCGCTTACAAACCAATAATATCTATATCTAGAAGACAGTTCATGCCCTAAGTGCCGCTTGAAGAACGTTTAAAAATTATAAGAACTGCCCCAAGCGTAAAAAAATCTGTTTCCCTGCACGATCGAGTTGCCCTACGTGCCGCTTACAGACCGATAGTAATTATTTAAAATGAAAATTTATGCCCTAAGTGCAGCTTGAAGACCGTTTGAAAGTTGTAAGAACTGCCCAAAGCGTATAGAAATCTGTTTCCCTGCACGATCGAGTTGCCCTACGTGCCGCTTACAAACCAATAATACCTATATCTAGAAGACAGTTCATGCCCTAAGTGCCGCTTGAAGACCGTTTAAAAAATATAAGAACTGCCCCAAGCGTACAAAAATCTGTTTCCCTGCCCGATCGAGTTGCCCTACGTGCTGCTTACAAACCAAATTATCTGTATCTAGAAGACAGTTCATGCCCTAAGTGCCGCTTGAAGAACGTTTAAAAATTATAAGAACTGCCCCAAGCGTAAAAAAATCTGTTCCCCTACACGATCGAGTTGCCCTACGTGCCGCTTACAGACCGCTAGTAACTATTTAAAGTGAAAGTTTATGCCCTAAGTGCCGCTTGAAGACCGTTCAAAAATTACAAGAATGTCCCAAGCTTATGAAAATGTTTCCCTACACGATCGAGTTGCCCTACGTGCCGCTTACAGACCGATAGTAACTATTTAAAATGAAAGTTCATGCCCTAAGTGCCGCTTGAAGAACGTTTGAAAGTTATAAGAACTGCCTCAAGCGTACAAAAATCTGTTTCCCTGCCCGATCGAGTTGCCCTACGTGCTGCTTACAAACCAAATTTTCATGCCCTAAGTGCCGCTTGAAGAACGTTTAAAAATTATAAGAACTGCCCCAAGCGTAAAAAAATTTGTTTCCCTACACGATCGAGTTGCCCTACGTGCCGCTTACAGACCGATAGTAACTATTTAAAATGAAAGTTCATGCCCTAAGTGCCGCTTGAAGACCGTTTGAAAGTTGTAAGAACTGCCCAAAGCGTATAGAAATCTGTTTCCCTGCACGATCGAGTTGCCCTACGTGCCGCTTACAGACCGATAGTAACTATTTAAAATGAAAGTTCATGCCCTAAGTGCTGCTTGAAGAACGTTTAAAAAATATAAGAACTGCCCCAAGCGTACAAAAATCTGTTTCCCTGCCCGATCGAGTTGCCCTACGTGCCGCTTACAAACCAATAATATCTATATCTAGAAGACAGTTCATGCCCTAAGTGCCGCTTGAAGAACGTTTAAAAATTATAAGAACTGCCCCAAGCGTAAAAAAATCTGTTTCCCTACACGATCGAGTTGCCCTACGTGCCGCTTACAGACCGCTAGTAACTATTTAAAGTGAAAGTTTATGCCCTAAGTGCCGCTTGAAGACCGTTCAAAAATTACAAGAATGTCCCAAGCTTATGAAAATGTTTCCCTACACGATCGAGTTGCCCTACGTGCCGCTTACAGACCGATAGTAACTATTTAAAATGAAAGTTTATGCCCTAAGTGCCGCTTGAAGAACGTTTGAAAGTTATAAGAACTGCCCCAAGCGTATAAAATCTGTTTCCGCCGCTTACAGACCGCTAGTAACTATTTAAAGTGAAAGTTTATGCCCTAAGTGCCGCTTGAAGACCGTTCAAAAATTACAAGAATGTCCCAAGCTTATGAAAATGTTTCCCTGCACGATCGAGTTGCCCTACGTGCCGCTTACAGACCGATAGTAATTATTTAAAATGAAAATTTATGCCCTAAGTGCCGCTTGAAGACCGTTTGAAAGTTGTAAGAACTGCCCAAAGCGTATAGAAATCTGTTTCCCTGCACGATCGAGTTGCCCTACGTGCCGCTTACAAACCAATAATACCTATATCTAGAAGACAGTTCATGCCCTAAGTGCCGCTTGAAGACCGTTTAAAAAATATAAGAACTGCCCCAAGCGTATAAAAATCTGTTTCCCTGCCCGATCGAGTTGCCCTACGTGCTGCTTACAAACCAAATTATCTGTATCTAGAAGACAGTTCATGCCCTAAGTGCCGCTTGAAGAACGTTTAAAAATTATAAGAACTGCCCCAAGCGTAAAAAAATCTGTTTCCCTACACGATCGAGTTGGCCTACGTACCGCTTACAGACCGATAGTAACTATTTAAAATGAAAGTTCATGCCTTAAGTGCCGCTTGAAGAACGTTTGAAAGTTATAAGAACTGCCCCAAGCGTATAAATTCTGTTTCCCTGCCCGATCGAGTTGGCCTACGTACCGCTTACAGACCGATAGTAACTATTTAAAATGAAAGTTTATGCCTTAAGTGCCGCTTGAAGAACGTTTGAAGGTTATAAGAACTGCCCCAAGCGTATAAAAATCTGTTTCCCTGCCCGATCGAGTTGCCCTACGTGCTGCTTACAAACCAAATTATCTGTATCTAGAAGACAGTTCATGCCCTAAGTGCCGCTTGAAGACCGTTTGAAAGTTATAAGTACTGCCCCAAGCGTATAAAATCTGTTTCCCTGCACGATCGAGTTGCCCTACGTGCTGCTTACAAACCATTGAATAATAAATTATGTTGTACAAATATAATGATAATAATGATCTAAATCAAATTGTAAACTAACCTGCACCAACAGTGAAAGTTGAGTTGCTTTTGTAAGTGTCAAAGCGCTTCGAACTATACGAAAATTAGCTTGCGTAATGATTCGCTTTTGGGTTATGCCATCCATATGCCATTTGATCAACATCGTCTAAGAACAGGCCTCGGAATTCAAAGATCACGGCGGCGATAAACAACCCGCCAGACGGATGTTTATATGTTCAGAAAAAGGGCGGCGCGGAGGGGGGACCCCCGCTTCGGCGGCGCAGAGGGGGGACCCCGGCCAGACGAATGTTTATCTCTGCTGTCTGCTGTCTCCGCTAGCTCCAGCAGCCCCCACCCGGCGGCGCGGAGGGGGGACCCCCGCTTCGGCGGCGCAGAAGGGGGACCCCCGCCAGACGAAAGTGCATCACTGCTGTCTGCTGTCTCCGCGAGCTCCAGCACAGCGCCCGCTGCCTTTTTTTTTGCACTTTCCCTTATCATTAGATATACTGCAAGGATTCTATGAAAAATTTCCTAAAGTGTACACTGTGTACAGGGCCCGTAGTAATCTACCCTACCAGGTAGCATCAAAGATGCCGGCAAGTTCGCGAACCTCGCGGCATGTTCGTATCCCGGGCGCAAGCTAAATCTTGCTTTAGATTCTAGTATTTTGATTTGTTTTTCTCTTTCGCACATGAAATTTTGATGCCGCTGATATCCGCAAAACAGCGACATCGCGCGCGTCCGAACCTGCGTGCGTCAACCTTAGGCGCCGCCGCACTAACCATTCGACCATTCATTCAATTTCTGTTGCCTGCAGCAGCAGTTATAGAAAAGCTGCCTATGTAGTGAGCGCCTATGTGAGCATGATCAATACAATGCGCGATGGACGTTGACCTGAAAAAACAGCTGATTGATAAGAGCGAACGAGAGACGAAACTGTTGCAAATGAGATTTGAAGCAATTGCAAAATGTTATTTATGGTATTATAATATCAGCAATCGTTCCTTATGCTTACATATCATCAATTTGGGGGAGAAGAACTCATATGATGGCAAAAATGATAGTTTTTCGATGGAAAATAAATTTTTTGGTTTTTCTGCTGGACGTAAATTGTGTGATATTGCAGCGCGACGCATTTTCACAGACGCCGTCGGCAAAGATGCCAGCATCTGGACGTGGTAGGGGCACGTCCACATGCCGGCAGGTCGCACTCCACAAACTACACACTATTTCCTGCACTCTCTGACCTGCCGGCAGGCTGCGATCTGGATGGCATCTCAAATTTCGACAAAAATAGATCGTGAACCTGCCGGCAGGTTCACGATTCGGCCCAAATAAATGGCAGACGAGGACATTTTTTGGCTTTCCCTCCAATTCTCATACAATTTCGACAGCAAAACCGGTCCGTAACACAAAAAATAGATGATCTGCCTGGCTGGGGGTCACCGGAGGCAATTTGAGATTTTAGGGACCTCAAGTCCACATCAGGGCGACCTCAGGGCATGAGATGCCGGCAGGTAGGGTGGATTACTACGGGCCAGGATGTCCCAGCAGTATGTATACACTGTTTAATCGTTAATTCTCTTTTCAAAAAGTTTTTTGCCTATATTTAGGTACCATTTTGTAGAGCTCACTTCAGCTTAGGTTTGTAGTCTGAAGAGAATCGTTGATCACTTACCATTACTGTAGATTGCAGTAGAAACTAAGATTGCCTCAAAAACAAAATAAAGCAAGGCGAACCTTTTACAATAGGTTAATCTAAACCGCTGTTTTAAAATATGAAGTTTGCATTTTGCTATAATGCTTCTTTTATAAGCTATTCCTAGAACACCATGACAAATCCCCTTCCACTATTCGTCACATTTGCGATTACGGTATCAAAAAAGCTCAAAAAACTTGTAAAAAGTTGTGTAGTGACAGCAGTAGGTGTGAAAACCCTGCTACAACTTAATTGAATTTAGAAAATTTGCCGACGTTCTATCTTAGAATAGATCTGCATGCTGGAATTTCCTACCGTAATCTCACAATAATGGAAAGCAAACGGTGATTTGCTTCACACTGCTAATCTAAGTAAGTTGAAGCCAGCTCTACAAAAGGGGTACCTGAAGGTAGGCAAAAGGCTTCTTGAGAAGAGAGATATGGACGAATAAACAATGTATACATACTTTTGGGACACCCTGTACTATGTTACCTAGCAACTACGAGTTTCTAGGTACGCATGAACGTGTGTCGGGGTTTCGGATCCTTCTTCATTTTTCAAACACAGCTTTTGAAGACGAATGCATAAAATTTACATGGATTCGAGTTCTTCATTAACACATAAAACCTACTCATGCGGATAAAGAATGTGAAAGGAGCTAGCTATTAGGTTGTAAAGAAAGTTCCGGGGCATTTTTGTAATTTATTTTTAAACGCATTTTTTCGGCGCTCGGTCGGACTTTGACACCAAGTTTTTTATACTGTTCAGTGGAGGGAAGCTTGAGGTTTTCCACACGCCTTCTGACTTTCATCGATGTCAAGACGTGTTTGATCTGCACATCAAGACGAGAAGTCTTTTCAAGCACCAAAATTTCACAATTTTTCTTCCTACGGCCATTTTTTTGTGGAGTTCAAAAAATTTCGTCCGAATTATGGGTAATCTGATTGAGAACCCTGTTAACTTCTGATCCGCAGCTGCACCCGAGTTTTGCGACTTGTGCTCAGATATCACAATGTCGAACTTGCCTCTGACTGCAACTCTTTTCGCAGCTGGCATCGCTTCTGCAAGGATCGCCACGCCTGGATGATGGGTCCAAAAGATGTGCAAGGCATCACTCCAACAATGTTCCCAGTACTCAAAGATTTGGTCCTTTCTATGCAGAACTAGAAGACTTCAAATTCACTTACTCGAAAAGGTGCATTTTTGGGAAAAAAAATGGTCGATTTTTCAAACTTTCTGGGGAGAATTTTTTGCAGGTGGTCCTTTAAAGACTTGAATGGTTCCCATAACAGCCTCAGCAGATCTTCTATATAACTACAGCATTTGAATTCTCCAGCTTTCATCGTGCTTGAGATAATCCTGCGCAAATAGGCCACTTTTCACGACGACCTTTTTCCCTTCTGTGCATGCCGGTGGACCGCAGTGAGGTGCTGAGAAGCCAGCAAGACAAATATATGTTGTGGACAGAATTGTCTTTGCAATGAAGTTTGTAGCTTCAAAAAAGAATCAATTTGCTTGAAGTTATAGCGATTTGAAAAAATTTTCGCAAGGGCCCGGGAACTTTCTTTACAACTTAATATAGTCATCGCAATTCTTTTGTGAACGCTGGTTGAGAATTCAGCATGTGGAATTGAGAGGTCTTTGCTGCTAATCACGAACAGAGCGATCATTTCGACTGCGTTATACGCGTAATACTTCTCACTTGTGGAAACATCAATTTGCGTTATATGTGTTTCATTTCAGACATTTCATTCAGGAGCCGAGATTTTAGTGTATGATATCCTCGCTTCATATCAAACAATACCCGCTTAGAAAACGGCACTGCAATAGTTCCCCTCAGCAGAGGCAATATTTGACTCTTTTCGTACCAAACATCCAAAACATTCAATATGTTCCTTTTTGCCATTTCACTGCAGATGGTTTCATTGTCAATCCCATTACGTCATGATGACGTCACAAAAAGGTTGCAAAATTATTTTCTCAGACCCAATACCATCATATATTTTATAGTTTTAGGCTGTCACTATTCGTTGCATTGTTCATTGATTCACACAGAGATACATCTCTGTTGGTTTACATACTCTTAAAATTTTTTGCCTTTGAATCTTTGCCATGAATATGTGTAAGCTCCATTTTACTAGTCGGTTTAAAAGTTTGTGCCGTTTTTTAACCAATAATAATCCACTCAGAGTGGTAATAGACAAACGCTCAATAATGTTTGTTGCAGAATATCTCCTATATTAGCAAAAATACGTTCTTAGTCCTTTGCTGATCGTTGAATACTTGTCAGATACTCCGACCTATCATTTTTACCCACCCTACTTTTTGATAATTCTTTGAATTTTCATTTCAGGCTTTTAGACTTTGACAAGAATGGATAAGGCAATACAATAATCTTTTGGCATCTGTAGCTGGCTTTTGAATTTTTTTAGAATTTTTTTCGCTCCTAGCAATTTCCATAGTTGAGCATATCAAACCGCATAGAACAAAGCAGTTCGAATGCCATCCAAGACAGCTTTTTCTCCTCTTTCTTCCTCAGTTGCCCGCGACCTCCTCTTGTAGGTCATCTTCCGCTGAGATGGGACTGCCTATATACTTGTATGATGCTGTCTTCGTCAGCTCTTCACGATCGATGCATACGGTTCCTAGGGTTTGCTTCCCCAACCGTCTTATTGTTGTAAAGCTTCAGTCCATACAACTCTATCCTGTTTTTTCATCTTTGCACTTCACCTTCCAATTCCTTTCTGCTGCTTGCTGTAAAGACCACATCATCTGCGTGCAGAAGTGTCTTTAAGGTGGTTCGCGGCTGAGGAGTTCTATCACTGCGTTTCATTACAGGGATGATGAGCAAAGGAGACCGAACCGAACCTTGATGCACCCTAATTTTGACGTGGTGTTTTCTGAATTTCCTGCAGCCATTTATACATAAGTAGCGTGGTGGCATATCACCTTATCTACTGGACGTACTTCTCTGGCACCATGTGTTTTCGTTGCACTTACCATATGACTTCATGGGGCACCTTATCAAAGGTTTCCTCGAGGTCCAGGAAGGGTCCATGCAACTCTTTCTGCTTTAGCCTTCTCCATGACAAGTCGAGCGGAGCGGATGGCGGTAATGGTACCTACTCCTTTCAAAACCCGCAGTGATTTGGTGATAGTTCTATGAAACTTCGAAAAGTGGCGTCTTATTGAAAGCTCTAAATTGGGTTAAGTCTACTACCGTCATCTAAAAGTGTACACAATATACACGGCATTCTCCAAATATGCGCTTAGAAATTTGGCTCGATATTTCTAAAGGGCAGGGCATACTTCAAACGATTTCAGTCGCGACGCGATTTGGCAAGTCGCCAGAAGTCTTCGGATCTAACATTAGCGAAATGCACATGCATAGTTTGCATGACTTACGTTGATTGATAAAGTGCATTATCTTCTGTACATTTGAAATGTGCTCACAGTGAGTTATGGACAGTTGGAATATTGCCAATTCGCGTCGCGACTGAAATTGCGTGAAGTATGCCCGGCCCTTAACATCAAAGATCTAGACACTGCTCTTGAAGTTTGTAATTCCAAACAAATACACAAGTAAAAATTTTTATTATGTTTTCTTTATGTCTGATCTCAGAACAGTGCACAACTTCGTTTGTTTTCTTTCAGAAATCGGAATTACGCCTTGCCGAAGCACCTTTCTAGCATACCAGAGATTTTTTCGCAATAGGTAGTTGGAGACATTCCGACATTTGACTGATTCCGACACGACAATCGAAAGGGACTGAATACGGCTACGTTTTTTCTCGTAAGTGCAGCTATGCGAAAAGATTGTTGTTGCTTTATTTGCCCCTAATTTTTCAAAGCAGCTCTGCTTTGAAAAGCCATCTAGTACAGTACAGTGCGTTACGCCTTCGTCATGCTGAAACTTAGAAAAATTTTGCTTTGAACTTGAGGAAAACAGGCTATTCGATGAGACTGCTGAATAAATTATTCTTCGAATTGAGCTAAAGCGAATGCCTTTTTCATTTTATAAGAAATGACGAAGGGTACGACACTTCATGTGGACAGCTCGGACGAGGGTTATATATGAAAGTTGAAAGGCCCTTTCCTGAAGACCCTTATATGTAATTTTTGCTTTGGATTGCGTGTATAATACGGAAGCGGTCGTGGGGTCCCGCGCCGAACAGATAAGCGAAGCCATCCGAGCGTACGCCGGTTTGAGGGCTATCTTTCGGCGCGGGGGACAAGAACCAGCCGGACTGGGCCTAAAAGTTAATGGGGTGATTAGGAACCTCCACCACAGCTATGATCCCCAAACGCGAATGTGCTGGGACACTGCCTTTATAGACAGTATGCAAAATCACTTCCTAGTACGATATGGCCTATAACCAGGCCTTAGAAGTAAAGCGTCTGCGTAGAGAGCACAGCCAAGTTGCACGCCGTCTAACTGTGTCGTGTTGTATACGACGACAATTTGGTTGTGTACAAAGAAAGGCGGTGAAATACTTGCCCACTCTTATTCAATTGAAGTTCCAAAAGGGTTTTTTTTTCAACGTAAATTGCACCTTATATTCGAAATCGGAACCAAGTCCAAGAATGATGAAAGCCTAGTAAACGAAAGCATAGGTAGACGCCTTCAGAGTCAGTGTTCGAGCGAAAATTCAGTAACAAGCTTTCTCGCTTGACGTTTACTCGCTACTCTGAAGATGTGCTTTCCTAAGAAGCATCAACAAAAAAAAGGCTTTCTCCATTGTCTTAAGCTTCATATTTGGACGAGTGAAACAGTTCGCGCCAAGAATGAGACGAAAAGTTGCCGTGAGATCAACGATTTTAACTGTGGCGGTATGCCACTTTGCTGCAGAGCTGGAAATCTGCAGATGGACGAGATTTTCCCGCTGGGGGTGTAAGTCATCCTGTCAAGCAAGTTTTCGCTTCTGTTTCAACGTCTATGCTTTCGAACCTGTGCAAGGGTGTGTCCGAGGGTTCACTTTCACATGAAGCTAAAGTTGCAGATATCCCCATTGTACGGATACTGCGTTCAAAAGCTAGCGTCTTTGTGGAAGTTTATAATCGGTCCAAAGTTCTACTATCGTTATCTCAAAGTTACACAATATGCACCACATTCTCCAAATATGCACTTAGAAACTTGGCTTGATATTCCCAACATCGAACACTCATGCACTACTCTTGAAGTTTGAATTCCAAACAATCACAAATTATGAAGTTTTATTATATTTTCTTTATCTCTGCTCTCAGAACAGAACACAACTTTTTTTGTTTCCTTCCGGAAATCGGATTTACGCCTTGCCGAAGCACCTTTCTAGCATACCAGAAATTTCTTCGCAAAAGCTAGTTCGAGACATTCCGACATTTGACTGATTCCGACACGACAATCGAAATTGACTGAAAATACGGCTAAGTTTTTTTCTCTAAAAGTGCAGCTATGCGAAAAGATTGTTGTTGCTTTATTTGCCCCTAATTTTTCAAAGCAGCTCTGCTTTGAAAAGCCATCTAGTACAGTACCGTGCTTTACGCCTTCGTCATGCTGAAACTTGGAAGAATTTCGCCTCGAGAGTGAAGAAAACTCAATTTATTTGATGAGTCGGCTAAATAGATCAATCTTCGAATTGGCTAAAGCAAAGGCTTTTTTTCATTTCATAAGAAAACGAAGTATACGACATTTTACAAGATCGCCAATTAAGACATTCGGATTCTGTTCTAGTTGCAAAACGCTGTATCTTTCGGATACCCACTCAATTTGTACGAACAAGACTGAATTCAAAACAGCAATGTATAGTCGCAGTACTACCACACTGTGTCTACTCTTTTCAAATACCAACAGAAGAAACTGCGGTTGGAAAGCGAAGATGGAGATAGTGAAGAGACTAAGAACTTACAACATCTCCAAGCAAATTGGTGGAGGAGGTGGAGGTTTTGTATCTGAAACATTATAGTTTAAAAATTAAGCCAACCTATGCGTTTCAAAAACACTTCAGGGCTGTTTCTCTAAGCATTTATACAGGGTGTCTCGAAAGTAAGTACATACCTTTTGATCGTTAATAACTCTCTTTTCACAAAGTCTTTTGCTTAATTCCAGGTACCAATCGGTAAAGTAGGCTTTAGTTTAGATTTGCAGTTTGGAGCAAATTACTCATCGAGCTTCATTACAGCGTCATTATAAAGTAAGCGTTTATAGGAATTCTCAAAAAATTTTAAAGAGCTGTGCAAAGGTGTTTTCAGACATAATTTCATCAAGCAACCTTTTGCTAGTTTTTAAAGCGTTTTAATGGTTTCTCCCTCATTTTGAAAAACACCAAAAAACCCTTATTGTGGTTTACCTGTCATAACTTGTGGAAAAAAGCTTTTACTATAAGTGCAAGCAATAAGCTTTCGGGTCGTTAAGCATCCATTTGGTGCAGAATGTAGCCTTAGCCTTTTGTGGCTCAAAAGTTTCGACCGTAAACCTACAGTAATGAAGAAAGTTGAGTGATTCACTTTGAACTTCAAATCTAAGTTGAAGCTTGTTTCACTGAATGGTGCTTGAAGCTAAGCAAAGATGTTGTAGGAAGAAAGTTATTACCGGATGAAAAGTGTGTATTACTATCGGGACACCCTCAATCAAACCAACACTCTATTATACACAGTTCTCGATGCTACAGAAAATTTGACTGTTTCATGCAAACTAAACTCGAGAAAATTCAAATTTTTTCGAAATTTACTATCGAAATTGATCACTCATATCATTTGATTTCAATATCCGCCTTCCGATATTATTCGAATCCAGATTGTTTACGGGATTACTGTATGAGAGACTAAAATCTAACAATGACTTGAAAATTTCATAGTGATGATCGCCCAGCACGAGGTGGAATGTCAAAGTGGAAATCGTTTTAGATGGAAAACAAAGGGCATATTGTAGATATACGTACAGTTTATACTCGTACTCTTCGAGAGAGTGTATGTACATATACATGTACATACACTCTCTCAAAGAGTTGCTACGCGACCGACATGCAAAAAACGATCTTGCTCGCGTCACCTTCGCAAGTTCAATTTTTTTCATTGAGTTGTAGTTGAAGGCAGTGGGTCACCGAAATTCGAACTTTAAACTTCGATGTTGCGAATTGCAAGCGTTCTCGATCCCATGAAACTCTAGACAGTTTAGAACATCATAAGAATTTCAAAAACCCCGTTTCTCAAAGGCCCCTTAAGCTGTGCGGACCTCTCAACGTTAGCTTTGGCCGCAGGTTTACGTCAAGAAGGAGGACGACGCTCGGTGGGATATGCTAAGACGCGAAGGGGGATCGGCAAGTCGTCCCGGCGCGTACAGGATCGCGCACGAATTTGAATGCGGTTTTTTCAACGTAGAGAGGGGGGACCTTATTGAATGGGACTTGGGCAATGGTTTAATAAGCAAGTCCTCTAGCTAAATTTTTGAATTAGTTCAACTTAAATCAGCCCAACTGCCTTTAAAGATCTCGGTTACAACGCACACATAACGATATGATTAAGAATTTTGGAGTATAAACAGACATGGACTAGGAGGAGCATAGTGCAGAGTTTTGTGGGAGAATTATACGAGAAGGTTGTGGCAAGCCTTCTTCTAAAATTTCTTGAATCACAATATAATAAAATGGCTCGTCTGCAACGCTCAGATGACGATATCGCACGAAATTTGCTGTACGAGCAGTTGGACTAAGGAACAGAGTATGAAAAATTATTAAATACGACTTCTAATAAAGAGGAGAGGAAGAGTTTGGGAACCAAAATGTTACTATATTAAACTTTGTAGAACACATTTATGTAAACATTTTGAAAAACTCATGTGAAATGGCAGTTTTGCCTAACTCAGATGGGCACTAGGAGGAAAAGTGCCCACCTATGAAAAAAAGTTGACAGCTTTTTAGGTACATAATAGCAACGACGCCGGTCCTATCGCGGAAGAAAGCGCGCTCCAATCGAACAACCTACGCAGCTGGCGGCATCAAGTGAAATGTCGTAAGAATCGACAGTGCCGAAGGCAAAGTCGTTTTGCCATCTCCATTTGTCAACCCCGTGCTGGGCTTTGGTAATGATGAGTATTTTTTTTTCAACGTTACAATCTCCACGGCAAAAGGGTTCAATGCTAACACCAATGACTTAGAAACCTAAGAGCCTACTTCTTTGACGGTCGTGAAGAAATTTTAAAGAAATTGTTAGCTGATAGATCATCATTCCAAGTAACGTTCGTGATCAATGAAACTGAAGCAATTCAGTGCGCACCATCCAAACACACTCTGCATCTGGAAGCAGAAGTTCATTCACACTATCTTCGAGAAAATGTGGCCTTTCTACTTGTACAACTTTGCAAGGAAATAATTTTTTCATAAGGAAAATTGTGCTATCCAACAGCTTTCTGAATCTTTGATACATGTAAATCGCAAAGGTGAAGGTTAGCAATGCGAGAGACTTGCAGCAAGATGATTTTGAGCAAGCTTATCATATATCGCAACAAAGTCTCGAGTTAGTACTTACACAAGTTTGAAGTCTTTTCCTTCTTGGGCGAGAAAAGTGGTGCTGATTAAGAGTGTGTATGAGAAGTTATGATTTTCAAGGAAATGCACCGTTATTCCATGTGAATTATCGATTAGCACAAACCTTGCTTAGCTGAAAGAAGGTAAAAAAGTGCGTATAGTTTGGGATCTTATGCAAGTGCTTTTCGTGTTTGACAGGTGCTTTTCGTCTTCGACTTTCACCACCATAACTGCACTTATCAGAAAGGATCAGGGAGTAGTCAAAGAGTATATGATTCGACGTAAAAAGTTATCTTCAAGCAAACACATGTAAGCACAAAGACATTACAATTTCTCAAAAACTAAACGAACTTTTGGTTCGACCTAATACATGCTTTGGTTTTCGAATTTTCCGTATTTCGCTTCTCCATGGATTATTCGAAGATCATACAATGATCGAATCAATGACCGTCGAATAATCAACCATCGATAGTATTGGAAAATTGAAAAATTCCAATAATCGTTGAAATGATATGTAAAAAAGAATTTTCTCAAATGTTTGACTATGTGACTTATTGAATAAGTTCTAAAATGCGAACCTCGCACTGAATGCTATAATCGCATGATGTAATCATTCAGTCCGTCTATAATAGAATGTAGGGTGTTCTAGAAGTATGCACTGTTTGATCGTTATCATTCCTCTCAACAATTCTCATGCCAATTTTCAAGTTACCACTTTCTTTGAGTGGCTTCAATACAAGGGAAGCATTTTCAATGAAAAGGACGGTCTAACATGAGATCCATATGGGCCAGGGCGCTTTTAAGCGCTAATTCCAAATCTGCATTCTGTATCTGCGCAACAGTTTCTCTGAAAGAGTTTTGAAAACTCTTGATTTCGGGCCTTTTACATAAACGAAGAAACTGCCATGTACATGAGTCTCGCTGGAATTACATACGAAGGTTCAAGGATTCAAATTCGTTGGATAGTGAACCCTTTTGCATTCTGTGTGAGTTTAATAAATTGAAACTGTCTGCAGACACCGTAGTGTCTTTGGCATATTTGACTTCAAAAAAAGAAATTTCTGGCGAAGTTGCAGTTAAAAGAACTTCAAGCTTTGCTGGACTTCCCTCTTTCTAATGAAAGGTCCAAAACAAGATTTCGGCTTTCTCAACTTCATTGTAGTTCAGGCCTCTCCACAAAAAAAAATTCAAAAAAATCTAAAAAGGTAGGGAGAAGGTTTTCGAGCATGCTGTTTTCTAACTTTTTATGGGTCTCTAGACTCTTTAAATAGTATTTTTCTGGACTCTTTAAATAGTAGTCGATTTTTGAAAAGAAAAGCTGAATAAGCTACTTCATTGTTAGATCTGGCATGATCTATAGACGAAGCATTGCGGTGAAGAACAAGTTCCCAATCCAAGGAGAGCGGCCTCACGCCTGATAGAAGCTTTTCTACGTTGTTTGGTCTCCTTTCTGAAGTACAATATAGCCTTCAATGGCTCAAACCCCTTCTTAAAGTTTCTAATGTAATTTTACAGTAATGAATGAAACCGGTAATTCGACCATATGTAAACCTAAGGTGATAGCAGCTCTACAGACTAGTTCTGTTGGCAAAAGGCTTTATGGAGATAGAGATATCAACTATCAAACAGTGCACATACTTTTAAAACACACTGTAATTTAGCTTTTGTCAATATTTTAAGTGTTGTCGCAATCCTTTTCGTGTCTCCGTAAGGTACTGAAGAGCAACACTTAAATCGTGTGAGTTGGTAGGAATGCCAACTCATATGATTTGATGGTATTGCTCTTCAAAATCATCAATGAATTGAGTTAGATCAATATTGCCAAAGAATTGCTGTTAATGTGGTATCAACAAAACACCATACGTGGAAGACTTCTTTCGAGTGCTCGGTATTTTAGCAATACCAAACCCTCTGCCGCTTTTCTCCAGCAAATTGAGTCTTTCGCTCAAATTTCGAAGAACTGGCCTGGAGCTTTCGTTGTTGAAGTTGGTGTCAGTGTAGTTTTGCTTTTTCTTCTTCTCTTCTCCATTAACTTGAGGCAGAAATCCATTCTTGATTTTATCTCCTCGCAATATCGATTGTTCTCATCGGCATCTTTGCACAGCCAACCATGAAAACTGAAACATGCAAATTGAAGTCCTGTCAGAAGTAGGACTGAGCGTGAAGTGTGGCCTTGGATACTGACCACCGCATGCCTGCGGTAACCATGCTGAAAATTTTTACCTCAAAGTGTTTCGTATCTTATAACCCGTGTGCGAAATGTCAAAGAACGCAGAGGCTGGAAATTTTGAATCTAAATGAATCAAACATAACAACTTTGCTTTGAAAAAGAGCTAAGCCTCATTTTTTAACACAAAACGAAGTATTCTCTCATCTCCTCTTTGGTCTAAGAAAAACCCGGAGTGACTTAATTTTTAGCAATTAGTAGCTAACAAGGGAAGTCACTTAACTTAGGTCAGGCTTTTGAAATGAGACACATATGAATGGAATCAGCTTGAAACGCTGATTTCAAATCTGCTTTCCTCAGCTGCGAAGCGTTCCTCTGAAGCGAGTTATGAGCTTTTTCCTGAGCAAATTTTGTGTGTTGACCGACTTAGGCATGCTACGTTATTATCATCTAAGTAGTGGTTCAAATGCATATTATACCCTGTCAAAGCCAAATGACTCAATTTGATGTTATTTCAATTTTCCACCACTTTTTGGGCAGATTTTCATCTAAAGACCTTCTTTCCATATTCAGCTGTATGACAATGACACATACTAAAAAAGCTCATAACTCGCTTCAGAGAAAAGCTTCGCAGCTATGGATAGCATAATTGGAATCAGCGTTCCGAGCTGATTCTAAATATATGTGTCTCATTTCAAAAGCCCGACCTAAGTTAAGTGACTTCCCTTGTAAGTTAAAGTTGCGTTTTTTGCAATTGAGCTAGAGTGAGTCATCAAAAAAGTGGAAGGTAATAGCTAAATCATGTACTAGCGGATGACTTCTATGTACTGTGATTTATTAGTTCGGATCTCGTAATGTCACAGAATCGATTAATAACCTTTTGGGTAATACTTAGCACAGCTACGAGCGAAAAAATGCTATAAACGAAATTTTGAATGGGCTTCTGTTTAGAGTGTAGCTTTTGAAATGGGCCAGAACTGCGCAGTCCTTGTATCGAGTGAAGAAAGGCGATTTAGTTTATTGTCAAAGCACAAGAATTATTCTAAAAAATGACTATCTCATTTGAGTTGCCTGGTACTTGGAATCCACACATTTTTTTGAAACTTGAATATTATTTGACAGGCTAATTGAAAAACGAAACTCCACTTACGAGATGAGGACTCTTGCTATGCCTACGATGGCTAAACGGTGACGGGTCAGATAAAAGGGCGCAAAGTCATATTTGGTCGTATTCTCTACGTATCGCTCGACACTGATCAGAAAGCCAAGCGTACAAAAGTTCTTTCTAGTCATTCATTTGAGAGTTTAGCAACAGAGAACAGAATAAAATTGGTAACGTACACGATGTCCCTGCTGCAATCCAATGATGAAGGAGTGGTAGTGGCTGAAATTAAAATCTTGCAGAATAAAAGTTTAGTTTGACTTTTTATTCCTTTTCAGCATTTTTGGCCAATTTATAGTTTTGCACTTGAATTTCTTACTAGTGGCACGAAGGACGGCCACATCTAACATTTTAGCGACAGCGGCGGAGGAAGCGTCTGAAGAAGACGGACAAGTCGAAACGTCAGATTGCCACCAACAATAAAGATCTACTAACCTTGCTCGGCTTACTAACCTAGTAACACTCACACTAACAGTGCCGAAGTTTACGAAAGATAAAATTTGAAAGCCACTTGCTAAAATCATCATTTTAGCTCTCATCATGAGAAGTGGACACTTAATCGTCTTTATGTACTTTGTCTGCAAGCATTGTGTTCTCGTTTAAATCTCGAAAGGACTTAGATTTGACAGCATTTTTGAAAATCATCTCTCTAGCCTATCATCTTTTATTTGAATAGTATAGTAACCAATTAACCTTGAGTCGTAGTTGTGGTGGTCGGTTCCGTCGTTGTTGATGTTGCTGTCGGTGTTGTGGTTGCTATAGTCGACGTTGTGGTTGCTTCCGACGCTGTCGATGTTGTCGTTGTAGGTGTTGTGGTTGTTTCTGTTGTTGTTGTTGTTGCTGTTGTTGTTGCTATACTCGGCGTTGTGGTTGCTTCCGACGTTGTCGATGTTGTTGTTGTAGGTGTTGTGGTTGTTTCTGTTGTTGTTGTTGTTGCTGTCGTTGTTGCTATTGTCGACGTTGTGGTTGCTTCCGACGTTGTCGATGTTGTCGTTGTAGGTGTTGTGGTTGTTTCTGTTGTTGTTGTTGTTGCTGTTGTTGTTGCTATACTCGGCGTTATGGTTGCTTCCGACGTTGTCGATGTTGTTGTTGTAGGCGTTGTGGTTGTTTCCGTCGTTGTTGTTGCTGTTGTTGTCGTCCGCGTTGTAGGTGTTGCTGTCGTTGTCAGATTCGTAGACTCTGTCGTTGTCAGAGTCGTAGACTCTGTCGTTGTCAGAGTCGTAGACTCTGTCGTTGTTGTTGAACTTGAGTTCGCTTCAAGTTTAGTTGTTGCCGTTGTTGTTGTTGTTGTTGTTGTTTCTGTTGTTATTTCCTCCGTTGTCGTTTCCGATGCAGTTGTCGAGTTTATAGTCTTTTGACAACTTTTTCTGCATTTTTTACATTTGCTCCTGCATGATTTCAAGGATTTTGTTTTGCACACTTTCACACAGCTTCTCCAGCTTCCAGCAAATCTCAGCTTCTTCCTGAATATGCTATGGTTAGTGCAAATGGAATGCATAAACATGTACCACTACCCAAACTTACTCATGACTGAGGTAACACAAAGAGTACTTGGGAGATGAATTCACTCTGCATTCATAGCCACTTGTTGGGATTGCTGTAAATAATTAACTACAATTCCACTCTCAGAATGTGCAAAAATTCCGAGAATTCCGCAAAAGTTCGGGAATTCCGCGAAATTCCAGGAATTTCGTGAAATCAACGCGAATCACGCAAATTATGCAGCGCCATAACTTCTTTTGGAATGAATATATTATGAATCCGAAAGCAGCATTGTGTTCAGCTTGTCAAGGCGAATCTTTCCTTATGCAGCATGTCCTCGATATTCCGTTTCCAGTTCTCTCAATTCTTCTGCGGAGGCCCTTTTGCAAGGATGTAACGCAGCGCCTATCCAACATAAAAGATGCCTGTAAGTAATACTCGATAGTACTCCTGTAGATTACGGAGCGTTGAAGAGTAGTCGCAGACTTCTTTCAAAAAAAGATAAAAGCGTTGCTGAATTCTGGAAAATTTACGCGTTTCTAAATTCTTCTAGCCGCAACTTCCTTTAGAATAGACATATTCCGAATAGGAAAAAAGCACTGTGCTCAGCTTTTCAGGACGAATATTTTCATATACATCATGTCCTCAGGATCTTAATTTCAGTATTCTGCAGTCTTTTTGCGGGCGCTCTTCGCAAAGATGTAAAACAGCGCGCATTGCCCCTAGTGGGTTCAAGCAAAGAAGTTTCGATAGTGCTTCTTTTGTGGAATATGAACGCCAAAGAGTAGCCGCAGACTTCTTTCCAAAGGGAATAATCATGTTGTTCTGAATTTTACTCACCATAACCCTTAAATATGAAGCTCTCTTTCTGAGCGGATATGATTTTCGTAATCAGCAGGTCGGATAAACTCTATGAGCAGGTTTTCCAAGATGTTCAGCTTATTTTATTTTTTCTCGTTTTACTCTCTAAAGCTCGCCGGTGAATTTTGGTCAAAATATTGATGATCTTCGATTGTAAGGAAACTTCGCTTGTAGAGATTTTCGGACACGCTGTTTACGAAAACCATGGTCTTCGGAGAATAAAGGGTCTTTTTGCAGAGATATGGTGAGGTAACTGTAACTGAGTCACAAGAATTTGTAAATTCGCCTGCTTTTCTCGCGTATCTTTTAGAAAGGTTGACTGCTTGCTTTCATGTGCTAACATTGCTAGGAACAAAGCTATTGAACGGTATTTGTCTCAAGCTTCAGTCTATGAAAATCGCCAAGTTACGAGCCTACCAAAACACGTCCTCATGAATTTTCCCAGAATGTAAAGATCGCATACTTCGTAGAAATTCCACCGTGAGTTTTCTACGACATTCTGGTAGCAAATATTATGCTATATATCAACATTATGTTCACTTTGCCCAAGGGATCCCGCTTACTAAATGTGGCGGTTGCGTGTGCTTCAGTTGCTTAACTGAATATCAAAGTAGTTTCTTAGCCAGAGCTTAGATTTAAGTAAGCATCAAATCCGATGCAGAAAGATCCATTAAGCGATGTGAAAAAATTTAATCAACGTGTTGTACAACTACTCGCGGTGGAATTTCGAAGAAGTATGCGATCTTTACATTCTGGGCAAAATTCATGAGGACGTGTTTTCGTAAGCTCGTAACTCGGCGATTTTCATAGACTGAAGCCCTAGACAAGCACTGTTTAATAGCACTGCTCCTATTGATTTCAGCACATAAAAGCAAGCAGTCAAGTTACCTGAAAGTGCGAGGAGTGCAGGCGAATTTACAAATTCTCGTGACTCAATTATAATTACCTCACCATATCTCTGCAAAAAGACCCTTTATTCTCCAAAGACCATGGTTTTCGTAAACAGCGTGTCCGAAGATCTCTATAAGCGAAGTTTCCTTACAATCGAAGATCATCAACATTTTGACCAAAATCCACCGGCGAGCTTTAGAGAGTAAAACGAGAAAAAATGAAATATGCTGACATCTTGGAAAACTTGCTCATAGAGTTTATCCGACCTGCTAATTACGAAAATCATATCCGCTCAGAAAGAGAGCTTTATATTTTAGGGTTATGGTGAGTAAAATTCAAAACGACTTGATTATTCCCTTTAGAAAGAAGTCTGCGGCTACTCTTTGGCGTTCATATTCCACAAAAGAAGCACTATCGAAACTTCTTTACTTGAACCCACTAGGGGCAATGCGCGCTGTTTTACATCTTTGCGAAGAGCCGCCCGCAGAAAGACTGCAGAATACTGAAATTAAGATCCTGAGGACATGATGTATATGAAAATATTCGTCCTGAAAAGCTGAGCACAGTGCTTTTTTCCTATTCGGAATATGTCTATTCTAAAGGCTGTTGCGGCTAGAAGAATTTAGAAACGCGTAATTTTTCCAGAATTCAGCAGCGATTTTATCTTTTTTTTTTGAAAAAAGTCTGCGACTACTCTTTAACGCTCCGTAATCTACAGGAGTACTATCGAGTATTACTTACAGGCATCTTTTATGTTGAATAGGCGCTGCGTTACATCCTTGCAAAAGGGCCTCCGCAGAAGAATTGAGAGAACTGGAAACGGAATATCGAGGACATGCTGCATAAGGAAAGAATCGCCTCGACAAGGTGAACACAATGCCGCTTCCGGATTCATAACACATTCATTCCCAAGGAAGTTATGGCGCTGTGTAGTTTGCGTGATTTGCGTTGATTTCGTGAAATTCTTAGAATTTTGCGGAATCCCCGGAATTTTTGCACATTTTATGAGTGGTGATGTATATCAACCTTTTCTACTAGATACGCAATTTTTTCAATACTTCTTCATTATTAAATCTAGGATTAGACTTTCACTTGTATACTGTCTTCCTTGGTAGACCGAAATCCTGGAACAATCTCAGACACTCGCTGCGACGGTGCGCGCCATAATTACGCTGCAGTGCGGACGACGCGCCTTAAGTGAGGCCGCAGTGCGAGCAGTGCGCCCTATCTGGAGCTACAACGCGAGGGGGCGAACCCTAATTGAAGCTATTCTGCCGGCGGCGCGCCTTCGCAGCTGGCGAGTAAGCATCATATTATGGCGGGCGGCGAGCCTATAGGCCTATACGCAATTTCGCGAGGGACGCCACATTTTGATTCTCTCAACACCATCTAGCGTTAGAACACAGAAAAGACAGAAACAATGTTAACTTCATTCTTCATCAAAAGGAAGTTTTGAAACTGTCGTCTGTAATTTTACTCGAAAGAAAAAATGTTTATAACTTTCTTTGAAGAATGTTCCTCATTTTCTGATTACAGAGGAACGTAGCTCTATGGTATACTAGCTGGCTTACCCGGCTCCGCCCGGCCCTGTCAAAACACTATGATAAAGCTCTCATCCCTATCCCAGTACAACCTTTCCCTCTGCCCACGCCTACATGCCAACTCACTATTCCCGCTGTTTTAGAAATCAGCATGCTCGATTACCCCCCCCCCCCCCTTACCAAATCCCAGCCCCGTAGGTGAACTCGATAAAAAATCGATAAAAATCGATAAATTCGATATCGACGATGACGAAAACTAAACCTATGACACCCGCCCCGCCCCGAAGTGTATGTGTGCAAAGTTTGGTCTGGATCGGTTCAGAAATAAAGTTTTTTATTTGGAACATACGTACACGCAGATACAGACAGACATATATACAGACAGGTTTATATCATGTTGAACCGAAAGTTCGTTTGCACCTTTAAAAAAAAATCATAACTTTTTCATTCACAAAAGTTTTGCAAAAATTAAACTCTTTCAGATAGCGTAAAGCATATAGTTTTCAGATGTCCCCTGGGGACTTTCTACCATGCTCAGTTTGGAGAGATAAAAATGAAAGAGCGAAATTATCCAGGATTCGGAATTTATAAGCAAACCTTCTAAAAATCTAGAAACTGTGCGATAAAATCCAGAACAGCCATCATCCTAAGTTCTCTTATATTATATTACTAAATGAGTCAAGTTTGTACTGATCGAACTCTCTTCACAAAAGTTATGATCTTTTGTAAAAAAAAATGCCGAAAAATTAATTTGTTAAGAATTCTTAACAAATTGATTTTTCGGCACTTTTTTCAAAAAATCATAACTTTTGAAAGAGCTCGATCAGCACAAACTTGACTAGTTAGTGATAAAATATAAGAAAACTTAGGCTGATAGCTGTTCCGGATTTTATCGCACAGTTTTTAGATTTTTAAAATTTTTGCTTAACAATTCCGAATTCTGGATAACTTCGTTCTTTCATTTTTGCCTCTTCAAACTGAGCATGGTAGAAAGTCCTCAGGGGACATTTTGAAACTACATGCTTTACGCTTTCCGAAAGAGATTGAGTTGAGCAAAATCGTTATGACAGAAAGAAGTTATGATTTTTGGAACATGGTGCGAACGAACTTTCGGTTCAACCTAATATATAAGATACATGTCAAACACAGAAAATTCATTTTCTGAATTTTTCAAAAAATTTTCCGAATTATGAAACTTTTTTGGGGAATAACTTTATGGTATATGCATGTCAAACACAGGAAATCCATTTTCTGAATTTTTTTTTGAAAATTGTTCCGAATTATGAAATGCTTTTTGGGATGTAGCTTTATGGTATACCAGTGCGTCACCTCTGCTCCGCAGAGGCTCGCACTGGCTCTTCTATCTAAATGCCATATACATTCCCGCTTAGCATGGCATTGAAACATACCGCGCAATGCCTGCTTTCGGAATAAAACGTAAACAGCTACTCATTCCGAAAGCTTTCTCGTGTGATATCGGTATTTTGCGTGGATGGAACTTTGGAAGCTGGAGAACAGATGCAAATTTTGAACACTTCAAAATTTTTTCATAGCTTGCTAGTCGCCATAAGGATAATATCCACGGCGAGTTATATCCCTGTGCAAAAATCTTCTCAAATGCTCAGGTAAAAACCTGGCAAATGACCATTTATGCAAATAATTCGTTTTGGCGCCTTTTTCGTTTAGTAATAGACTTTCATCATTTTTCTGGGACTAAAGATCATGGCTTGCACATTCAAGTGCCAAACATAATTACGACTTTGCAATATGTTAATACGGATCCGATATTGCTCGCCAGACGTCAAGTGGATCCGTTTGAGATGCGATCTTTGAGGGATCTACCCAGTAGATCTGCTCGTGCTTTGGCATGGCGGATCTGGATGGTGGCGGGGGTAAGTTGTGCAAACATTACGGCTTGAATCCTTGTCTGCGAGTCGTTCTGTGAATTTCGTTACAGACAGACAGACACGCGCGCAAAAACACGTAAACACCCTCAGCCCGTTATTAATAAGTTATGATACTTGTCAAACGCAGAAGATTTATTTTCTGAATTTTTGAAATTGGTTCAGAATTACGGAGTTTTTCTCGAGTTTTTAGCTCGTTTATTGAAGAGCTTGAAATTTCGAATCTTCGAAATGGCATTGATACTCCCGGATCCAAAAATAATCTACTAGGTTGTGTAACAATCTATCCCATTTTTTCTTTCGATTTTTTATCAGTAATAACTACCCTAATTGGAAAAAAATGTATATGCTTTTAAAAGCTCTAAGTCTGCTCTGCGAACTATGCTTCATCCCCCAAATAAGCAGAATATTGAAAATGACTGTTGGCATTAGAAGAAAAAATCCGAAGAGGCAAGAAATCCATTTTCGACATCTTTTTGTTCTCCAAATTTTCCCCTTCTTTTGGTAATTTTTATTCAACAAGGATAACAAACAAAACCACTTCTTATGGTTGTAATGCCATTGTTTTTGCTTGTTCGCTTTCCTCTACTGACTATTTGATGCCATTTTCTCAGAAGACGGCAAAGCAAAAATTTGCTGTGCCGATGTTCATGGCCTTGCCTACCTAAGCTGTGTGTCCCCAAAATCAAATTTTTGAGATATTATCTTGTATCCGATGATTTTAAAGATAAAGAGAATTCTTACTGCTTTTTCAAGGAATATCCATCTACCATCATTTCTCAGGACTTCCTACAGATGATCAACTCAACATTGAAAAGACGTTAGCAAGAAGATATTTTCTGAGTTTTAAGCCAAATTTTCTGAAATCTTCTGCACTTTTGAAGCTCTGCAATCAATCGTGATTCTTAGCAGATTTTTCGAGCTGTTTCGTAAGCATTCTGACCTAAACGAAGGTCGACTCAAATTAGTTGTCGAAAATGGATTTTTTCCTCTTTGGTTTTCCAAACTTATTGCTGGAAAACTTTTTAAGTTCTACTGATGTAGAAAAAGGAAGTGAAGATTTCAGTAGAGCGGAGAGTTTTCAATTGGTATTTAAATTTTGCAAAACACCGTGCAAAATATTGTGAAAAAATCGGAAGAAAAAATGGGACAGAACTTATCACACAACCTAAAAGAAACTTGGAAAAGGAAATTGAAAGAATTTTTCAGAGAAAAAAGGTTGAAGTACAACACAAAATTGCTTCAGATTAGTTCATTTCTTGAGGTAAAGATCATAATCATGGATAATTATTTTGTTCCTTCCATATATGTGTTAAAAAGGGGTTTTGCTGAAGTTACTACCATTTGATTCAATTGGCTTGGCTTCGGGAACTCGGGGCTTCTTGACCTAATTAAGTCTAGCTAGTGATCAGAGAGCACCCGCGCGAGAGAGACGCACGTGCGTGGCGAGCGCGAGCGGCCTTAATTAGGTCACAAAGCCCCGCCTTCCCGAAGCCAAGCCAGTTGAATTAAGGTTAGAACCTCTCAGAGAAAGACAAAGAAAGTGCAACAAAACATATTCAACGATACGATTAATTAACGTATTACAACGATACGCTTGAATTACGTCGTTTACTAGCAAGCGGCGCGCAGCTTCTCAGTGAGCGGCATGCCATGTGAGTTCTGCGCCATTCTAAAACGATGTAAACGAAAGCAGTACCTGCATGGATACGACGCAATGGTTCAGGTGCTAGTTCATCAACAGCTTCTCACTTACAGAAGTGGTTCAGTCTTTCAATGAGAGTCAAACTCTCACATCTTAAGTATACGTATACACGATTCATGACACTCAAAGACTGGGCGCGGTTGGTCCCAAGATAGTTCGTGCATGGGAGAGGTAGCAGATGGTAGAGAAACAAAGGAGCGCTTGGTCAGAAGGACGCGGATATGTCCGCAGTCTTTGCGTGCGATGAACCGCCTATACTTGAATCTGAACTGAAATTCACAAATTTGAATTCAAGTCTTTGGCATTTGGAAATTCGAATTTTGAAATCTAGCTTTAGAATCAGAGTTGAGGAATTGCCCTTCAGGCTTGCTGATTAAGCATGACTTGGAATATCCGAGCGCGAATTGGCATTCTTTCGTACCGTGCGAGCGGAGTGCCATTGACGCGCGGCGCGCGTACCACATCTACTGGCGTCCGACGTGCCATTTGACGGGCCGCGCGCATACGCGCGCCCGCCGCCGCAGCGAAAGTCTGGGATTTGCTGTAACCTACATGACGTCATGCCATTTGCTTGGGAACATTTATTGATGCCGAGCTAGTTATAATATTTTTTACCTGCTATAATGCAAAGAAGTAAGAGCGGGTAAAGCATTGCTGCAGTTTACGTGGCTATATGTTCTGGAAAAAGTTTAACTTTATCTCCAGCTTGTTTTCATTAGCGTGCAAAATCAGCCACGAGATCTACAGTAGTAAAAAACAATTTTAAAAAACGGCATAAGACGAAGCAGTTTATTGAATCAGTTTAAATCATTCACTTGGCATATAAAAGGTTCAAGCGTTTTTATCACACAAAAATCTAAAAGCATTTACATGTCAGTAAGCAGTTGCGCTAACGGTCAGCGCCCCACTATGATGGCAAATGTCAGTCCGAAATTTGCTTAAGAGAAAAAGCGAAGCGGTACCGTAGTACATGTTCACGCTCATCACATTGCTACGATGGTTCGCGCCTCATTTCTAAAAATTCTCATTGAGTGGTGATAAACTGCATCTTTGCAGCGCAAATATAACAATAGAATTTGGCGCATAGGAAAAGGGCTAGAAAAAGCTTTGTGCAGAGTATAGTGAAAAAATCAGGTAAGAGGCTGTGGCAGGCTTTTTTCTGAAAATTTTTCATCATTGAAAAATGGATGGAACAGTGACTCATCTGCGACGCACAGGTAACGATATAGTTGCAAAGTTGGTGTGTAGGCGGGTGATGAGGAATGAAAACAAAATATAAAGTTATGAAAAACTTTGGCGAATGAAGAGCATGCCCAACTTTTCTTTAAAATAGGGTGGCAGTCGCCGTCCTAATTCTTGAGGAAAGCAAAACTTTTAATTCACACAAGTTTTTCATAACTTTAGCATAAACCTGTTCTACGTCTAAAGTTTATTATGTAATAGCATTCCGGCTCCAGAGATCCGTTTCCTTCATTTTAGGGTCAGATATTAACGGCGTTCCTTAAATACAGTACATCGGCAGAATGAGACCCGTGACAAAACAAGGTCACAGGGTAGGAGCCCCCATATGAAACTTATCGGCCAAAGTCCGATCTTTCTCTGCCACTTCTAACCCCCGAAATTTCAACGCGCAAGCAGCGCTCACAATAAGGAGATGAGCGCTGCTTGCGCGTTAAAATTTCGGGGGTTAAAAGTGGCAGAGAAAGATCGGACTTTGGCCGATAAGTTTCATATGGGGGCTCCTACCCTGTGACCTTGTTTTGTCACGGGTCTCATTCTGCTGATGTATAGGCTTTAAGGAGGAAAGCGCACTCCAGTCAAACAAGAATACAACCGGTGCAAACCGTAAAGCTCAAAAATGAGAGAGGCAAATCCGCTTCTTAGGTGTCCATTTAGTAGTATTGCGCCAGGGCGGAGCGAGCTGTTTTCCTGTTTTATGGTCCAAAAATGAATCTTAAACTAGTACTCTATGTCTCCAGCAAAAAGCTGCTGCAAATTCTCAAATTCAAGTGTGGGAAATATCAAGCAATCGGCATTGTATCCTGGCTAACTTTTATTGGGCAATAAATCATGATGTATGAAAAGTAATACAGACATTTTGATCAAGAGCACTCAGCGTGAGCGGTAACATTTGAGCACCATTTGAGCGTTATGTAGTTTTATATATTTAGCACATCCGTCCCCCCAATCCATTTGCGTGGGATCCTGGTTTCAATGGTAGTACTGATGCACCCCATAAAGCATTTAACGCTACCATGTGTATGCTTGTTACAAAATTGCAAAAAGTAGAAATGAACACTTGCTTGTTGAGCGATATGCCCCCCATTACGCCATTCATGCCATTACGTGATGAGTATAGCGACGCTTTTTGCAATTGTGGAGTCACTAAAAGCTACTCTGCTGGGAATTACACCAATCTTTGTTGATGCATCAATATCATCATACCAACACTCTGACGCGACTCCAGCGGCATACATGTAGCAGTGAAAGACATCACGTACTTAAAGGCAGTGGATCGGCAAAATTCAGCAACATAAGATTTTGACGTGCTAGGTTGCTTATCACCCAAGTATGAAAACAGTACAATCCCAGTCGCATAACATGCTTTCACCGCCGAGAAAACTGCTCTCAAACTTACACGCGTACACGCACTCGGACGAGTTGACAACGCTTTTCTCACCGTTGGAGGCTGCCCGCCGCAATGCTATAATCATTTGGTCCCGTAACGATTCGGCGTCTTCAGCCGTGCCGCACGCGTCCCATTTCAAAGCAAAGGGCATTGGAAAACGCTCGTTTTTGCCATTTTTAAGCTCTCTCAAGTCGATTTTCGGGATCAGCGCATTGACAAACCCCAGGTGAGCGAGAATTTCTCTAGGCTAAGATTTGCCGAGCCATTGCCTTTAAAGGCAGTGGATCAGCAAAATCCAACAACTTAGGATTTTAACGCGGTAGTTTCCTTACCGCTCAAGTATTAAAACAGTGCGTCCCGGTTTCACAGCATGCTTTTCCTGCCGAGATCATCGCTCTCGAACTTACACGCGCAGGCCAATCTTAAACGCATCTGGACGAGTTGGCAATTTCCTTCTCACCATCGGAGGCTGCCCGCCACAACATTATAACCATTGGGTCTTGCCACGATTTAGCGTCATCGACCTTGCTCCACTCGTCCAATTCCAAAGGGAAGGGTATTAAAAACGCTTATTTTTGCCGTTTTCACGCTTTCAAAAATGGATTTTCGGGATCAGCGTGTTGAAAAACCCCAGGTAAGTGCAAATTGACTAGGTTGAGATTTGCCGAGCCACTGCCTTTGATTGAACTTCTTCACTTCCTTCATTTTGTGGCCGCGAACCCCCAAATCTCTTTTAGCAACAAGTATGGCTTTTATCAACCTCCATGCTCTTGTAGAGCGACAATAGCGGCTGTAGAAATAGCTTATCTAAACTCTGGAAGAAAATTCCACAAGACTTACTGGGAGAGTTATGAAGAAAAGTGAAAGAAATTTTGGCTCGTATACAAATTTGAGTAACGGAAGGAAGACCGTCGATAACTGAAGAGTGGCGTAGGAGGTGTAGGAGCCAACAGGAGAGCTTTGCAGAGAAAGCAAAAGCGTCCGCAGCAGAAAAGATACCCTTCCTCATATTCCTCATCTCCGATGAAGTGAGCACCGCCATTTGGCGGCTGAGGAGAGCAGGACTTTACAATGCAGTTTCGGTGATAGATATACCTCCGAACAATAAACGTATCCTCGCTTGGAATCGCATGTACGACCGCAGTTGCTCTACGCCGTGCTGCCCGATATGTCCAACGCCAAGGGATGGAGACTGCATGAGTACCGGGATTGTGTATCTCATATCATGAAAAGACGGCAACGAATACATTGGAGAAACGGCACGTCCTCTGAGCATACGTATCAAGGAACACCTTAATAGTAAAGCGAGATCCACTCCATTAGACGCCTACAGAGTGCAAGGATCATCAAGGAGTTGATTTTGGAGTGAAAGTAGAGATTCTAGGGCGCGAAGCTAAAACATCCACTCGCAAAACTCTAGAAACCTTTTGGATTCATTTTAGAAATCCTAAAAAGAATCGCAAAGAAGAGTGTTTCGCTATCAAACATGAACTCGCATCATATCTTAATCAGATTTTTTGATTCCTGTGCGTGCGGCAGCCTGCTCGCGGTCGAAAGAAAGCTTCGAGTTTTGTTTGTAGGGTTGAGGAGATGTTTGATCGGGTAATCTGTAGATTGTTTTCGCCCGTTTCAGGCTCTGAAGAAGCCGAATTATTGCCGAAACATTAGCTAAATTGAAAACCAATCTCGGCTAAACAATTCAATCACTACAATTATCCAACTTTCCGATAACTGAAGAGTGATTACTTTCAGTATGTGAAGAAATGTCAGATCCTAGAGCAGTAGAGCTGCAAACTATTGCTACAGCTTCATAGTCCACAAGTGCGAATTTTTATCGCTTGCATCCACAGCAATTGAACGTGATCCATCGAAAATCCATCGATTTCAAACCGCAGGCTGGAGCAGATACTTCGCGCACAACGCGTTTTAACCTTTAGCTCGGCGTCACTCCGGAATCCCAATCACGTTTCGGGAGAACTCCGCTTTGGAAAATTTCGTGTAACCAAGCTGCATTTTCGAAATCTCTTTCAAACATCTCCATGGCCGATTTTGGTTGAGTTGCAAAGTACGTGGAAATTTTGGACCTCCTTCTGGAAAAGTTCCCCAGCGCTATCCCATTTGCAAGCAACTGAAGTTTCAGCCGGGACAGTGACACCAGTCTGCACCTCGAATGCGCTTGACATGTCAAAACGCGTCAATGGACAGTTCTTTGCGCGAAAGACATTTGACCTCCTCAAAGGGTGCAGCCCCAAAAAACCTTCTAACAATCCTGAAAACCATCTCGTGACGGCGCCAGCACGAGTCCGTCTACTACTGTAATATTACGAAGTCTCCGTCCATCCTTTCTGTTGAATCCATGGCAGAACTGATAAAACGGTAGCAATCCTTTATCGGAAGAGCAAGATCCAAAAACAAATATTGAATAACAATGGTCTTATATACCCGTTGACACGGATCAAAAATGATAAGATGAGACAACAACGGTAGTGATAAGATAAGACAGTACATGGGGATATGCTAAGCAAAGGTAAGATAACAAGCACAAAGATCAATCAAATTTTCTGTGCGAGAGTGCACAACACTTCCCTTTTCAGTTATAGTGATAGGTTGAGAGGCGCGGAAGTCCATACTGAGACGACGAGGAGGACGTCGGGTTCGAGTAGAGTGACTAGGTGGTTCAGGGAGCGCTGGAGCTGTTGATCCGTCTGGCTGTGCTTGCGGTGATGATGATGGTGACGAAGGGTTTGATTCAGAGTCCTCGCCTCTGGGTTCTGTTGTTGCCCGTAGTCTGATCTGATTAACGTGCCGGGTCCAGGTTCCACATTCAACCTTCACGGAGTAGGTAACGTCGCCGAACCGTTAGCAAATTACTCCAGGAATCCAAGTAGCCTTATTGGGAGTTCGGTAGTCTTTTACACAGACGTGTTGTCCTGGAATAAAAGTTCTTACCGTGGTTCCATGGTGATGATTGAATTGCTCCTCCATTTTTCTGTCTCGCGATCCCTGCTTCTGGTCCGCCGGGTGTAGCAAGTCCAGAATTGTGCAGATTCTGTGTCCGATGAACATTTCAGCGGGAGACGGCCATCGAGATTCGGATACGGTGAGCTTCTACAGTTCTTCAGGAAAGTTTGCAGTGCGTCGACTGGCGTCTCCTCCCTCTTCTATCTGGTAAGCGCGCGTTTGAAGGTGTCCACAAATCTCTCGGCTTGCCCTTTTGACTGCGGATGGAAGGGAGGTGTCCGAAGGTGTTTGATGCCTCTAGAGTCGCAGAATGCATAAAATTCGGTTGATGTGAATTGGCTGCCGTTGTCGGAAACGATGACCTCCTGATTTCCGTACCGGCTGAACAGTGTCTTGAGTTCCCGGATCGTTCCTGCGGTCGTGACGTTGGGCATTTCAATGATTTCCGGCCACTTTGAGATGGCGTCCACCACGACTATGTAGGTGCGTCCATCCATCGGTCCGGCCAAGTCGATGTGAATGCGGCTCCACGGTTTGGTAGCGGCCTTCCAAAAACGTAAGTCCGATTTAATTGGGTCTTTCGAAGCTGAAGCTCAGCTGCTGCAGGAACGAACGAGAAGTTCGATATCTCGATCGATATATGGCCAATAAACATGACTGCGGGTGAGCATCTTCATGCTAATGGCTTCGGATGTGCAGCGTGCAGACTGTTGAGGCCTCTCCGTTGCAGCCCGCGGGGGATGATCCCCATGAGTAAGCAGTCTTCGGGGATTGAGGGCAGGTCCCGTCCCAAGCAGCAAGATCCAAAAACAAATATTGAACAACAATGGTCGCATATACCCAGACAACCACGTAGTGATAAGATAAGACAGTACATGGGGATATGATAAGCAAAGATAATATAAGAAGCACAATGATCAATCAAATTTTCTGTGCGAGTGCACAACACTTTTCAAAACCCTATCGACTTATTTTAACCAGTGCGTCACCTCTGCTTCGCAGAGGCTCGCACTGGCCCTACTATCTATGTGCCTTACTCATTCTCGTAGAATTGTGGCACTGGAACTTACCGCGCTATGCCGACTACTACGAATAAAATGTGTAAACAACTAATCATTTGAAGAGCTTTTTCACGTGAGATCGGTGATTTCGCGTGGATGAAACTTTTCACAGGAAGACAAACGCAAATTTGAACAGGTTATTGAATTTGTCATGGTTTGGTAGTCGCCATAAAGGCAGTAGTAATCGTGAGCTACATCTCTGTGCGAAAATCTTCTGAAATGCTTGGCTAGAACCATAACAAATTGACCACTTACGCAACCAATTCTTTTTGGCGCCGTTTTCGTTATGTAGTAAACTTTTGACGATGACAACAGAACACACAGAGTCACCGCTACGGTTCCGTCGGTATCGTCACACCCGCTCCAACTGCAGCTCACAGTGCAAGACATGTCATCAATAGAGGGATGGACGAAACATCGTCCCGTGGGAGTGTGGATCATGGACGTCTGGTGGTTCACCAAACTTGAGGTAGATGAAGTTGAGTTCCAAGAAGAAACCAGAGAGCTTCGAGTGACCCTTGCCACTTACTCACAGATGGAGCAGGTGCTGAGGAACGCCATCAGAAACGTCGGCCGCAGAGTGGGAAACACCGCATTTTTGGACCTTTTCGTCAAGCTAGGCCGAACTCCGGCAAACGCCAACCCGGCGTTCGAGTCAGTCTCGAGAATGGAGATATACAAGGACTTGGAGGAAGGCGGAACCGACGTTAGCGTAGTTGACATCGCATACGGAGCACAGGAACTAGGATGTAAAACGGCCGAAGAAGCGGAAGGAGATGAAGACGAACCACTCATCGACTCGATAACTCTGCACGGCCGCCGATTGGAGCTAACGCGCGATCAGCAGGAAGCACTGGCACTGGGAAACAGCAAATATCCACTAATAGCAATTCAGGCTGCGTTTGGAACAGGCAAGACGGTTGTTGGCGCCTGCGTGGCCATACGCCAAGCTCTCGCTGGACAACGGGTCATCATCACCGCCTCCACCAATACCGCCGTAGCCCAGTTCGCGAACACCATCCTCGAATTCGGGGAGGCGCAGCAGGTTGGAGTGACTCGCTTCGTAGCAGAAGCCATCGCTTTCGACACGGACGCGCCGACAACCGCCGTGGACCTTCCTGAAATCTTGAAGATGATCGGAACGGTGTTCCAAAGACAGCTCACGAGGAGGGAGAAAGAGACGTGCCGGATCTTCACGCAGGGACGAATACGATACGAAAGGTACAAGAGGGAGCGACGCACCGACCTGACGGATCAAGAAAGGGAAGACTTCATGCTGGCGGAAAAGGACGTCTCGCGAAACTTACAAGACATGGTGGATATCATGTTCCGTCGTATGGACCCCAAGATCGTCTGTATCACAACAGCATCTTTGCTCAATACTACGGACACGGACGGCCTGTTCAAGGGTTACCTCGACAAGTTCGATCTCATCATATGCGACGAAGCATCGCAAGTTCCAGAACCGGTGTTTATGGCAATGGCGGCGCGAGTCCCGCGAGCCCGGCACATATACATTGGTGACATCCATCAGTTAGAGCCGTACGCTCGCTGTTCGAGACTGGCCAACCCCGCCAGACTTGGCGCGCAGAGTACCATGAACGTCCTCCAAAGAGCGCGAGCCGTTCCGGTGCGCAGCCTCATCACCTCCTTTCGAGCGCACCCGGCACTCATCGACCTCCCCAATACTCTGTGCTATGAAGGCTCCTTGGTAAGCGGTGTAACCGCATCAGACAGACACCAGTTATTGGACATCATGGATTTCCCGAACCCTCACTTGCCGTTCATGTTCGTGGACGTCAACGAAACGTCGGTGCAGTCAGCTTCCCACTCGCATTATAACGAAAGGGAGAAGATGGTATGCGAGTTTTTGGTTACCACGCTCGTCAGGAAAGGAGTGGCACCGAATGACATCGTCGTCATTACCTTCTACAAGGACCAATACAGGCGACTGGAGGAATTCGTCACGAGAGTCGGCGTAAACCTCTCCACTGTGGACACCGTTCAGGGAAGGGAAAAGAACGTCGTGATCGTCTTGACAACGAAGACGCACTTTAATCCGGAGGGAGCGGAGTTTCTGGGGATCCCCGGATGAACGTCGCCCTCACCCGATGCCGACATGGGCAATTCCTGTTAGGCCATCAGGAATCCCTTGAGAAGGTGCCGTTTTGGAGGATGGCCCTGGAATGGGCGCGAAACCAAAATGCAATCATCCCGTCGACGAGCCTGGGCCGTTACCTGCGGGCGTAAACACAGAGGGTAAGCAGTTGAGTTGTTGGTAGGCAGACATCTTGAAAGTCCCTTCAGGACTTTAGGGTAAATTGGGGAGGTGTAAGAGTTCCTCTATTAATACAGATGTTTACAGAAGGCAGCGGAGATGACGCTGATAGCGCGCCGAGCCGCGTACAAGAGGATGCCACAGAGAGGAAGAAGAGAGATATCTCGGAACCCCCAGCTGCAGAGCGGCACGCTCACCTACAGATCATCTTGCTCCAACCTCTGCTGTTTACTGTATACCGTCATGTATTGTCTAGTAAACCATGTTATTACCACTGTGTATCGCCTACTATTAAAGAGAAATATCTATTGGGCCCAGATCTTACTCCACTTTTTGGGCTAAAGTCCATCGTTTGCGCATTTGCTAATCAAACACATCCATGACTTTGCAAAAAGTGGTGATGCGGACGCAATTTTGCGGGACAGAATCCAGGTGGATCCGTTTGGCGCGCAGTTTCTGGGGGATCCACCTAACGAATCTATGTACTTCTGCTTTTGCATGTTAGACTTTCATGAAAGGAGCATGCGCTATGCAAAATTTGGGCTTAGAACACTGGCTGGAACACGCTCTACGAATTTCGTAACAGACGGTCACACAGACACACACACAAAAACACGTAAACAACCCTTAACCCGTTATTATAAGGTCTTGATTGCTCATATGTGAACAAGTCCTTCAAACATTTCATCATCATCACAAGAAGGAAAACGGGAAATATAGCAGAAGATGGAAAAAGGATTGAATGCTCAAAACGCAAAAGTTGTTGGATTTGCAACGCTTTACCTAATGAAGCAATTTTTGCCCAATTCAGTACAAAATTTAGAGAAGATACTCTATGTTTTGAATCGGTCATGTGCAGAAGGTTCCATGCCAAAAAAATCAATATGACGTTTTCAATGTTCATACTCCAAACAGACATACAGGACTTAACAGTTTGCAGTGTCAGGTACACAGCATCTCCACTCTCGCGTGAAACTGCGCATCTCTTCAGCGAACATGCTCGCTAATCATTTCCAATCGATTGAGGGCTTCCTTTCCCACCCTCGCACGGGAAAGTGATCATAGAGCTTGTTTGCGAAAGAGGTGCAGATTCCAGGCGAAGTGATCGATCGAGAGGGAGAGGCTGATGCATCCGACACTGCAGTTGAAGCTCTATAGTTGTCCATGAGAACCCCTTATCAGGGCTCGGCACAGGTGGCTTACCGGGCAGGTTGGATATCGTTTTGGAGTAGGAAGCAAAGAGGATATCGTTTTTGCGCGGTCCTTGGCGGAGCACACAATTGCACCCTCTTCCCCGCTTCTAATTTACCTATCCATCTTCTGGAGACGTCACAAGTGCTCAGCACTGCCTGTAGAACTCCATTCTTTGCAAAACCAGCAATTTCCCGCTCCAATATGCTATCCGTGGAAGTGCGGGAATTTAAAAATACGCCCCGAGGTAGACAAAAGCCATGTTTGCAGCGGAGAGGAAATGATATGACACCAAAATCGGTTTGCAGATGGGCAATGGGAGAGGTGGAATTACGTATAAATAATTATGAAAAACTTATGTGAACTAAAGTCGTGGCAAACTTTTTTAAGAGTTAGGAGGCTGTAAAGCCATCTAACTCCTAAAAAACACCACCTGGACAGCCACCTGAGGTGGCTGTAAAAGAAAAAGTCATAAATTTTACTCCCTCCACATAATTTTTTCAAAATTTTTACATGGTTTTGTTGTAAATCCCTGGTTATCCCTTACGGCCAACCAACAAGGAAAGGCTCTTCAATCCAAATCCCTACGAACCAGTTTTTGAAGCACCTCAAACGCCCTGCTCCCCGCCTAGTTACTACCCTCGAAAATTTTGTGTAGCGGCGGCAATGCTGCTCCAGGCGCGCGATGGTGCTCGATGGACAAAGTATGCCGCCAATTTGACGGATACGAAAACGATTATTTGTTCTTACCGTCAATTTCGTATTCTTTCGTTTTCCACTTGTATTCTTCTTTGCTCGTTTTGCTTGTTTTAATCATTAGTGGTCAAAGGGGATGTCGTATGTTAGCTGCGAAGTCAGTGGGGACTTCGTTTTCGGAAGAATGAAAAAGCCACCTCGTGCTGAGCCCTGTCCCTTATAGCCAACCAACAAGGAAAGGCTCTTCAATCAAAGTGGACTTTCCAAATGATTCTAACTAAGGCTCGGCATGAGCTGGCACCAAGGAAAATTCATACGAAATTTTCTTCGATTCTGAGAATTTCGTACAACTTTCTATGACCCCAAACCCTAAACGTAAAAACCTCTCAAATAACGAGACGTTGGTTGAAAAATGTCTTTTCGACCGCAAAAACGATACCTTTTTTGCTTATTGTCCCAAAAGCGATGTCCAGCTTAACCGTTGCCCGCTGTGCCGAGCCGTGTCTTTAAGAAGACTTCAAAGAGAGTTTTAAAGCTAATTCCAAATCTGTTTTCGGAATCTGCTAAGCGCCGGAAATTCGGGTTATGAGTGTTTCTGGAGCGAAAAATGAACGCAGGAAATAGGTACCAGCTGTTACAGTCTCGAATGAAGCAGTGTTAAGTGCAATTTTTCTAGAGAAAAGGTATTCATTGAATGTTCTGATGATTAATGATTGCTTATTTGAGCAATATGGACGGTTTTGTTCAGTGGTGCATCCAACTCCTCAACTAAAAAATTTCTGGCAAATGACGAAGACAGTTTTCGAATTGCTTATTAGTATTTACAAAGCGGTAAAGTTACCTAGAAAGACCGCTTTGACCAAAAAGGCTTTCCTTGTAAATTTGGTTGGAGCATGAAAAGTTGTAAAGTCGTATAAGTTTCTAGCGTTCAATATATTAAAGGCAGTGTCGCACCAAAATTTAGTTGCCGAGATTTTTGCATTTTGCAGACCTGTCGGACCCTGTCTAGCATTGTATGGGCTTAAAATCGCATGAAGTCCCCAAAAACCCCGTTTTCTGGAGGCCCTGCGGAAGCGACGTGGACGAGTTGTTCCTTCCAACTTCAGCCTCAGCCACAGTGGCAGCAACAGAGGGGAGGTGGATGCCAAGTGGAGGAACATGTTCAAACGTGTAAGAGAGGAGACCAGGGCCCGGCACGAGACCGTTTCTAGGCTTTTTGAAAACGAAGTCCCCCTTGATTCTCGAAAATTTTACGAAGTCCCCTTTGAATGTCATTGGATCAGGTCGTGAACCGTCCACCGTAGCTCCTGAAAATGGAGCTACCGCTTAAAATTGTTATGATATTCGACATCAGTGAGTCGAACACCTTGCCTCCCCCCCCCCCTTAGACCGAGTTTAAGCAACATCTAGGCTTTGAAATTCTAAAACCTGGATACGAAATAGCGCAAACTTTGTAAATTCTCGAAAAGAAAGCACATACTGGCTAATTATAACCTGTTCATAATGAACACGAGGCCAATCAAACACATCCACATAAGTCTCTGTTTTCTCAGCAGCCTGTTAGCGGATACAAGATAACTGACCGTAACTAGCTCCAAAATCAACTCACTCTTGTTGTATCAATCTTTATGAAACGAGCGCAATTCACGAAGATTTTCAAACTCATGCGACAAAGTGTCACAAGTTGTACGACTTTCCAGCAAATAGTCTTGCTCTTTGAGAATATCCAGAAAATGACCTGCTTCTCGTGGCCCAAGAACGCGAACAAATTGGAGGACATTTGCAGTATTGAAATTTTCAACACCTTCAAACAGAAACCATGTAGAAACAATGAAGAAGTTCGTGAAAATCTTGCTCATCTGCATCGACCTCACTTCATTGACACGAGCAATGAGCTCTCGAATAAGCACGCTGCTTAGCTCTTCCTGTCTGAAAGTTTGATTTCAAGTGTGCCAAACAGTTCTTATGAAACATATTTCGTAAAAAACCAAAATTAGAAAGATATATTTCGTAAAAAAACCAAAATTGGAAACTTCAAAACTCACCATGGATTCTTTGACAGCATGTAGACTTTCCAGCTTCATGGTCCATAACGTAGACAAGTTGCTGTATCACTCTCAGCTACCATGCTATACAAACTCTCTTGTACGTCTTTCCGAAGACTAGCGTCAAGATTTTCTCCACGCAGCGCTATTACATGAGGACGTCGACGTTCCACGAATTTCTGAAAAAAAAAGCCATAAACTCAACTGAATTATAACATATGCAACGGTAAACTAGCCAAATAGAGTATCAGACCTTTGACTGTGCTTGAGGGCCAAATCCTGGCTTGGTAAAATGAACCATTCTGCAATAGTCTATGACGGCACCATCCTGATCCACTAACACCACAAATGTCGCCGCATCCATGTTAGTTGAGTAGACAACTTCCATGACTCGCACATTCCCCTATACAACACATGACTGTGAGAAAATAGAAAAGTAAAAGATCCAGAACTACCAACCTGATGATTAAAGTCTTCGTCTTCTCGGAAGGATGGAAAGCTTTGAATGTGAGTTCCAGCTTCTACAATGAGAACAAGATCCGATTTGAGATACAAAAGATAGCAAACGAAAACTAAGGGGATTCAATTGTTAGATAAATCAGACGTAAGTCGGAAGATCGAAAGAAAACATCACAATATCGAAACCAAAGCTGGAACTGTACTGAAAATTCAAAGGGAGAGGACGCAGAGAATTTGGCGATAGGGCGCGATATCTAACAAGGCAAATTTCGAAAGAAAATAGGGCAAAAAATAGTGGACGGGGGATAATAGGAAATTGTCCCTATGCTCAGGGATAAATTCTTGACCGGGCCTTCCGTCCATGCTAAAAAGATCCGAAACTTATGTGAAGTGACGGAAATATATGCTCCAGACGATCTCAGATCGTCTGGTGGCCGTCTGGAGACGATCTAATTTTGGAAAACGTATTACTTCACATAAGTTTCAAAATCTTTTTACATAATTCTTCCGCAAATAATTTTCTTTGTGTACAGGCCAATTTTGGTGTCATATGAATCTGTGTGAGCTGTAAACAAGCAATTTTTCTATTTTAGCCTTACTTTCAAATCGCGCGCACTTTTCGCCGTACACGATAGAGCATGTCAATCGTGTGATAACCTGTCCGGAAAGCCTATGTTCGACTGGATGGTCGCTTATTTTTGGTATATAGGAGAACTGAAGAGAATTATGGTAATTAACCAGGTGACAACTGTTGGCTAAGGGTACTTAACGACTTTTGAAAGTCTGGAGACTCAACGTCCAAGTGTTACTTAATGATTTTCGAAGGGCTGATACTTATTTTCATAATGGTAATGAGCGACTTTAGCTTGCTCCCAGCTAGCACATAGAGTACAAATTTCCACCACATATCTCGCTAGCAAACATGTGCAAAAAATTTTTTCCGGGGCTCCGCCCCGGACCCCACAAAAACGATATCCCCTTTGCGTTTTGCTCCAAAAACGAAGTCCAGCCTGCTTCCAGACGATCTGTGCCGGGCCCTGGAGGAGACCGAAGAAGTCGTCCGCGCGTACCAAGTCGCTCTCCGCGTACCACTTTGAGCGAATTTTTCTTAGCGTGGAGGGGGTCAAATTGAATGGGACTTGTTGCAGTGGCCTACTTAGAGGTCCCTATAATAGAATATGTGAAGATCCGCGCGACTCAATTTTGGTGAGACACTGCCTTTAAGGTTCAAAGCGAAGTGTATTGACGTATCCATGATTTATGCGACCGACAGTGCTGTGTAACCAAGCCACTTGTTTATTTGAACACTGCTCTTGAAACTTGCACTTGTCGTATTATCCATGCAGTAATTGATGGTGAATAAAGACAGCATGTTTGCAGAGTCAAATCTCGATACCAACATACGACTTCCCTTTGATTTCGTCCCAAGAACCAGACTCAATATGATTCCAAAGGCCTACCGTTTTCGTTAAGGAAACCGGCGGGTTCAGCTACCCAGTGAATACCGACTCAAGGGTTAAGCCTACTTACTGGGTCCCGGAATTCAAGCCAACACCGTTTTTTCGGAGCATCTCTGGCTTCGAAAACGTCTTTCTCACAACCAGTGCATTTTCCTAACAGAGGTGAGGTCCGCTATCAATTAGCAGCATCCCGTCATCCTCCAACTTGAGTGGAATGCTTGAATGCTTTATACAAACAACAACAGGTCTCTTACTTTCCTTTTCCAAGAAGTCAGGCACAAACAGAGGAGCTATTTTGAACAAGCGCCGCATCCGGCGGAACAGTGGTTTTCAAGAGACATAGGTGGCGTTCTCTGCAGTTTTTCATGGTTTCCAGATGATTATTCCTTTCTCGCAGTTCAAGCATAAAATTATCAAAAAATGCTTTATGGTTTTCAGATAGTCCAGTCTCGTTATTTTTCTAGCTTATGCCAATTCCTCAAAGCAGTCCTAATAACCGTTGAATAGAGCAAACCCTAAAGGACACAAAACAACTTTTTTCTTTTCATAGCTTGCCTCAGAATTTTATTTTTTTGATGCTATTAAATCTCATACTTAGTCATCTCGGAGCCAGGACATCAATCTGCTAGCGATTCGGTGTTATTAGATGCTGCTTTTTTCTTCTTTATAAGTATTATTTTGGATTTCATTTCGTGAAGTACATAGGCAGGAGAAAGATTCATCTCAACTCTTATTTTTGAGCGCACCTCAGGCTGCACTCGGAAAATTTGGAATTTGATACTCCAACTCCGCAAACGCTCATTTGCCTTGTAAAACTAGTCTTGTTTATGATCCATAACTGGACGTTTTGTTGAAGATCCAAAGATTTGTTGGTGTTTGATATGTTCGCTGGAATAGATTTGCAAAAATTAGGTGGTTTCAATAGAAAAATTCTATCAGAAAATTATTGCAAACTATAGATAGAAGCAAAGAATCGTTTGGTATTGTCCTGTAAGGTTTACTCTATCAGCAAGTCATCTGAACTTTTTCGGGCGATTGTCCCATCCAGAGGGGTACTTCTAATCCGAATTCGTCTACCCCGAACCAAGATGTGGCGATGCGCCGCAAATTGCAGTGAACTCTGGCGGGACTCGGTAACTTTTTTAACAAATTATGAGCAGAATTGTACTATAGCCATGACAGATACCACATGGATCCATAATAGTTATATCCGTATGTGCACCACCTATTGAATTTTTGCTAATTTTCGTAAAGTCATTCATGATTTTGACAGCTAAAAATCTTTTTGTAAAACAATCGCATGGGTAGGGTTCCGCAAACAAGGAACTACTGTTTGCATACTCTCGCATATTTTGCAAGCAAATACTGAAATAGCTTGCAAGTTGTGATAAGAATTGTGGGATTACGCAAATGCGGTATTATCATACGCCCAAAATAAGCTGTTTTTGCCGATGATTCTAGTAAACTCGTTCTGCTATCATCGCATAAAAGGGTGAAAAAAATCGGCAATGTATAAAATGCAGCCCTCACTTCTACTTCTCGTTTTGTTGCCATTCTTGGCGAGTGAGATTTTATTTACCTACTTTTAAATCTCAAGAGCTTCATTTTGTAGTGTTATGGATCCCCCACATCGACCTTGTACCAGGGATTGGATCTTTCATCACGAGTACTGGACATGGTTAAGGTAACTTGTCTTTCAAAAATAGAGATAAGGTCAAAGCAAAAATCAGTTAACTACGGTATGACTACATGGTTACCTTCAATTTAGGATAAGTTCTACTTTATGCGTACAGCTGTGGATAGACAGAAACAAGGAATTCAGAATCTTAGGAATGCTCCAATCAATGACTATGAGATAGCATCATTGGGTACGATAACTTCTAATGACGATAACAATTTTGTTAGTATTTTATAGAGCCAGCAATGATGCAGACGATAGCAAAACTGTCTAGAGTAATTAGCAATCCATCGCTTCTAAATCGACTTGATACACTGGACACTTCTAACCTCATTGGTGGATTGGCAACTCTTAGGTGCGGCTTTTGTGCAACATAAGGAAATATTCAAATAAGCTCTTGCAAACGAAAAAGTGACTTGCTCAGAATACAATTTTCTACAAATTTTGTGAGTTTTTGGGTTTGTTGCTTGCAAGATGGTTCAAAAAGCTCCCTATGAAGGCAAATGCTGTTTTAGGAGCATTCTTCCTCCTGGCAGGGCCGATTTCGACGCAAAATTCCGTTCTGAAGGAGCTGCCAGAATGATCTCTCAAGCACTCTCTCAGATCAACATTATTACAAACTCTCTTGGTATTTGAGTAATTAGCCAGAGCCAATTTGTTTTATGACAAAAGCAGACTACAAGTATAATACTTATGCTTATGCCATTGCCAACTCTGTGAATTGAGATAGTGAATGATAATAAATTTGTTAATGAATCTGTTTTATGGTAAGTACCAATCAATCTCTCAAGCTGATAGGCAAATGGTTATCTTTTTGAATAATTCAATCACTAGATAAATTGGATATAGATAAACTCCTGCAGCTATTTACAATTTTTAAATCCGTCAAGAGTGCCACTAAGTAGATCTGAAAGCTGGAAACATGTCTTTCTGTCACCATCAAAGATCAACTAAAGCGGCTCTCGGCACATCCAGCATCTTCTGGACTCATCGGAATGTCCTTTTTTCCCTTACCAAAACAAGCGTAATGAAATAATTTTTTAGCTGCTACCGGTATTTTTTGAAGGAGTTTGGAAGCGCATAGCATATGTGTACTATCTCTTCTGACTCCTGTATCTGGTTCTTCCAATAAAGAAAAATTGATGACCTGTGAGCAATTCTCAATACTACGGTCATAATGCAGGGCTGCTTTCCCTCAAAATTCTTGCAGATCCCGGCGGCACGAAAGAAACGCGAAGTCTGACGACCGCTCATTTATGATTACGACAGTTCAAATAAAGCCTCAGGCTTTGGCCATACTCTACCCGTGTTACCTGTGTTACCAGTGCTGTCAGTGTTACTTGGGTTACTAGAGTTACTCGTGCTACCGTTGTTAATATGTATATTAGGGTGAACGGTAAAAAATGGGACTACTTGATTTTCATTACATTTTGGGATTTTTTGTTTCGAGCAACAGCAAGCTGATGGCAACTCAAACGTCACTTATATAAGCGCCCCTCGCCTATTATTCTGGCAATGCTTTAACGCTCCTCTCCCACAACGCTTGCCGTGGCGCCTCGAAGAACTCGAACAGGGTTTTTTGAATATCTCGCAGTCTTGCGCTCCCATACCGTAGAGTTATAAAGCGAGTCACATACCATTCGAAAGAGTTGTTCACGCTCCTTCAAGAGGTCTATTGAATACATATTCCTTCCTTTTATTTTTGGATAAAAAAGCAAAAAACTTGAAAATTGCGAATTTTTGGTGCAATGAAAATCAAAAAAATCATGTTTCAATCTGTAATTTCTAAAAATAGGAGAAATGTGAGGAGCATATGGATGGATAGGACGTAAGAAGCTCTATCAGATGGTGGGCAGAAAACATGCGTTCACTTGCAAAGAAGTAAATAACACACATCTTTCTTTTCACTGACCACATGCGTTACTGCCAGCAAGCCAAGTGGGTTCGGTGACTGTAGCTTCACCCATTGCAGCAGTGGTCCTTTGGATGGTTCCGCATGTTAACTGCGCAGATAAAGCTACATATTCCTAATTTGTCGAAGTGATTAACTTTGCATTTCAACAAGTATAAAAGTTGTTAGGTATGTAAATGACCTTATACAGGTTCTGCGTAAAAGAGAATAATATACTCTGATATCTATCGAAATTAGAAAGTTAATCGCTTTTCCCTCTTGAAAAATTTACAATTATTCTCAAGGTGTCCCATTTTCACCGTTCACCCTAATATTACCGCTTTAACTGCTCCTGTGTAGTGAAATGATCACCTACACAGTCTCATTTTTTGGAGGGCAGTGGTAATGTATGGTCAAAGCCTTGAAACTCAGGCATTCAGATTAAGGCCATCTCATATTTATTGTCTAAAGTTAGGAGTATGTATCCTCGAATTTTGTGACCTTAATATGCTTCCTGCACACCATGCACGGCGCTACGTAAAGAACTTGTATTATTAATCCCATTTTCTTCTTAATTTCTTGCTTCTTTTGGTTCGATAGGATATGAATCAGTATAGTACACAATTTCGCAATTTGTACGCTGCAAGAGGCTTAACTGAAAAGTTGCTGATAAGGAGCTCGCGTTATGTGCAAGCTAACACATGAGTTACGAAGGACCCGACAATACATGGTAAGATGGCACTTTAAGAAGTGTAGAATCTAGGAAATTAGCGGAATTCAGAAAGAGCACTAGATCTTGCTCCTCTAAACTTCTTTTTGCAAGCTCAAAAACCTACAAAAGATTCTTTTAGTCTTCGGAAAAAATCAATAGATGCTTTTTTGTTTAAGAGATCTTCTTTCCAGCACCTTGGTTATTAAAAACCTTCCAAATTTCCGCAAATTCCATTGTAAAGCTCTGCGCAGACCGCAATCCGTAGAAGATTCATTTTTTGTGACACAATGGCAGACTTCATTTCTAGCTTTGCATTAACTCCTTTTCGCTTCAAGGTTTTGGTAAGTTAGAGTGCTGGAGGAAAATAAGGTATTGAGTTTTCTTGCCCTACTGTAAACTTGTTTAGGTGTGTCGATTTCCAGTCAAGAAGTAGCGCTTTTAGCGAGATCTCGGTCTTAGCTGACGACCAAACAATTGATGCATAGGGTGCGTGCAAGCATAATGGCTATATTTGAGAATAGACTTGCACTTCACTTTTATTCTCTAAGTAAAGTACGGAATATCATGAAACTTAATATAGATTTAAAAACCCTTGAATTTTGAGTAGTGTGATAGATCCTATCTCCTTGGATTCGTAGGGAGGAGTGGTGTGGTGCTATGAGGCTCCGCTACGATAAGATCGGGACAAAATTCGACCCAATTACCGAGTCAGTGCTTTCATACTCTCAGATTACTCTGCTGCCAATCAAATTCCTACCTCCGAAGGTTGATAAATTGGCAGCAGAGTAATCTGAGAGGATGAAAGCGCTGACTCGATAATTGGTAGCATCCCGCAAGTCACTGAACTAGCCGAGCACGCATTCAACAGCCCCTTCGACTATGAAGTAGAATGCGTTCGAGGAATGCCAGCAGGGTATTGAAAAAGCCAGAAAGAAATCTTCTATCTTTAACGTTTTTTAAAATTCGTATAGAGCTGTTGCAGACGAATCTATGGGAATTGTAAAGCACTACTTCGATTTCGAAGCAGAGTACTTCTCATGTTCTGCTATCTGAAGCTGAGCGAACCTCTTTGGTACACAGACAAAGGCGTTTCAAAATGCTGCAAATCGTAGTTGGAGACCGTAGTTGTGCACATATGCTGCTGCACGTAGGTTGCATTTGCACGTAGGTTACTCAAATAGACGAGGAAATTTTTTGCGTATTATTGACCGAACAGGATTTTTCGAGTAGTTTTGTGGTTGTTTTGTTCCTTTTTTGTCTCTTCGAAAGTAATAAATGTTCTCGGCTTTGGCTTTTGATAGCGACCTAAAATTATAAAAGAAAATTTAGGGTTTTTATGAAACTTTGTAGACTACACTTCGATGTGCAATGAATGTTGCTAATTCAAAGAAACTACATCTGTGTACTAATAATTGACTGGGTAAATGCTGCATTTTTTGCGCATTCTGTGTCTGCTAGCCCATATATTGGTAGGGTGGGTTACGTGAGCAGAAGACGGCAAATCAGATACCTATGGTTATCTAGCTGCTGTACCGACGTATCTCTTTTCGATTCGCAAAATCAAATATGACAATCCATGCTGAAATTCTTGAAATATTTGATAGCCATGTTGACGCGTCGCGGCAACTTTGTGGCTGACATAATATAGTTTGTTTCTCTGAGGACAGAAGATAGTGAAAAAAGAATGGCGAATCACTTTGACCACATCTGGTCAAAGGTCATCACGAAGGGAATGGCCGTTACAAAAGGGGTTGGTGACAAAACGAGGTAAGACTTATATGTTCCAACATGCTGTTAGGTCTTCAATCAAATACTGTTTTCAAGAAAAAATCGATTAATCAACATCCGTTTGACAATCTCACGGAGCAGGCCTATGTTAATTTCTCCATAAAACTCCTTGACCTTTCCGTTCAAAAAAATGAGAGAATTCAGTTGGAAAGTTTGTTGTTGTAAATGTGATTGAGAATTGTCACTTGTGATAAATGTCACGTATCCGGCATAAAAAATTATCCTTCAGGCACATTCGTTTTACTAACGTGGTCGGTGCTCGATCTCTCGAAAAGGAAGGGAAAACAAAGATGTATAGAGCTTCGAAACCGAGATGTTTCTCTCCACAAAAGTGAGTCTGCGTTTGCTGTATCTTCTTCTGCACGGGCTGATTTTTCTGCAACATTTATTTGATCATACTTGTGAATCAATGTTTTCAGCGTCAGAGAAGTTTTTTTTCATTAGCTTATCCTCACCCGATGTGTTCACGGTTCATCGGCGACAACAGCTGAGCGAAGAGGTCACAGGAGAAATGTGGAGAAGTCAACTAAGCTGCTGATCCAAATATCAAAAATCTGGCTTCCATGTTCGACCTTCTATGAATCTTGGCATGACTTGATTATCTTATATGTGTTTTTGAACGGCGGCCAAGATTGGTATACAAACAATTTATTGGTTGGCTAACGTTTCGGCGCCAACGCCGTCTTCAGAACCTGTAATCAAAAAAACGTATGTGTGAAGTACTTGCTGGCCCTTCTCGCCGTTACGATTTGAACTGTGTTGAGCACGAGACCAGCAAAGAGCCAGACCATACCTCACCTTATTCGACGTCAGTCGAGTGATCTGACCGCTCGTGGTCAAGCCGTGCAGAATGTGATGGTATGCCTTTGCTCTCTGTGATGTTTATACTTTGACAATCAAAACCGCAGAGGCTTTGATATGGTGATAACTCTTTGATTACGGTAATGCACTCGTCCTTTTTGTTCATTTTGGGATTACGTGACGTAATCCAAAATGCTTCGAGTGTCTTGCGTGGGATAGTTTCTTGCTCGTAGGACAAGATTGTGGCAGCAATATCAAACGGCATATTATCGTGCGACACTCTGCTATGTGCACTTAGGGGAGTGGATGCTTTACGTTTTGTGAGTCCGACTAAGTGCTCTTTGATCCGTAGACACAATGGTCGTCCGGTCTCACCTACATATTCTTCACCGCATACTCGGCAGGTAATAAGATAGACGACCCCGCACTTTAGGCAATCACCTGGTCTTCCAAAGGGACATATCACGCAATTTGGTGTTGAGCAAATATTGTCATATGCGCGATTGCGGATTAGCTGCTTCTTCAGATTGGGAGGAGGAATGTCTACAACTCTTACATATTCTTGCAAGCCCGCTTGATACAAACTCCTCCTAACAGCTTTACTCAAGTCCTCCGTTACGAAAGGTATGCAAAAAGAAATTTTCTGGGTGTCTTTCTCATGCAGTGGGCATCTATTCGAGTTACTACAGCTAGCGGGACCTTTTTGTAGATATCCATTGGATAGTGCGATGTCTTTAGCCAGCTTCAGAGATGCCATACGTTCTTGAGCGCCAGAAGAGACCATTTTAGCTGTTCTGAACGTATTATTCAAGATAGACCTTTTCATGTTTCGTGGATGTGCTGAGCAGTAGTGAACTAAGATATTTTTATGGGTAGGCTTTCGGTAGTCTGTACCAACCATCATCGGAAAAAGAGTTTACGAAACAGTACAGGCGCTTGAATAGGGTATGGGTAAATACCGCGAAAGACGTCGGATTATCTAAGCCTATTGTCTCGCGACTTAAGTGTGATCTTCCCATCTGCCCTGTGCTATATGTCTTAATCAAAACGCACAAAATTCCTCCCTCGTCTCTCTCCTCTAACAATCCGCTGGATTACAAGGTTAGACCAATTATAAGCTGCGTAGGTGGACCGAATGACAAAGTTTCATGGTTGCTGAATGTGATATTGTCTCAGCTTCTCAGATACATTCCCGCGCATCTTTCGAATACAAACATGTTTCTTGAGCGGCTGCATAACGCAAAACTAGAAGGTGAATGTAGTATGGAGTCTTTCGATGTCGTTTCACTCTACACCAACGTTTCCAATACGGATGCTATGCAAGCAGTATACGAACTTTTATGCGAATACCACAGCTCGCTTAATATGTATGGCTTTAACATAAGACAGGTGATGACGTTGCTGAATGAGTGCTTAGACTGCCATATTCCGTTGGTCTGGCCAGTACTTCAAGCAAATTAGAGGTTTATCTATGGGACAAAGATTGGCACCCATAGTGGCGATAGTTTTTATGTCGAAAGTAGAAAGTCCGGTGCTAGCGCGTAAACCTCTCTTGTACTGCAGATTTATTGACGATTGCTACATTGTATGTGCGAGCCAAAAGGAAGTCGATACTTGTTTCGATATTCTGAATGCGCAATCGCCAAAAATAAAGTTCACTCGCGAAAAACCTCATCAAAACTGGTTAGCTTTCCTGAATGTTGAGGTTTATTCACGCAACGGAATTCGGAAAACCAAGTGGTACCGAAAGCCTACCCATAAAAATATCTTAGTTTACTACTGCTCAGCACATCCACGAAACATGAAAAGGTCTATCTTGAATAATATGTTCAGAACAGCTAAAATGGTCTCTTCTGGCGCTCAAGAACGTATGGCATCTCTGAAGCTGGCTAAAGACATCGCACTATCCAATGGATATCTACAAAAAGGTCCCGCTAGCTGTAGTAACTCGAATAGATGCCCACTGCATGAGAAAGACACCCAGAAAATTTCTTTTTGCATACCTTTCGTAACGGAGGACTTGAGTAAAGCTGTTAGGAGGAGTTTGTATCAAGCGGGCTTGCAAGAATATGTAAGAGTTGTAGACATTCCTCCTCCCAATCTGAAAAAGCAGCTAATCCGCAATCGCGCATATGACAATATTTGCTCAACACCAAATTGCGTGATATGTCCCTTTGGAAGACCAGGTGATTGCCTAAAGTGCGGGGTCGTCTATCTTATTACCTGCCGAGTATGCGGTGAAGAATATGTAGGTGAGACCGGACGACCATTGTGTCTACGGATCAAAGAGCACTTAGTCGGACTCACAAAACGTAAAGCATCCACTCCCCTAAGTGCACATAGCAGAGTGTCGCACGATAATATGCCGTTTGATATTGCTGCCACAATCTTGTCCTACGAGCAAGAAACTATCCCACGCAAGACACTCGAAGCATTTTGGATTACGTCACGTAATCCCAAAATGAACAAAAAGGACGAGTGCATTACCGTAATCAAAGAGTTATCACCATATCAAAGCCTCTGCGGTTTTGATTGTCAAAGTATAAACATCACAGAGAGCAAAGGCATACCATCACATTCTGCACGGCTTGACCACGAGCGGTCAGATCACTCGACTGACGTCGAATAAGGTGAGGTATGGTCTGGCTCTTTGCTGGTCTCGTGCTCAACACAGTTCAAATCGTAACGGCGAGAAGGGCCAGCAAGTACTTCACACATACGTTTTTTTGATTACAGGTTCTGAAAACGGCGTTGGCGCCGAAACGTTAGCCAACCAATAAATTGTTTGTATACCAATCTTGGCCGCCGTTCAAAAACACATATAAGAAAAAAAAATCTGGCTGTCAAGCTAGTCGTGCCCTCAAAAAATGTTGATCTCATGTTTATAACGAAACATCCATTCGTTCGTGTTACTATCACTTTTCAGCAATTTTGTGTTTTTGGTCGTCACGCTGTCGCAGTCAGCTTGAAGGCCTTTCCTTCTATAAGCGCAAACCCATTCCAGCCCCACTTCAACTTCTCAAACCTTATACACAAGTTTTCGTTTCCAGTGTGGTCATGCATAGAGGGTTAAGCTTTATGCTTCTGTGACAAAAGCCATCAAGTCATAAATACGAGGTATGCTTGCCACTTTCCAGAGTCTGCTGACTCTGTCTAGCTCGTTTCTGAAAGGGTGAATCTCCATGCATGTTTTCGTTTATTATCATGTACACAGTCTGTCACTAGAAAATAATGAGGATCAGCATGTCATTTATTGACGTTTGGCTGCAATAGGGTTTATTATGATTCACGGTCGACACCTCGCCAAATTTTTGATTTCATCTGAAAATTATAATCATCAAGTAATCTACTAAGTGTTCAGCCAAAAATTTGAAAGACATTCAACTTCGCCCCAAAAACTTTCTCTTTCTTACATAATCACACTTTTAACAAAAAAAATAATCTTGCACTGTCAGAACGTGACAGTTAAGCATTGAACACAACAGATTCGTTGTTTCGTGTTTCAAACAAATGTTTGCTCTAAAGTGAACAAAGCAGGGCAGGAGTTGTTTGATTTTTAATTGAAATAAATTAATAACGGTTGCAATGTTGTGTTGTTAGTGTTGTCCTGATTAATGGCATGTTGTTCAGTTACCTGCTACCAGTACTCACCGCCCATTGCTATTTAAGTATTTGATTACAATGTTTCTGATTAGCATTACGGGGTAACACAAAACGACTGTGGATAAAACCACAGCAACTAACATTCACTTTCAAGAAGATTGGCGCTAGTTCTATAAGCGCCTACTCTGGGTCGAACAAGACCGTAGGCATTTACATGCCTACGGTCTTGTTCGACCCAGAGTAAGCGAAACATCTCAAGTGGAGCAGCGCGTCCGCAGCGCCACTGACTCTGCGAGACAGATTAGGCACCCGCCATACTTGATCCGCTTAATCCATTTCATCCGCTTGATCCGCTTCGCCATTGGCCGATTCAGTGAACTGAGCATTAGCGAAGCGGTTGTCTGCTTGATCCACTTGATCCACTTCATCCACTTCACTATTGATTAGTTCACTGAATTAATCAATGATGAAGCGGATCAAGCGGATCAAGTGGTTAAGCGGATCAAGTACTCAGACATTCGCCATTGAGTCCCGCAGGGCAAAATGAGGTGTAGTCACAGAATGCCTGAGCGACTCCCGAAATTGGTGTCGGGACAAAAGTGCGCAATAAAATCATGTGTCCCGACCGACACTTTCCGGACAAAATGGAACACTTGCGGGAGACATCATAATTGCCCCGATCGCATTCAGAGGGTGCGGCCCACCCTCTTACAAATAAATTTTTGCGTCCTCTATGTCTTCTACATGCCTCCTTCTTCAGTTAACTTGTGCCCTTGGTCTCTTCGGGCCTCATTTCTCACGCCTGTTATTTTTCTGCCCGTAAAACGTCAACAAATTTATTAACAAAAACCACGTGATTTTCTTGACAGGTTATAATGAAATGGAAATGAAATGCATAGAAAGCAGCAAACATAAGGTTCAGGAGCTCTACAACTACGACACGAAGATACGAGACAGATACGGCAAAAAACTAAAATAATAATATTATCAAGCTTCCTCAATCACTTCAACCCCCATCTTCAACGCATTCAGTTTTTTCAATCACTAGTTACTCAGTGATACTGTCCTTCGATGCCTTCGCTGACGACACGCTTTTTCTGGAAATAAAAAATTATTAACACCTCAAACATATGACACAATGAATACCTTGACGGAAGAAGCGTGGCTCCTTTAAGGTCAAAATGGTAAGTGCGGATGTCTGCGATGCGTACAATTCAAAAGTAACCTTCTTCTAACAGTGTGAGGAAACTCACAGTGCTCTCCCTATGTATTCTTGCATGACCGCCCCAAATCACTTTTGCCTCCATTCGTTGAAAAATTTCTCTCAAGCGTCGTCCTCTTCTCCTAAGCACATCCAGCACCTAAACTCTAGTGCACATGAAGGCCTTCCGAGAACATACATACCTGTTGAGATTTCGCTTATGTTCATTGGAGTCCGCAGAAGTTCGTCGCGGCATAGGCCCTAAGCGTCAAGCACGAAACCTAAATTGGTCATCAAAACTATTGTATGTACTTGAAGGCAGATTGACCCACCTATTAGGAAATCGACCATTCCTTCTGGAAGATCTTTAAAATGATCAAATAACCCATTAGCGTTCGTTAGCGTTCAGTGAATGACAATGGAGGACGGCCTTTGCCGCAACAGAAGAAAAACATAAAAAATAGACATGATATCGTGAGGAAAAAACCTCAATTTGATTACAACGAACTATTGAAAATTACACTTATTAAAGGCAGTTTCTCGATAGAATTTCGTTTTTTCGGGTTTTCAACTTTTCGGGCCTTCTCGCCATTAGAAAGCCATACCTAAGCTTTTCAGCGCATGAAAATGGCAAAAATGAGTTTTTTCGGAGCTTCGCAGGGCCGCATCCAGGGAGTGGGCGGGTCCCGGAACGAGGGAGGCCGGGCGCAGCTTTTTCCGGCGTAGCTTCATTGACTTCGGATCTGAAAAGCTTCGGAAAAAGCTCATTTTCCCCCATTTTCATGCGCTGAAAAGTCTAGATATGGGTTTCTCATGGCGAGAAGGCCCCGAAAAGTTAAGAACCCGGAAAAGAAATTCTGTCGAGACGCTGCTTATAAGAGTTTTCCACCTCAAAGAGCAACTCAACACTCTCGGCGCTATAGGCGCCGCACCCCAAGTGCAAAAAACCTGCACTTACCTAGAGTGGAGCAATAATGATAAGCCTGGCTGTGTGCGACTGAGAAAGTGAGAGCGGAGCTTCCTTGGAAGTTGAGTTGAAAATGAAACCAACGCTAAAGAAATTGCTGTGATAAAGCTCAAGATTGCGGCAGCAGTACAAAATGAACTCAGTAATTTGGAGTTGTACTCCTTTAAACATGCTCCTGCACTTCGGGACAAATTCGCACCAAAATTGGGACAAAACTATAATGATGACTCCCGCAGGTGCACCGGATTTTGGTGCGACTACCTATTTTGTGGGCGGATCTCCTGCGGGACTCAATGGCAAATGTCTGAGTATGGCGCGTGCCTTAGAATGAAGAGACACAGACTGCTGGTGCGAATCTTGCGAATCGGACTCCCGCCAGTTCCATTTTCACCTAAACTGAGCTGAAACTTACTATACGCATACGGTAATGAATTATAATAAGGACGCTGATTTTATATAAATGTGAAACTAGTTTTAACAAGGCAAAAATTAAAAGAAAACAATGCACAACAATATGGGAGATCATTCTCTCGACATAAGAAACAAAGGTGTGATCGCTCAACTGCTGTCTGGAAGTCCGCGTTGTCTACAAAACTTATACATTCCTTGGGTTACCGCAAAGAATATCTATGGGGCTTACTCGAACCAGTTCAATCGGCATGAACAATCTCCACTCACCCATGTAGTCAGTGTGGCAATTTTTTGACGCCTTTTGAGCGTCTCACGGTGACGGCTTGGTTAGGTTTTTTGGATTAATCTCAAGTGACACTAGTTGAAAAACCGCAAGCCTTCTTACTCTGTTTGCTGCGATGACGGAGGTCTGCGAACCACTGACTCAAACAAAATTTACTTTTGGAATGCTCTAAGTGCTACCCTTAGTACTCCTTGATGACTCAAAATAACTATCCATATTACATACTCTACTCAGCTTTAAAAATGCGTTTTCTCCATCACGTTTACGTATTCTATATCGGTGATTTAGCAGTCGTGATAATGAAACAACCTTTTGCAAAACCGTTTTCATACACGTAGGGTGAGCCAGGCTGGCATACGGCTGCGTACGCACATATGCTTTAAGATAAGGAGCGCACGCTGTGTACCGCTTTAAGAATAAAATCCGTTTACGATGCGTTTGTCACGCTATTAAAGGGATTATTTACCCTAGACTTTCATGAGAGTTCGAGTTTACGGGATCTAATTTGGAGTATGAAGCTCGCGACAACTATGAGGCTGAAACAGTACTGACTCAGTACAAGTATTGAGACATCTGATTATATTATTTGAAATACTTTGCTTGGATTAGCAATGAACAGATGCAACGTGAACATTACTGATAGTATGACTTATCTGCCATATTCTGGCAAGCGCTACCGCTTTTCCCGCAATTCTGGCGTGGCGTTATGAACCGTAAAGTCAGAAGGCCAAGGGCTCATAAACAGGGTTGAGCAAAAGGTCAGGCACATGTCCTTTCTTTAAAATTTTTGTAATGGAGTCCTGTTTTTCTGAGATTGCACACGATTGGCAATGACAGCATAATTGATTGTAAAGTTTCGGTACGTTTCCCTTATCCGGATCCAATTTTTTGAAAGGAGTTTTACTGCTTCTTTCCCTGTACCATCCCCCCCCCCCAACTTCACAGGTAGGAGCGTCAGCCTTGTACCACATGTTGAAAAAATTTGACATGCCATCTAGCATGTCATCTATTGTTTGACAAGTTTTATTAAGAGTCCATATTGCCTTATCCATCAACGTAAGTTTAATCTGTTTTTTAGCCAATAATGACCCTATTTTCGATGGAACAATATCAAAAATAATTGTTATAGTAATAAGGTCATGATGAGCAGATAAGACTTGCCCAGTATAGAGAAATGCATTAGGGTTCATCGTGTGAGCGACGAAACAAACAGCAACGAGGTATTTTGGAGCCATCATATAGTCTTTCCAGGATAAGTTCGCATGGCGAAAAATATTCAAAAGGAAGGCATTCTGGAGACACTACTTATAGCAATTAAGACATCCTAATATATATTCAGGTTTTGTTCCAATAGAAAACAATTAAACAGTTTTAGGTAATCACAAATGCTCTTTTACATAACCGAAAATGATTTTGAAAGAAACATGTCAAAATGGACCAAAACATGTCAATTTTTTCCTGACACCTGGCGAAGAGCCAGTCCTCGTAAAAATCTATGAAAAGTTGTTTCTAGACTCAAGGACGTACTAAGGGCCTTATGGAAAAGTGGGTCCAGATAATGAAAAAGTACCGAATTTCCTTTCAGATACCAGGTGTCCCAAAAAAATGTGCGCACTGTTTGATTGTAAATAACTCTCTTGTAGTGAAGTGTTTCGAGAAGCTTTAGGTACTATTTTCTAGAGCGTGGTTCAACTTAGATTTACAGTGTAGAGCGAATCGCTGATCGCTCATTCTTACTGTAGGAGTACGGTAGAAACTTCAAACATATGGTGTCACTGTGAAAAAAGCGTCCGTTTCAAAAATTGGATCCGGATAAGGGAAACGTACCGAAACTTTACAATCAATTATGCTGTCATTGCCAATCGTGTGCAATCTCAGAAAAACAGGACTCCATTACAAAAATTTTAAAGAAAGGACATGTGCCTGACCTTTTGCTCAACCCTGTTTATGAGCCCTTGGCCTTCTGACTTTACGGTTCATAACGCCACGCCAGAATTGCGGGAAAAGCGGTAGCGCTTGCCAGAATATGGCAGATAAGTCATACTATCAGTAATGTTCACGTTGCATCTGTTCATTGCTAATCCAAGCAAAGTATTTCAAATAATATAATCAGATGTCTCAATACTTGTACTGAGTCAGTACTGTTTCAGCCTCATAGTTGTCGCGAGCTTCATACTCCAAATTAGATCCCGTAAACTCGAACTCTCATGAAAGTCTAGGGTAAATAATCCCTTTAATAGCGTGACAAACGCATCGTAAACGGATTTTATTCTTAAAGCGGTACACAGCGTGCGCTCCTTATCTTAAAGCATATGTGCGTACGCAGCCGTATGCCAGCCTGGCTCACCCTACGTGTATGAAAACGGTTTTGCAAAAGGTTGTTTCATTATCACGACTGCTAAATCACCGATATAGAATACGTAAACGTGATGGAGGAAAACGCATTTTTAAAGCTGAGTAGAGTATGTAATATGGATAGTTATTTTGAGTCATCAAGGAGTACTAAGGGTAGCACTTAGAGCATTCCAAAAGTAAATTTTGTTTTGAGTCAGTGGTTCGCAGACCTCCGTCATCGCAGCAAACAGAGTAAGAAGGCTTGCGGTTTTTCAACTAGTGTCACTTGAGATTAATCCAAAAAACCTAACCAAGCCGTCACCGTGAGACGCTCAAAAGGCGTCAAAAAATTGCCACACTGACTACATGGGTGAGTGGAGATTGTTCATGCCGATTGAACTGGTTCGAGTAAGCCCCATAGATATTCTTTGCGGTAACCCAAGGAATGTATAAGTTTTGTAGACAACGCGGACTTCCAGACAGCAGTTGAGCGATCACACCTTTGTTTCTTATGTCGAGAGAATGATCTCCCATATTGTTGTGCATTGTTTTCTTTTAATTTTTGCCTTGTTAAAACTAGTTTCACATTTATATAAAATCAGCGTCCTTATTATAATTCATTACCGTATGCGTATAGTAAGTTTCAGCTCAGTTTAGGTGAAAATGGAACTGGCGGGAGTCCGATTCGCAAGATTCGCACCAGCAGTCTGTGTCCTCTTCATTCTAAGGCACGCGCCATACTCAGACATTTGCCATTGAGTCCCGCAGGAGATCCGCCCACAAAATAGGTAGTCGCACCAAAATCCGGTGCACCTGCGGGAGTCATCATTATAGTTTTGTCCCAATTTTGGTGCGAATTTGTCCCGAAGTGCAGGAGCATGTTTAAAGGAGTACAACTCCAAATTACTGAGTTCATTTTGTACTGCTGCCGCAATCTTGAGCTTTATCACAGCAATTTCTTTAGCGTTGGTTTCATTTTCAACTCAACTTCCAAGGAAGCTCCGCTCTCACTTTCTCAGTCGCACACAGCCAGGCTTATCATTATTGCTCCACTCTAGGTAAGTGCAGGTTTTTTGCACTTGGGGTGCGGCGCCTATAGCGCCGAGAGTGTTGAGTTGCTCTTTGAGGTGGAAAACTCTTATAAGCAGCGTCTCGACAGAATTTCTTTTCCGGGTTCTTAACTTTTCGGGGCCTTCTCGCCATGAGAAACCCATATCTAGACTTTTCAGCGCATGAAAATGGGGAAAATGAGCTTTTTCCGAAGCTTTTCAGATCCGAAGTCAATGAAGCTACGCCGGAAAAAGCTGCGCCCGGCCTCCCTCGTTCCGGGACCCGCCCACTCCCTGGATGCGGCCCTGCGAAGCTCCGAAAAAACTCATTTTTGCCATTTTCATGCGCTGAAAAGCTTAGGTATGGCTTTCTAATGGCGAGAAGGCCCGAAAAGTTGAAAACCCGAAAAACGAAATTCTATCGAGAAACTGCCTTTAATAAGTGTAATTTTCAATAGTTCGTTGTAATCAAATTGAGGTTTTTTCCTCACGATATCATGTCTATTTTTTATGTTTTTCTTCTGTTGCGGCAAAGGCCGTCCTCCATTGTCATTCACTGAACGCTAACGAACGCTAATGGGTTATTTGATCATTTTAAAGATCTTCCAGAAGGAATGGTCGATTTCCTAATAGGTGGGTCAATCTGCCTTCAAGTACATACAATAGTTTTGATGACCAATTTAGGTTTCGTGCTTGACGCTTAGGGCCTATGCCGCGACGAACTTCTGCGGACTCCAATGAACATAAGCGAAATCTCAACAGGTATGTATGTTCTCGGAAGGCCTTCATGTGCACTAGAGTTTAGGTGCTGGATGTGCTTAGGAGAAGAGGACGACGCTTGAGAGAAATTTTTCAACGAATGGAGGCAAAAGTGATTTGGGGCGGTCATGCAAGAATACATAGGGAGAGCACTGTGAGTTTCCTCACACTGTTAGAAGAAGGTTACTTTTGAATTGTACGCATCGCAGACATCCGCACTTACCATTTTGACCTTAAAGGAGCCACGCTTCTTCCGTCAAGGTATTCATTGTGTCATATGTTTGAGGTGTTAATAATTTTTTTATTTCCAGAAAAAGCGTGTCGTCAGCGAAGGCATCGAAGGACAGTATCACTGAGTAACTAGTGATTGAAAAAACTGAATGCGTTGAAGATGGGGTTGAAGTGATTGAGGAAGCTTGATAATATTATTATTTTAGTTTTTTGCCGTATCTGTCTCGTATCTTCGTGTCGTAGTTGTAGAGCTCCTGAACCTTATGTTTGCTGCTTTCTATGCATTTCATTTCCATTTCATTATAACCTGTCAAGAAAATCACGTGGTTTTTGTTAATAAATTTGTTGACGTTTTACGGGCAGAAAAATAACAGGCGTGAGAAATGAGGCCCGAAGAGACCAAGGGCACAAGTTAACTGAAGAAGGAGGCATGTAGAAGACATAGAGGACGCAAAAAATTTATTTGTAAGAGGGTGGGCCGCACCCTCTGAATGCGATCGGGGCATTATGATGTCTCCCGCAAGTGTTCCATTTTGTCCGGAAAGTGTCGGTCGGGACACATGATTTTATTGCGCACTTTTGTCCCGACACCAATTTCGGGAGTCGCTCAGGCATTCTGTGACTACACCTCATTTTGCCCTGCGGGACTCAATGGCGAATGTCTGAGTACTTGATCCGCTTAACCACTTGATCCGCTTGATCCGCTTCATCATTGATTAATTCAGTGAACTAATCAATAGTGAAGTGGATGAAGTGGATCAAGTGGATCAAGCAGACAACCGCTTCGCTAATGCTCAGTTCACTGAATCGGCCAATGGCGAAGCGGATCAAGCGGATGAAATGGATTAAGCGGATCAAGTATGGCGGGTGCCTAATCTGTCTCGCAGAGTCAGTGGCGCTGCGGACGCGCTGCTCCACTTGAGATGTTTCGCTTACTCTGGGTCGAACAAGACCGTAGGCATGTAAATGCCTACGGTCTTGTTCGACCCAGAGTAGGCGCTTATAGAACTAGCGCCAATCTTCTTGAAAGTGAATGTTAGTTGCTGTGTTTTATCCACAGTCGTTTTGTGTTACCCCGTAATGCTAATCAGAAACATTGTAATCAAATACTTAAATAGCAATGGGCGGTGAGTACTGGTAGCAGGTAACTGAACAACATGCCATTAATCAGGACAACACTAACAACACAACATTGCAACCGTTATTAATTTATTTCAATTAAAAATCAAACAACTCCTGCCCTGCTTTGTTCACTTTAGAGCAAACATTTGTTTGAAACACGAAACAACGAATCTGTTGTGTTCAATGCTTAACTGTCACGTTCTGACAGTGCAAGATTATTTTTTTGTTAAAAGTGTGATTATGTAAGAAAGAGAAAGTTTTTGGGGCGAAGTTGAATGTCTTTCAAATTTTTGGCTGAACACTTAGTAGATTACTTGATGATTATAATTTTCAGATGAAATCAAAAATTTGGCGAGGTGTCGACCGTGAATCATAATAAACCCTATTGCAGCCAAACGTCAATAAATGACATGCTGATCCTCATTATTTTCTAGTGACAGACTGTGTACATGATAATAAACGAAAACATGCATGGAGATTCACCCTTTCAGAAACGAGCTAGACAGAGTCAGCAGACTCTGGAAAGTGGCAAGCATACCTCGTATTTATGACTTGATGGCTTTTGTCACAGAAGCATAAAGCTTAACCCTCTATGCATGACCACACTGGAAACGAAAACTTGTGTATAAGGTTTGAGAAGTTGAAGTGGGGCTGGAATGGGTTTGCGCTTATAGAAGGAAAGGCCTTCAAGCTGACTGCGACAGCGTGACGACCAAAAACACAAAATTGCTGAAAAGTGATAGTAACACGAACGAATGGATGTTTCGTTATAAACATGAGATCAACATTTTTTGAGGGCACGACTAGCTTGACAGCCAGATTTTTTTTTCTTATATGTGTTTTTGAACGGCGGCCAAGATTGGTATACAAACAATTTATTGGTTGGCTAACGTTTCGGCGCCAACGCCGTTTTCAGAACCTGTAATCAAAAAAAACGTATGTGTGAAGTACTTGCTGGCCCTTCTCGCCGTTACGATTTGAACTGTGTTGAGCACGAGACCAGCAAAGAGCCAGACCATACCTCACCTTATTCGACGTCAGTCGAGTGATCTGACCGCTCGTGGTCAAGCCGTGCAGAATGTGATGGTATGCCTTTGCTCTCTGTGATGTTTATACTTTGACAATCAAAACCGCAGAGGCTTTGATATGGTGATAACTCTTTGATTACGGTAATGCACTCGTCCTTTTTGTTCATTTTGGGATTACGTGACGTAATCCAAAATGCTTCGAGTGTCTTGCGTGGGATAGTTTCTTGCTCGTAGGACAAGATTGTGGCAGCAATATCAAACGGCATATTATCGTGCGACACTCTGCTATGTGCACTTAGGGGAGTGGATGCTTTACGTTTTGTGAGTCCGACTAAGTGCTCTTTGATCCGTAGACACAATGGTCGTCCGGTCTCACCTACATATTCTTCACCGCATACTCGGCAGGTAATAAGATAGACGACCCCGCACTTTAGGCAATCACCTGGTCTTCCAAAGGGACATATCACGCAATTTGGTGTTGAGCAAATATTGTCATATGCGCGATTGCGGATTAGCTGCTTTTTCAGATTGGGAGGAGGAATGTCTACAACTCTTACATATTCTTGCAAGCCCGCTTGATACAAACTCCTCCTAACAGCTTTACTCAAGTCCTCCGTTACGAAAGGTATGCAAAAAGAAATTTTCTGGGTGTCTTTCTCATGCAGTGGGCATCTATTCGAGTTACTACAGCTAGCGGGACCTTTTTGTAGA